>CM069866.1:45452316-46052316 GCA_036172795.1 Pelodytes ibericus | reverse complement strand
GCACTCTCTTGGATCGAGTCGTACTTATCTGAGCGCTCCTATTCAATGTCGTTTGCTGGAGCGACATCGTCACCTGTTCCGCTCTCTGTTGGTGTTCCGCAAGGATCGGTCCTTGGCCCGCTGTTGTTTTCCCTCTACACTACCTCTCTGGGAGAACTCATCCGCTCTTTTGGCTTTCACTACCACTTGTACGCGGATGATACTCAGCTCTACATCTCCTCCCCTGACCTCACTCCCTCTCTAGTGTCACGAGTAGCTGAGTGTCTGTCAGCCATCTCCGCTTGGATGTCTGATCGCTACCTGAAACTTAACCTCTCCAAAACAGAACTCATTATCTTCCCTCCCTCGACTGCTGTCCCTACACCTGGGTTCACGGTCAACGTTGATAATACTACGATTGTACCGGCTGACCGTGTTCGATGTCTTGGGGTCACTTTTGACTCTTCTCTCTCCTTCCTTCCTCAAATCCAGTCCTTGGCCAGATCCTGTCGGCTGCACCTAAGGAACATTGCACGCATTCGTCCGTTCCTCAGCGAAGAGACCGCCAAAATTCTAGTGCACTCGCTTGTGATCTCTCGCCTGGACTACTGTAACGGTCTTCTGACTGGACTTCCTCTGGTTCGTCTGGCTCCCCTACAGTCTATCCAAAATGCGGCTGCCAGACTCATCTTTCTTGCACGTCGGTCTGATTCGGCGGCTCCTCTCTGCAACGCCCTCCACTGGCTTCCCGTCTGCTCGAGGATAAAATTTAAAATTCTGTCATTAACCTACAAAGCCCTCCACTCCTCTGCTCCTACGTACATTTCCTCCCTTGTTAACCGCTACCTACCTACATGACCTTTGCGCTCCTCACAGGGGTTAACACTCTCTTCTAATCTCATCACCACTTCTCACTCGCGTCTCCAAGATTTCGCCCGAGCTGCCCCCTCTCTCTGGAACTCCCTTCCCCGGAGCATCCAGCTCTCTCCCTCCTTTTCAAACTTTAAAAAGTCCCTCAAAACTCAGAGGCTTACTACCCAACCTAGCTGGAACACACACTCCCTCTTTGACCTATCCCACCTAATGCCTCCCATCCACTCTACTGTTACTACAACTTCAATCCCTCTGACCTCTTCAATCCCTTAATTGTGTCATGGACCCCATTCCCTCTAGATTGTAAGCTTACGAGCAGGGTTCTCTACCTCATGTACCGGTCTGTACTAGTTTGTCTAAATTAGTATGTAGTTCCTTTCTTTGCTCTGTACCAAGCGCTTCTAGAATTGGTGGCGCTGTACAAATACATGTTAATGTAATGTGGTTATGAAGAAAGGTTGGAGGGAAAGAAAAACACCAGGAGATAATTGATTATCTTACTTATTTAGAACAAATCCGTATAAGATCTCTAATAGCATACTGAAAGATTTTGATCTGCTATTTTCAAAGTATCTCTGGGTGGCTTAGAGGCCATGGATTCCCAGTCAGACCTTAAACAAAGCCTGTAAAGAAGTCTACTGAGATATCCGGACCTTAGCAAAACTTATCTTATGTTCTGGCATGGAAAAATCCTCACAATGGTGAGACTGGCTGGCTGGGTATTGATAAGTTTCAATGTAAATATATAGATCTATCTCTGCTGCAGTGGTTACCACAAACATATTATGTTAAACTAGGGATCACAGCCCAGGTGGTTAAAGATATCATGTCTGCCTGGTAGAGAATTAAAAAAAGAATTGAAAGTTGATAATCATCAAAAGCAGGCACGCTACAGATACTTTCTATCTGCACGCCAGACTTAAGGCTAGAAAGATGACAAGAGGCAGAGATAGGAGACATTAATAATTAATAATAATTTTTTTGAATGCATCTATTAGTTGATAGCACCACCTCTCTTGGCATTAAGTTCCATAACTTTATTGTCCTTACCGTAAAGAATCCCTTCCTTTGCTGTCTATGAAATCTTTGCTCTTCCATTCTCAGGGGGTGACCTCTTGTTCTTTGTACATTCTGTTAATGAACAGGTCCCTGGAGAGCTCTTTATATTGGCTCTGCACATATTTATATAATGTTATCATATCCCCTCTGAGACACTTTTTTTTTTCTAACTAAGATCTTCTAATCCCTTTATTAATTTTGTAGCCTTCCTTTGTACTTTTTTTAATTCCATAATATCCATTATAAGCACGGGTGCCGAGAATTGTACTGCATATTCAAGGTGATGTCTTACCATTGACTTTTAAAGAGGCAAGGTGATATCCTCCTCCCGTGAATCAATACCACATTTTATACATGCCAAGATCTTATTGGCCCTTGCAGTTGCTGACTGTCATTGAGCACTGTTGCCAAGTGTGTTATCTACAATTATTCCTAAATCCTTTTCATTAGTAGTTTTTCCATATAAAGTATATGTTGCTTTGTTATTATTTTTCCCATAATGCCTAACTTTACATTTGTCTGTATCGAACATCATTTTCCACTTAACTGAACAGTCCCCCACTCTGTCCATATCTTCCTGTAAAGAAAAAACATCAAGGTTAGTCTGTATTACCTTACCTAATTTTGTGTCATCAGCAAACACTCGCAACACAACTTGGGAGATCATTAATAAACAAATTAAAAAGAAGAGGACCTAAAACAGACCCCTGAGGTACTACGCTTAATACTCTGGTCCAATTTGAGGATTTTACTTTTACAACAACCCTCTGCATTCTATATTTTAACCAATTTTCAATCCAAATACAAAAAAAAAATCTGTTTTGACTAACCAAATTTCCTATTTGGGATCACAATGTCCCAACATTTTCTGCCTTTAGCTTTTTTCCATTTATATACTTAAAACAATTTTTTGGGATATCTTTACTGTCCTTAGCAATCCTTTTCTCATTTTCCAGTTTAGCCATTTTAATTGCCTTTTTACAGGCTATGTTGGCATTTTTGTTACTGATAACGCTGATCCCTTGCTTTTAAAATGTTTGAATGCCATTTTCTTGTTTTGTATTTCCTGTTTCACATTGCCACTAAGCTTCATTGGTTTTGATTTGGGTATTTTCTATTTCTTTCCCATAGGTAAATATTGGGATGTGTACTTTTGTAATGTGTGCCCCAGCAGCAGATAACGTATGGCAGACTAAATAGATAATTTACCCAAAGGAAGAGGAGGACTAATTTACTGCTGCACTGCTGTAGACACCTATAATGGAATTATGTGTGTATTATCATGTAAAAATGCCAACCAAGCATCTACACTTCAAATGCTACAAACCCTTGTCATGGGATGCCGAAGAGATCTATACTGACAGTTGAAAGGGACCGACTGTGGGGTAGTCTGTTCAGCCACCTCTAAGACCTGTAACACCAGATTGATGTGAACTACCGTGCTGATGATGAGACCAGGCAAGGCCTTGGAGAGCAAAGGACGACGAAGGAAAAGACTAGACAATGCTTCGTGTTCCTTAACTCTGATTTTAATTGTTTAGACAAGCGTATATATACGAAGATAAAAGCATTAGTTACTGCGATATAATTGGTTATTCTAATATTCTAATATGTAGAAAGGCGTGTTTAACAAGAAAATACACTTAAAAGGTCATATGTAAAATAGTGTTCCAAAAGTCGTTCTTATGGAAAATGACAGAACTTTCAGAGACAACTTGTTGATGTTCCAGAAACCTCTGTTCTGGCCTTGGAATAGTAAGATAAGAACATTCTTATAACAATTACGCTACTGGTGTGATCTGGCCTTCCAGAAACTGCTGCAGACATCAGCTTCTTAGACACACTGTCGGCTTTTAACCCTCACAGTTCCAAATTAACCCTTCAACAGTGGAACTCATTTCACCGGTAAGTTGGTTCAACAATTGTCAGAAGACTCTTGGATTAAATCATCCTCAATCCTTGGGGGTTGATTGAAAGGTGCAATGTGCTTTTAAAATAACACATTTGTATACTATCCCCAAGTAGCAAACTTAAGGGGCGGGGGGGGGGGGGGTGTTGTAGGGTCATTACACAAGCAGTGTGATGAACAACAGGCCTTTAGGACAGTTTACCCTTATGAGAGATTGACTAGGCAGGTAGATAGATTCAAACATTCACTGACCAGCTCCCTGTTCAGATAAGGATTAGAACAGGTTCCTAATAAAAACAGGATCTCCCATGGAGGTAAAGGGAGGCGGGTTGTGGTAAGCATTCACTCTCCTGATAGGGGGCATAGTACCTGCAGAGGTGGAAGCGTTGGGGAGTGGGTAACCCCAGGTACAGTGAAAATGTGTGAGCAAGTGTGGATGATACCGTGATGATACCAATAACAAGAAGGGGAGTGGGTGGAGTTACCAATTTAGGGGAAATAGCCATCTGGTTGCCAAAAAATAGTACGGTAACCTGGGAAATGGATGAGCCAATCCAAGTGGGGTTGAACGTCTGGGTAATACCCCTAGTTAATGAGCAGCACAGGCAGAAAGGGGAGGTCCTATCAGATGGATCTGGTAACACTAAGGTTATAGTATTGTGTGGTGATCCTAAACTTGTTTGTTTACCTTCCAGCCATTAGATGCCACCAGGTCTGGTCACCTGACCAGTGTTACTATGGAATGGCTGTACCAACAAGGGCCTTCATCTAAAGAGATACACAGGAAAGAGAATTCAGAACTCTATGGGAGCCTGAGGATTCATCACCTAAGTTGCTAAGCTAGTCCTTCCATCTGTACAGAGTTCTCCTGGCTTTACACATTGTCACCATAACTCTTAAGACTAAGTTAATTATTCTTGTTTCTGTTAATAGATTGTGCATTTTTGTTTATTTGTATAACCTGTAGTAGATGTTGTTGTAGAGTTATCATTCAATTTTGTTATACTTTAACCTATTTAAGTTTGTGGTTATTCTGTTATTTGTTTATTTAATATAGCTCTCTAATAATACCTTATGGTTTAATATAATTGTTCTATGTTATATTATTACTATTTATAAATTTGTTGTTGAGGATATGCTCATTTGGCTCCTATTGCTACGTGTAACCGTGGGAACCAAACTGTAAAGTGTTAAACAGACATCGATACCATATCTGGTATTAATTTAGATATTGAGGATTTAATAATCTTCACCTTCCAATACAAAGCACATGCTATACACTCAATTCCACACCTAACCACTATTTGCCTAATCAAGAAACAAAAGCACATGTTAATAACTTACTAGGTAAAATAGACCTTTTCTTCCTATACTAGTGATCATTAAGTAATTGTTTCTTTACTCTCTTATGAGCTGATGGAAATTATGCATATTGTGTGTCTAGAATAATTCAGAATGAAGGCACTAGGTTGTGATCTCCCCAGCAGCACATGATGAACTTTAAAAAAGATTGTATACTAGAAGGCAAACCACATGTTTATAATTCTATATATGTGGGTGTTTCAGCTTACAGGGAACATACAATATACAGAGCTACCAGCTGTAACACTTGAAGGTCAACAGTCAAAATTTACCACAGCTATTCATAGAAAAAACATCCTTACATTATTAATCACGCTATTTGTATGCTTCCAAAGTCTTAGGAATACCTATAAATGTTATTCTGTAATTCCAGATAAACGTTTTACAAACTGTTTAGGTCAATTTATATTAAATAGGAAGTTGTTTTTAAGTAGAAGGTGATACATACTAATTGACAGTGCAGTAGTTCGTCATATGAATTAATATATTATGGAATCTCCTACTAACCATTTGTGTATGCATTGCTCACATTAGAATGTCAGGCTCAATAGCCCTAATTAGAGTACTGTTATTTATCTTGTTTCTGGGGATTTATATCACTATTACTAAAATGAAGGAACTATTGAAATGCTCTATTTTAATAAACTACATGTTGTTATTTACAGAAGTGTGTGTGAAAGTGGAAGGGGTGAAATTATCTTTGTACACTAAATACTGGCTGTTCATAAGAGGGTAGTGTTGCACTAACCATAAGTGTTTTTCAGTGTTAAATTTACTTGCTTTACCCACTGACCTGAGACAACCCATTGTTTAATATATGTTTTTCTTGAGTAAATCTTCATGCTCGCAAATCACAGGTTTTTGCTTTCTTGATTAGGTTATCCATTTCTTTCCCTATGGCTCCAAATATTAAATATTAAATTAAATAGAATTCAGTAAAATTACTCTGGGTTTCTTCAGTTTTCCAAATATTGGAGCATTAGAACATTTTGGGCCAAAAAGAGTTCAGTAAAAAAAATGTGGTTAATTATAACCACTTTTGGAAATTGCTAAATATATGCCGTCATACTATATTTGATTAAAAATAAACCATGATTACATTTTTTTAAAATATACTATTAAAGCATAAATTGGGCAATTATTAGGTCAATCAAATGGTCAATAAATAAAATACACACATATTCCAGACGGCAGTTAGTAACCCCAATACAAATTATGGAATTGCCACGTATAAGTATGTACATACATCACCATATATTATTTTACACACCGCCATGATAACTGTTGTGGTATAACAGTACTTGTGATATAATGGCAGCAGCAGGTTGGCATCACATCAACTGTTATTGTTCACCTTCAGCAGCAGTTAGGTTATAGTTATTACAATTGCCAGACCTAGAGCTATATTTCTACTGACTTCTTCATAAAATGTTATTAAGTTTGTTTGACAAGACCTGTCTTTCACAAAACCATGCTGACTTTTACTAATTATATTCTGATTCAGGATATATTCTTGAGTGTATGCCATCAGCAATCATTCAAATAATTTCCCCATTACAGATGTCAAGCTCACTGGACTATAATTACCCGGCTGAGATTTTGATCCCTTTTTAAATACTGACATGACATCTATATAACTCGAATATTGATCTTTATGATCAGGCTGAAAAGTTATCTCTGCAGCTGGGACATTAAATTCCCTGAAAGTTGAAAGCACTGTATTAAGATGATACAGTGCAGTGGAGTCAAAACAGAGGTGCTTGGATTGCGTACCAAAACCGGGTGACACGCTGAATGTTTTTTTCTGGCTAGCCGCATCTGTTGTATTCTGCCTGTCCAAAAAAATAAAGTTTGAGAAAAAAAAAAAACAATCATTGCTGTCGGATATGACAGCAGGTCATATCCGGCAGCTATATTTCCCTCCTCTTTGCAGGAAGGACAACTGCATGAAAGAGAATGGCCAGAGCAGCCAATTGAGTACTGGGGAAGGGGGGAGAAGGGTGGTATATAACAAGCAAAATACACTGGCGTATTAATGGACAAGCCATATACCGAGCATAATGCTTGCCTATTAAATGGCAAAATCATACTGACAAAATAAATGGCTAAATAATAATGGCATATGAAATGGCAAAATCATACTGGCATATTAAATGGCTAAATAATACTGGCATAATAAATGGCTTAATAATACTGGCATATTAAATGGCAAAATCATTCTGGCATGTTAAATAGCAAAATCATACTGGCATTTTAAATGGGAAAATAATCATTTAATGGACAAACGGTGGCATATTTAAATAGGCAAACTAACTGTTGCATATTTTAATGACAAAGTGACTGTGACATGTTAATTGGTATCTGACAGTGGTTTATTTTAATTGGCAAAGTGATGCTGTGGCAAGTTCTGTGGGGCAAATTAACATGTACTGTGGGGTACAGTGACACTGTGGCTTGTTCTGCAGAGGCAGTTCTGTGGTGTGACAGAACCCTCCATCACTGGGGTTCTTTGAGATAACCAATGGCTTGACTCCTCCCTATAGATTATGGACCCTGACATTAAAAAGGGGTTTTAGATTTGAGAAGGTGGGCATTGTGGATACGTTTGTAATTTGCACTGATTACAGTGTGTCACAGGTGAGTATTGTCATGGTAACTGGACTGCAGTTCTAAGAGTGCTCCAAATATTCTTGTATTTGTTATATTTCATGTCATGTTTAAATCTGTACAAGTTCTGTGTGAATCATCCATTGTTCTCTGTTAATTAGTTTTACTGTTAAGTGATTATGTCCATTGTATTCTTGTACCAGTTTAATGACTGGACTTAGTGGAGAACTACAGCAGCCACCACCTAGTATTGTATGCTTATCCCCTGTTGATGTAATTATGTCTGTATCTATCTGTGGTGTTCCTGTAATAAATTGTCATTCTTTCTTAACTCTAACATTGGTATCGTCTAGTGACTTTAGAGCAGATCACGCTAAAGCTCTTGTAAGGGCTAACAGATCACAGCACTGGTTCTGTCTAGTGGTTTGGGTTTTTGCCACGATAGGCTGCTCTTGGAAGAGCAGCTCTGAGCAAGGAAGCAGAGCTTTTAACAGAGGTACTCATTCGTTACACTGGCGGCAGTGGTGGGACTGCTTCCTAGTTTACAGGACAGTCGAAACCACCGGATCTATCTCAAGGAGTAGATGAGTGCAGCCTGAGAATGGACGTTCCAAGCTACATGAGTTACACGGCTATGCTGGAGCCATCACGTTTCCAGCGGGAGGTGCTATGGAGCTTGGCCCAGTACAGGAGCAACCCTCCGGGGGATGTGACTTCTGCAATTTTAACTGAGGTGCATCAGCTTATGATGTCGGTGCTTGAATGGCAGGCACAGAGGCTGTTTGACCATGTTCAACAGCATGCCCCAGAGATTCTAGATTTAATCAATTGGGCCATGGAGGATGTTAACCAGGAAGGGGTGGACAAGACTGCGGTCTCCACACCCGGGTCAGCAGTATGCCAGGCATCTGGCACAGATCCAGTATCAGAGCTGTTAGACTTCGGTCAGCAGTCTGAGCCACAGAACCAGCAGAAGAACTGGCATCAGGTCAGAGTACTACCAGTCTCTGCCCTCTCATATCAGAGGAATACAAAGTTTTAATTGATTTGGCTATATATGGTGTAAACTCGGGAGGGGTGGATAAAGCTGTGGTCACAAGGATGCTCTGCAGCGGGACAAGTTCCAATACCAAAGTTGCTTGACCTTGTTCAGAAGCCTTTACCAGAGATGGCTGATTCTGTGGATCTGATGAACATGTTGCTCCAAGAGGGGATTCAGTTGGCTCCTTTACCTAACAGCAGAGCATTCAGCAGAGAGAAGGTGCAGACAGAAGCTCTCCCCAGCTGCTATGTGAGTATTTGGGGGAAACACAGCACAGTTAATCTCCCCAAAGCCCTGAGTGCCCGGGAAGGGATGCATGTGGCTCCTCTCCTCAGGCAAGGATGGAGGATTTCCCAGGTGCAGTGGATGGGTCTTCTTTCTCCACCAGCACCTCCCCAGTAGAAGCACTGGCAGCAGAGCAGAGTGCCACAGGCCTCTGCCCTCTCCTTGTTGAAGTGGCCCCTGCCATCTTAACATCTCCCCAGCAGCTAAAAAGACTCCAGGCAAAGGATGCAGTTGGCACTTCTCCCCAGCGGCAGTTATCTGCTGGGGCACCAATTTTGGGAGGGCATTAAGTTCTGTGGACGTTGTATGGTATTGTGTTGCGTCCTTTAGATGCAATGTGGGTGCAGAAAAAGGGAATAAAAATAAAATAAATGCAATTTTTTAATAACATTTTTATTCCTTGCCCAGTACTTGAAAAATGGTTTAGTGATTTGAAAATACAAATTTCAGAAGAGGAATGGTTGAGAGCCATAGACTTACTGAATGGAACCATGTAAAATGTAACTTTAATTGAAAACCAGTTCAAAGTTTCAAATCAGTGGTATTTAGTACCCACCTGACTCAAAATCTTTTTTAAAAATTCACATGACAATTGCTGGAGATGCAACGAACAGAAAGGGGAATTTTGTGCATGCATGGTGGTCATGTGACGGGGGGAAAGGATTAATGGAATAAGGCTTTCCAAATAATTGAGACAATGGGCAACATTAATATTAGAAAAACCCCAGAGGCAGCGTTGTTAAATATTTTCCCAGGAGGTTTGCCACTAAAAGGAAAAATAATTATTATACACCTATTCACAGCAGTTAAGCTTCTCATCATAACTAGAAAATGGAAAGAAGTCAAACCATTTTCATGGTTCCAGCTTGAAACTCAACTTATATTTGAAATGCAGATGGAAGAAGGTTTAAAATGGTTGCATGTATAAAAAAAAAAAAAAGGGGGAGAGATATCAAGAGTGGATTGATAAGGTGAATTAGCTGTGGTTCCCATAAAGAAACAAAGGATTTTTTTCTGGTTCTCCCATTTTCTTCTTCCATCTGAGAAGGGGTGAATTAAGACAACCAGCTTGATTGTTTAGTGTTTTGTGGTAAATATTATGATGTAAGACAAGGTGAAACTATGTATAAGTGGGTTGAAAATCTGAGGTATAATAACTATACGTATAAGAAACTTAAATCGATAATATCAGAAATAATCACATGTTTTCTTTGATTGACCCTGTATTATTACCAAACCATGAATCAATATTGACTGCGTCAAGTTGTTGTGCAGCCAATTTCAGTGTGCCAGTAAAGTGGACCAGTACCCACAGTGTGCTCCAGCTTGCCTGATATACCCAGTGTGCTCCAGCCTGCCTGATATTCCCACTGTGTGCTCCAGCCTGCCTGATATACCCACTGTGTGCTCCAGCCTGCCTGCTATACCCACAGTGTGCTCCAGCGTGCCTGATATACCCACTGTGTGCTCCAGCCTGCCTGCTATACCCACTGTGTGCTCCAGCCTGCCTGCTATACCCACTGTGTGCTCCAGCCTGCCTGCTATACCCACTGTGTGCTCCAGCCTGCCGGCTATACCCACTGTGTGCTCCAGCCTGCCTGCTATACCCGCTGTGTGCTCCAACCTGCCTGCTATACCCGCTGTGTGCTCCAACCTGCCTGCTATACCCGCTGTGTGCTCCAACCTGCCTGATATACCTACAGTGTGCTGCCTGCAATCCAGCCCAAAATTGTGAGATGCTACTATGCAGCTCTTTTATGAACATTGCATATAATTGTTAATTGTACTGTTTCGGGGTTCTGGGATACTCATTCGGCACATTATTGTGTATTTTATTGCTGTGGAGTCTATGATATGTACACATTCTGCACATTACTGTGTGTTTTATTGCTGTGGAGTATATGATACACTCACACACTGCACATTACTGGAAGTTTTATTGCTGTGGAGTCTCTGATTTACTCACATTCTGCACATTACTGGGCGTTTTATTGCTGTGGGGTCTGGGATTCACTCATACACTGCACATTACTGGAAGTTTTATTGCTGTGGAGTCTGTGATACACTCACCCACTGCACATTACTGGGAGTTTTATTGCTGTGGAGCTCTGACACCACACATTGCCATGAGAAAGCATTTCCTGTAACTGCAGTAAATGGCAAATCTTTCTTTCTTGCACAAGTTGCAACCTTCCAGAATTTTCTTGTCAAGCCCTGACAATGGATACATGGCTTACAAAATCACAACCACTGGACTCCGGCATGACTGAGGAAAGTGCCAGTAGTAGCAACGAGCCACTAAAAAAGAAGACACGAACATTGGAAGTGGAAAATCGCAAGATCAAAGAAGAATGGGAAATTGAATGTTTTGTTACTAAAAAAGGATTCCAAACCACTTTGTCTGCTTTGCAACAAAACTCTTGGTATTGGTAATAAATACAATGTGAAACACCATTATGACAAAACTCATGCTGCAATGGAGAAGAGATTTCCACCCAAATCTGAGAAGAGAAAGCAGGAGTTAAAAAAGGTTAAAAGGGAACTGAATGCACAGACAGAGCGAATGAGAAAATTCATAGGTGAAGGTGACATGATTCAAATTGCTACACTCAGATGGCTTTTGGCAAGGCGTAAGAGACCTTTTGCAGATGCAGAGATGTTGAAAGAAACTCTGCAAACAGCAATGGAAGCGCTAACTTTTGACTTTGCAGAAAAGGAAAGAGAAAAACTGACCAAAAGGATCAAAATGATGCCATTAAGCCGACAAACGACAGCTAGAAGAATTGTAAATTTGGCAAAGAATATTGAAGATCAACTGAAAAAAGAGCTGCAGTCCTTGTCTTTCATTTAGTATTGCACTTGATGAATCCACCGATATTAGAGACACTGCACAGCTGTGCATTTGGATAAGACTGGTCACCGAAAAATTTCAAGTTAAAGAAGAACTACTAGCCTTGTCCCCAATTAATGACTGAACACGAGGATGTATTATACGTCAAGCTGCCAGTAAGGAGTTTGAGAAATTTGAATTAAACATGCAAAAACGGACGTCACTTGCCACAGATGGGGCACCTTCAATGAAAGGTAAATATGAAGGCTTTAGCAGTTTGTTCAAATCAAAAGAGAAGGTTTGTGTTCCCAGCTTCCACTGCATTATCCATCACGAGAGTTTGTGTTGTGAGCTGTCTAAGTCAGGTGCATTGCACGAGGTGATGGTAAAGTAATAAAGATTGTAAATTTTATCTGTGCTCATGCCCTCAACCATTGGCAATTTATGGGCTACCTGGAAGAAGTTGAAGCAGAGTATGGAGATTTAATATATTTTAATGTAGTCAGATGGCTAAGTCGTGGGAATGTGTTGAAAGGGTTTACAGAGCTGCTTCCACAGATAAAAATACTTTTTGGAATTAAAAGGCTCCCAGAGACCCAACTTATCAGATCCTCAGTGGCTGACAAAGCTGTACTTCCTTACAGAATTGACAAGACACCTGAACACTCTGAACTCGAAACTGCAGGGAAGAAACAAAAGCATTGCAGATTTGTACAAAGAAGTCCAGATATTCAGACTAAAACTGGATATGTGGATTGAGCAAATGGAAGTGGGAGATTGCACTCAGTTCCCATTGCTGAGCTCCCCTGAGCTCAGTGGAATCCCAGATTTTGAGGTATTGCAGAGGTATTTGCTTGAAACCAAGTCACAATTTCAAAAAAGGTTCAAGGACTTTGATGAGTTTAATTCATGCTTTCAGTTTCTTCGCCTTCCTTTGGAGTGCAAACCTCAGGATGTGTCTGAATTGTCAAGAATAGGCACTATCAACTTGGCAAAATTTCAAGAGGAACTGATTGAACTGAAATCAAACTATGCCCACCAAGGAGCAGCAGTGTCTCTGGACTTTTGGAGTAAAGTTTATAAATCTGAAAAATATCCGGAAATTTCGATGTATGTTGCCAAGCTGTGGACAATGTTTGGGTCAACTTGGCTTTGTGAAAGCACATTCTCATTTATGAAGCTGCTCAAATCCAAGCTGAGAGCCACGTTAAGTGATGTCAATTTGGAGTCTGAAATAAGATGTGCCCTGACTGAATACACTCCAGAGTTCTCAAAAATTATTCAGTCTTTTAGTTACCAATACTCCCATTAGATTTTGTAACCTTATTGTGCAGTTATAATTGGCTAAACTTGTTTCAAATGGTTTGTGGACTGACTTTGTTTTAAGTTATTTTGTAATGTTATATAAGTTATTTTGCATAATTTCGATAAAATAATATTTTATCTGATTCATAAAAGTTGATCTAAAAACAGTTTGTTGACTGCTTTTACATTATTGCCAAATTAACCCAGTATTAATATGCATTACACAGCTAAAATGCAATATTTTTTCAGTGAAAAATTAAGTGCGGCCCACACACATTTCTGATGAAGTGGCCCTCTGCATAAAAAACTTGGATACCCCTG
Organism: Pelodytes ibericus; assembly: GCA_036172795.1. Classification (NCBI taxonomy): domain Eukaryota; kingdom Metazoa; phylum Chordata; class Amphibia; order Anura; family Pelodytidae; genus Pelodytes; species Pelodytes ibericus. The sequence continues at coordinate 46,038,744 of CM069866.1, read as the reverse complement.
CCATAGAGCCTATATGTCCCGAGTACATCTAAAAAACACTAATATAGAACAAAATTATTCCTGTTGTAAGTGCAACCAGACAGGAGCAGATTTTCTTCAGTGTATATGGCAATGTAATGTGATATGTCAGTCCAGGGCTATGTGGAACAAACTCTTGCTATTCGTTTGGTCAACACCCTAGAATTCACCCTGTTTGGCTATTCTAGCTTACCCATTAAATATGCCCGCTTTACAAAAAGCATCTCTGCTGTAACAAACAAAACCATTTTACAATTCTGGATAAGCAGGGATAAGCCTTCTATAACACCGACTTCGGGAATAGAACAATTTTTTTAAAGATAGGAGCTTATGCATCTCACGGTTTCTGGACCTAAAAACTAAAAATAAACAATTATCTCAAACCTCACCTTGGTACATGAACCAGATTCTAAAAAAACAAGATCCAATCTGTTTACCATAATGACATACCAGAATGCCATTTGCTTGTCTGCACTATTATACATAATACATTGTAAAATATTACATAATATCTGATTTGTTATAGTGTAAATGGTATATATATAATACCAACCCACCATACAATATTATATACATAATAAAGTAGAAACCCACGTTAAAAACAAAAATATGAAGCCTGAGCGTGGGAATCTTACAAGTCATGGATACTCCCAAAATGACCACATCCTTAGAAACTGTACGCATCCTTAGAAACTGTACACAGTAGAGGTATATATGGAGTTCATACATGTTATACATAATTAAACATATCAATTGCTAGATCTTAAGTAGTAAATTATGTATGATATCTATATGATTGTTTCCAAAGATCAAAATGCCATGTCATTTTATCCAATTTCTTGTTGTACACAGATTGTATTAAATAATATATAAGATAAAAAATAAGAAACACCTGAAAAAAAAATCACCTTTATCAAGCTACAGGTCATTGTATACATTTCACCATAACCACTTAGAAACCACACTGATCTGTTTTGTCATTTACTTACATTTTTGTCCCCTAGGGCTGTCAAACACTATCCTCAAGGGGCCTAAGCCTGACACAGTATTAGCATTTCTACAGGCCTATAACTAAACAATTAACACTCTTCTTCACTACGCAATGTGGGATAAATACCCTGAACGATCTGTGTTTAAAAGCATCAATAAATGAGGCCCTAAAGATATCAGGTTGCTTTATCCTGATATCCTTATCATAAATATAAGTGGTACTGATTTCAGCACACAAAAGAAAATTATAAATACACTGTGCAAAGGTAGATTTAATTTTCTCTTTATGCATTTCTTCTATCTTGTGTTTTGATGTGTTACTGTTTATTAATAATTATCATCAAACATTATTTATGTTGCTCCCTTTTACATTTTACAAATTACAGTTTGCATGGCATACAGTGGATATAAAAAGTCTACACACCCCTGTTAAAATGTCATGTTTCTGTGCTGTAAAAAAATGAGACAAAGATAAATAATTTCAGAACTTTTTCCACCTTTAATGTGACCTATAAACTGTACAACTCAATTGAAAAACAAACTGAAATCTTTTAGATAGAGGGAAGAAAAAATATAAAAATAAAATAATGTGGTTGCATAAGTGTGCACACCCTCTTATAACTGGGGATGTAGCTGTGTTCAGAATTAAGCAATCACATTCCAAATCATGTTAAATAGGAGTCAGCATACACCTGCCATCATTTAAAGTGCCTCTGATTAACCTCAAATAAAGTTCAGCTGCTCTAGTTGGTCTTTCCTGAAATTTTCTTAGTCGCATCCAACAGCAAAAGCTATGGTCCACAGAGAGTTTCCTAAAACAACACTGCACATCACCAAAAGAACACCATACCCACAGTGAAGCATGGTGGTGGAGGCATCATGCTTTGGGGATGTTTTTCTTCAGCTGGAACTGGGGCCTTTGTTAAGATAGAGGGAATTAGGAACAGTTCCAAATACCAGTCAATATTGGCACAAAACCTTCAGGCTTCTGCTAGAAAGATGAACATGAAGAGGAACTTCATCTTTCAGCATGACAACGACCATAAGCATACATCCAAATCAACAAAGGAATGGCTTCACCAGAAGAAGATTAAAGTTTTGGAATGGCACAGCCAGTGCACAGACCTGAATCCGATTGAAAATCTGTGGGGTGATCTGAAGAGGGCTGTGCACTAGACATGTGCAAAACTAAAATTTTCGTTTCGTTTTCGTCCATTCGGACGAAAATGTTATTTATTTCGTCTAAAACGAATTTCGTTCATTAGTGCATTCGTTTCAGACGAAATTCGTTCATTATTTTCGTTTCGTTAGTTTTTTTCGTTCGTTTTATAGAATACAATGTAATACTATTGGCTTTCTATAAACCGAACGAGAGCCCCATTCATAAGAAATTCTTATGAATGGGGCTCTCGTTCGGTTCATAGAAAGGCAATAGTATTAATTGTATTCTATAAGCCGAAAGTCTATAAACCGAACGACTTTCGGTTTATAGACTTTCGGCTTATGGAATACATGTAATCCTATTGCTATTCTATAAACCGAACGACTTTCGGTTTATAGAATAGCCATAGGTTTACATGTATTACATAAGCCGAAAGTCTATAAACCGAAAGTCGTTCGGTTTATAGGCTGTCGGCATTTAACTAATAAGAGACAGAGTCTCCATTCATAAAATTATGAATGGAGACTTTGTCTCCGTGTAGTAAAATGCCGACAGCCTATAAACCGAACGTTCGGTTTATAGGCTGTGGGCATTTTACTACACGGAGACAAAGTCTCCATTCATAATTTTATGAATGGAGACTCTGTCTCCGTGTAGTAAAATGCCGACAGCCTATAAACTGAACGTTCGGTTTATAGGCTGTCGGCTTATGGAATACATGTATTCCTATTGCTATTCTATAAACCGAACGACTTTCGGTTTATAGAATAGCCATAGGATTACATGTATTGCATAAGCCGAAAGTCTATAAACCGAAAGTCGTTCGGTTTATAGGCTGTCGGCATTTAACTAATAAGAGACAGAGTCTCCATTCATAAAATTATGAATGGAGACTTTGTCTCCGTGTAGTAAAATGCCGACAGCCTATAAACCGAACGTTCGGTTTATAGGCTGTGGGCATTTTACTACACGGAGACAAAGTCTCCATTCATAATTTTATGAATGGAGACTCTGTCTCCGTGTAGTAAAATGCCGACAGCCTATAAACCGAACGTTCGGTTTATAGGCTGTCGGCATTTTACTACACGGAGACAAAGTCTCCATTCATAATTTTATGAATGGAGACTCTGTCTCTTATTAGTTAAATGCCGACAGCCTATAAACCGAACGACTTTCGGTTTATAGACTTTCGGCTTATGCAATACATGTAATCCTATGGCTATTCTATAAACCGAAAGACCTCCCCTGCTGCCGCCCGGAACGACAGCCAGGACTTTTATGAGGAAGCCGGAAGTACCCAGCTTCATCATAGAAGTCCCGGCGGTCATGCCGGACGGCAGCAGGAGAGGTCTCGCTCATCGCGCAGACATCCTCCGCTCCCTCGCTAGCCACCAGGGAGAATCGGGCAGCTGGGGGATGTCTGCACGAATCGTGCAGACAACCTCCATGCTGCCCGACACTTCCGTCTATTATGTATAGTGCATACATCCCCCGGCTGCCCCCACTAGCCACCAGGGAGCAAGAAACAGGTGAGGGGGGGACAGAATAACAAGGGGGGGGGGGCAGAGAGAAACAAGGGGAGGGAAGGGGGGAAGAGACAGACACAAGGGGAGCGAGGGGGGAGCCAAAGGGAGGGTGAGAGAGAGACAACACTAAGGGGGGGAGAGCGACAAATCTGGGGGCAAGGGAAAGAGAGAGGCAGCATTGTCACATAAAAGGAAATAAAAACAAGATTTTTTTATATCATAATTTTTTATTTAAAAAGCAATTTACATGTGAATATATACTAGACATGTGCATTCGTTTTCGGACGAATGCATTTTCGTCCGAAAATTGCATTTTCGTCCATTCGCCCGAAAACCGAAGAACGAAAATGCTAAGCTAACTAAAGCCGAATGAACGAATGGTTAATAAAGGAAAATCATTCGTTCATTCGTCCATTCGTAGTACTATTGCATTCTATAAGCCGAAATAGAGTCGGTTTATAGAATACAATAGCATTTAACTATACGGAGACAAAGTCTCCATTTATAAAATTATGAATGGAGACTTTGTCTCCGTATAGTTAAATGCCCACAGCCTATAAACCGAACGTTCGGTTTATAGGCTGTGGGCATTTAACTATACGGAGACAGAGTCTCCATTCATAAAATTATAAATGGAGACTTTGTCTCCGTATAGTTAAAAGCCGGCATTTAACTATACGGAGACAGAGTCTCCATTCATAAAATTATGAATGGAGACTTTGTCTCCGTGTAGTAAAATGCCCACAGCCTATAAACCGAACGTTCGGTTTATAGGCTGTCGGCTTATGGAATACATGTATTCCTATTGCTATTCTATAAACCGAACTTTCGGTTTATAGAATAGCCATAGGATTACATGTATTACATAAGCCGAAAGTCTATAAACCGATCGTTCGGTTTATAGACTTTCGGCATTTTACTACACGGAGACAAAGTCTCCATTCATAATTTTATGAATGGAGACTCTGTCTCTGTATAGTTAAATGCCGACAGCCTATAAACCGAACGACTTTCGGTTTATAGACTTTCGGCTTATGTACTACATGTAATCCTATGGCTATTCTATAAACCGAAAGTCGTTCGGTTTATAGTTTAGCAATAGCATTACATGTATTCTATAAACCGAACGTCGTTCGTTTTAAAGACTTTCGGCTTATAGAATACTATTGGCTTTCTATAAACCGAACTAGAGTCGAGTCCCCATTCATAAGAAATTCTTATGAATGAGGAGGGACTCTAGTTAGGTTTATAGAATGCCAATAGTATTCTATAAGCCGAAAGTCTTTAAAACGAACGACGTTCGGTTTATAGAATGCATGTAATGCTATTGCTGTTCTATAAGCCGAATGTCTTTCGGCTTATAGAACAGCAATAGCATTACATGTATTCTATAAACCGAACGTCGTTTGTTTTAAAGACTTTCGGCTTATAGAATACATGCTGCTATTGGCTTTCTATAAACCGAAAGAGTCCCCATTCATACGAATAGGTCAATTGACCTATTCGTATGAATGGGAACTCAATTTCGGTTTATAGGAAGCTAATAGCATTACATGCATTCCATAAACCGAAAGTCATTCATGTCGGTTTATGGAATGTAGTACAATGCTATTGGTATTGTAAACCGACTCTATTTCGGTTTAGAATGCCAATAGCACGAATGGACGAATGGACGAATGAACGAATGATTTTCGTTTATTAACCATTCGTTCATTCGGATTTTGTTAGTTAAAATTTTCGTTATTCGTTTTTCGGACGAATGGACGAAAATGCTATTTTCGTCCGAAAATGCATTCGTCCGAAAACGAATGCACATGTCTACTGTGCACAGGAGATGCCCTTGCAATCTGACAGATTTGCAGTGTTTTTGCAAAGAAGAGTGGGCAAATCTTGCCAAGTAAAAATGTGCCATGCTGATAGACTCATACCCAAAAAGACTGAGTGCTGTAATAAAATCAAAAGATGCTTCAACAAAGTATTAGTTTAAGGGTGTGCACACTTATGCAACCACATTATTTTATTTTTATATTTTTTCTTCCCTCTACCTAAAAGATTTCAGTTTGTTTTTCAATTGAGTTGTACAGTTTATAGGTCACATTAAAGGTGGAAAAAGTTCTGAAATGATTTATCTTTGTCTCATTTTTTTACAGCACAGAAACCTGACATTTTAACAGGGGTGTGTAGACTTTTTATATCCACTGTATATCACATTGTGGAACAATGTCAAAATAAAGCCTATTGTATAAAAAAAAAAAAGAAAATCAGGTATCAAATGAATGCAACAGTTAAATGAGTGGTCTATCTTAAGGGAGGTGCTTAATGTCATTAACATGCACTTATGAAGTTGCTTCTGTCATAAATCACTAAAAAATGACTTTGCAAGCATATCCAATATACCCCTGATTATTTCTTGACCTAGACAATTTCTCAAATCTCCGCAAGGGATATAATAGTCTGCCCACCAGCAAGTAACCAGTACTCCCATCAACTCCCGACTTTGGCTCTACTGTTCGGGTATTGTAAGTACTCAATATTTTGCAAATTATTCTTAGACCAGTTCCTACATTAGCTCTTTTGTTAGAGCCATATTGCTCCCTTCATAACAATTTAATTTACGGGGTCCACCACACATTTCATGTATTGTTATCTGACCTTTTTACAACTTTGTCTTATAACAAGTTAATGATGCCGTGGGCACTCTCTTTGCTGGGTAATTTTGTTTTCTTTCTGTTATATCCACTTATGTAACAATTTTCAGACTGAAAGATTCAGAACAGTCACATGAAGAAGAAATGGGTGCTCTCCAGGCACATATCGAGGACCTGGAAAAGGAAGAGACATAACAATATAAACATTTTCGTGCTTCTGGAGTCTGTCAAAAATGCCTCACTACTGCAAATAGTCTCTTCCTAGCCAACTCAAGCGTTGGATTCCCTCCCACAAGACTGCCTTGTGGTGAAAGAGTTCATAGGGTAGGCCCGGAAAACAAAGTGCTGGAGACCAGACCCAGAATCGTTATCTTCAAAATCCTGAACTACATGGACAAATTGAAGATCCTGGAGGCATACAGAAAATTCACCATTCTGCTACCAGGATCAGAAGATTCTCTTATTCCAGGATTTTTTCATGGCAGTGACAGCCAAAAAAGGCAGTACTACTACATCTGCACAGCACTGCACAACAAATGGATTACATTTGCACAACTCTACCCAGCAAGACTCAAGGCATGGAGGTTCTCGTGGCTTCACTCAAGACGAATAGGGGAGACCCTCTTTCCCTCCACTGCTCCTTCTTCTTCTAACTCTTCATTTTATTGTCACTCACCATATGTGAACTAGTTTTCTCACTGTTTAGTTATTGTTTTTTGTTTTTGGTGCAGTTCAAATGGCACCGCAGTTGAAGTTACAAGTTGGAAAATGTTATCAAAAGGTGAATCATACATTTTGTTTAGCTGTGCTTGCACCACTGGGGGTTTATTTTATTATCTGGGGCCGCACCACACACACCAAATCCCATTTATGCTTGCTATCATGAAATGTCCTGAACAAAAAATGAAAACCAAACATAATTGTCTTGCAAGAAACCAATTTGTTTGACCCACAGAAAAACACACTCCTATGTGTAAATAAAAGTTACTATACTATACTAGCTATGAATTCCACCAAATCCAGGGGCATATCCATTTTCTTAACCAAAATTTTGCCATGGATGGTTGAGTCGGTTGTTAGTGATCCTGAATGCAGATATCTTGTACTCGAGGTGTGTCTTAACAATGTTAAATATACCGTAATCAATATCTATGGCCTCAATGCTGGCCAGCTCTCCTTTTTTGTAAAAAATGTCATCATGCTCTCTGATCTTCCTCACCATAATCTTCTATTAGCGGGTGATTTTAACATAACAGCACATCCATATCTTGACTCCTTGAACCCAGTTACCTTTCTGCCCATGCCCCTTAATTGAACAATTCCACTTGACAGACTATTGGAGGTATATGCATCCAACTTCTCTATATCTTTGTCCCTGATGTCATGGTACAATGAACACTGTATTCTCACATGGAAAACATTGCCATTTCTGATCATGCACCTATCTGGACTGAATTGGAACTTCTCGATCCTATTATGACGTTCCCCAACTGGAGGTTTCCGACATATTTAGACCAGTAGGATACCTTCAAAACCTTTTTAGTCAACCAACAGAATAATTATATTGATGATAATTTCCTTCATATGGACAACATGAATCTCTTATGGGAGGCATCTAAACCGGTCATTAGGGGTCATATAATCTCTTAAGTGGAGGGACGCATGAGCGAGGCAAGACTAAAACTTGACCAATTAATCACATCATTGTCACAGGCCTACATAGATTACAGACAACACCCTACACCTGAGGTAAATATGGAGAAACAGAGATAACCCCTAAGCCAAGGGGGAAAGGTCCGGGCTCCACCGCCCTAGTCCAGTGCCTCTCCAGCACTGCAAGGGTGTTTCAGCTGTGCGTGAGATCCAGGTGCCGGCTTCCCACGCTAACCCAGCGTTTTAAAGACCAACAAATTTAAATAGAGAAAAAAGGAAGAATCCGCACTCAGGATCTTTGGTGATAAATCCGTGATGATTTTAATGGCAAAAAATTGTAATGGATATAACAGTAGTAGACGTAGGGAAAAAACTTGATGCGTTTCGCGTGAACACACGCTTAATCATAAGTTATGATTACGCGTGTGTTTTTGTAAAATATGAAGAAGCAAAATCCCTGTATGATGATAAAGACCAGACCTCATGAAAATATGCAGAAAAAACATTCCATCATTGGTGGAACCAAACCGGGAAACTACTATCTAATTTGATCTAACATTCTAACGCCAAATATCACAGGGTGCTATGAACTGCACCCCACTCCTACCTCTAAGATTTGGACTCCAAGGACATTTCACTGGCATTTGCATGCTACTTTTAAGACTTTTACAAAGCAGACCCCACAATTCTCCCAGTCACCCTATCTGTGTTGAAACAAGCTCAAATCCCTAAACTTTAATCAGACAATCATGATGTCCTTGAGTCCCCAATCAATTTCCAGGAGTCAAAGTCCACCAACCAATCACTATCCAACAAAAAGACCCCAGGCCGGGATAGCCTTGGGGCTGAATATTAAAAACTACTCCTAACCCATCTTTTACCCTAACTGAAAGACCTTAATGATAACATCTTACAGGGTAACAATTTCGCAACCTCACCTTAATGTTTTACGTATTGTGCCTATTCCCAAACCTAATAGATACCGACACTCTTATCTTCATAGAGGCCTATCTGCTTGCTTAACCAAGATATCGAAATCCTTTCCAAATTAATGGTGAATTGGCTGCAAATGGTGTTACCAAAAGTAATTTTCCCAACGCAAACAGGCTTCATGAAAAGATGCCACTCTACTTTTAATGTTCAACATCTCATAGCGGCTATTTTCCCTACTAAACAAACCAAGAATAAAAACAATATAGTAGAACGTAGAGTACCAGTCCCCTCATGCTAGGTCGGTAATATACGGTGGGTTGTAATTCACTGAGGTATCCTAGACCTGTAAAAAATAAATCAATCGAAATTGAAAAAACTGGCACGCCCCCTGTATCATTGTGTTAGTCTCCTAGCAACACTTCTACAAAAAGTGACATCTGCAAACGGGAAAAAGGTCCCATTAAAAACCTATCCGGCTTACTACATAAGACGTCTAGGAGTTTTCTATCAATTTTACCTAAATGTCACCGACCAGGAACCCGTTTCAATACTCTAGATTTGAAAATGAAAACAGATTTCAAGGCAGAGAGATGCAGAGAGTGAGTTACAGGAAACCAACTCAGATAGCACAGCAGGAAGACCCATGGAAAGAACCAGTCAAGATTGCCCACTATTGACACTGTTTTTTTAACCTAGCTATAGAACCCTTAATACATATCTTAGAGCCAAGATAACCACAGCAGCATTTTTTATTTCCAGCCCTAAACAAGCAATTCCACATATTTTGAATAACTTGGAGATGTTTCAGCTAGCTTTGGGATTTCAAATCAACTGAGACAAAACAAATGCTCTTCTTATTTCCCCCCAGGCCAAGCAGGGTTAGGGTGAAACATTTCCATTCCAGTGGTGTCTCAATGCACATCTTAAATATCTAGGATATCTTGGTTAATCTTAACCAATCTAGCCCACTTGGATAAGTTGAATATTTCCCCACTGTTAACAAAAATGGATAGGGACTTTCCTTCCATTTACAAATCGAATTCTATCCTACCTCCATCCATCTATTACATTACCTCCAAATTTCCAGTTACATCTCCCAGACAATAGCACAGCACACTACCAATGACTTAGACAACAGATTTGACAGACTGACTCTTCCAGGACAGCATTCCATCATCTCAATGTCCCAAATCTATAGAATAAAACGTCCCATAATTGATCTAGAAGTTACCAGACACAGAAGTTACACAATTAATAGATGGCACCTTAACCGAATCTAGGATCCTAGTTTCCAGAAGCTACTCTGAAATGTTTTTTTAAAATACTTCACAGGGTGTATCTCCCTCCAAAGTGGGCCTGGCTGACACCTCTAACTGTTCCAAATGTATGCAACCGGAGGCCGATATTACGCATTTTCTCTGGTCGTGCCCATCGATCCAAATATTTTGGTCAGATTTACACTCATGTATTACTGAAACATTGAGTCTCCTGCTAACATTGTCTCTGCCATGGGCATTATTTGCTATATACTCCTGTCACACCAATTTGTATAGAGCATTTGAATCTGCTTCAGCTATCGCGGTAGAGATGTTATGACATTTGTGATGTGAAAAGCTTTACAACTTGAGTGTTTCCTTGGAAGCTGGAAGCAATGTTACAAGGTGTGAAATGTTACTAAGTCTAGCTACCAATTGTTTGTTTACCCTCATAAATAGTGGGTTCTTTTGATATGCTAAGTGACCCTTTGCAGTCAGGAGACAATTCCTGCAAACGTCATATCCCAAACATTCCATAATAATAACTCACAGATTATTAATCATGCCATATTTTGTGAAAATGAGTACAAATATGGCTAGTGCACTTGAGCCATTTGGAAGATATTGACAAGTTAGTGGCATTAAGTCATGGGTAGCAAGTGTGACATATCTATGGATTTCATAAATTAATAGAGGCAAGAATTATCTCTGTGACATGCACAGGAGGGAAAATAGAATCTAAATTCTTTATTTTGACTGGGGTTGTTCCACCACACAAGGGGGACGACACTTCTAATTACACATTCCCACCTCTGGACTGGCATGGAAACCTGAGTTTTTTGTATGCACTGTGGATTTTGTTTTGTTCATAATAAATATTATTTTATTAAGTTCTGCCTTTGTCTGGCAAATACTCACCATACCTGACTAGACCAATTTATTAGTAAAATGAAATTGCCTAGACATTGTATAAAAACTTTAGACCTGTCTGTGATGGAACCCTCCGTCACTGGGGTCCGTGGAAAGAAATAATGGCTCACCTCCTCCCAATAGACAATGGACCCTATCGATGGATACACTAGATTTGGGGGCACAAACTTTGAGGGCACCAGCAGAACCAGCATCTTGACTTCAAACACAGGCTCACTGTGTACCCTTGGAGGACCAAACCTTTTTGTTTTTCTGTTTCCCCCCCAGGTTAAGATTGTATCCTATCCTGCAAACCCCTGTCATTAACACCTTACCCATTGTCTTTATGTAAGTAATTCAGTGTCCTGTTGTACAATGATGTCCTTCAATTAACACATTACTTTAATTAAGTGTACTCTTTATGTATCTGAACTTGACACCTTTGTATCCTGAAAGGTGTGATGCAGGATTTCCCCATTGTATGTTCTACTGTTATGTTGTGATCATTAAGTGTCTGTATTTAAGTTATATCCTACTGTAAGTGGCATTATATTATATCCTACTTTCTCTAGTTACCTGTTTTAAATTAGTCTCGCTATTGTTTGAGGCTTACCATGTGTTAATTAGTTTCCCCTGTGCCTCCCCCTTAGTTGATGTCACACTGTCTGTGTATAAATATCTGTGCTGTTTTCAAATAAATGTTCATTGTTGTTCCACTCCTATACTGGCGTGTCCATTACTGCGGCAGAGTCTTCAGATCTGTCAGGATTGAGCTTATAACTTGGCAGCCTTTGTAAAGGCTACACTTGGAGACAGAGTGGTCGATACTTTCCTCCCTCTCCAGTGGGTAGAGGACTGCACTGGCTTTGGTCACAGTATGCTACCAGCTACCGCCCATTTAGCCTCACTTGGAAAAGTTCCACTACTGAGACCAGCATCCTGGGGGAGATATAGTCACTGTCTTGACCCCGGTCTCAGCAACGTGCCCCTTCAGGATGATACACCTAGGGGAGAGGCTGCTCAAGGGTTACATATCATCACACTGTCAACCCCTATTTGCAACCCATGCCACAGTAACCACGTGGCTGTTTTTTTATCTCTCAAACTATGATATGGTTTTCTGTAGGTGGGAGAGCTTCAGATGCCATGTGCTACCTGATTCATATGTTTTCATGTAAAGCTTTACGTACTCTGCTCTCATGGTTGCTTTATTTTCCATGCATTTTTACTTGTCAGAGATCTTCAGAGAATGTATGCTTTTTATGTACATTGAATCATCTCTGTGTGGGACCTGCTAATTGCAACATGCATTTACATCTCTTATTGTGGACATCAAGGGATGGAGGAGACTGTGATCCCCTACCACACTCTCTGGATAGACACTGGGACTCCCCTGGCACCCATAACATACTGAATGGCCCATACTAGGGATAATGACTTGTTTTTCTCTCTTATGTGCTTAAATGTGATTTTTATTGGGAGACCTGTTTTCCTCATTCCTAATTTGTTTGGCTAATATTTTTGGTCTCATTTTGTTGTGCTAGCTGACTTTCGCACCCTTGGACTTCCTTGTTTTTTGATCACGTACGTATGGTTTATTATTCTGATCTCGTCTTTATAATTTTCTCTCCTTCTCTGTTTCATCCTCGATTTACATAGTAGTGTACTCCTCCCCCCACATAACTTCTATACTGTCCCCCTTCTCATTACTGTCCAACACTGTCCCCACTACAATTTAATTATAATTCCCTCCATTATAACGATCCTTCTCACTTTCTTACCCCTGCTCTTTTATTTTCATTCTTACCACTCCACATGACATTTTTTTTACCATTTAATTATCCATGTTTGGTTTTTCCCTTCTGGTAAAAGTGTTATTAAAATAATTATCTCCCTTATCGTTACCTAATCCATCTCACTACTTTTCTCTCTATTTCTATATTTTGCCTTTATATATCTATGATTGCTACATTTTTAATTGCATAATTTTGATGTCAACTGCTTGTAGTTCCCTTAACTATCCTTCATATTCTTGCCTCAGCACATTCCCACTTTAATTACTGTCCCTCTAAATCTCACATTTTTGTGGGGGTTTATTCATTGCTCAGTATACTCAATAGCCTTTTACTCAATTTTAAACATGACCTCTGAAGGGCACTACTGCCCTCTAGAGTTTGTTTCTATATTATAACTAAAGAAAGTGACAGTGATGTTGTAATTAGACCTCCAGATTGTTGGGTTGACCTCAGATGACCCTTTGTGACTCAATTGCTGGCCCTAGGAGAAACGTTGTCGCCTGTCTACTGATGATTTTGGGGGGACTAGACATGGAACACATTTTCATTCACTCAAAAATACACGTTGGTATTAATCAAATTTCAGCGCCCCTTACTGAACCCCCCCCCCCCATATCTCCCTCTCGCCTCCTACCCTCCCTATGTCATTTTATCCAGGTTTTTGTATATCATGCCAATGATTTAAATAGGACATGCCCCATCACCTGTATTGCATATCCAGTATTTTCTGCTGCCCCATTGCTTTTATTTGCATAAGAAGGGCTTTCTTTTGATACCATTATTTTGATAATAGCATATAATTTTATACAAAAACACATAATAAAATATGGCAAAAATGTAAAAAAATAAAATTCTGAATTTTATTTGAAAAACCGCATACTCATCTACAAAGGACAACAAAAAAAAATGCTAAATACCATATTTGCTCAATTTTAAGACAAGGTTCTTTTTTAAAGAAAAAGTTCTGAAAAAACAACCTTATAATCGAGGTTGTCTTATAGTCTGATCTCAAATCAAGATCTGACTATAAGACTTGGATCCAGGTTTCCTGCAGAGCTGCAGGGGACCTTGATCCCCCTCATTAACAGCCGGTGGATGTCTGCGCAATGCATGCAGACATCCTCTGCTGCTGCCCGGCACATCTGTCTGGACTTCTATGACGGAAGCCGGGAGGTCATGTGACCTTCCGGCAAGGCAAGGTTTGCCACTCTGTGGGGGATACCACTATGTGGCCGAGCTATAGTGGGATGCCCCTCTGTGGAGGAGACTACTATGTGGTCGAGCTAGAGAGGGGTGCCACTCTGTGGGGGATACCACAATGTGGCCGAGCAAGAGAAGGGTTACCACTTTGTGGCCGAGCGAGAGAGGGATGGACAAGGTACACATATTCAAAACAAAGTTAGGAACAAGTACAAGTAATAAGCAAGACCAGAGAGGAAAGCAAAATCAGGAGCGAAGATAGGAAATAAACAAGCGAGCAAATCAAAAGTATACTGAGATGACTGGAACAGCTTCGATGAGTCTGCAAACTGGGTGAGGCCTTACAGTATGCTCATTAATATGCCACAGACAGTATGCCGATTAAAATACCACTGACATTATGCCCATTTAAATTCAATAGACTGTATTCTCAATAATATGCCACAGCCAGTATGCCCAGTAATATACCACAGATAGTCCCCCCTCCCCTCCTCCCAATTTCGCTAGTACTTACTTCTCGTGGGAGAGACAGCAGCCTTCCATGCCACGGACTGATATGTTTGAGCACCGGAAGGTCCCATGACCCTAGTGCTCTGACATCAGATCAGTGTGCACACAATGCGAGACAGGCAACATGGAAGCATGCACCATGCTGCCTTCTCATGCAGAGATGAGGGCGATCTTTTGATCTTCTCAGCCAGTGTCTCTGCCAGTACATTTTTTTAATTGTTTTTAAAAGGCCATGGCCCGAGTGGCCCCCCTGGGGGTCATCCCCTGATGGTGGCCCTGACCATACTATAAAATAAAAAACCTAATACAAATATACATTAAAAAAAAAAAAAGAAGGCATTCTGATAGCTCACTGACCTCAATACTTATTATAGATTACCTAAAGACCCTTGCAATGATTACAGAAAACATTTAACCATCTTCTCGGATAAGGAAAATTAACATTTTTTTTGACTAGTAATAAATACAGTTATATATAATATTAAAAAAAAAATAGAATCCTTGTCATATACTTCCTCCCCAAAATCCATACAGATCAGAAGGAACAGCTTGGAAGACCCATAGTATTGGGTATGTACTCTATCTTTTCTAACTTATCTGAATAGTTGGACATGGTGTTACAACCTTTTGTAAAAACAATGAGGTACTACCTCAAAGATTCAATTATTCTGTTAGATAAACGAGAGACTTGTGAGTGGGACCTGGGATATTTTCTAGTATCGAGTGATGGATCTTAACTCTACTTCATTATAGAACATAATAGAACATACACAATGGTGCAAGGCCATAAAAAAATGTTTAAGCAAAATGGAGACATGCCACCTGAGCAAATAGATGATGTAGGGGAGGGCATACAGCTAATATTACACCACGACTTGTTTTGGTTCAAGGAATAGTATTTTTTTGCAACCAATGGGCACTGAGATGGCTACTAGGTTTGCCCCCAGTTTTGCCAATATTTGTATGTCATCATGAGAAAACAAATACATTTGGAATTGGCATGACTGGGGAGAAAACCATCACTACATAGATTACTTCTTTTTTTTATCTGGAGAGGCTATGAGAATATCTTGAAACTTTAAATAACATTCTTACTGAATACATTCCTGAATACATTTAAACCAGAATGACAATAATATCAAACAGAAAATAATACAATGGGGAAAATATCCATTTGAATTTGGACATATATATAAAAGAGAACAAGATAAAAGCCCAAACATTTTTAAAACAGTTTTATTATTTTATTGTTTGTTGCTAGCTATCCAAATCTCAATGTTATTCCACTCGTATAAATGACAGTATCATTAGCATTTATATTCACATTTGCAGGGTCGCACACTGAGGGTAGATAATTTATAAAAAAAAAGTGAAAGTTCACAAATATTTGATATTTGTCTAATGTTTGGCACTTTCTCTTCTTTTTTGTTTTTTTTGTGCACCTTCACTTTTTGATTCTCCCCAGATATTGCATTTTTTATAAGGGGGATGCTCATTTTTATTTGACTAGAGCACCATTTAATCCACGATTTACTATTGTGTTGTAGATCATTTATAACTAGCCAAAAAAGCAGGGGCCTGAGGATTTAGCATTAAGAGACTCCATAATTAATCGGCAATGGGGGGAGGGGGAGTAGGAAGCATCTGCAACTGACACATATTTAGCTCTATCAGAGTGGCAGGAACGAAACCAGTGAATCGTCATCTCATTTATACAGGAGTAATAAAGCTTGTTGATCACTGATCAACCATATTAAAGGCGTTTCCCAAAGTTTAGTAAAACTGCTCCAGTAAGCTCACTCTCCATGACCCTCTTGATGTCATTGCTTACATTTGAGATGGCAGTAACTGTGGAGTGATTCAATTAAAACCAGATTAATGTGAGGTTAGAATGTTCGACAATTGAAAATACTCACAAAGTTGTGGGGGGCGTGTCCTAGCCGTCAACCGAACTGGCTGTGCTGTGAGTTAGCTCCTGAGAGAACCGAGGTGAATAAAAACGCTACATCACCGTTATACCGAGCAAATCATTTGAGGGAAAGCCCCCACATAGTGTCTGCACATCGGAGCACAAGAAATCAAGGGAAAATGTTGAAATATTTGACCCCAAAAGAGCGAAACAAGTCGTTAAAACTTACCAAATCCAGCTCCAAAGATGGCGCCTGCACGGAGCCAGAAGAAGAAGGAACTTCAGAAGTGGATGATGCGGCCTCCATATCTTCAGCCTAAAGCCAGGTACCTGTGGACGATATAAAGAAACTGATTAATAACCTCAGATCTGACATCAAAAATTACTTTAAAACAATGTCAGCTGAACTAATGAAAGAAATAAAAGAGCTGCGTGAACGGACCAATCACGTGGAACATAAAATGGATGAGGTGATTGACTCCCATAATGAATTGATGGACCAGCATACTGAGCTCAAACAGGAAGTAGCCCAATTAAGAGAAGGCAGGCCACGCCGAAATAACATTCGTATCTGGGGTATACAAGAGGATATCCACCCAGTGAACCTGAAAGACTAGGTCCAGGCCTACTTTACCACACTTCTCCCAGACTCAACCACAGCAGACATGCTGATTGTTCGAATCCACAGGTTACCTAAACCGAAACATGTTTCACAAGAAGCTCCCAGAGACACCATACAAAGGCCTCATTATTACCACTATAAAGAAGAAATTCTACGTGCGTGCAGACAATCAGCATCATTACAAGCTCCATTCACAAATATAACACTTTTTGCAGATCTATCCCCTACAAATGATACTTCCCCAATTATTGCATTATGATCAAGTTGGGTTCGAATGCGAATATCAAGCTTTAGACAATACAAGAAAAATAAATAATATAATTTCAACTGCTCACTCTAAACACATACCTAGTTTGTTATTGGCTATTGACGCGGAAAAAGCGTTTGATCGCTTACATTGGGACTACCTCAAAGCAGTTTTAAATAAATTCTAATTCCCCCCAGAATATATCTCTGCTATTATGGCTATGTACTCTGTCCTACGCTGGTTTCCATTCTGTATCGTTTAACATGGTTCTAGGCAAGGTTGCCCTTTATAACCGATACTCTACGTTCTGGCCCTAAAACCTTTAGCCCAGGCCATACGGTTCCATCCCTCCAAACATGGTTTCTCATTTTCTAAGGATAAAGGAATTAAACTAGGGCTTTTCGTTGACGACATCTTTCTCACCATAACTGACCCTGTAACCTCCCTACCACAATTAAATAATTTATTATTAGAGTTCGGCCAAATTTCTTATTATAAAGTGAACACGACAAAAACCCAAGCACTAGCCATAAACATACCTGTCCCTGTCCAACAAAACTTAAAAGCTATATATCAGTATGAATGGAGAAAGGACAATATTCAATATCTAGGTGTCTCCCTTACCAAAAACCCAGAGGATCTAGTCAAACATAATTTAACCAAGATCTGGAATAAATGCCTCCAGGATATGCAAAAATGGGACAAATTATTCAAATTATTATAGCATGCATGGCTCAAACGATATTACATCACTCTCGGCCAGGTACAATTTCCTTGGTGGACATGGAAGATTGGCAATTTTTACCGTATAGGGTTTGTGATGTATTATGGCTGCGAAAACCACATATTTTACGTGGTAAAAAACTTCCCAGTACCTTAATCTCCCTCAAGACATGGAATGACTATGGAACTCTATTACCGTACTTAAAACAAATAACCCTGGCGACTCCTTTACTTACGATAGAACTATTAATTCCACATATTTCGGTAAAGACTTGGTTGGATGCAGAAATAACACATCTAGGCCTTTTGATAGAAGACCAACATGTCAAATCTTGCCTTGCTGCAGGAAGAAGCCGCCATTCCCCATGTGGACTTCTACAAATATTTTCAGATAAGTCACGCAATTAATTCACTCACCAAGAAGCTGGATAACCAAACGAAACCCCCGTCAGACCTAATGCCGCATGTATTCCTCAAGCAAACAGGAAACAAATATTATCTCTGTGTTAACACATTCTCATAATGGATTCTCTTCCAGAGAAGTTCCCTTTCATGATAGCATGGGAAAACGAACTTCAAATACCTGTTATGGCAATATGACATAAAATGGACACTTGCTTGTTTTAACTGTTAAAACGGTGCTTAGAAGATAGAGACATTTCCTTACAGAATACAACCCCCCTTCTTCCCCCCTGTTGCTTGTGCAGCTTTACTAAGATACGGGTATATTTGCATAAGCACACCTATTGTCCTACATATAACCAATCAACTAGTGGTACAATACACGCCCCCTTCCTATCTCCTGAAGTGTATATCAAGCTGTATCACACCCAATAAAGTAGAGATTTGCTTTGACTCCACAGAGTGTGTCAGTGTCTTTTCTCTCCGTGCACGTATCGTATCTACCTAATTTGGACCAACACATCAACATAACTGACCCTTGATCAGATCCAAAACATACCTATTCCTGTCAAAGACTGGGAACAAGCAATTTTGAATCCAAAGTAATTTTCACATAACACTAACCACATCGAATTAGCTAGGAAAGTACTGTATCGATGGTACTTAGTGCCAACAAAATTGGCCAGAATATATCCTTTAACCTCCGATCTGTGTTGGAGAGCTTGTAATACACACGGAACAATGGCCCATATATGGTGGTCCTGACCTCTGATCATACCGTATTGGTGAAAAATGTTTGCTCTAATTTTTAAAACCACAGATATCAAACTTATGTTTGTCCTAGAAGTTGCATAACTACACATTTTTCCCGTTTCTGTACCAAAGCTGAAGAAAACCCTGATAGGAATGATACTTATTTGAGCCAAAACACTACTTGCTAGGAACTGGAAGACTCACAAAATACCATCTACCCCAGAAATTTGCAATTTAATCACCTACATTCTATAAAATGGAAAAACTACACTACCTAAATACAAACTCCCTGCACAAATTCGACTCGCTCTGGAACATGTGGCACGAGCAAGCTAGCGCTCAACATGAAGATTATTCCTAACACCCACTTCTACCTCCCTCCCTCCAATCCTTTCCACTTTCCAAACTTTACCCCCTTTCGCGCACCAGCCGCCGTTACATCTATTATTTTTACTCTATCTACAGAACGATACAAATGATGTTGCTTTAAAGTATTCCATTTTTTATGCTCAGCACAAGAGGGAATTATATCAGAAGGCCCAATACGAAAGCCCCTATTCTATAGAGTTCAGATTTTACAGCTGATTAATTGTTTAAACTGGGTTACCATTCTCTGTCAGTTGATACAGGTAACAAGGCTACATAAAGCGCAATATAAGTGCCGATGTTTTTGTATCTCTGTATGTTATTTATGTATATTATTATTTGATCATTTTTCTTCTTCTTTTCGATGTACCCTGATGTCATTGGCATCTTGTCTGTAAAAGATGCACCTAATAAAATATTATTTAAAAAAAAAAAAGAAAATACTCACAAAGTTGCTCATGGACAGATTTTCCAAGACTTAGGTGGCAAATAAATAGGTCTGTAGTTTGACACCACTTTTACTTCACCATTTGTATGGACAACGCAAGCTATTTTTCAGGCTTTGGGGACATGACAAGAGGACAGGGATGCATTAATTAAGTAAGCAGTTGGTCGAGTAGTAATTGGTGCACTGAGTCTCAGTAGGAGTGATGGGAGCATGTGTGGCCCACATTGTAGTTTTCATATTTTGGTTTTGGAGATGCACTGTTTTTTTGCTATCTGATACAGCCAGATACAAATTCAAATTCTGCAAGGTGTTATTGAGAGGGACATGTCTGCCACAGAAAACATTGCCATGATCCTCATTTTTGTGTTTTGCAATAGAGTAGTTGCACATCGTGCAAAATAGTGGTTGAAGTTATTTGCTATTGAGCTCCGGTATCTGTTTTAACTGTGGTGGGTACGGAGTGCCATGGAGTTGTTACATGTCATTAATTGCACTCCAAAAGTCGGTTGGTTAACCTAGATTTCTGTTCAGCTTATCAGTGAAATACGTTTATTTTTTGCATGTATTGCTGATGTGCCTATAAGGCATGATTATGCACTGAGACAGTTTACTTAAATTTTGACCTTAGAGGATCCCTGAAATGTAACAAATAGATTAACCAGCAAAGTTGTCACTGCACATCGTGGCTAAGTGGGATTTCCAAGATCCAGTGTGTTAGATTGAAAAGAAACTGCACAGGCCCTAATATCTATGATGAACAGGCTAAGCAACTTAAAGAAAAATTTGTTGAAAAAGGATATGAAGAAGCCATCCTAGATAAGACCATAGCTGCTATAGCAGAAACAGAAAGGAAAACACTTTTAACCAATAAAGATAAGACAGTGGGAGAAAAAATCCATATGGTTCCCATTTTTTATTGTTAATAACAAATTCAATCAGATTAAAAAGACAATTGAGAAATATTTAAACATCCTATTAAAAGATGAAACTCTCAGAACATTGTTTCCTAAAGCCCCCAAAATTATATTAAGGGCTGCCAAACTAAAAAGTTACCTAACGAGTAGTTACATTACAAAAAGTGTGGCAAAAACTAATTTTCTTACTCATAAACAGGCTTCTACCACTGTAAACTATGTAGTGTCCAAAATAACCAGATCAAAAAAAATCCCCTGTGAATACATCTGAATCTAGTATAAGCAAATAATTTTAAATAGAATATTTCCTGACACACACATCCACAAGTATTAAGGCCTTCTGGCCTGTAATTGTGGGAGGGGCGTATGACTCACCTTCTCCCTATTTAAGGGACACCCCTTACCTGGCTCCATACCTTTCGAGGTCAGCGCTGCATGAGAATACACTTCCGGTTCACGTACAGCGCCATCTTGCTTTTCAAAAATCAATCGATTTCGTTTGGTGTAGCTGTGTCCAGGAGCCCTCACAGGTTTTCCACCCGTCCAGCCACGCACATTACCTGTTTTTCGCTGCAGATTAAGTCCACAGGACTTCAAAATCGTAAGTCCGTCGCCTGGATCATTTCCCACGGCGTCGCGATTTTTAAACGGCCTTACTTTTCGGCCGCACGCTTTACGGCCCAGTCACAGGCATATTAACCCTTTTGCTTCCGGCAATGATCGCGTTATACTCTATGTACTGACTGACGTTTCGGTTTTCTTGTATTAAGCAGACTTATTTTCGTTTTTCTGCAATATCAGTATCTGTAGTTGCTGTTCATGTCACTATTGGTATTTATTTTATGCAAATTGCTGAATCCTTGCATATGACTGTAGCCCCCCTAATAAATACTTATTTAGGTCATGTTTCAATTTTTAGCAGATATTGCTTTATTAGCGATATTGGAATTCTTCATGTTTACATATATATGGAGTTATGCTTGAACAAGCTTTACATTATTTATAGATATCTCACGCTAGTGCCTGTGTTATAACTTATGTTTAAATTCATTTAGAATTACGTTTCTATCACACCATGTACACACGTTTCTTACATGGCACGTATAAATTCTGACTTTTTCTTTGTGTACTCAAACGACATACCAAGTACACGAGAACACGGTCTCAAATCTCACAACTTTCGGGTTGAATCACACGTCTTGATTCAACCACTCATACGTCACGTAGAGACTTATCATATACACCCCTAAAACCTGGTTACCAGGGCCATACCACTTAACATGGCCAGTCGCGTCACTACCATTCATTAAACAATTTTCCCCTCCATATGTACCGCTAGATACTCATCACAGCTAGCTAGTCTAAATTGGTATCATAGGATCCAATTCTCACACTATCATTTCTGGTTTTCTATCCCTTTAGGTTTTTCCAGGTTTTCTATTCTTCCCGCTTATCTATCTCATACATACTACCAGGTACGTTAAGCCTGCTCACGCCATATGTCACATACGGTTTCATCTCTACTTAGGACATAGAGTACTGGCAATTCTAGGGCTTATAGGCCCAAATAGGTATTTCCCCTCCAGGCATTCTGCCTATCGTTTAGTGGTCTGCGAGGCCAACACCCCACCTCAACGTTTCGGAGGTAATGCCCCCCGGGCCACACGTGAGTTAGCCGCCTCGCAAATTATAGAGAGGGCCTCACCTGTCACTCCCTTCCCCTGTTTTCTTTTATTGTCACCAAGAGGCCAACAAACTCCTGCCACTACGTCGGGTGGCCTCAATAACCCCTCGCGCCAACGCATAGATAGAGCCTCTCATAGCCACTTGGCACTAGCAGGGCCTCACCTGTCACCAAAGAACAAGATTAATTCTTCGCCTCATCCGGCATAATTAGCCTGCCAGTACATCCCCTGGGGTTTTTCACGCTAACCATATATTTTGTCATCTAGTATGTCTCAAGAAGGGGTAGAGGATTTCTCCCTCCCGAGTACTCCGGCTAGAGCAAACACCCCATCACAGGTGGAAGATACGGCTAGTCCAGCATCTTTCAGGTCATGGACTATCCCTCGCATCACTAGCGAACTCAGGAGACGTCAAATCCCTTTTCCAGCATCGGCAAGGAAAGCGGAACTTTACAAGTTACTGCACACCTCAACCGATAACAGGGACGCTGGGGAAGGGTCTAGCCAGTCTAACCCAGGAGACATACATGGCATGCTCACGTCCCTCATGGCATCCATGAGCAAGGTCAATTCTAGGCTGGAGAAACTTGGCTGTCACTACAGCCCTCACTTTGGCTGGACCGGCCACGGCAATCCCTCCAGCAGTGGTGGAGTTGCAATCAGTTTCTCCAGCCATCAGGACCGTGATGACGTAGGACGTGAGGGGGTGTGTGTTGCAGGAGTGGACGCTAGGAGACCGCCACAAAAGCGAAGGGAAAGGAAAAAAAAAAACATGATCCTTCATCGATACTGTTTCAGATCCATCACCACGCTACGCCGCTGAACTACATGCAGCCAAGGCAACGATAGAATGCGGATTTCCGTACATTACCTTATCGGATAACCTGGTTTCCACTTAATGTCCGGACCTCCTTAACAGGGCGGCGGGACGCTGGCAATTTGCGGTACTATTCCAGTTATACCATCAGCAGCATCGGAGTTAATAGGAGAAAAGTCACTCAAAGTTGGTCAACTCAAGCCGTTGCCGCTGCTTTGCTGTTTAAAAGCTCAATCGACACCCCGTACCACTGGCTCGTGGTTCTCGGGATTTCCTTCGGAGGGAGGATAAACCGAGATCCTAGAAGCGAGTAGGAGATAAGAACCGGGCGAAGAGACGTCAGCTTTTCCTAAGATCGTTCAACGCGACCCGCATATTGAACGTATGCGAGCTCCATGAAAAGATCTTGTGGAGGGAGGCTGTAATTAAGATCGTGGGACGCCTGAGACATCTTGGTTTTTTTTTTTTTTTTTTCAGACCTCGAAACAGACATTTCGGGACTAAGTGAGTGAACTCAATGCAGGGTTAATTGCACTACTGATGAAAACGGTAGATGCCCCTATACCTACTGGAACAATCATAACTTGGAGGACTGATAAAGTACGTCTGGATTTCGGTGGGAGCAACTGATTTTGAGAGCAAAAGGGCAAACCCCACACTCGTATGGTACCACTGGATACAAGCAAGTAACATCTGATAAAACGCCGATATTGGTTGTTTTTCTTATATATATACTATACCCCTGTGAGTCCTTTTCTACCCTGACTGCTTAAAGGGTCTTTGAATATTCTGAAATTTAACTTTAGAGTGTGGAAAATCAAGATCCCTCTTGTCTATTACCCTCTTGACATACTTGTCTATAACGTGTGTGGTCCTTGGGCCCACATCATATGAGGGAGCCATAAAAAAGAGTCTTCGAATAGATTGATACTTTGTTGGACTCTATATCAACTGATGGTGCTACACACAAATGTTATGTACAGAAATGTGATACTTTGCGATATTCTAACCTTGTCAAGATAGGATACAGTTACAACTAGTCATTTGGCTGGATATATAACATTTCTACTCTTTATGTTATGTAAATAATGCTATGTATGGTTTCTAAATAACAGTCTTGAAATCCTGGGTTTCCTAATAGAGGCCCAGTGTTTTAAGTGGACTATTGTAGTGCTTATAGGATACTAACAAATCGAACTAATTGCCCTGAACTAGCATTATCGAGATTGATATCCTAAAGAAGTACAGTTTTTGAGACTTGATAGCGGGAAGCTCCACCTAAGTAAACAGTTATTGGGCAAAAAACAAAATAAAAAAAAAAAAAAAACGTTATCTGATCAATACTCCCGTTGGAGAAAATAAAGATAATTTAGAATGCTATTCCACTATATGTACTGATCGCTTGCGGATCAGAGCACCCCACACACTTAAGGTTTGGGGGGGGGGGGTAAAAGATAATTAACGTGTGCCTGTAAAAGACAATTACTGTGTGCCTGCTAGATTTAAGTCTATATTACAATGCCACCAAAAAGAATAGAAAGACCGGATAAAGCGGACAAAAATAAGTCCATAAATACATATTACTCCCCGAAGGCAATCTCTGGTGGTCCCCAACATAGGAGATCTCTATCACCTTCTCCACAGGAGGAACAATCCCAGGCCCCTGCTATTGATACACCAACCACGTCAATGGAGGTGGTCACCAACTATACCTTGACAAAGCTTATGGAGGAGCTATATCAAAAAATCAGAATCGATTTTAAACAGAGTATGGCGGGGTTAAGTGAGGAGATCTCCTCCCTGAATAAAGTTGTTATAGATCAGAGTAAAGAAGTCGTTAAAATTAGGGAGGAGATATCCTCACTACATAAACGAAATGAGCAATTGGAGAGACAAGTCCAAGTATGTAATAACAAACTCATAGAACTGGAAGATAGATCTCGCCGTAATAATCTGAGATTGAAAGGGGTCCCAGAGACTGTCGTAGGAGAGAATATAGAAAAATACCTTTTAGAGTTTATGGCTCAATACCTAGACCCTACAATTTTAGGGAACGCCCCATTTGAAAGATGTCACAGGGTTTTTGGCACACAAGGACAGGAGAGACAGCTCCCTAGAGACATTGTGGTTAGATTTCTAAACTGCTCTATCAAAGATGCTTTATTGAGACAGATGAGATTAAATCCTGGTCCAAAAGAAGGGAAATTTAAAGATATGTTGGTCTTTCCAGATTTATGCCCAGCCACAAGACAAAATAGAGCTTGCTTTAGAGAAATCACAAGACAACTTAGAGCAAAGAATATTACATACAGATGGGGCTTTCCCACTAAACTCTTAATTTTCTTTAATGGCAAAACTATCTCGATGTTAGATCCAGAAGCGGACTTGCCGGAAATGAAAAGGCTGGGTGTCCTTGATGATGTAACTGATATAGGAAGTAAATAATATAATGTATAAAGATAGCTCTGAATATGAGAGCTCAGAGTGAGATTTTTATTAATTGAGGTAATATTTCTTACTAATTGATGTAAATAAGAGCCCATATAAAAAAAAAAAAAAAAAAATTCAAAATAAGGGAAAGGAAAGGGAAAAAGAGAAAAAAAAATTTTTTACTCGTGCACATCACATACAAAAGGAAGTTGAATATAAATTGTCATTGGCTGCACAGATATTTAAGTATTAAATTAACAAGGGATTAAATAGAGATAGAGGTAAAATATTAAATAATTGGGTGTAGGGTTCCTAGGTATGCCCCTCTAATCTTGATTAGAATTGGTATAATTCATTAGGTGGAAGGTTCACATAAAGAAGCTTTTTATATTAGAATAATTACACATAAGAAGAATCAAGTGGAGGAAAAAAAAATAAAAAATAACACTGGAAACACTAGCACTAAAAGAGTATAAATAGAAGACACACTAAATATGTTAAAAATAGAGTTATTAAGAATTCCCTATAGATATAAATAGAAACACATGAATAGAGGAGAAGAGTACTAGATCACTAAGCACTAGTATGATATGATTAGAAGATATTTGTTTTAAGCTCTTAGGGGCGCTACTATATTGTAATAGGTATACAACCTGGATCAAATAATAAATCTCACATATATAAAAGAAGGGAAAAAAAAAAAAAAAGAGAAAGAAAGAAAAGAAAAAAGAAAAAGAAATTTTTTTTTTTTTTTTTTACATATTATAAGTAAACTCGACCATAGTATTATTACGTTGTAAAAGCACAGTTACAAATCAGGATTAGTGTTCCCAGAATAATGGGCAAGAACAAGATCAAACTGTAGCAAGGAAGTATTTTATAGTATAGACCCCTTATATAATGAAGCTAGGGGAAGGACAAACAAAAAAAAAGGAAAAAAAAAAAAAAAAGACTAGGGGTGAGGGGGGAGTTCACTCTATCAGTTAGGCGTCTCCTGGGTGGCTTCCACCAGCAACAGAGTGTCCCTTGAGATATTAGTCTCTCAAGGTATTCACCTTTAGGAATTTAGTTTCCAAGATTGGTGGAGTTATGTTTGTTGTTATTTTATATGTTATTTCTATGTATTGTATTGTAATATGTTATGTGTCGTCGTGTGGTAGCTGCTGCTGGGGGGTCCGCATGGTGGGGGTTGTTGTGGAGTCGGATGGGGGAGGGGAGCCCGGCAAGTTCTTGATGGGGAATGGTGCTTAGGTTTGCTTCAGTAAATGCCAGGGGTTTAAATTCTCCTGTAAAGAGAGGTTTATTGTATAAGACGCTGGTCGACGACAAAATTGATATCTGCTTGTTACAGGAGACACATTGGAAAGAGGGTGATTTAGATCTGTGGAAATTCTCTAGGTTCCCAATATTATATGGCTCTACCCTAAAAGATAAGAAAAAGAGAGGCGTGGCCATTATTTGTTCAAAAAAAGTGAAATTTGAGTTAATACACCAAGAGAGCGATAAAGCCGGAAGATTCATCTTGATTGTATGTAGACTAAATGATACCCTGTACACCCTGGCAAATATATACGCTCCCAATGTATTCTCCCAAACCTTTTTTAACAAGACCTTTAGGAAAATTGAAAAATTTAAAAAAGGGATACTTTTGATAGGAGGCGATATGAATATAGTCCTCAATGAAAAATTAGATAGAACAAACTTTAAAGTAGGGAAATCCAACCAAAGATATGTAAAAAATGTTAAATGGATGCAGGACCTTTGCTACGAATATAACTTTTTTGATATTTGGCGAGTCCAACATCCTAGAGAAAAAGACTTCTCATTTTATTCCAGAGTTCATAACAATTACTCTCGAATAGATTTCTTTTTAACTGACCTATATAACCTCAAAAACTTTGAAGATTCTAAGATCGGACAAATCACATGGTCAGATCATGCCCCTATCAAAATAAATGCTAGGGAAAATCAGGAATACGAGTCTAGATACCAATGGAGAATGGATGATTCAATTCTGACCTCAGAGACATATAAGGCCCGTTTATTGACACAAGCAGAAGAATATGCCCGAATAAACGATAATGAACAAGTTTCAGCACAAAATCTTTGGGCTGCCTTCAAGTGTGTTATGAGGGGTAACTTGATACAGATGGACGTTAGAGAGAGGAAAAGTAGAAATAAGGATCTAGCTGATCTGTATATTAAATTGGCAAAATTGGATACAACAAATAAAGCTAGCCCATCTCTTTTACTGGTTAAACAAATCATCTCAATACAAGAACAGATTCAAACTCTTTTGGAAAGGAATGTAAAAAGGATGATCACGTCCCTAAAACAAAGCTGGTACAGCAGCAATAATAAAGTAGGGAAACCTCTTTCGAACAAGTTAAAAAATGTCTCAAAAACTAACACTATTAAAGAAATTATTGAGGGAGATAAAACTCACTTGTCCCCCGCCCAAATTGGTAGTGCTTTTGCTAGATATTATGCTTCTCTTTACAATATCAATACGGCCAACCCTACAATAGGGGAAATTCAATCCTTTCTCTTGAAGTGTCGTCTCCCCAAAATCGATGGTGAAAAATTAGCCAGTTTAAATCAACCAATAAATAAAGTAGAAATACTGGAAGCTATAAAAAACATGAAAAACGGTAAGGCACCAGGCCCTGACGGTTTTACGGCTCAATTTTACAAACACTTAGAAGTAACCATTTCTCCTCTGTTAGAAAAACTCTTTAACAAAATAGTTAATACAAAAAAGTTTGATAGAGGACTATTGCAGGCATCAATCTCCCCCATCCCGAAACCCGGAAAAGATCCCAAATATACATGTAATTACCGCCCGATCTCCCTCATAAACATGGACATTAAAATATTCTCCAAAATATTGGCTAAAAGACTAACCGTGGTGATACCGGATTTGATACACCACGACCAGTCTGGGTTTATAGGGGGTAGATCGGGCGGCGATAATATCAGGAAATTAATGAACATTTTCCAACAAATTGAAGAACATAAACTCCAGGCGGTAATTCTCTCTGTCGACGCGGAAAAAGCTTTTGACAGAGTTAGCTGGATATACCTTTCCGAAACTTTGGAGGCTTTCGGGATGCGGGGATTATTTAAAGACTTAATCATGGCTCTATACTCAGAGCCCACAGCAAGGGTACAAGGGTCAGGCATGTGCTCAGATTGGTTCGATATAGGGAATGGGACAAGGCAGGGCTGCCCGTTGGCACCTCTGCTGTACATTCTCTCTGTGGAACCCCTGGCAAGTAGGGTCAGGCAGTCGAAGAGAATTTCGGGTATCCATATGGGAGCAAGCGAACAGAGGATCACACTGTTTGCGGACGACATTCTATATACAGTATCAGATCCTATTCAATCAATTCCAGCTATATTTGAAATTATTAAAGAATACAGTATATACTCAAATTATAAAATCAACATGAAAAAAACACAAGTGATTACCTGCAATCTCCCCCCATATCAGAAAGAAACCCTAAAGAAGTCATACAATTTTAACTGGGAAAAAAATACTATATTATATTTGGGCATTCAGATTTGTGGTAAAATTAAACTATGGATAGAGAGAAATTACTCTAGTTTAATACAGGAAGTTGAGGGACTGATAACAAGGTGGAGAAGATTTCCTATCTCTTGGATGGGAAGAATCAATGTCATTAGAGCATATATTGTCCCGAAACTTGATTATCTGCTCCATATGATCCCCCTACGGGTCCCGTATAAAATGCTCCACTCATTTCACAAGCTTTTTTCGTCCTATACATGGGGTGAGAAAAAACCTCGAATAGCATTAAAAATTATGTCCTCAAATCTCTCGGAAGGAGGCCTCTCCTTTCCCAATGTATTTAACCTACATGACTCAGCTCAGTTTTCACACTGTTTGCGATGGGGCACCCCTAATGCAGATAAGAAAGCATGGTTTTTACAGGAAAAACATGATTTAAATAATATCGATCCAATTTCCATTTTTTGGCTAGAAAAAAAAACATTTAAAAAACTAAAATGTAATAATTTTATAATAAATCAGATCTATGAATCTATAAGTCCAATTAAAAAAGAGCTATATGGGACTAACTCTTTAACAGGATCCACCCCCTTAGCAGCTTTAAATCATATAATTCAAAATATAGATCTACAACAATGGGTCAAAAAGGATATCAAATATATCCGAGATATATACGACAAAACCGAGGTAGCCCCCTTTACCCAACTACAATTAAAATATGGGCTGAGAAATACCGATATTTTTACTTACCTTCGATTAAGATCCTTTTTGACAAAAGTCCCAATTATGCAAAAGGGACCCTTAGACCATCTATTAACTGGCTCCCAAACGAAAACAACGGCTAAAATCAGGAATATACTAAATAAATCAAAGATCATGGGGAAAATGTCTACCATCGCTAAATGGGAAGATGAACTGGGTATCCAGTTTCCATTAACACAATGGCAAAAAGTATTTGAGATAGTAAGAAAACAAATACATTGCATAAATATTCAAGAGACCTTTGTAAAACTTATCCATAGGTGGTACATGGTCCCAGTGAGGGTATGTAAATTCCAACCGTTAACAACCAACCAATGCTGGCGCTGTAGACAACACATAGGCACATTAAGACACATCTGGTGGGATTGCGCAGTCCTGGATACCCTAAAAAAACAAATATTGGTAACCTTTGAGACTCTGGGGATACCTATAACCAACCTCACACCGGCGGGTTTCCTCTTCCACCTGGACTTTCCCAAAATATCCAAAACACATCTGGCCTTGGCTATTCATGTACTCATGGCGGTTAAGCTATGTATAGCCCGGCGATGGAAGAGTGAAAGCTCACCAACAATGGACGAAGTAAATTTGCAAATAAACTACCAAGCCACAATGGAGAGGGTATCCTTCCAGGGAGACGATAACACCCAGACGTATAGAGATATCTGGAGCATATGGTGGAACAGGGAGTGAGGAGAACCCCTGTGAGCATTTAGTGGAGCTATTAGATCTGACACCTATCTAAAATACATTGATTGCTGGGCTCTCCCCCCCCCCCCTCCCTCCCTCCTCCCCCCGTCCTCTCTCAATCTCCTTATACCCATTTTGACCTTAAAACTAGTCAATTGACTCAGGAGTAGACCGCGTTGGGTCACGGCGGGGTGGTCCCTCAGGTAGCAAGCAGTGGTTGTAATATTGTATGTTATTTGTAGTATGTTATATGAGAATAAGTCTGTCATCATTGTCTATATGTGAATTACTATTATAAGAATATCTGGTATATATGTATATTTTTATATGTTAAATAAAAAAAAAAAAAAAAGTTTCTCCAGCCATCACCCCGGCTGACCAAGAGGTTTACCCTGCCCACATGATACCTGAGCACCTCAAAAAAGATATCCTAGAAGGTAAAGATGTCAATCTGGCCTCACTACTAATTGCCTCCCAGGATATAGTGGAACATAAGACGTACGCTTATGACGATATTTCTGTGGTGGTCAAATCTAGGGATGCACGATTAAATAGGAAGCTAACTATTCCAGAATTTGTATTAGCTTTTGGCATTTATCGTGATGTGATCTGTACGGTATATCCCCACAGACGTGAGGAGTTTGATTTATATATGCACCGGCTGGTGGACCTGGGCAACAAATATGGTGGGTCAGCTTTCTATGACTACCATAGATCCTTTTCTGCCAAAGTGTCTGGCGCCTTCTCACAGTACGGGACAAGGTCCAACTGGAGCAAGATTGATACGATCATTTTCTGCAGGCACTTTGCAGGTCTAAGAGCACCGGCCTGTGCATACTGCTCCTCCATGGCTCATACTGCTAATTTTTGTCCTACCACTGCGAACGAACCTTCTACCTCGCAGGGCACTAGTTCCACTGTTTCGGCAGAGAGAACACCCAAAGACAAATTGGGTCGACCTATCAAGTTTTTGGGGAAATCCCAAATATGTAATAATTTCAATATCGGTGCATGTAATTACAGTGGATGTCGGTTATTGCATATATGTTCAAAATGTTTTAGGGCACATGCGAAAACTATGTGTCCGAATAAAATGTACCCTAAGCAATACTTAAAGGAGATAAATATTTCTGTACTCACGGCATTACTGTCACAACATCCATCTAGACATTTGGTAGACTTCATCATCACTGGTCTATCACAAGGATTCCATACTGGTCTCATACACATGCCTTCAGGGATCCTTGAATGTCCTAATTTACAATCTGCAAAACAAAACCCTACAGCGGTTAGCACACTCATAGCCAAAGAAGTGGCAGAGGGCTTCCTATTGGGACCTTTTCAGTCCCCTCAATTTTCCACATGGCGGACAAATCCCATCGGTATTGTCACGGGGAAATCTTCCCTCAAACAAAGACTTATCATCGATCTGTCTGCACCTCACACCTCCCCTTATCCCCTCTGAGGAATTTTCACTTCAATACTCCACCATAGATCACGCCATTACGGCTATCATGCAGGCAGGGGTCGGTGCATGGCTCAGCAAGACCGACATAACAAATGCCTTCAAATTATTGCCTATCCACCCTACACTATGGCACCTGCATGGCATTAAGTGGGCCGGGCACTACTACTTTTTCTCACGCTTAACGTTTGGTTCAAAAAGTAGTCCGGCCATTTTTTAGTGCCAAAACACTATGCTGGTTATTATTAAATGTAGCCAGATGCCCTACAGTTATACACTACCTGGATGATTTCTTACTGATCGAAAAGAATAATTCCCCTCCCAGTAGCCTCATAGACACCATCAGTCTTTTTAAACAAGTGGGCGTTCCAGTCTCCCCCACCAAAACTGAAGGACCAGATACAATCATCACCTTTCTGGGAATCATGCTAGACTCAGCCACCATGCAAGCCAGCCTGCCACGCACCAAGATAGAGAACATTCTTACCAACATTAACCTCTACATACACCTCGGTACTTGCAACCGCAAAGAATTGCAGTCTCTACTTGGGTCACTGAATTTTGCCATGCGCATTATACCTCAAGGCCGGGCTTTCATCTCACAGCTCCTATACATGTTCCCACTGTTTAGACATGATGCACACAGGTTGCCCCTGGATACCCAGGCCACGGCAGACCTACTTATGTGGAGAAACTTTTTAACCACCTGGAATGGGAAAAGCATGTTCCTCCCTAAATTATCTGACTCCTCACCTACCATCTGGTCAGACGCGGCGTCTACCACAGGTTTTGCAGCAATTTACGGGAATGAATGGCTTTGGGGTAGCTGGCCTCCAGAGGTTCAGGACCTGGAGGGTTTTTCCACTACCTCAGCTCTATTTGAGATATATCCCATTGTGGCAGCTGCCGTGACATGGGGACATCTATGGGCAGGTTCGTCAGTACGTTGCTACTCAGACAACCAATCAACCTGTCACATCATAAACAAAGGCCGATCCAAGTCACTGATCATTATGAGGTTCTTGAGGAAACTCACCTGGCTGGCTGCGTGTCATAATTTCTTCTTGTTTTGTGTTCATGTCCCAGGTGTATGTAACACGGCTGCTGACAATTTATCTCGTTTCAATTTACAGGCTTTTCGGCAAATACTTCCGTCAGCCGCACGCACAGCCACGACCACTCCACCTTTCCACCAGCTAGTAATGGACTAGACGCTATCATGCAATATAGCAGGACATTGTCACAATTAGCACTGTCCGCCAATACCCGGAGAACCTATGACAGGGCTTTCCTTCTATTTAAAAGATTCCTGTCAGTACACGACATCATATAGATGTCTACCCATAGACTTCAATATTTTCAAAGATTTATCCAGCCTACTAGATTTAAAACCCTTTGCCAACAACACAAACCTTGTTATAAAAACCACCATATACGTGGCTTTTTATGGGTTTTTGAGACCAAGAGAATTTACCGCCATCAACACAACCCAATCCACTCACATTCTGCTTCACTCACACTTAACAAAACACATGGATTACTATATCTTGGCTCTGCATCACTCCAAAACCAATCAACACGCACCTCCGGTAGAGGTTAGATACTATCCTACCCACAACGAGTGGTGCCCCGTCACATTACTGGACACATATACCCAGCATTTCAAAGCATCACCATCTCAACCACTTTTCTGTCTACAAGGTTCGGTACTCACTACCACCACATTCATGACCCACGTCAGGTCTCTACTTACACAACTAGGCCTAAAATCAGCTAACTATTCGGGCCACTCCTTCCGCATAGGAGCGGCCTCCACAGCGTCCAGTGCAAACATTCCAGTTCATGTTATCAAGTCACTAGGGCGCTGGAAGTCTTCTGCATACTCTAGATACATACCTAACCCGGTACAAGAAGTTAGAAATGCCTTTCAAGACATGTCTGGTTAAAGTATGTGTATTGCTCGTTTCGTAATAAATTTGATTTTCTACTTTTGCCTTCTTTATTTACAGGCCTACCTCATCGTCGGTTCCGGCACACCACAACCGACTTGCTCTTTTAGTACCATCCCACACTTATCAGTGTTTGTATCTTCTGTACTATCATGAGCCCTTCACACAAGTATTAAGGCCTTTTGGCCTGTAATTGTGGGAGGGGCGTATGACTCACCTTCTCCCTACTTAAGGGACACCCCTTACCTGGCTCCATACCGTTCGAGGTCAGCGCTGCATCACCCTCCCACCCACTCCTCATTATTAACTCCTTTTCTCTTACATTTCTCTTGGTGGGCCCTCTTTATTTACAGGCCTACCTCATCGTCGGTTCCGGCACACCACAACCGACTTGCTCTTTTAATACCATCCCACACTTATCAGTGTTTGTATCTTCTGTACTATCATGAGCCCATCACACAAATATAATCTATTTCATAGAGTGTCCATGTGGAAAGCAATATGTGGGAAGAACCACTAGAAAACAAAATAAAACACCTAGAAGATAAATTATCCTCTTTGTGCTTACATTATCTGCCTAGACCAACATTTGTTCAATGCTCCGAAGTAGACAAATTAGTGTTGGATATATGTATATATATTTTTTACTAGCTGATAGTGATGTTGTGCATGTGGCACACTGGGGTTTCATGTTGTGCTAGAAAAGTGGGTGCATTATAGCTTGAAGCTGGTTAGGTTTCATTGGGATTTTATTGCAAAATCTTGATAGATGATTATAGTGGAATGTATCTATTAGAGTGGTAGGTCTATTGTGGCTCACAAGAGAAAGCAGCTCTTTTTAATGGAAGCTCATAAATAATTTTAGCTGTCATCTAGAGTCTGTTTTTTAATTTCATCTAGAGCTGGTATATTTAATCTTAATACCATAACAATCTTATTTCTCTTTTGTAAGTTCCAGAGCAAAGCCACCAAATCCTTGAAACCTCTATTTTTGCAGAAGGTTCCTACAGAGTTTCAATAAGGGGAGGATATTAATCTTCATGATCGTATTCAGGTTACCTGAAATTTCTATACCCAAATACTGTAAAAACATTTTAGAGAAAATGAAATTATATTTAGCATTTCATCTCTCTCTCCCTCTTCTTTACCTATATGTTTTGCCAGTAGTTTTATCTATGTTCAATTTGAGATTTTAAAACTGACCCAATTTTTCAGCTCATCTAAGGAACTTGGCATGTCAGGGAGTGTAATTAGGACGTCGTCTGCATATATTGACATCATGTACTCGTCTTGATTTATAATCACTCCTCTTCTCTTAGCATTTTCTTTGATTTCCTAGGCCAAAGGTTCAATAAATAGCATATACAGTAAGGGGGCTAGAGGGCATGCCGTTGCCTATTTTAAACCAGTCAAATGTTATTCCCCTCCCAATGGTTCTGACCATAATAGTCTCCATTAACCAGTCTCCTAATCTAACTGCTTTCAAGCATACTCAAAGGAAGTCCTACTTCACCCTGTCGAAGGATTTCTCAGCATCCAATTGGACCAATTCATGAATGAAATAAATGATGTTCACAATCTTTCTCATGCTATTGCGGGACGATCTACCTTTAAAGAATCCAATGGTAGTACACTCTGCATTCTATCTGCTAAAATACTTGCATACATCTAAGTGTCAGAGTTTAATAGTGAGTAAGGTCAATACATCTTTACCTGATCTGGAAGTTCATCTAGATTCTCTTCCTTTTACAAACCTGGTTTGGTCTGAATAAATGAGGTCAGTGATGTATTGTTTAATTCTGGTTGATATTATACCGAAGAATAATTTGAGGTCGGCATTGAGCAGAGAAATAGAGTGGGGTCCTTTGCCATCAAAGTGTGCAGGTAGAAAGTGCCACAGTTAAGTATGGCATTCAGTGATAGTACCAGTTTAGGTCCCAAAATCTTCAGCAGCTTCTTGTTGTATATTAATGGTACACCAACAGGATCTGGCCATTTTAAAGATTTCAAGACTTTGATTGTTTCAGCTAATTCAGGAATAGTGATTGGTGTTTCCATAATCTCTGCTTCAGGTGGGGAAATTTCACATTTCTGGTTTTTAGTCAGGTATTTTGTAATCTGAAGATGTTTAATTGTTGGCAAGTATGAGGTGGGGCTAGTGTTTAAGCTACAGAACTGACAGTAGTATCTGGGGTACTCTTTTATAATTGATGAGGGAGCCTACATTGTATCCCGTTTGTGCTTTATGCATAGAGTCCTAGCCAGATACTTCCCTGCTTTGTCGCCACATTCATAATATAGGTTCCACATTTTAGTGAAAGATCTATGTGCTTGAGTGTTATCTAAAATAGATGACAACTGTTTGCGTAATGTCAGCAACTGCTGAAAGTCTGTGTTGCTTAAATTGTCCTTATGAGTTCTTTCTACACCTGCCATTTTTTCATAAATTGACTTTTGATTTACTGTATTAGATTTCTTTCTTTCAGTCCCTATCTTAACAAAATGGCCATAAACCAAACATG
Organism: Pelodytes ibericus; assembly: GCA_036172795.1. Classification (NCBI taxonomy): domain Eukaryota; kingdom Metazoa; phylum Chordata; class Amphibia; order Anura; family Pelodytidae; genus Pelodytes; species Pelodytes ibericus. Next base: position 46,001,907 of record CM069866.1, on the reverse strand, counting down.
TATGTGCTTCCTGGCATTTTTAGTGAAATAATTTGTCGAGTGATTTGGTTTCATTTAGGGCAATATCATCTGTTAAGCATGACTCAACTATGGGCATGTCCTAGTGCTTGATAGACCTGATTGCGTGTTAGAGAGGCTCCTGTGTGAACCAGGGAACATCACCAGCATACAGTGAAAAAACAATCCAATTTAGCCTCCCAATACTAGCTATCCGATGGCCCTCAAGAAAGAATGATTATATATCTGACCCCAAAGGAAAAGAAAAAATCAGCAAAACAGAGACACTACGTGGACAAGATGGCGGCACTTCTGATCCAGATGAAGAGGACTTATCTGAACTCAACTATGCCGCCTCAGCCTTTTTGACTCAGCTGACCCTGCCTGTAGAAGACATAAAAAAAGTTATCAACACTATGCTCCCAAATAAAAAATGACATTAAAACCTTCAGAAAGAGAAATGAAGGGACTAGGCGAAAGAACATAGAAAATAGAAAACACAGTTGACTAACTTGTTGACTTGCACAATACACTAACAAGTCAACATGCTGACCTGCAAAATGAACTAACTCTGACCAAGGGGAAACTTTGGGATCTTGGAGATTGCTCATGCCGCAACAACATCAGGCTGTGAGGAATACCTGAAGATGTCCGCCCATTCAATCTAAAGGACTGGGCCCAAGCCTCTTCCAAAAGATGATACCAAAGGCATCTACTACAGATCTACTCAAAGATCATATTCACAGGCTCTGCAAGCCACACAACCTCCGTGTGGATGCTCGGAAGTTGTGATACCATCCTCCAAATGCACTTTTACCACATCAAAGAAGACATCATGCGTGTAAGCAGGCAAAAATAATCATTCCCCGCCCCATTTACCGATATACAAATATTTGTAGACCTCTCCCCATCCGCTCTCCTTCAGAAGGCATTTCATCAAATTACCACTGCTCTACGTACAGCATGAGTGAAATACAAGTGGGGCTTTCCAGTGAAACTTCTACTAACAAAGAATGGCACACCAACCGTAATACTCACTACAGAATATGGCCTCAACCAACTTCCCAGAACCCATCCCAGAACTTCAAGCTGATCGCCTACCCAAGAAACAGCGCCTAACCAGGGACAGGTCTGTGATACCTCCTGCCATATGTTTATCACCCTTTAAGGCCTTCACACCACTACAAACTATTCTGTTGTCCTCTGTTGACACTTGAAGATCAGCACTATTCATGAGCTTTTTGTTAGAGTTCTTTAAAAAATACTGAAAACTCCAGTCTGTTGCTGATGTAATTTTTCCGCAAATATCTTTTAGTGCAGTGTCATCGTTGTAGTAATAATCTTACAGATAGGCACAAAGGGGTATCACTCTCCACTCTGCAGGTAATAACACACATAAAATACTCCCCCGCAAGATCGCAGTTCCCCAGTTGGTCCTCACTCACAGAAGGCTGTGCAAAATAACTTCTACAAAACAATTATATAAGCCAATGATTCAGTATCCATATAATATATAAGACACACAATACGGTTACACTTACAAAATGTCAGGGCACACAGGTGTGCAAATTTCACTGAAAACAAAACTGTGGGTGGATGTAAGATGGATGATCAGGTGCTCTCAGTCCCCCTCCAAGAAATAAAAATATAGAGCTCAACATGTTTAGCTGGAGACATCCAGCTTCCTCAGAAGACAAGAAAAAGTACAAGTGCATTCAAAAGTACATAGTGCGATTTTATTGAAGACATCCTGTGAATGTATTCAGTATCATCATACCATTCACTGGTACTGCTGTATTATGATTTGATTTTATTTTGTCTCTATCATGTATCTGCACTCACATTTTGTGAAATAACATGATATAAGAAATAAATCACCAACACTGGTTTTAACATCCCGCAACCACACACTTACAGAATCCTTTTGCAACAAGACCAGACTGTATAATACATGTTCCTGAGATCTCACTTGGACCCACACACACTTACAGAATCCTTTTGAAACCAGACCAGACTGTTTCATACATGTTCCTGAGATCTCACTTGGACCCCCACACACTTACAGAATCCTTTTGCAACCAGACCAGACTGTTTCATACATGTTCCTGAGATCTCACTTGGACCCCCACACACTTACAGAATCAGTTTGCAACCAGACCAAACTGTTTCATACATGTTCCTGAGATCTCACTTGGACCCACACACACTTACAGAATCCTTTTGCAACCAGACCAGACTGTTTTATGCCCCCCTCCCTTCCCCACATCCCACCCACTCACACCCACCCAGCTTAATTTCTTTTATCGGTCTGTTTCATCAGATGATGTGACTTCACCTCTAATCAACCACATGTCAATCTTTCCCCTTCTGCACATAATTACTAGCAATATGTTAACCACCTCACACATCTTACTCACCTGCAGTCTCCAAGCCCATAGCTGCAGTTTGTAGGCTTCCAATGCACCCAACTATTCACCTACTTAGTAACTTCTGGTGTTACTCAGTTCTCATTTACCCCCCATACACTTTCCATTATCACAATCTACTGTTATTTTTACTCCTCACCTTTTTCTTACTGCCTCACATGGTCCTTGTGTGTCTCATGTTCCCCATTCCCTCTAGAATATAATCTTGCGAGCAGGGCCCTCTACCTCATGTTTTAGTCTGAAAATGTTTTGTCTAAATTTGTTTGTAACTCCCTTCTCATGCTCTGTACCAAGTGCTGCGGAAATTTGTTGGCACTATATAAATAAAAGGTAAGAATAATAATAATTTAGCTGTATCCCAGTATTGGGATGTGCTAATGTGGTCTCATTTTGGCAGGAAAGGACCTCTCTGAACCAGTTTACACCAGAGGTTGAAGGTTATTCCTCCATTTGCCTTCTAGGTTTGGATGGTTCCGGCGGTCTCAGACGTGACAATCGGTCAGCTGGTCTTCTGTCCTGACGCATTTCAGGCAGGCTTTAGTCTGCTAACTGAATGTATGGAAGGCCAAGGTCTTCCAGTAATCTTGGGAGTTCATGTCTTAAGGATCTTTTAGTTTTTTTCCATTTATAATTTTAAATTGAAGGGTGTCCCTAGCTGTACCTCAGATCTTTCCTCTGCAGTTCCAATGTAAATGGGTGCATGATTTGACAAAACTGGAGGGTCATATCTGAGAGATCTTGGTAGAAGGTTATCTTGTGATTTTCATAAGTCCTGGTTCATATTTCTCTCAATCTGGAAATATACAACTCCTACAGATTACATCCCTAGGTGCTGTTGCTGGGCCTCTTGGTCGAAGAGCCCTGGGTGCTTGATCCATCTGTATGGCAGTTTCTCTGGGTCGATCTAGCATTTATCCAGCAAATTTAAAAGAAGCAGGACACATTCTTAAATTAGAGGGGCAAAGATTTAAAAGTAATATCAGGAAGTATTACTTTACTGAGGAGGTAGTGAATGTGTGGAATTGCCTTCCAAAGGAAGTGGTAGGGAATACACAGCGAAAGAGTTTAAGAATGCATGGGATAGGCACAAGGCTATTCTAGATATAAGATAAGACCAGGGACTAATAAAAGTATTTTGAAAATTGGGCAGACTAAATGGGCCAAATGGTTCTTATCTGCTGACACATTCTATGTTTCTATGTTAAGATTAAATACAATAACCAACAAGGCAGATCATGTGGACAAGACATACATAAGAGGACATATTAAATTTAGCAAGAAACAAAGAACTATAACAATATCAAACAAATATATTGTAAGTCTTTAGGGCATGGGTATGCACTCTTTCTTGCTTGCTGGGACAAAAAAACAAATATATCGTAAGTCTTTAGGGAATGGGTATGCACTCTTTCTTGCTTGCTGGGGCTTGGTCTTAAGGGCCTGCTATTGCTCACTGCACATGCGGGTCTGAATCCCATACAGAGAAAGTCTAGGGAGAAAAGGCTAGGAGGATCAGTGACTCTGTCCACGTAGAAATTGAGTAATTAAAGGTAGTAACCTAAGATAAGGATTAGATGAGGAATACGGAGAGATAAAGGGAAAAGAAAATGCAACTGTCCGTATTAGGACAGTGATAACTTTGATGTCCTGTTGTATTGTACAATTTTTTCTTAGTTGTTAAGTCAGTCACAGTATGTAGTATGTTAAAGGGCCATGTTTTACAGTTCTACATTTATTAGCACTAAAAGAATGCCATATATCAAGGTTTTGTGTTATTAAAATGTAATAAAATGTGACAATGTGGTAAATAACCTAGCAAGATTATGTGATATTATAAATGCAAAGCACTGAATTATAGTCTGTTGCATTCTTTTGGTTGTGACATTGTAAAAAAAACTCACACTTGAATGCCCTCACAGACATTAAATGGGTTAAGAGGTTTTCTTCTTGTGTGGTAATTTATTGCAAAGGAATGGTTTCAATATTGGTGTTTGTCAGAAAACAGACCTAAAATATGGGAGGTTACGTTCTTGATTCCCACAAGAGTGGTTATGCTCATTCTCACCTCCTGGCGTGACAATTATTAGCCATTTAGACATTTTTTCTTGGATAATAAGATGCCTAAATTGGTTAATGATCAACAAACTGACGGGGTGGCCAAGCTTCCTGTGCATTCACTGAACTTTGAATTAAAGGGAAAAAATGTGGATAAGAGAAAGTAGGAGGAAGTTTACAAATTTCAGACAGAAAGGATATGATGCATTTGTTTACTTAAACTTGTAATATTCCAAGCAGAGTAATGCCGTCGGCTGTGATGCAGAGCAGTTTGTTTTATTTCCTCTTTTCTTTTTTTAGTTTTAATCATTTTGGAATGTTTACATATGTCATTGTAATACGTTTTGCTGATGTCTGAGAAGACAAAACCTGAGTTACTATAGCAGCTTTTCACAGAAAGATTTTAACATTTTTCTGTTACTTTATTTTTTTATACTGTCATAAAACTACTTTTAGGCTAATTTTGACAAAAATAACTAATGGTTCGGGGACAACTTACCAAACTCCTTGCTACATATTTTAATTAACATAAGTAGCAGTATGGAATATTTGCTTTTATGTGGAGCATTTTAATAAGGGAAAAAATCATACAAACAAGTGTCATGAAGATTATTTTGCATCGGTTTATATTCCAGAACTGAAAGGTACACCCATTTTTACCACACTCACAAAAAATATTCCACTCCCTTTCCCACCAATATATGACACTGCATACCTTATTGTAAAGTTACCATCAGTTTATTATTATTTCATTATGAAGTATTTTGCCAGGGAGGATACATTGAGATGTATCTCTTTTTTAAGTGTGTCCTAAGTCCACAAACATTACATTGTTATAATGGGTTACATAATAATAATAAAAATACAAATATACATCTCAAAAGCTGTCTTGACCACTTATTAAACCGAATTAAAGTCAAAATACATGACAGTATAAATGAATTGAGGAAGGACTTAAAAGGAGTTTAATCAGAAAATGGATACTATTGAGGAGAAACTGGGCAATAATGAACTAAAATCAGCAGATCAGCAAGATTTGATAAACAGACAACAACAACAAATACAGGATCTGGAAAAATAACAGAAATTGAAGATAATATAAGATTTAGAGGAATTCTGCTGAGGAAGCATAAAATAAGACATTACTGGCCTTGAGTCTTTTGAGAATGTAGAAAATGTTAATAGATGGATAAAGAAAAAAAAATCACTTGAATAAAAGCACTGATTTCTAATCACAGATAAAAAAGGAGGAAGGAACTATGGAGGAAGGAGAGGAGGAGTAGTTGAGTTTTATTGATTTTATTTTTTTATCCTTAATTTTTTATATAATTATAATGACACCAATGTAGAAAAAAGAAGAAAACAGGGAGAGGGCACAATTAGATAAGATATAAGATACAGGAAAGAAGAACTGGAATTTATATATATATATATGCACATTTATTATTTATTTTGTGTCGGTGTGCGTGTTTGTGATAAGAAATATTTAGTGGTCACACAAGTAGCAAAGGAGAAGAAAACAAGGAGGACGGTTCAGGTACACAGAAGGAATATAATGTGTAATTTTATGTTTGTCACATTATATCATTGTTTATTGTTTTTTTTTAAATATATAATAATGACACCATTGTAGAAAAAGAAGAAAATAGGGAAAGAGCACAATTAGATAAGATATAAGATACAGGCAAGAAGAACCAGAATTATATATATATATATATATATATATATATATATATATATATATATATATATATATATAGGTGATACTCGGAAAATTAGAATATCGTGCAAAAGTTCATTTATTTCAGTAATGCAATGTATAAGGGGAAACAATTATATGAGATAGGCGCATTACATGCAAAGCAAGATAGTTCAAGCCGTGATTTGTCACAGGTGCAATATCAGTCAATTAGAATATTACATGCAATCAATAAAGCAAGGAGTGTACAATATCTGACCTCTGAAAAGTATAAGCATGCATATGGACTCAGTACTTGGTTTGGGCTCCTTTTGCAGCAATTACTGCCTCAATGCGGCGTGGAATGGAAGCTATCAGCCTGTGGCACTGCTGAGGTGTTATGGAAGACCAGGATGCTTCGTCTCTTAGGCAACAACAAAAAAAGGGACAGAAGTTACCTGTAGTCAGTGTGCTGAAAAATGATAAGCTTAGGGTCATGTCTACAAATGCTCGCAGTTTAGGGAATAAGATCCATGAACTTGTGGCAATATTGGCAACTGAGAATGTAGGTTTAGTGGCTGATACTGAGACATGGTATAATGAAAAACATGACTGGGACATATCAATACCAGGGTACTCTTTATATAGAAAAGACAGAGAGGGTAAAAAAGGGGGAGGGGTGGCCCTGTATGTGAGGGATAGCTTAAAATGTAACATAATACAAGTTAGTGAGGCGAACATAGAGTCAGTTTGGGTTACATTAGAATTTGGTAATCATATGGTAACTCGGGTAGGTGTGATTTATAGGCCCCCTGGACAAATAGAGGAGTTAGATAATCTACTAGTTGAGGAAATAGCTAAAATGACAATGAAGGGAGAAGTGATCATCATGGGTGACTTTAATCTTCCTGATGTGAACTGGAAATACAAAACAGCTACTTGTGCCAGGAGTACGCATATCCTAAACTCCCTACTGGGATTATCTCTAAAACAAGTAGTGGAGGAGCCAACTCGAAAGCAGGCCATACTAGACTTAGTGTTCACAAATGGAGATTTGTTATCAGATATTACTGTAGGAGAAAGTTTAGGATCTAGTGATCACCAGACAGTGTGGTTTAATATAAGAACAGTGACGCAGTCACACCACACAAAAACGAAAGTTTTAGATTTTAGAAAAACAGACTTTTCTAAAATTAGATTAGGTGTAAAGGAGTCATTATCAGACTGGAGCAATTTAAATGGAGTCCAGGAGAAATGGGATTATCTAAAAGTTGCACTACTGAAGGCAACAGAAAATTGCATAAGGCTTGTCAGTAAGAGCAAAAAATTGCAGAAACCACTGTGGTACTCTGCAGAGGTGGCTAAAATAGTAAAAAATAAAAAGCTAGCATTTAGTAATTATAAAAATACTCAGAGTGAGGAAGAGAGAAAGATCTATAAGAGTAGGCAGAAAGAGGCAAAGCAAGCTATAAGAGCTTCCAAAGCACACACAGAAGAGACTATAGCCCAGTCAGTGAAAAAGGGGGATAAAACATTTTTTAGATACATAAATGAGAAAAGAAAAGTAAAACAAGGATTAGTTAGATTAAAAACAAAAGAAGGATGCTATGTAGAAGAGGATAAAGGCTTAGCAGACTGCCTTAATGAATATTTTTGTTCAGTTTTTACAAATGAAAATGACGGTTAGGGACCTCATTTAGGGAAAAAGACTAATGAGTCTTTTGATGCATGTAAGTTTACAGAGGAAGAGGTTTTACTTCAGCTGTCTAAAGTAAAGACAAATAAGTCGATGGGACCTGATGGGATACATCCAAAGTTATTAAAATAACTTCGTGGTGTACTAGCAAAACCGTTAACAGATTTATTTAACCAATCATTGTTAACGGGAGTAGTTCCAGAAGATTGGAAATTAGCTAATGTTGTGCCCATTCACAAGAAAGGTAGTAGGGAGGAGGCGGGCAACTATAGACCATTAAGTCTTACTTCAGTAGTGGGGAAAATAATGGAAACCCTGTTAAAGAATAGGATTGTTGAACATCTAAAGTCGCTTGGATTTCAAGATCAGAGACAGCATGGGTTTACTTCAGGGAGATCATGCCAAACTAATCTTATTGATTTTTTTTGATTGGGTAACTAAAATAATAGATCAGGGTGGTGCAGTAGACATTGCTTACCTAGATTTCAGTAAGGCTTTTGACACTGTCGCACATAGAAGGCTTATCAATAAACTGAAATCTTTGAGTTTGGATTTCAATATTGTTGAATGGATTAGACAATGGCTGAGTGACAGGCAACAGAGGGTTGTAGTCAATGGGGTATATTCGATGCAAGGTCGTGTTACTAGTGGGGTACCTCAGGGATCTGTTCTTGGACCCATTCTCTTTAATATTTTTATTAGCGATATTGCAGAAGGTCTTGTTGGCAAAGTATGTCTTTTTGCTGATGATACAAAGATTTGCAGCAGGGTTGATATTCATGGAGGGATAAGCCAAATGGCAAATGATTTAGCTAAACTAGAAAAATGGTCAGAGCAGTGGCAACTGACATTTAATGTGGACAAGTGCAAGATTATGCACCTTGGGCGTAAAAACCCAAAAGCAGAATATAGACTATTTGGTACAGTCCTAACCTCAACATCTGAGGAAAGGGATTTAGGAGTAATAATTTCAGAGGACTTGAAGGTAGGTAGGCAATGCAATAGAGCAGCAGGAAATGCTAGCAGAATGCTTGGTTGCATAGGGAGAGGTATTAGCAGTAGGAAGAGGGAAGTGCTCATACCATTGTACAGAGCACTGGTGAGACCTCACTTGGAGTATTGTACGCAGTACTGGAGACCGTATCTCCAGAAGGATATTGATACTTTGGAGAGAGTTCAGAGAAGGGCTACTAAACTGGTTCATGGGTTGAAGGATAAAACTTACCAGGAAAGGTTAAAGCATCTTAACATGTATAGTTTGGAGGAAAGACGTAACAGGGGGGATATGATAGAAACATTTAAATACATAAAGGGAATCAACACAGTAAAGGAAGAGAGTATATTTAAAAGAAGAAAAACTACCACAACTAGAGGACATAGTCTTAAATTAGAGGGGCAACGATTTAAAAGTAATATCAGGAAGTATTACTTTACTGAGAGGGTAGTGGATGTATGGAATAGCCTGCCAGCAGAAGTGGTAGAGGTAAACACAGTCAAGGATTTTAAGCATGCGTGGGATAGACACAAGGCTATCCTAGCTATAAGACCGGGAACGGGGGACTAATAAAAGTACTCAAAAAAAAAAATTTGGCAGACTAGATGGACTGAATGGTTCTTATCTGCCGACACATTCTATGTTTCTATGTTTCTATGTTTCTAACAAATAACCATGAGGGGTAGTTAAGCCAGGAGTGCTAAAAGGCACATTTTGTATTGTATAACTTTTTTTAATTAAGTTGAGTGTTATCCATTAAGTCATCAACAATAGTCAAATTTACTCTGTTAGGGGGGAACAAATTATCTTCATTAAATGTCAGGAGTAAACCTTCTATAAAATTAATATTTGGTTTGTGCACAATATATCATCATAAAGCACTTGCCAGCAGGCATAAAACCAAACAATGCTATCAGGGTTGTGCGACAATAAAGCGTGAGCATTCTGTAAAACCTGTTAAACAAATTTTTTTCACAGAGTTCGATGGGCCGGCTAATATGCATGAAAAAGGATGCTGTAAACGAGTGTCCATGGTAAATAATCAGTAGCCAACAGGAAGGGTGGTAAAGTTGTTGACCAAATATCTTTTAGTATATACTCACTTCTGTGTTTTTTGCAGCGGTCGCGTCTCTATTTGCCAATTATTTCTGACTATGACTGACGTCCAACTATACTTTTCTGGTCTCCAGGTTCAGGATGCAAGGTATAGTCCAACACCAGGTCTTTTAACCCTTTAGTGACAAGACTACCTTGATTTTTCCTTGGTGACAATGGCTGTTTTGACATTTCTGGGGTGTTTGTGTTTAGATGTAATTTTCTTCTTTCTCACATACTGTACCCACACAAATTATATGTTGTTTTTATCGTCATAAGAAGGGCTTTCCTTAGATACCAATATGTTCATCATATCTTATAATTTACTACACAGAAAATTATAAAAAATGATGAACAATTTAAAAAAAAAACACTTTTTCTAAATATAATTTACACAAATACAATCATTAAAAAAGACCCCATCTAAATAGTTTCTAAATGTTGTCCTGAGTTCAGAAATATTCATGTTTCCATATTTTTTGGTATTTTTTGGGAGTTATGGGACAAAAAACAAAAATAGTGTTTTTTTCCTATATTGACCTTTTGACCCCAACCCGAACCCTAAATTTAACCCTAACACTAAATTTAACCCCAACTCTAACCATTATACTATCCCTTAATATATTTTAATTTAATTTTAACCCTATCACTTATGCTAAAAATTATTTAATTTTAACCATAATACCAGTTTTAAGCGAATTAAATCTTTTTTTTTTTTACATTGCAATGTTGCTTGCTGCCTCTAGGGGCAGTCAAGCACCATATTCAGAGTGACGGAAGTGAATTTTCTTTCACTTCTGAAGCTCAGACCACAAGAGTGCATAGCCATATTGGTGGAGCATGCTGCTCTGTCAATATGGCGCCCCATGATCGCACGTGGGACGATCGTGGGTGCCTCAGAAAGGAAATTTCGGTGTCTCGACATCGAGGCAGTAGGCCAGCACCATTAAAGCAGTTGTCGCGATCATTGATGGTGGCTAAAACACCTGTAGTTTCCATAAAATGGCGGCCAAAATGCCATGATGCACAGGGGGAATGTTTAATACACAAAAAGGGGTGGGGCACCTGTCAAAAATAGTTTGACATCTTGTGTGACTCCATACTACTCGACTGGCTTAGCAACTTCTTCTTCTCCCCAGAGAGTTCTGAAATCTCTTTCCCGTGTATCTCTTTAGATGCAGGCCCTTGTTGGTACAGCTTTTCCATAGTAACACTGGTCGGGTAACCAGACTGTAAAACTGTCAGACTCCATGGTGTTTACATTCTAGCCTTTAAACAATAGCCAGCATTTTTACCTGGAAATACTGTTGCTTAGACCAGCTGCCACCTGCATGTACCATACACATATAAACCTATATATATATATATATATACACACACATACATATTGCTATTTAAATGATATCTGTGAATAAAACGTGCATAAATAATAAGCGTGTCTATAACACACCTTCACCATATGTGGTACATATCTCCTCCCTCTACCCCACATCTACAACTATCCGATATGATCTTTCTACATAGATCTTGGCCAGTCGTGTTGGCACCAAGTACCAGCGGTTCATTATTGTTTAATGGATTTCATCCAAATTCAGGCAGTGTACTGTTTTGTTTGTTAATCTCATGGAGGACAACCAGTTTTCTTGTGATATTTCCTATTCTAGATCAGTACCCCATTTGGTCCATCCCTGAATATTAACTTCTGGTTTAATCTTCTTTATCAATCCTACACAAGAGAATGTAAGAGAATTTGTCCTATTATGCATTTGTATTAATTTTTAGGTTTTCTTACATGTTTCTGCATGAAATGCGTTATCCTAAGGTACACATATAACTCCTTATTAGGAATACCCATTTATTCTAATATTTGCCTATCTGTGCCTATTTGTCCCAGCTTGCAGAAGCAAACCTCCCAAAGGTGCTGACCCTGAACAAAAGATAAGAAAAACTCTGAATATAAGACTACTCTATAGGAAAAAAGTTTTACTTCTAAATATTCACATGTAAACTGTGTTTTCATTTTTAATACATTTTGTGATAGAAAAATAAATGCTTGTTTTGTTTTTACTTCCTTTTATTTGACCAGTCTGCCCCCCCGGACTTAGCCAGTTGTGTCCCCCTCACAGCCATCAACCCCCATACTTTGCCAATACTGCCCCCCAGACAGCCATGTGCCCCAAGACTTAGCCAATATTGCCCCCGGACTTAGACAATACTGTCCCCAGACTTAGGCAATTGTGCCCCCCTCACAGCCATTGGCGATTATTGTGGATTTGTGTGCGGTCCCATCGCCGATGTGTGCGTATCTGCCATCAGAGTATGGGAGTTGGCCTTCTGTTTTGGAAGTTTGACTTAATGTTTTTGAGATTTATCCCTCTGTTTTTTCTGTGGTATAATGTATTTGGCCATATTCGGATAGCGCACTTTCGGGGAGGGTGAAGGTAGTAGCAACTAGATATGAAAATTGTCTCATCTGAACAAGTCACCAGCTCTATATAGAACAAATTACAAAAGAGTACATACATGGAGAGTCTACTCGGTCTACCGAAGGAGAAAAAGAGAGGTTTGGGTGGCTTAGTCGACAACCTGGAAAATAAAAACATTATCACAGCATAGGCAACATAACAAGCTTAAGTTAGGGTGTGTGTGTGGAGCCCCTATGGGTCTGTTGATACTGAAAAAAGTTATATTGCATAGGGGTCAGAAGTTATGAAAGGCCTTTTATCGCTAAGAGCTGTAGTATTATCTTATCTTGGAATGTAAACAGTCTAAATTCACCCATAAAAAGAAGAAAAATCATATAATATAATATAAGGACATAATATTTCCACAAGAGACACACTGGTCCCAATCCAACACTTCAGACTTACATGATCCCTTGATTGAAGAAAGCTATCAAGCAAACTACAAAAACAAAATGAGAGGGTGGCAATTCTTTTCGAGAAAAATATTTCATATGAAGTTCACCAAAGCACAGCAGACAATCTTGGACGATATTTGATTCTAGAGGCTACTGTTCATGACCAACGGCTGTTACTCATAAACATATTTGTACCCAATTACCCAAATCGTGATTTCTTTGTATCCATCTTTACTCAACTGACAAACATGCCAGATATACTAAGCGGAGACTTTAACACAGTACTTGACCCAACTATTGACACCTCAGTAGGACGCAGACAGGGTACTGCACAGACGACGGAGACTCTCAACCTCCTGGTGGGACAGGTAGGCCTCACAGATATCTGGCACATACTGAATTCCACAGTATGCAAATATACCCATAACTCTCAGGTGCACAACTCTGATGCACGTATTGACTATACCTTAATCTCTTCTCATTTTTTACCCCTGATAACAGATGCTATGATACACACTAGATTCCTGTCTGACCATTCACCCATTTCTATCACCTGCAATCTAGGCACATCTACTACATGGCAGGGTGATTGGCGTTTTCCATCTTACCTTTCTGCAAACTAGGAATTTAAATTATTTTTGTCATCAACATGGACTTTGTTGACGACAACTTGGCCCACGTAGGCGATGCATCCCTTATGTGGAATACTTCTAAGGTGGTGATGCGAGGCCACATCATCAGCTACACTGCCAAATCAGTCAAGACCTGGAAACTTAAATATAATTCACTCCTCTCAAAATTGTCTACAACACTGAGAGCTTACTTGATGGATCAATTAGAGGACAAACAAGCAGCATATACCTCAGCCCGTCTAATACTTGAGACATTTCTTACTGAGAAAGCCACCCGACAAGTAGAACAAAGTAAACAGCGCTTTTTTCAAAGGGGAGGGAGGTCAGGCAAACTCTTTGCTAGGATAGCCAAAAATTAATGCCCACACACCTCACCTTGGGAATTTTCATACTCAAGCAGGCTAACTTACAACGGCTATCCAATGAGCAACGCACATTTGTAAACAGTCCAATCACACCTGAGGAGGTGAAACGTACCATTACCTCCCTATCCAACCATAAAACACCAGGTCCAGATGGGTTCATCTCTAAATACTACAAAATACTCAAAATAGACATACTGGATACACTCTTCTCCCTCTTCAATAGCATATACCTAGACGAGACCCCAGTGACTTCTATGACAGAAGCTAGAACTATCCTTATCCTAAAACCTGACAAAGATAAAAAAAAACTAGTGGAATCCTACCACCCCATAACCCTCCTAAATTCAAATGTAAAATTCTTACCAAACTTATTGCAGACCGATCACAACATATCCTGCCATCTGTGCTCCACCCTCTGCACCAGATCCTCCACAATAGGGATTCTCCAAACCATAGCAGCAATTATCCAAGCTCACAACAAAAAACAGACAACACACCATACTTTAATCTACTCACAAAGCCTTTAACAGCATAGCATAGGCACATCTTATACGTATTTTGAAATTTCGCTTTTTCGGAGCCAATTTTCTTTCTCTATTTCGCAACTTATATCGTGATGCCTCCACCAGATTACTTATTAATAATTACATCTCCCCCCTTATCCCAATCAACTGAGGCATATGACAAGGCTGCCCTCTCTCTCCACTGTTCTTTAACTTAGCATTGGACCCGAATCCTTAACATCCATCCAACACGCATTAAAATAGGACATACCGTCATTAACCCCTTAGTGACAAGACATTTTCACCTTGACTTTCCCTTGGTGACAATGGCTGTTTTGACATTTCTGGGGTGTTTGTGTTTAGCTACAATTTTCTTCTCTCTCACATACTGTACCCACACAAATTATATTTTGTTTTTATCGTCATAAGAAGTGCTTTCATATGTTTATCATTGTCACTCACCTGAACCCCTCACATCGCTTGTCACCTCCTTCCTCACACCGTCATAGAAACATAGAAACATAGAAACATAGAATGTGTCGGCAGATAAGAACCATTCGGTCCATCTAGTCTGCCCAATTTTTTTTTTTGAGTACTTTTATTAGTCCCCCGTTCTTAGAGCTAGGATAGCCTTGTGTCTATCCCACGCATGCTTAAAATCCTTGACTGTGTTTACTTCTACCACTTCTGCTGGCAGGCTATTCCATACATCCACTACCCTCTCAGTAAAGTAATACTTCCTGATATTACTTTTAAATCGTTGCCCCTCTAATTTAAGACTATGTCCTCTAGTTGTGGTAGTTTTTCTTCTTTTAAATATACTCTCTTCCTTTACTGTGTTGATTCCCTTTATGTATTTAAATGTTTCTATCATATCCCCCCTGTTACGTCTTTCCTCCAAACTATACATGTTAAGATGCTTTAACCTTTCCTGGTAAGTTTTATCCTTCAACCCATGAACCAGTTTAGTAGCCCTTCTCTGAACTCTCTCCAAAGTATCAATATCCTTCTGGAGATACGGTCTCCAGTACTGCGTACAATACTCCAAGTGAGGTCTCACCAGTGCTCTGTACAATGGCATGAGCACTTCCCTCTTCCTACTGCTAATACCTCTCCCTATGCAACCAAGCATTCTGCTAGCATTTCCTGCTGCTCTATTGCATTTCCTACCTACCTTCAAGTCCTCTGAAATTATTACTCCTAAATCCCTTTCCTCAGATGTTGAGGTTAGGACTGTACCAAATAGTCTATATTCTGCTTTTGGGTTTTTACGCCCAAGGTGCATAATCTTGCACTTGTCCACATTAAATGTCAGTTGCCACTGCTCTGACCATTTTTCTAGTTTAGCTAAATCATTTGCCATTTGGCTTATCCCTCCATGAATATCAACCCTGCTGCAAATCTTTGTATCATCAGCAAAAATACATACTTTGCCAACAAGACCTTCTGCAATATCGCTAATAAAAATATTAAAGAGAATGGGTCCAAGAACAGATCCCTGAGGAACCCCACTAGTAACACGACCTTGCATCGAATATACCCCATTGACTACAACCCTCTGTTGCCTGTCACTCAGCCATTGTCTAATCTATTCAACAATATTGAAATCCAAACTCAAAGATTTCAGTTTATTGATAAGCCTTCTATGTGCGACAGTGTCAAAAGCCTTACTGAAATCTAGGTAAGCAATGTCTACTGCACCACCCTGATATATTATTTTAGTTACCCAATCAAAAAAATCAATAAGATTAGTTTGGCATGTTCTCCCTGAAGTAAACCAATGCTGTCTCTGATCTTGAAATCCAAGCGACTTTAGATGTTCAACAATCCTATTCTTTAACAAGGTTTCCATTATTTTCCCCACTACTGAAGTAAGACTTACTGGTCTATAGTTGCCCGCCTCCTCCCTACTACCTTTCTTGTGAATGGGCACAACATTAGCTAATTTCCAATCTTCTGGAACTACTCCCGTTAACAATGATTGGTTAAATAAATCTGTTAACGGTTTTGCTAGGACACCACTAAGTTCTTTTAATAACTTTGGATGTATCCCATCAGGTCCCATCGACTTATTTGTCTTTACTTTAGACAGCTGAAGTAAAAAGCCCTCATGTTGTTGCGGCAGCCATGTTTTTGGAGTCAGGAAGTCACTAGTGACTTCTGGAGACATTTTTCATCTACGGTGGCCATGTTTTTGGAGTCTGTTTGCTCTCTATACAGACTTCAAATAGATGCATTCATTTTTGTTTTATTTTCGGTTTTACTTTCTTTCTGTCACTTGGGATCCTCTTCTATCGTAATATATATGCATATATATTTTAGTGTTCTGTATTCTTTTTGTTTTTTCCTGTTCCTCCCTCCTGACACACCCATCTCCTTCTCCATTGGTCTATGCTAATTACTTCCTATAAATATTCACCTGTTCAATCGTTTTCTAGTTGCCTGTGCAAAGAGTTCTCTCTATTTTTGGGCTATTGTTATATTTTGTCTGACTCCTGATATTGACCCTTGGCTTGTTTTTTGACTCTGTTTTTGATCTCCGTCTGCATCGACCCCGGATAGTACCTTGACTTCGTTTGATCTCTGCCTGCCTCGAATCCTCAGCCTGTTTTTGACTTTGCTTGACTTCTGCCTGCCTCGACCCCCTGGCTTGTTCCTCGACTCCGCTTGTTCTCAGCCTATTTATATCATCAACCTGTTCCAGTCGGTCTTGTCTCCTGTGATGCTCAGAGTACTCCAGCAACCCATTCCTGGTTACCTCTAGGTTGTACTTGTGCCGCACAAGCCCCTGGCAAAACATTACCCTGGGCTGAACCTTCGGGTACATATTTGTCAGGGTGAACACCACAAAGTACTTCCCAAGAGGTGATCTTGCAACAAGGGTCCCTCCTCCTGGGTGTCACTGGTACACCGTAACAATCATATCATATAATTTACTACAAAAAAATCATAAAATATGATGAAAAATTAAAAAAAAAACACTTTTTATAACTTTGACCCAAAATATAATTTAGACAAATACAATCATTAAAAAAGACCCCATCTAAATAGTTTCTAAATGTTGTCCCGAGTTCAGAAAGAGATACATGTTTCCATATTTTTCTGTATTATTTCGCGAGTTATGGGGCAAAAACCAAAAATAGTGTTTTTTTTGTTTTTTCCTATATTGAGCTTTTGACCCGAACCCAAACAAATCCATACTATCTTTTGATACTGTCTGGGAGAAATTCCCAGCCCTACATATCTCCCCCTTTTCCTACGCACTGGCACATAGTTTTATCGCATCCAGCGTTTCCAAATTCTCAGATGAAGACTGGGACAATCCACTTGACAGTCTTATAGACCGAGTCTGTACATCACTACTACCATTTACCTCATCCTCCGACGGCTAATGAAATATGATTCACTGACCTCCAGACGGGCCAACTGGTTACCAACCCTTCCTAATATGGATATTGGGGACCTTTTTAAGGCCCACAATACCCTTATCACCACGATAAACACTACGGCATACCGTGATATGTTTATAAAAATACTACATAGGGCATGCATCTCACCAAAAAGGGGTGCCTATGTGAATCCCAGGACTCAGGACTCCTGCCCCAAATGCAATTTACCCCAAGCTGGCTTAAACCACTGTTTATGGAACTGTAGATATATCTGTAAATTTCGTACACAAGTACAAAATTATGCAAAAACCATGCTTGGAATCCGCATACCAATGAAAATAGAGTTTGCACTCTTTGGCTTCTCCCCTACACCATTCCCACATTCTTGCTTGGCCAGAATATTAATCGCAGTAGCCAATAAAACTGTGTTACAACTCTGGATACAAAAAAACGAGCCATCCTTCACAGTATTCCAGGAAAAACTTTTTTTTTTATTCAGTATGTCCTGGCTCACAGCACAGCAAAACCAATCCCATTACACAAAAAAGTTTTTCCTGGATTGGACTGGTTATATTGCCTCTTTACCTACTGAAACTAGGACCCAAATAAAAAGCATTTTCCAAAATTCCCCATGGTATATGGCCCAACTACTCAAGGGCAAAGACCCAATTAACATCACAATTTGATAAAGCTTATGCCTATGAGATTCCATGCGTTGTCACTACAATTGGTTTGGATTCTAGACAATACCCAACATCTAATCTACAAACTGGTCCTTGTTGAAATAGGCTTGAGAGACATTGTTTATATATTGTTGTTCCCTTAGTCTTAGGTTATACTTGAACGTAGATACATTTTACATTGAGTAATTGTGACTTACTGTACTATAGTCGGTTTACTATAAACATACAGTGGCGTACCTACCACTGGTGCAGGGGTCGCACTGCAACCGGGCCCGTCACTCCAAGGGCCCGGCCGCCCTGCGTCCCCTGCACACAAAAAAAAAAAAACGTGCGGGCAAACGGGGCAGCTGCCCAGGGCCCATTCATTCTTGGTGCCCAAGGCAGCTGCCCCATGGGCACCCGCTACCCGTGTGACTACCCCCTTTCCCCAGCCAGGACTTACCACCTTGCTGCTGTCTCCCGGTGCAGGTCCGTGGCTGTGAGGGAAGCGTTGTGCGCTCCCCTACAGCTGCGTGGATCAATAAAGTTTGTTTAAACTTTTTTTTTCAACAAACTTTATTAAAGCCGCGCGGCTTGAGGGGAGTGCACAAAGCTTCCCTCACAGCCACGGACTTGCACCAGGAGACAGCAGCAAGGAGGTAAGTACTGGCTGGGGAAGGGGGAGGAGGGTGGCATAACAAGCATACTAAGGGGCAATACCCTGGCATATTAAGTGGCATTATCCTGGCATATTAATTGGCAAAACCCTGGCATATTAAGTGGCATTATCCTGGTATATTAATTGGCAATATCCTGGTATATTAATTGGCAATTTCCTGGTATATTAAGTGGCAATATCCTGGTATATTAATTGGCAATACCCTGGCATATTAAATGGCAATATCCTGGCATATTAAATGGCAATATCCTGGCATATTAAGTGGCAATAGAGTGGCAAAATCCTGGCATATTAAAATGGGAAAAGAATGGCATATTGAGGGGCAAAATACTGTAATATTAAATAGCAAAGGAATGACATATTAAATGGCAAAATAATGGTATACTGAATGGCTAAACCCTGGCATATTGAGGGCAAAATACTGACTTATTGAGTGGCAAAATATTACTGCCATATTGAGTGGCAAAATATTAGTGGCATATTGACCAACTGCTCCAAACCATCCTCCATATTACACTAGACTGTCTAGTGTAATATGGATGGTGGTTGGGAGCAGTTGGTAAATATGCCAGTAATATTTTGCCACTCAATATACAAATATATATATATATATATAAATATATATATATTTTTTTTTTTTAAATATACACACACGCTTCTCACTGGCATGATATACAAATAATATATATCATTTCAGTGATAATCCGCCCCTTTTGTGGCTCCACGCCACATGGCTCCTCCCTCTTGTAGCTCCGCCCACACATGTCTAGTATTTTTTTTAGGAAAAGGTGGCAGCCCTACGTGTGACAGTCACACGGAGACAGTCACACTCGGGCAGCAGCCGTGAGATGGACCCGGCTTTCCATCACAGCCACCGGAAACATCACTTCCGGTGGCTGCACTTCCTGTACATAACACTGGCAAATGGGCACATAACACTGGCAAATGGGCACAACACTGTAAAATGGGCACATAACACTGGCAAATGGGCACAACTGGCAAATGGACACAACTGGCAAATGGGCATATAACACTGGCAAATGGGCATATAACACTGGCAAATGGGCACAACTGGCAAATGGGCACATAACACTGGCAAATGTGCACAACTGGTAAATTAGCCCAACTGGCAAATGGGAACATAACACTGGCAAATGGGCACATACCACTGGCAAATGGGCACAACTGGCAAATGAGCACAACTGGCAAATGGACACATAACACTGGCAAATGGCACATCTGGCAAATGGGCACAACACTGTAAAATGGGCACATAACACTGGCAAATGGGCACCTAACAATGGCAAATGGGCACATAGCACTGGCAAATGGGCACATAACACTGGTAAATGGGCACAACTGGCAAATGGGCACAACTGGCAAATGGGCATATAACGCTGACAAATGGGCAAATAACGCTGGCAAATGGGCACATAACAGGAAAATAACTGGCAAATGGGCACATAACTGGCAAATGGGCAAATAACACTGGCAAATGGGCACATAACTGGCAAATGAGCTAAATAACACTGGCAAATGGGCAAATAACTGGCAAATGAGCAAAATAATACTGGCAAATGGGCACATAACTGGCAAATTATGGGCAGAATAACACTGGCAAAAAGCCAAATTAACACTGGCAAATGGGCAAAATAACAGTGGCAAATGTGCAAAATTGGCTGTGGCATATTGGCAATCTGCCTATGGCATACTGGCAATCGTGGTTAATTGTGTCACAATGGGCAAATTGGCTGTGGCCAAATTGATACTGTGGCATGTTCTGTGGGGCAAAATAACATGTACTATGGGGTAAAAGGAACACTGTGGCATGTTCTGTGGGGCAAAATAACGTGTACTATGGGGGAAAGTGACACTGTGGAATGTTCTGCAGGGGCAGTTCAGTGGGACAAAGTGACACTGTGGTATGTTCTGGCGGGAAAATTTATAATGCAGCATGCAAATCGTGTGGGTGCAAATGAGTATAAGACAAGTGCTGTGGGTACTGTATAGTGCTGTGTTAAGACCTTTAGGTGAAATGTGTGTGCAGGGAAACATAATAAAAATAAGAAATTAACAATTTTTCAATAACATTTTCATTACATATGAAAAGAATTGAAAATAATATTAAAAAGTTCATATAAGTATACATGCAGCCAGTTATATACATATATTTGGGGTCCACCTCAAGCTTTTGATAAGGCTGGAAATATTTTAACGTTTTTTTTTTTTTGTGTTCAGAAAAGTTATATTACTTTACTGAGAGGGTGGTGGATGAGAGGTTAATATATGAAGGACGAATATATGTCCGACGCTTGGTGACATGGGCTGTTTTAACATTTCTGAGGTGTTTTGCTGTAATTTATTTCTGTCTCATTTAGTGTACTTGCACAAACTATATATCGTTTTTATCGTTATAAGAAGGGCTTTCTTTTGATACCATTATTTTGATAATAGCATATAATTTGATGTAAAAAAAAATAATAAAATATGCAAAAAAAAAATGTATATTTGAAAAATCGTAAACTCATGTACAAGAGACAACAAAAAAACACTGCTAAATAGTTTCTAATATATGTCCTGAGTTCATAAATAGCCCATGTTTTATGTTGTTGTGCTTTTTTATTCATGTTACAGGGCCAGAACTGTAAGTAGTGCAAAGCTATTTTAAAATCCTTTTTTTCAAAATTAGCGATAGTGACATTGTAACACTGATTTCTGTACTAAATCCATGAATGACCCCCAACATGTACATATTTTTGAAAACTAGACCACTCAGGGCATTTAACTTGGGGTATTTTGACACATTTCATGTTGCCATTTTACCACCAATCTTTGCCAAAGTTTGCAGCAAAAAATCTTTTTTTTTTAAATTTTTCACATAGATTGCAATTTAGGTAAACATTACCTTAAAATGTGAAGGGGTATTTCCAAATAACACCTCAATTAGTGTTCAGCAACATCTCTTGAGTACAGGGATACCACCCATGCATAGGTTTGTTGGTTTGTTTTGGGGATAAAAGGCCACATTTAGGGGGTGCGCATTTTGGTTTTCCAACTTGGAATTCTGACATGCAGAAAACTTGCGCCCATGTCCCATTTGGGACATTTTTGAAGCCAGAAAGTGTATTCTACCCCACAAAGCCATATATTTTTTTAAACTAGACACCCTAGGGTATTTCAAATGGTAGTATTTTAACACTTTCCATGCACTAATTATACTACCAGCCTATGTCAATGTTTTGGGTAGTCATTTTTTTTCACATACATTGTATTTTGGGCATGAATTCACAGATCCTGTTATATGAATGTGCCAAACAACACCTCAATATGTGTTCAGCAACATCTCCTAAGTACAGGGATCCCACCCATGTATAGGTTGGTTAGATTATTTGGGGGTTAAAAGGCCACATTTGAGAGGTGCGCTTTTTGGTTTTCCAACTTGGAATTCTGACGTGCAGAAAACCTGCGCCCATGTCCCATTTGGGAAATTTGTGAAGCCAAAAAGTGTATTTTACCCCACAAAACCATACATTTTAGCAAACTAGACACCCTAGGGTATTTCAAATGATAGTATTTTAACACTTTCCATGCACTAATTCTACCACCAGCCTTTGTCAAATTTTAGGTTAGTAATTTTTTGTTTCTACATACATTGTACTTCGAGCATGAATTCACAGATCCTGTTATGTGTCAGTGCAAAACAACACCCCAATATGTGTTCAGCAACATCTCCTGAGTAAAGGGATACCACCCATGCATAGGTTTGTTGGGTTGTTTGGGGGCTAAAAGGCCACGTTTGGGGGGGGGGGGGTGCATTTCCAACTTGGAATTTTGACATGTAGTCAGCCTGCGTCCATGTTCCATTTGGGACACTTTTGAAGCCTGTCAAAGTATTTTACCCCATCAAACCATATATTTTGGAAAACTAGACATCCTAGGGTATTTAAAATTGTGGTATTTTAACACTTTCCAAGTGCTAATTCTACCACCAACCTATGTCAAAGGGTTGGGATGTCATTTTTTCCCCACACACATTTTAGTTCAGGCAGGAATTTTCAGATTCTGGTATTTGCCACTGCCAACCAACACCTCAATATGTGTTCAGCAACATCTCCTGAGTACAGGGATACCCCCCATGCATAGGTTTGTTGGTTTGTTTTGGGGCTAAAAGGCCACACTTAGGGGGTGCGCAATTCCAACCTGGAATTTTGACATGTAGTCAGCCTGCGCCCATGTTCCATTTGGAACATTTTTGAAGCCGTTCAATGAATTTTACCCCATCAAACCATATATTTTTGGAAAATAGACATCCTAAGGTATTTCAAATGGTGGTATTTTAATACTGTATATGTACTAATTCTACCACCAGCCTTTGTAAAAGTTTGTGGTAGTACTTTTTTGGGAGTTTTTTTTCCACATGCATTGTACTTCAGGCATGAATTCACAGATTCTGGTATATGTCACTGCCAAACAACAACCCAATATGTGTTCAGCAACATCTCCCGAGTACAGGGATAGCACCCATGCATAGGTTTGTTGGTTAGTTTTTTGGCTAGAAGGCAACATTTGTGAGATGCGCATCTCAAAATTCCAACTTGGAATTTTGACATGTAGTCAACCTGCGTCCGTGTACTATATGGGATATATCTTTGAAGCCAGCCAATGTAATTAACCCCCACCAAACCATATATTTTTTAACGGTAGACACCCATGACTCCTTGTGGCAAGGGCTCAGCAGCCACCGATACATCACTAGATGATGTATCAGAAAGCTGACCAGGGTCAAAATCGAACTCTGAGTCCGCGGCCTCAGAATCAGTGCATAAGCAGTGATCTCGAGCAAAGAAGGGGTTAATAGCTCTTAGAAGAGCCTATCTAGTACTGTAATACATTACAGTACAAAGTAATTAATCCATAAAACAGTGCAGACAGCAAAACATACTGTTGCTGTGCAAGATTACTGCTTATACAGTGATGAATGGCAGGGAAGGGGTTAATACACAGTGAAAGACTTTCATACAACCTGCCAATTTTATAAAATGTTATTTTATATCACTAATACTATTTGTGAATATTGATCGGACCAGGGCGAATGGTGAGCTTAATTGAGAAATCACCAAACCGCCTTTGCCACTAATTCGCTGTTACTGATCGCTATGCGCTCAGGCAGCTTAAAAAAAAAATCTCAAATATTTTTACTTTACATGTAATCCCTTAGCGGGTATGTGTAAAAATAAAAATAAAAAAAAATATGCAGACAGATAAAAATTGCTTTGGCGTCAATATCATTGCGTAAGCAGTGATCAACGTCAAAGAAGGGGTTAATAACTCTTAGAAGAGCCTTTGTAGTACTGTAATAAATGACAGTACAAAAAAATTAACTCCTAAAAAATGCGCAAACAGCAAAAATAAATGCGCTGATGTGCACGATCACTGCTTATGCAAGATCAGTGGCAGGGAAGGGGTTAAACGCAGGGAATTGCTTTAATATTTTTTTTTTATTGTTTTATTATTCGTGTGTTGTGTATTTATTATTTTTTTTTACTTTTACTTACTTTTATAACTATGATCTGTCTCTCCCTCACTAAAAAAAATGTGAGGAGAGGGAGGCAGATCATAACTGGTCAGATCAATATAGGGTTAATATTGATCTGACCAGTCAGTGGGGATGCTCATCCGAGCATCCCCACTGCTTATCAGTGTGCCTGGCAGTAACTGATTGCCTCTGTGAAGAGGCAATCGTGTGGCAGCCAGAGAGCACAGAAAGCAGGTACTTCCTGCCTCCTGTGCTCTTGCCCTTAGAAGGGCAGCGCCATCTTGGTCACACAGTGACCAAGATCGTGCAATTTTGTTTTGTGTTCCTGATTGCCTCGACTTGCGAGAAACACTTTCTGAGCATAGGAAGTGAAAAATTCGCTTCCTATGCTCGTCTCCGGAGCGATCGAAATGCAGACGGGCATTTTTTTCTGTATTGTACGATGCTTCCATACGGAAGCATCGTTACAATACCGTGTGAGCACTGAAAGCTGAACAACTCAGTGCTCGTTTTGACACAGGACGGACTAGTCCGTCCTGTGTCGCCAAGGGGTTAAGCATGCATGGGATAAGCATAAGGCTATTCTTGATATAAGAGAAGGCCAGGGACTAATGAAAATATTACTTTACTGAGAGTGTAGTGGATGCATGGGATAGCCTTTCAGCAGAAATGGTAGAGGTTAATACAGTGGAGGTCAGAAACTTTGTATTATTTTACTGTGAGGGTAGTGGATACATGGAATAGTTTGCCAGCAGAAGTGGTATAGGTTAATACAGTGAAGGAGTTTAAGCATGCATGGGATAGGAATAAGGCTATCCTAGATATAAGACAAGGCCAGGCACAAAGCAGAACAGTTGGGAGGCATGTAAGTGGCATTTCTGGGGTGGAGTTGCATGGTTGGGTATGGGGGGCCCTGAGGCAATTTTTGCACCAGGGCCCGGTGGTTTCTAGTTACGCCTCTGTAAACATACATATGTCCCGACAAAAAAAATTAAAAAGTAGATGTTTGATCTTCCTCTGGACTTGGACATGGCCATCCAGAGGAACAAATTCCATGTTCTGAAATGTTCTATTAAGAGTGTGTACTTAATAATTATAAAAATATTGTAGCATTGTCTAAAGTGATCTGCAAGGGTAGGTACCAATATTGTTCATGGTGGACATTTACTGAACTTTGTGATGGATAATTCAATGCCATGGATACCAGTGTTCTTCTATAGACACCTTACCTATCCCTGGTCAGTTTTCAATACAATGTGTGGGAAACAAGGTTTCTGAAAAGTATAATAAGCCAGCACCAACATTATCTCACCACTGTACATTTGTAAACAAATGTATGTCAATTATTGTGAACTTGCAATATTGTTTTTTGGGCTTTGATATTATAGGATTGTACAATATTGTGTATGATAATGTTATAAAACAATACAAATAGTGCAATGTTCCTAAAAATATTGTTTTGACCAGCTATTTCACTCCATACAGACTTAGCTGCAATTTTTTTAATAAACAAATAGGCTTGTTTATATATGAGTTAATTTTACTGGGAGTGGTCCCATTTTATTTTATGCGCTCCCCCGATTTTTACTATCACTCTGGACTTGGTGTATTGAAAATGTTATTTCACCGAGTGGTAATGGAGCATACACAAAATTGATATTCACAGTTCTACAGTGAGGAAGAGTTTTGTCATTACATGTTTAATCATCATTTCTTTGGTGGCGAGGCATCCCGGAGCATTTGTCAGAAATTCTTACAAGAAGGCAATGGAGAAAGGGTGATCATGGGGACAGACCCACTTTTTGGAGGCTTGGTGCAACCACTTGATTTCAGATTTAAAAGATTGAGGGAGATGCACAGGGGAGAAAGAGTTAGCCATTTTCTGGATTTTCCCATACTTCTTTGAGTCCCGTATTTTGCATTTTTTTTCCAGAGTTCACAATGCTGGATTATCAGGTAGATTATGATAACCATACTCTTTATAAGCATGGAAAAACTGGCCGAAATCAGT
This sequence comes from Pelodytes ibericus, assembly GCA_036172795.1. Classification (NCBI taxonomy): domain Eukaryota; kingdom Metazoa; phylum Chordata; class Amphibia; order Anura; family Pelodytidae; genus Pelodytes; species Pelodytes ibericus. The sequence continues at coordinate 45,975,329 of CM069866.1, read as the reverse complement.
CACCAGTACAAATATTTATCGATCTCTCACCTGAAATAATTGTGCTCCCCGACAGTAAAGGTTACAGGTTCTGCTCTGTATGTCAGAGGTTTGTCTCAGCACAAAACAAACACTGTAAGCTCTGCAATTCCTGCCCCTCTAAGGACAGCAGACAATGGAAACACTGTTATCAGTGCAAGAAATGTGTAAAACCCTCTTGGACACACTGTGTCTCCTGTAACCGGTGTGCACTTCCTGATTATTCCTGTGTTAGTGTGGATCATGGTTGCTTTCTGTGTGGAGAAAAAGATCACAAATGTAGGTGCTGTCCTGGTCAACGTGAGGATGCAGGCCACACCAAGAAAACTCTGGTCAAAGCCACTGATAAGAATAATGTAAGAAACATCCCAATTCCAGCAAGACATAAGAAGAGAAAGTGATAAAAGAAGATACATCTTGCTTGATTATTTCACAGCCTTTTTATTTATTTTAACAGTGTCTTTTCTTTGGACCATTATTCAGAGTATTTATATCCTACAATAAACTGGTTTCTAAAAAAATAAATAAAAAAAAAAGAGCTGTAGTAGGAAAGCCCTTGACTATTACCTATAAGTGTGATATTAGTTAGCAGAGTATAAATCAGCCCTACCAGGCATATAAAGTTGTTGGTGTGGGTTGAGACCTGCTAGTGAAGTGTTGTAGAGGCCCCACTCACACTTACTCTTTTCATACAGTCTAAATACAACGTAGGTTACTCGGGAATAATCAGAGTGTTTAAAAATATATAAAAAAGGTGTCCGATTGGTTAAGATGGTATACCCCTGTTAGTATAGTGTATCAGATCCCGCAAAGGACCAGTAAAACAGTGAGGCAGGTGGTTGACTCTGCCGGTTCAGTTACTTAGTCAGGCAAGAGAAATCGCTGCTGTGATAAACAATTTGCATATAGCATCAAGTTCAATAAAACAGTTAATAATTAACATGCAAACAGTAGGCCTTAAGGTGGTATTTAGTAATGAACAGCTTTTCTGTTGGGGAGACCAAGGAAGAGTAGCATTCAATGGCCCAAATACCATATCGTATTGGAATAGACAGATACGATTTAATGCTCAGTCGGTGTGTTACCTGGGTCAGGGGGAAGCATTCCAGAAAAGCATTAGAGTTGCTGGGGAGTTGAGGAGGAAGTGGTCCGTATTGTTGGCAATGGCGCTATTTAGAGTGCAAAGATCTGAATGTGTTGTAGTCACTCGGGTGTCCACAATGGTCCATGGGATAAATGGTGATGGGTGAAGAGGACAGGAGTTAAGAAGATGTAAGCCCCAGATACGAATGGGCTGCCTCGCTATGCGGGTGAAATGTTGCTATATGGAAATAGGTAAGGTTGGCATCCACAAACCTCGTAGGAAGAGATATCCAGGATGTATGAGCAGGATTGCCCCTTCGATTACAGATCAGATTCAAAGTTAGTTATATTATAGTGAATATGCATGAGAGCAGGGAAGGGGCCGAGTAGTATGGGAAAAAATGCCCGCAGTGCAGCAAAGTTCCCGAAAAAAAACCATTTAGAGGGTACCTGTTTTGCTGTCCTCTATCTCCAGGATCAAAGCTATGTTGTCGGAACAGTAACTGTTGCAAATTTTTGGTAGGTGCAGCCGAGCGTCTCGGGGTGGAAAGCAGAAGACTGGTCATTGCTCGCGTTGCTTGGTTCACAGTTGAACCCGAATGCCCTGGGGGTTAGAAATAGTCCCACGCCAGTAATTCAGGTGCTCTTCGTGCACTGTAAGGTCAGCGGGATTGCCAGTTAGAAGATAAAGCACGGAGCTCTTCTCAAGTGCGATCTGCCATGATGGAAATTAGCCACACCCTCACCCATACTTTTAAGGCACAATTCACTGTCAGTTTCCATTGAAAATTATTATAGCTGACAGAGGTGACAGATGAACCAGGCTTAAAACAGTATTACTCCAGGTCCTCTTGCCATTTACAGGTAAATGTGCATAAGTACAGCCCTCTGCTGATACCCAACTAATTCTGGGAAGAACCTGCCTTAGAAATATTCAAGAGAGAGAAAACCCACCTGCAGATTAGCAATGAATGATGCTAAAACAAAATCACCACTATCATATCATGATTAATAGAATAAAAACTTAGAGCCAAAAAGAAAGCATAGATAGCTTGTGTCAAGATTGAGGTTTTCGGAGCATAGAGCAGGGGATGCTATCTCTTGCTGGTAACCCTTACCAGGTGGTCCACAAGTATATATAGGCAGAGCACCCTGGTAAGGATAGGAGCACGAGAGTGCCACAAAAGGATAATCCAAAAAGCGAAGTCAGGAAACAGTCCAATAGATCAGAACAGGGAGCGGTCAAAGAGTAGTAATCCAAGCAGGGGTCAGGGTTCAGGCAAACAGGGTAATCCAGAAGGCAAGCCAAAGGTCAGGTTACGGGAAATCCAATAGATATACTGTAGCACAGCAACAAAGGGAAAACTGGAGACTGAAGTCCAAGGACAAACAGGAACCAAAGCTCTGGAACACTGGAGCATTGAAGAAACGGTTTGAGGGGTTTTTATAGTGCTGTGGGTCTCCACTCCTCCCCTCAGTGGGACAAGCTCCTTACTTGATTGGATGTTAGAGGGGTGTGCTTTTCTAGCACATACCCCTCTATCTCTGTACTTGGAGTTAATAGGAGATTTGGCAGAGTTTACCTCCCTCCTACAGCTGGAAATAGGTTCCCCTTGATTGGGGTGAAGTCTGGAGGATGCATCCTGGGCTTGAAGAAACTCTAGACCCTGGTTTCGGCCTACGGCGCTACCGCGATCGCGGATAGAAGATTGTACTACAGGCCCCGGCTTCGGCCTACTCCGCGATCGCGGATTACTTAAGGGACTTGCTGGATGCCTGGAACTACTGGAACTGCAGGTAAGGGCCAGAGGGGCATGACAGTTCCCCCTTCCAATACGCGACCTCCGGGTGCGTCTAGGTGCTGGCCGTTCAGGATGTGTACGGTGAAATGCACGAAGACAAGCGGGAGCATGAATGGTGGCAGCTGGTTCCCAGGATCTCACTTCAGGACCATATCCCTCCCAGTGTACTAGGTACTCAAGTCGTCCCCTTCTAATACGAGAATCCAAGATCTCTTGTACTTCGAATTCTTCTTCGTTGTCCACGATTATGGGGAGTGGAGGAGTAGGTGTCTTCCTTTGGGAAGTATCTGGTATCCATTTCTTGAGAAGTGAAACATGGAATGTAGGGTGGATACGCCAAGTGGTAGGCAATTGAAGAGTAACCGCTACAGGACTAATAATCTTTGTGATGGGGAAAGGACCTAAAAATTTTGGTCCTAATTTTGTGGTAGGACAAGACATTTTAACATGAGCGGATGAAAGCCAAACCTTGTCTCCAATGTTAAATTGAGGTGGAGATGTACGTTTGCGATCTGCTTGTTCTTTGTAGGCTTGTTGGGCTTTCTTTAGAGTCTCTTGTAGGAGAGTGAATCCTTGGTTAAGAAGTTGGATTCTATCGGTGACTTGTGGAACTGTGGTTGTAGCAGGTAGTTGAGGAATCGAGGAAGGATGATAACCATAGTTGGCCTTGAAGGGTGACAAACCTATAGAACTGTGTAGGCTGTTGTAAGCAAATTCTGGTAAGCATACTTCCATTATGGTAGTATGTTGTTGAGATGGAGGGAGTTCAACAATAAAATCAACAGTCACGTCAGTCCAGGGATTTGTGGGGACAGGTAAAGGTTGTAGTAAGCCAGCAGGTCTGGTATTAACCCCTTTTGATCGTCCACAGATGTCGCATGAATGTATATATTGTTCAATGTCCTTTCTTTGTTTAGGCCACCAAAATGAACGATGTGCAAGGTCTAAGGTTTTCTTGACTCCTCCATGGCCTGCCAGCGGATGATCATGTATTGTCTCCAATACTTTGGTTCGCACAGCAGGAGGGACAAAAATCAGAGTATCCTTGTAGAGGAGACCATCTTTCTTGGTCAAAAAAGGATATTTGGATAGGTAAGAGTCATCTTTACATTGTTGTTTAAGAGTCTTTATTAGAGAGGAATGAGTGATAAGAAAATTACCAGGTTGTAGAATGGTGTCTGGCTCTTGTTCTGTAGATGATCCATGTAAACGGGATAGGGCATCGGCATTTCCATTTCGTGAACCGGGTCTGTAAGTAATGTGCAATAGGAATCGAGAGAAAAACAGAGCCCATCTTGCCTGTCGTGGACAGAGTCTGCGAGCTCTTTGTAAATACTCCAGGTTGCGATGGTCCGTGAATACAGTGACTGGGTGATTTGCCCCTTCAAGAAGGTGACGCCATTCTTCTAGAGCCATTTTTATGGCCAATATTTCTCTATCACCCACACTGTAATTGATCTCTCCTGGAGAAAGACGTTTTGAAAAGAAGCACACAGGATGAAGTGTACCATCATCTCCTTTTCGTTGAGACAAGATGGCCCCTACAGCTGTCTCTGAAGCATCCACCTCAACAAAGTATGGTTTCAAAGGATCTGGGAGAAGAAGAATAGGGGCTGTGGTGAATCTCTGCTTTAATTCATCAAAAGCTTGTTGTGCTTCAGGAGTCCAACGAAAAGGTATATTCTTCTTTGTGAGTTGAGTGATTGGGGCGATGATTTTTGAGAATCCATTGATGAACTTTCTGTAGAAATTGGAGAAGCCTATGAAACTCTGTGTGGTTTTAACGGAAGAGGGGATGGGCCATTCCAATATGGCAGATACCTTCTTGGGATCCATTCTGATGTTTCCAGGGGTTAAGACATAACCAAGGAACTCTACAGACGTAGTCTCAAAAATACATTTTTCTAATTTGGCATATAGTCCGCGATCTTGGAGACGAGATAGAACGCGGGTCATGTGTTGACGATGTGTAGCCAGAGAAGGTGAATAAATCAAAATGTCATCAAGGTATACAATGACAAACAAATCCAACATATCCCGAAAAACGTCATTAAGGAAGTGTTGGAAGGTAGAAGGGGCATTGCAGAGCCCGAATGGCATGACTAGATACTCATAATGACCATATCGGGATCGGAAAGCTGTTCTCCACTCATGCCCCTCCTTAACCCGCACCAGATTGTAAGCACCCCGTAAATCCAGCTTGGTGTATATTTTAGCTTCTCTGAGGCGATCCATCAATTGGGGAATTAAAGGTAAAGTGTATTTATTTTTGATCGTGACTTTGTTAATCTCTCTGTAATCCACACATGGGCGGAGACCACCGTCCTTTTTTCCAACAAAAAATATTCCAGCTCCAGCAGGTGAAGTAGAAGGTCTGATGAAGCCTTTCTTTAAATTGTCTTCAATAAAGGTTTTTAAAGTCTTTAATTCGGGTTCTGAGAGGGGATATATACGGCCAAATGGTATTGGTGCCCCAGGAAGTAGGTCAATTGGGCAATCATATGGACGATGGGGTGGTAGTTTATTGGCCTCTTGTTCACTGAATACTTTACTGAAAGCACGATATTGTGTTGGTATTTCAGTGTTCTCAGGAGGTGGAATGTGAAGAAAAGAAGCTAAAGTTTGTGGAAAACATTGTGTTTTGCAAAAGGTGGAGGAAAAAGTGGTTAGTCCTGTAGACCAGTCAATAATGGGGTTGTGACGTTTAAGCCAAGGAAGTCCCAGAATCAAAGGAAACAAGGGAGAATGCACCAGACTAAAACTAAGTGATTCTTTATGTTTCTCTCCAATGTATACGGTGATGGGTACAGTCTCTGTGGTGACAGGTCCTGAATTGATGTCTCTGCCATCGACAAGTAGGATGGTAATGGGTTGTTTCTTTGGTCGTGTGGGTATACCCAATGTCTGGGCGGTTTTGATATCCATAAAGCAATCACTGGCACCGGAATCAATGATGGCATCTTGTGGTACCTTGTCATGTGTCCATTGTAGAGAGACAAGAAGAGATAGATGAGAAGTCATGCCACCCAGGTGGAAAGAGTACAGTACCGAATGGGGATTACCTTTTGCAGCCAACCGAGGACAAAGACGAAATTGATGGTCGGAATTACCGCAATACAGACACAGATTCATCCTTCTTCTTCTGGACTTCTCTGTTTCAGTAAGTGGACCACGGGTTACCCCCAATTGCATGGGTTCCTCAGTGGTGGTAGTAGGCGTGGGTGTGTAATGTATAGGAAGGCGTGGTGTAGAGACTGAACGAAAAGGAAGGTTGGTTGAGGTAGTACGTTCCATCCGTCTCTCCCGGAGTCTCCGATCAACTTGTGTTACTAGAAGAATCAGATCATCCAGTGAGTCAGGAATACCAATCCGAGCCAACTCATCCTTGAGTGATTCAGAGAGACCTAAACGAAATTGGTCACGCAAAGCTGGTTCGTTCCATTCTGTCTCCATCGCAACCCTCCGAAAGTCTGACACATAATCTTCAACAGGGCGACGACCTTGCCTGAGAGATCTCATGGTAGTTTCAGCGGTAGATCTCTTATGAGGGTCATCGTATAGTATACCCATAGCATGACAAAATGCCTCCCAGGAATTAAGCACAGGACTGTCTTCATACAACAGATGGTGTGCCCAGGACATAGGTGCTCCTGTGAGTAGAGAAATAGCTGTACGCACTTTCACAAAGTCTGTAGCATAGGTTCTTGGTTTTAATGCAAACAACAATTCGCAGGAAGTGATGAACGGTTGGAACTGACTGCGGTCACCGGTAAAACAAGCAGGTAGTTTAACATGTGGTTCAGGGGCAGCAGAACCATCAAGAACAAGTCCTGGTTGAGGTACTGGGTTTGGTTGGTGCAAAACCGGTGGTGGTACTGGGATGGGTTGTAAATTCTGCATTTGGGTTTGTAAGGCCATTTGGTTGTCTTGTACGGCCTGTACAGTAGTAGATAGCGTGGTAAGCTGTTGTGTCAAGGTATTAACAGCATCAACCATCCCTGCAAGCTCCATAATGGCTCCAGTGTATTGTCAAGATTGAGGTTTTCGGAGCATAGAGCAGGGGATGCTATCTCTTGCTGGTAACCCTTACCAGGTGGTCCACAAGTATATATAGCGAGAAAACAAATAGTCCCAGATCCGCAAATATAAAGACAGGTCTGGTGCAAGGAGACCAAGACGCTTCCCAAGTCTCTGACACAATGAAATAATGAATGCAGACACCAGCACTCAGTGTGAAGTGAGAAACTTTAATCACACACTTGGCGACGTTTCAATCCTGTAACGGATTTTCTTCAAGCCTAGCGTGAAGTGGTATCAACAAGTTTATATAGTGCAATCAATAATAAGTAAATCAATTAAAGAAGGGACACCTGGTCCAATAAAAATCTTTACACAACAATTACAAATGTAAAGCAATACAGCTAACAGTGATAATGCAAAGTGAATTATGACAATGTATATTTCAAAACATTATATATTAAACATGTGAATATATATTTATAAAACATATACTATTACATTTGAAGTTTTATATTTTTATGTAAAAGTGCATCAATATTTAAGGCTGATAAAGCAAGATCAGACCCCGACCACCAGGTGCATTAACACAACATGGTGGTGTGAGTATGGTCTGGTCATCAACCTCTCATAAATCTAAATGTGCTTACATACGTGAAAACAATTGGTAAAGTGTATTTAGCAATATTTTATATATATCTAAAGTTAAAAACACCACTATTGCGTGTAATACATACAGGTCAGGAGGAAATAAACATTTTATTATTTAAATGTCTGAGATTGTTGTAATTTAAATTGGTCAGATCGTATTCTGAATTTCGCTGAAAAATGGGAATCCGAATTTTTTAAAAGCTGATTTTTCTTTAAGCTGATTTTTCTTTATCTATCCCAAAAAGGGGGGTTCCAGCCAATATCTATGGGGGTAAGAAGAAAGAATGAGATCAGAAAAATATTAAATATCTTAATATACCCATATATTTTTTTTATAAATCTAATTTTCTATATATTTAATTTCTAAGACATTATGATCATTAAACCAAATATACCCATTTTATAGCTGAACTACACAAATCCGTAAAGAATTAAGGGGAAAGTGTTATTGTCATCTTAAATTTTTGGAGCCTCCTCCTATAAAAACGGAGTTAAATTCCATTCTCTATTTAATCCATTGGGATGCAGAGTATTCAGTTCATGTATCCACCATGCCTCCCGTTGTTTCAATCTTTTTTCCCTGTCTCCTCCTCTTTTGGCTTTGGGGATGCACTCAATCATCTGAAATCTTAGATCTGATAATCTATGGTTTTGATCTAAGAAGTGAGCCGGGACAGGCAATTCTTTTTTGCCAGTACGAATGGTAGATTTGTGCTTTGAGAATCTCGCTCTCATTTTTTGTGTAGTTTCTCCTATGTAAATTAAATCACAGGGGCATCTCAATATGTATATTACAAAAGAAGATTCACACGTTAAGTGTGCATTAATCTTGTACCACTGGTCTCTTTTTGGATGTTTAAATTCATTTCCTTTGATTATTGAATTACAGGCTAAACATCCCATACATGGGAAATTGCCTTTTCTACCAGTTTCTAAGAAAGTAGATTTACGTGTCTGGCCCAAAGAGGGTAGTTCGGCCCTAACCAATTTATTTCCAATCGTTTCTCCCCTCCTAAAAGCAATCATCGGAGGATTTATGAACTCCTTAACATCAGGATAAGCATCACGTAGAATATGCCAATATTTTCTAAAAGTATTTGAGATCCTCTTTGTATGGGTTCCTGAGTCAGCTACAAAAATTACTCTATCTCCCTTGTTTTGTCATTTACTCCTTTCTAAAGTTTTTTTTCGATCTATTTGTGAGATTACTTGAAGATTTTAATTTACTAAAGTGGGAGGATAACCACGATCATAGAATTTCTGTGCCATTTCATGTAATCTTATTGTCTGGGTGGTCTCATCTGGAACAATTCTCTTTACTCTCAGTAGCTGGCTTCTGGGGAGTGACCTTAAGAGACCAGGTGGATGTGCTGATTCGTACCTCAATAAGTTGTTACTATCATTAGGCTTTACATATAAATCTGTAGATAATTCATCTGCTTTTTTCATTATCTTAGTATCCAAAAAATTAATTTCACTAAAGCTCCACTCCATCTTGAAGCCAATCCCTGTATGAGCATCATTTAGTTGGCTCAGAAAACATCCCAAGAGATCCTTTGATCCATTCCACAGCATAAAAATGTAATCTATATATCTATACCATCTAAGAACATGCATTGTAAACAATTCATTAGAATAAACAAAACAATCTTCAAAATGAGACATGAAAATGCTTGCATAAGTTGGAGCCACATTTGACCCCATTGCGGTCCCACGTATTTGTAAATAGTAATTATCTCCAAAAAGAAAATTATTCTTACGTAGGACCAAATTTAATAGATTAATGATGAAATCAAGATCGTCTCCCTCATAACCCAATTGTATTGCTACATTATACATGGCTTTAATTCCCTCATCATGAGGAATGGACGTATACAGACTATTTACATCTAAGGAAACTAATATAGTAAGTTCCTCAACCCTTATGTCTTGCAATTTATTCAATAAATCGGTCGTATCTATTAGATAAGATTTAATTCTTGGCAAAGCCCCTCTGAATACTTTATCCAAAAACACTGATAATGGGTTCATTCATAATGAATGGAGACTTTGACTCCGTGTAGTGAAATGCCGACAGCCTATAAACCGAACGTTCGGTTTATAGGCTGTCGGCTTATGTAATACATGTAATCCTATTGCTATTCTATAAACCGAACTTTCGGTTTATAGAATGCGAATAGACTTACATGCATTCCATAAACCGAAAGTCGTTCATTATGTCGGTTTATGAAATGTAAGTGTACTATGCTATTGTATTCTATAAACCGACTCTATTTCGGCTTATAGAATGCAATAGTACTACGAATGGACGAATGAACGAATGATTTTCGTTTATTAACCATTCGTTCATTCGGCTTTCGTTAGCTTAGCATTTTCGTTATTCGTTTTTCGGACGAATGGACGAAAATGCTATTTTCGGACGAAAATGCATTCGTCCTAAAACGAATGCACATGTCTAGAAATAACTGTATAGCAGCCTCATAGCACCATATCATTATACCAGTCTGATTGTATTGCAACATTATCTTATTGCTTTTGAAAATGAAAACCAAACATTTTAAAGTAAGAGACAAATAAAAAGAGGTATGAAGATTTATTTAAAGGGCACATTCTGGTGCAAAGTAGTAAAAGATGAGCAAGAATCATCCAACCACAGGGCATGTAGTCAGAAGATTTCCAACAGGCTCCATATCCAAGTGCAAATACAGTTACATAAGTTTATTTTACTTATTAAAATATGTTGACGTCTTGTAAGAATATTGTTACTCAAAAGTCCTGGATTATGTCTCTTAACATTTCTTCAAAAAGCTTTCCCAAAAGCTTTCTCTGTACACCTAAGTCATTTGTTTGTAAACTGTGTTACTGTTATTGAATTTGCTCGGATCACAGATTAAGGCATTTTATGACGTTTGTTTTTGTAAAACTAAGTTACGATCCCGGGGTTCTTTCCAGGATGAATAATTAAGAAAGAAAATTTATAATACTTATAACACAAGGAATGAAACCCCCAACTTAGGCTACTCTCTAACAAGCATTTACTCACTATGAATATGTGCCTATCGTCGAGCTCTCGTTTTTTTTTTTACAGGATGTTATTTCTGTGATATTCCTGTTTGTGAATCTGATCAATTGTCTTTTTTTTTTTTGTATTGTTTATTTTTTTGCTCTTCATTTCCTTTGTATAGTTTCTTTATATATTTATATATTGAGAAAATAAAATAAAAATAACAATTAAAAAAAAAAATGATATAAACGTAATTTTAAAATGATTTTAGACTTCAGGCATTAACTTGTCTGTAATTTTAAATTGATTTTTTTCTTTCAGTATCACATACTATTTTACCAGATAACTTATGTTTATCAAAATACCTTCCAAAACACTTTTTAGATCAGGTTTTATGGCAGGACATTTTTTTTTTTATCATCAAGATCATAACTGGCATTGCAGAAGGGAATATTCTACTCGGTGTTGTGGCTTTCTGCTGCCCTGGTAAAGATGAAAACAGACACTTAAAAAAATACATTAAACCTCAAAGGCTGAGAAACTCACCCAAGCCTTGAATGCTTTCACCACAAACCCTTTCTCTGTTGTACACCCTCTCTCCTTCAAATATGAAGTTTTTATGGATGCCAGATGTCTTCAGGGAGGCCTATTAACATGAGTCCAGGTTAAGTATATTCTTATGATTTCCTGGGATTCCCCGTGTTTAAAGTGAGTTCATTATTTAATGGTCACTAACATAAAACATAAACTTGCTTTATACTGCCTGATTTAAAGAAAAAACATATTTTCTTTTAAATCAGGCAGTATAATGCAAGTTTACTTTTTATATTATAATATTTTTTATGGGGTTATGTGGTTCACCATTGTTATATAATCAATCACCAACATCAAAATAAATCTCAAATTTCCCCAGCAGCAACCATAGAAATGTCTATTAACTAGTATTTTTATTTTCAATTGCCTATGGACAAAGTGTAAAGCATTTGTTACATTGCATCCAGGGATGGCCCAAGACATTGTGCTGATGATAATTCAAACTAAAATGAAACTTATCAGGAGGTGATAATTTAATGCAAGAACACCTTTCTATATGCAAAATTATATGGCGCAAGTATTGGCAAGCTATGATTAAAATGTGTAGCCTAAATGTTTGAGCATTTAAACTTAATTTACAATATTTGGATGTTATTGGTCAGTGGCCACATATTATGTTTTGGGGAATTGCACAGCCTCTTTTCATAATAATGTTAGTTTTACCATTTCTTTCTTTTCACCTCGTGGGTGAGCTCTTAGAAGAAAAATATGTTATTTTTATATGCCCACTAGAGCAATTCTTACATACATAATAAAATCATTGTTTTGCTTTTTGCTCCTTGTGTGAAGGAGGAACTGAGCCAATCACTGAATTCTAAGCCTATCAGGAGAGTTGAGAGGTCTCACCTGATTGGCTGAGACCTCCTTCTATCAAGCTCCCCCGTACACAGGGAAAAAAAAGACTGCTGCATTGAGCAGCAAAGTGCCGCCTCTGCCCCATTAAAGGGCGGCCCTGATTGCATCACATATATAATAGAATTAGTGCAATAGTTTGTATACTAAATGTCATGGGCAACCTACCGGACATAGTAGACCCTCTGCCCGTTGTAGGAAATCACCTCCTTAGCTCCTGATTACAGCTCAGCATTCATCCAGCAAGTCTTTCTGGAACCTTGCTCTTTGTACCCAAATAGCAGACAGGAGACCACTAGCAGTTAGGTACAGCAAGAATGAACAACCACTTTATTTGTGAAACAACACAGACTTATAAAAAGACATAAACATGATATCACAGACATTAGTATACAATGGGGGGATGGAACTAAGTATAGTTATGAACTAGGTACTCCAATGAACTGGGTCTAGGAATAAATTATACTTCCAGGCTGCAAACCAAATAGGAATTACCATACAATGAGTAGACCTAATTACAAAACGCACAGTAAGACACATAATGAACACAACATAATCAGTTTAACAGAAGGACATACAAAGGGGAAATCCTGCCTCACGCCTTTCAGGATACAAAGGTGTCAAGTTCAGATACATACAGAGTACACTCAATTAAAGTAACTTGTTAATTGAGGGACATTGCTGTATAACAGGACACTGAATGACTTACATGAAGACAGTGGGTAATGTGACATAATTCCAGGTGTTTACAGGATAGGATACAATCTTTTTTTTTTTTTTTAATAAGTGTACTAATATTTAGTGAAATAACTAATCCCATCCCCCACCCCTCAACAGCCAATCCCCCCACCGCCCCACCAACCCCCAGAAAACGACCCCCCCAAATTTCTCCCCAGCACCTCCCCCCCCCGTCCCCGTAGTCCCCATCTCTGAGAATGTCGACTGTGCGCTTCTCTCCAATTTTATCAGGGCCTCCATAACTCAGACTTGATTAAATCTCGTTCCCACCTTCCCAAATATCAGGTTTAAAGTAGATCAATCTGGGTTATTTAATTTAGACCCCAAGTAACTAGTTGTTCCTTTGCCACCTGGTGGTCTTTAAACTGCACTTTTTTCCCTTCATAAATGATATTTAGAGCAGTTGAGAAGCTCCAATTATAACGATCATTTCTGTTCCTGAGGACCAAAGTTACTTCATGGAACTGTCTTCTGGCCTGCCTTGTTGCAAATGAAATATCACCATAAATTTGTATTTCTTTGAAAGGTTCTATTCTTTCTCAGTTTTTCCGATCTTGAGTCATAATTAGATTTTTTACATAATAGCTAGTAAAGCGTATTATGACATCTCTTGGGAGTATATCTTGCGCTTGGGCATATCTATTAATTCTATGAAACCTCTCAAATTGATAGTCTCCTAAGGCTTCAGCTGAGATAATTGATACAAAAAGATCTTTCAAATATTGTTCCAGCTGCTCATTATGGATTGATTCTGGGATACCTTTTATTCTTAAATTCTTCCTTCTAATACGATCCTCCATATCTATAACTTTTGACTCTAACTGTTTGTACTTGCTTTCCAGTGTCTTGTTCATGTGTTGTAAGGAAATGTTTTCTTCTTGTATTTTTTGTATTTTTTTTTTCTTGGTTTATTAGTATTTCTTTTACTTGGGATACATCAGTTCTAATCTGTGATAGATTTATTTCCAAGTCTGCTTTGATTTTAGTGTAAAAATTCTGCATTAAATCTGTTATGAAATCTTGTGTTATTAAATTTGATGTGGTATTAGGGTCAGTTGTTTCTTGGGTCTGTAATGCAGGTAATTGATTTACTTGCTTATTTTGCTCCATCAAAGATTTTCTGCGTTCTAATAAATTAGGTTGTGGATTTGGTGAGCAGAAAATATTTATAGGTCTAGTGGTTTTCTCTTTCTCTTTTTTGGGAGCCATGGTTTTCTGTTACCCTCTTCTCCCGCACCTGATTTTACCTTCCCTATTTAGGGATTAATCAGAAGTTTACAAGTATAGGCAGGGCCGGACTGGGAGAAAAATTCGGCCCGGGCTTTTTTTTATCACAGCGGCCCACTACCCACTAAGAAGGGGGCGGGGCAGAGGAGGTGTGTTTTGTCATCACCAATGACAAACACGCTCCCTCTCAAAGTGAGCATGTTTGTTCAATGCTCTTCCAGGGCAGACCATGCGCAGAGCTCTGCTGAAGAGCTCTAACATAGTAACATAGTAACATAGTAATTTAGGTTGAAAAAAGACACAAGTCCATCAAGTTCAACCCTTTCTCTAGCATGAGAAAAAAGCCCTGTATTTGTTCTGCACAGTACAAGCAAATTTAATAACATGCTTGCACTGTGTTTCCTTGCAACTTGTCTCTGGTGTCTCTATAAATGGATACCAGGAGACAAAAATGCCAGGAAAGAGTATTGAGCATGTGTTTGGAGCCTGCTTGTGGGATTGCGTGTGTGTAGAGTGAGCTGATTGTGGTGTGGTATTGTGTAATAAGGTCGGTTTTAGTTGTGTTGTGTTTGTGGTGTAATGTGATGCATATGTGGCTATGTGTGTGTGTGTATATATAGATGTAGTGTGTGTTTAGGGGTGTAGTATGTGTTTGCTTGCAAGGAATATAGTGTGTGTATGTGTGTAGATGATCCAGAGTTGGGTAAGGGATCTACTGTGTGTCTGGAATGTAATGTGTTTAGTAGGGGGGCAGTATGTGTGTGAGGGGTGCTGTGTGTGTGTGTGTGTGTGTGTGTGTGTATATATATATATATATATATATATATATATATATATATATATATATATATATATATAAGTCCAACGAAGAAAGTAGTAAACACGCACTCACGGGACAAATTCAATCAATTTCATCTTTAGTCGATACTCCAGACAATATCAGGTACAAGTAATCGACGTTTCGGTCCCCCTCAGGGACCTTTATCAAGACTTGAGTGAGTGCGTGTTTACTACTTTCTTCGTTGGACTTCTGTGTGTTTCTGCTACACAGCACCCGGGCACTTTGAACCTGCTGCTTCTTATAGCTGAGTGCACCGCCTTTGGATCTTTTATATATCTATATATATATATATATATATATATATATATATATATATATATATATATATATATATATATATATAGAAGTATTGTGTATGTCTGTTGTGCAGTGTGTTGGGGGGGTTCTGTGTGTATGTGAGGGGGGCAGTATGTGTGTGTGAGGGGTATTCCTTAGTAATACCAGTAAGATGGCCATTAAATATGCCACATACAGGAGCCCCACAAATTATGTCACACGCAGGAGCCCCATAACTATGCCACATACAGGAGCCCATAACTATGCCACATACAGGAGCCCATAACTATGCCACATACAGGAGCCCCATAAATTATGCCACATCGGAGACACATTATTTATGCCTCAACTTGGAGCCCAATTAATTATGCCACACACACAGGCGCCCCTTAATTATGCCACACACACAAGCGCCCCTTAATTATGCCACACACACAAGCTCCCCATAATTATGCCACACAAAAGAGCCTCTTAATTATGCCACACATGGGGCCCAATAAATATGCCACACATGGGACAGCCATTAATTATGCAACACACAGGAGCCCCACAAGATGACAATTGTACAATTCGAAAACAATACATATCTATAAACACAGACATCTCTCTATAACTAGTTGCATTTATACTATATTTCAATTATTTAATATTGTTACTATATTTTTTTCCCTTCCTCTGCACCCTTGCCATCCACCTATTTTGCACCCACAGCACTTGGCTTGCACTCATATATCCACAGAACTAGCCAGTGTCACTTTTCACATAGTACATGTTATTTTGCCCCACAGATCATGCCACAGCATCACTTTGCCAATTAAAATATGCCAGTATTTAACCCCTCGATATGCCATGATTTAGCCATTCAATATGCCAGGAGTTTGCCCCCCAATATGCCATTTAATATGCCAGTATTTTGCTCTCAATATGCCAGGATTTTGCCCCCAATATGCCGTTTAATATGCCAGGATATTGCCCCCAATATGTCATTTAATATTCCAGGATTTTGCTCTCAATATGCCAGGATTTTGCCCCCAATATGCCATTTAATATTCCGGTATTTTGCCCCCAATATGCCATTTAATATTCCAGGATATTTCCCCCAATATGTCATTTAATATTCCAGGATTTTGCTCTCAATATGCCAGGATTTTGCCCCCAATATGCCATGTAATATGCCAGGATATTGCCCCCAATATGCCATGTAATATGCCCGGATATTGTCCCCAATATGCCATGTAATATGCCAGGATATTGCCCCCAATATGCCATGTAATATGCCAGGATATTGCCCCCAATATGCCATGTAATATGCCAGGATATTGCCCCTTAGTATGCTCGTTATGCCACCCTCCTCCCCCCTTCCCCAGACCCCAGTACTTACCTCTTTGCTGCTCCGTCTCCCGGTGATCTGAAGGTCCGTGGCTGTGAGGGAAGCGTTGTGAGCTCCCCTCCAGCCGCGCGGAACAATAAAGTTTGTTTAAAAAAAAAGTTCCAACAAACTTTATTGGAACGCACAACGCTTCCCTCACAGCCACGGACCTGCACCGGGGACAGAGCAGGAACGAGGTAAGTTTTTGATTTTTTTTTTTTTAAATGCAGGGGACGCCACTGCTGGAACCTCCCCTGCCGGCCTCGGCCCATGGCCACCGCGGCCCACCGGGCATTTGAGCGGTGTGCCCGATGGCCAGTCCGGGCCTGAGTATAGGTAGATAGATCTTCCGATACCCAAGTTATATAATGCTTTAATGAAATTAAAGAGAAAGTTTTTTCTTTAGTATGAGCTCTGAATTAATAAATCATATGATTAGTCTATCACAGATATAGACTGAAGGTTCCTTTTATCTTGCCACTCTGTAGCATAGTATTATTTGCGTGTTTGAAACTACCAAACGTAGAGATACAGTGTTTCAGTTGTATGTTGTGCTGCTATAGAAATAGCAGATAGCTATGTCAGTTTTGAGTGATCTGCTGAAAGGAAACAGGTTTATCAAGCTACAAAGTAAACCCCTGCTATTAGGGAGAACTTTAGTAAAGGCTATGTACGTCTTTTGTGTTTCCTTAAGTATAAGCTCTAAGTTAATAAGTCATATGGTTAATCTATCACAGGTGGAGACTGAAGATTAGTTTTATCTTGCCAGTCTATAGCGTAGTATTATCTGCGTGTTTGGAACTGCCGTAAGTAGAAATACAGTGTTTCAGTTGTATTTTATGCTGCTGTAGCAATAGCAAATAGCTGTGTCAGTTTAAGTGAACTACTGAGGGAAAGCAGGTTTTTCACGTTGCTAGAGATAAACCCCTGCTGTTAGAATGAGTTAAGTGCTGTGTGCACCTTTTATGATTTCAGCAAGTCCGTTACTTTCTCTTTTAAGTTGCAACTCTGTATAATTCAGCGTTACTAGTTAAAGAGAGATTCTGTCTGTTCCCTCGTCTGATCTGTTCGTCTCTCTGTGAAAAGCTACGGTCAAGTGGTATTGGAAGACGCTTTCTCCTACCAGGCACCGGGATCTCCGTGTGAGGTCTACTCAAACTCCTCCTTCCTGTTGCAATAAACAAGCCTTTGTTTATTGTCCCGAGCGGGGTGTGGAGCACCCAGTAGCCCAGCTGGCTGACCGATTCAGATGCTGATTCCTCTCTTAGAACAGTATAGAGGCACAAAGAAGCGATAATTCAGAGACATGAAGAAATGCTGATTCGGAACCCGTAAAGGTTAGTTTGCTAGCTGTACTCTTTCTTTCCTCATCACCAATTCCAGGACCCACCTCCGTGCGTTAGCATGTGACGTCACGTCATACCGCTCTTCCCGTTTTTGATAGCATACAATCTTAACCTGGGGGAACCACAGTGAATGGGACAAAGGTTTGGACCCAAGGGTGCTCATCTTGGCTGACATCCTGAGTGCCTGTGTATGAAGTCCATTTGAAAACAGGGTTCCACTGGTGCCATCAAAGCGTGTACCCTCAAACTAATATATCAACAGACAGGGTCCATAGTCCACAGAGAGTCTTCTGGCTGCCAGGGCCCTCCAAGAACCCCTGTCACAGTGGATCTTCAAATCATTTCATGACACTGAATAAAAGGGAAGTATTTATCATTCAATAATGCAGTAATAAAATATACACTATATGGACAAAAGTACTGGGGACACCTGACCATTACAGCAACAGGGACTTTTATGGCATTGCTTTCTAAATACATAGACATTAATATGTAGTTGGTCCCCTCCTTTGCAGCTATAAAATCTTCCATTCTTCTGAGAAGGCTTTCCACAAGATTTTGGAGTGTTTCTGTGAGCATTTTTGCCCATTCATGCAGTAGAGCATTTGTGAGGCCAGGCACTGATATTGGATGAGAAGGCCTGACTTACAATCTTTTTTCCTGTTCATCCCAAATGTGTTCTATGGGGTTGAGGTCAGGGCTATGTGTGGGCCATTCAAGTTCCTCAACACCAAACTCATTCAACCATGTCTTTATGGACCTTGCTTTGTGAGCTGGGGAACAGTCATGATGGAATAGAAAACAGCCTTCCCCAAACTGTTCCCACAAAGTTGGAAGCATAACATTGTCCAAAATGTCTTGTTATGCTAAAGCATGAAGATCTCCCTTCCCTGGAAGTAAGGGCCCTAACCCAATCCCTGAAAAACAGCCCTATTCCATTATTTTTCCTTCACCAAACTTTACAATTGTCAGAGTCAGGCAGGTAACTTTGTCCTGGCATCCGCCAAATATTCACCCATCAGACTGCAAGACTATGAAGTGTGATTTGTCACTCCGTAGAACATGTTTCCGCTGCTACAGATTCCTGCCTCAGCAGCAACCATAGAAGACCTGGGAGCCTGCTTACTAGCTTCCTGTCTTCCCTATTATTCATACACAGTGATGGTAGGGTTATAATTAACTGATACACTGATGTATAAATATATATTTTTTCAAATCAGTATTTTTTTTTTTTAATGAAACATACAAAAATATAAGTATGGGGGGGCAGGGTAGGGGTGAATAGGCACATGTCAATTGGGATGAGAAGCACCGGGGGGGGGGGGAGGAGGGTGGTAGGAAGAGGGGGGGGGGTACAGTATATAGCATTATAATAACAAAAAAGAAAGGACAGTTTATCTTATACAGTGTTGGAATAAAATCACAATATCTTGGTGGAAGGGTGAAAAAATCAATTCGGATACTGATTAAGTCAGTGTCAGTGTTGCAGTAACAGCGCCGCCGGAAAAAATGGGGGTGGACGATCTGTGAAATTATGTAAAGTTTTATGGACTTTTTCCCAAAATGGAGAAATCCAAGGACATTCCCACCAGATGTGCAAAATGTGGCCTTGAGAGGCCCCACACCTCCAACATGTCAAATCGCTGCTTTGTAGTGGTTTATATAATAAAGAAATTGTGTGTCTGGGTAAGGTGTCAGTGGAACAAAGTTACTCAAAGGTGGTTAGTGTTCTATGGAGTCGGTGTTTACCTGAAATAGACTTTAAGAAATTGAAAAGTTGTCTGAACTGGAAATAATCCATAAACTTGTGTGGTCTGTCAGAAATTAAGTCAGCTAGTGGCCTCATCGCTCCATTGGTGAAAAACTCAGCAAGTTGGTTTTGTTAAAGAAAACGCGGGAGACTGTTCATTTGAATTGCGTTAATCCGCCCCATCCAGGAAATGTGTTGGGGTTCCCATGATTGAAAATCTTTTTGTATGTCCGTTAACATTGGCAGGAAATTGTGTGTATACAGTAAGGAGTGATCTTTGGACAACTAGGTCCCTAAATACCTAATTTTATCTTCGCACCACCGGAATGATAAGGATTGGGCCAAAGTGTCGGCTGTGGGACGTGACAGATTAAAATTTAGAATTTCTCATTTTTTTAAATTAATTTTCAAGTTGGCCAGGGCCCTGTAGATATGGAATTCCTCTAATAAAATTGAAATTGATACTTGGGGGTTAGTTAAGGGAAATAATAAATATCCCAGAACTTTATGTTGTGTACCGGCTATTGTTAGCCACGTAATATCA
Source organism: Pelodytes ibericus (assembly GCA_036172795.1). Lineage (NCBI taxonomy): Eukaryota > Metazoa > Chordata > Amphibia > Anura > Pelodytidae > Pelodytes > Pelodytes ibericus. Next base: position 45,955,217 of record CM069866.1, on the reverse strand, counting down.
GGGTTCTGACAGACAGCATCTAAAAAAGGCTCAAGTAAAAGTATGAATAACAGGGGCGAGAGGGAGCAGCCCTGCCTCGTTCCATTAATTATCTGGAATGAATCAGAAATCGCCCCATTAACCATGATCCTGGCCGAGGGTCGGTGGTACAGGGACATGAGGATGTTGGGACCAAAATCCATCTGTTGCAAGACTTCCAACATAAAAGGCCCATTCAACCTGTCGAAGGCCTTTTCAGCATCTGTCGACAGAAGGATTGTGCCAGTGTCTGTATGTCTTGCATGGTGCATCAGGTTCGGCACCCGAATGGTGCAGTCCCTGGACTCCCGACCCGGGACAAACCCCGTCTGGTCCGGATGTACCAGATCAGGGAAAAGTGTTAATTCTCAGAGCCAGGATTTTGGAAAATAATTTGATATCTGCGCTGAGCAGAGAAATTGGGCAGAAACTATCGCAGTGCTCAGGGTCCTTACCCTCCTTAGGGATGAGTAAGATTGTGGCAGAAAGGGTATGGGGGTCGATATGTGATCCCTCCAGGAGGCCATTGAAGACCTGTACAAAATGGGTACTAAGGATGTCAAGGAATTTCTTATAATAAGATACAGGGAGGCCATCTGGGCAAGGACATGTATCCGTTTTTTGTGTTCTTCATTGCCCATGCTAGTTCCCTGGGTGTGATTGGGTGTTCAAGCGACCACGCGTCCTCGGCGGACAATTTACGGTGGAGATGCATGTCCAAGTATTGTCTGATTATTGTCTGAAATTTTTTTTTTTGCAGACTAACATGTTAGGTTTCAAAGGCGGGGTTAGGTTATATAGTTGAGAGTAATACGACACAAACTCATTGGAGATCTCTATTGGAAGGTGGCGTGGCGTACCTTTCCAGTCTCGTACTTTAGGGATGTAAAATTGTGAGCATTGTGTACGTAGAGCTCTAGCAAGGCACTTGCCAGGTTTATCTCCATGCTCATAGTACAGAGCCTTGAGTTTGGTGAATGAGCTGTGTGCTTGGAGGTTAAGAATAGAGTGTAACTCTTGTTTCAATTTAGTCAGTTGCAGAAATTTTGTCGTACCCAGGGTAGTCTTATGGCTATTTTCTAGGGTAGAAATCTGAGAGTATAAAGAGTCCAGGGTGGCCGAATGCTGTCTTTTCAATAGAGCAGTGGTGTATAAAATGATCTTGAACTGCACATTTGTGGGCTTCCCAGAATGTAGTCAGAGGGACATCTGGTGTGAGATTGTGTGTGAAGTAGTCTGTGAGGTATTCAGAGGTGGTGTTCTGCAATGTCTTGTCTAAGAGGATAGATTAATTTAATCTCCAAGTTTTATGTGTTGGTTTAGTAAAAGGAGATTTAAGCGATATTGTGAGGAGCGCATGGTCTGACCACGTGATGGAGCCATAAGCTGTCTGGGTCAACAACGGCAAATGGTAATACTTCACAAATAAGAAGTCAATGTGAGAATAGGAATTATGTGGTTAGGAGAAGAAACTATAATCTCTGTCTGTTGGATGTAGTGCCCTCCATACGTCTACCAGTTGGAGCTTGCGTAGTAGTTTCTTAATCTTTACGGCAATGGGGGAGGGTGAGCGATAGTGGCCATTAGATGTGTCAGTATGGGGCTCTAATGCAACATTAAAATAGCACCAGACACCAAGTTGAAGCCATTTCATTAGGCGAAACGCGTAGCGTCCTGGACTCACCCTGCATCTTTTATGTCCTTTATCTTAAACTTTTTAACCATTTGTATCCTGTGGAAATTTGGAAAACGTTTTAAAGAGACTGCTGACGGCCGTGTGGCGCCCACTGTGTTCGTTACAGTAATCTTGCATGTAAGCAGATATTTGTTTTTTCTTAAATGTTACCGTTTTACCCCACTAATTGGATACTTTGTGGTTACACGTTCTCTTTGAGCTTTCAACATTGAAGAAAACAGCAGACGTTGATTATTGCTCTAAATACATCTCCTACCTGTAAAGTGTTGTGAGTGTATCATATCTTTATCTCTATTTTTGAGAAATATTATTATTCTATCACAGTTTGTTTTAAGCGCACTATTTTGTCATTTTATTATATTAAAATAGCCCCCTAAAATGTGGAACCCTTCTTGGAATGGCCTCAAGGCTGCGAGGGCTATGGCTAGAGCTTTCTGTTGGCGGATGTTTGGGAGATAGATGTTGGTGAATGTATATGTTTGCCCAGCAATAGTGTCCTTCACAAACCCATATCTCCCATGCCAATCAGCAACGTGGGCAGACTCCCGAAATGATACGTGCCTATAGAAAAGGATTGTAACTCCCTTGAGTTGCAATCTCAAGGGAGATTGCTCTATAAGAGGTATATTGATGATATATTTTTTATATTGAAAGGTGACTATGAGGCATTGAAGGCTTTTTTATTGCATCTTAATTCTAATGATTGGGGCATTAATTTAGTGGCAGATTGTAATAAGGATAAAGTTAATTTCTTAGATTTGGAATTATTTCATGACACCCATAATCTTAAGACTCGCACTTTTTAAAAAAAGTAGATACAAATAGTTTCATTGAATCTGACAGCTGCCATTTTTTACCTTGGCTTCTTAATGTACCAAAAAGCCCACTGTACAGACTAAGAAGGAACTGTAGTGATATCACAGACTTTAAAATACAATCTGACATTCTTAAGGATACATTTCTGTGCAAAAATTATGACATTAAACCCATTGAAAAAGCCATTGAGGAGGTAGGTCTGATGGATAGACAAACTTTACTTAAAGACACTTCAAAGACCAGGTCAAATAATTTCCAGGAGATTCCTTTAATAACAAAATATAGTGGTAATAATAGATATATTCGCAATATTATTAATAAATATTGGACATAGAATTGACTGTACACTAGGGTCTTGTAATAAAATAGGCCATGTCCACGTATTAGTTTTAGAGGAGTTCCCCCATTAAAGAACCATTTGACACATAGTTTTTTAAACACAACAAAAACAAAACAATTTGGGACCGCACAAAATTTCTTTAATGATTTGGCTGGTTTTCATCGGTGTAAAATGTGCCAAGCTTGTAGAGAGACAGATAAAACTCAGAAGAAAACCCTTTGCAAATTTAAGAACCCCCATAGTGACAAAATGTATAAAATTAAAGATATAATTACTTGCGAAACGAGTGGGGTCATATACATGTTAGGGTGCCCATGTGGGCTATATTATGTAGGGAGAACTTCAAGATCCCTTAAAATACGTATAGGAGAACATATTAGGAATATTCGGAATGGATATGAAAAACATAGTGTCTCCCATCACTTTCTAACTAAACATCAAAGAGACCCATCTAAACTCCAATTTTTAGCTATAGAGAAACCAAAAATACATTGGCGAGGTGGTGATAGAATAAAAATTCTTGGACAAGCAGAGATGCGGTGGATTTTCCAACTGGGCACTCTGGCTCCTGAAGGCTTTCATGCTGATTTCGAGTTATGTCACTTTTTGTAAACAATGTGCAAATATATTCCTGTATCGGTAACTTAGAGTGGGGCTTCCCCCTTATATGTTTGCAAGGTCTTAGACACCTGTATATAGATATATAGATATTTCTTTACTCCATCGATATTCTATGTAACGAAATATTACTGTACTAGACATTAAGCCCGTTAAATTAATGGGCGCTAGAACATATGTGGACGGGGGGGTGGACGACATAAGGGGGCAACATAGGGGCAAGCACCGTGGTGAGGGCTGCCTCATCTTGATGGGAGTTGTGATCCTCCTGCTGTATTATTGATGCAGCAGGGGGATCACAACTCCCATCAAGATGAGGCAGCCCTCAAGGCTCCTCCCTCACCAGGGTGCATGCTCCTATGTTGCCCCCTTATGTCCCCCCCGTCCAAATATGTTCTAGCCCCTATGTTGCCCCCTTATGTCCCCCCCCCCCGTGTTACTTACCACCTTAGCGTGGTGTGAAGGGGGCGGGAGGTGGGTAGCGTTGCTCCGCTCGCGCATGCGCAGTCTTTACAAAGTTACAGCTGAGTGATCAGCTGTAACTTTGTGCGCATGCGCAATGAGTAAATTCTCCTGCGATTGCGCAGGAGAATTTGCTCGAGAAATCTGTCAGCAGGGCCGGCCTTAAGTGTTCCGGCGCCCTGTGCGGGATTCCCCCATGGCGCCCCCCCCATGTATGTATCTCTCTGCCTTCCCATGTTTGTCCCTTTCCTCTTCATTGCCCTGTCTGTCTCTCTCTAACTCCCCCATACCTGTTCTCTCTCTCCCTCTATTCTGTCTCTCTCCTCCCCTTCCTCTGTTCTGTCTCTCTCCTGCCCTTCCTCTGTTCTGTCTCTCTCTCCCCCCCTGTTCTGTCTCTCTAGCCCTGTTCTGTCTCTCTCTCCCCCTTCCCCCTGTTCTGTCTCTCCCCCCCCCTGTTCTGTCTGTCTCTCTCTTCCCCCCTTCCCCCTGTTCTGTCTCTCTCTCCCTCCCTCTGTTCTTTCTCTCTACCCCCTGTTCTGTATCTCTCTCTCCCCCCTCCAGCTGTTCTGTCTCTCCCCCTCCAGCTGTTCTGTCTCTCCCCCTCCCCCTGTTCTGTCTCTCTCCCCTGCCCTGTCTCTCTCTCCCCCCTGCCTGCCCTTCCTCTGTTCTGTCTCTCTCTCCCCCCCTGTTCTGTCTCTCCCCCCCCTGTTCTGTCTCTCTCCCCCCCTGTTCTGTCTCTCTCTCTCCCCATTCCTCCTGTTCTGTCTCTCTCCCCCCCTGTACTGTCTCTCTCTCTCTCTCTCTCCCCCTTCCCCCTGTTCTGTCTCTTTCTCCCTCCCTCTGTTCTTTCTCTCTACCCCCTGTTCTGTATCTCTCTCTCCCCCTTCCAGCTGTTCTGTCTCTCCCCCTCCAGCTGTTCTGTCTTTCCCCCTCCCCCTGTTCTGACTTTCTCTTCCTCCCTCCCCCTGTCTGTCTCTCTCTCCCCCTTCCCCCTGTTCTGTCTCTCTCTCCCCCCCTGTTCTGTCTGTCTCTCTCTCTCCCCCTTCCCCCTGTTCTGTCTCTCTCGCCCTCCCTCTGTTCTTTCTCTCTCCCCCCTGTTCTGTATCTCTCTCCCCTTCCAGCTGTTCTGTCTCTCCCCCTCCAGAATGTTCTGTCTCTCCCCCTCCCCCTGTTCTGTCTTTCTCTCCCTCCCTCCCCCTGTATGTCTCTCTCTCCCCCTTCCCCCTGTTCTGTCTCTCTCTCCCCCCCTGTTCTGTCTATCTCTCTCTCTCCCCCTTCCCCCTGTTCTGTCTCTCTCTCCCTCCCTCTGTTCTTTCTCTCTACCCCCCTGTTCTGTATCTCTCTCTCCCCCCTCCAGCTGTTCTGTCTCTCCCCCTCCAGAATGTTCTGTCTCTCCCCCTCCCCCTGTTCTGTCTTTCTCTCCCTCCCTCCCCCTGTATGTCTCTCTCTCCCCCTTCCCCCTGTTCTGTCTCTCTCTCCCCCCCTGTTCTGTCTATCTCTCTCTCTCCCCCTTCCCCCTGTTCTGTCTCTCTCTCCCTCCCTCTGTTCTTTCTCTCTACCCCCCTGTTCTGTATCTCTCTCTCCCCCCTCCAGCTGTTCTGTCTCTCCCTCCCCCCCCTGTTCTGTCTCTCCCCCCTCCAGCTGTTGCCTTCAAAGGTGGATACAGGGAGGGGGCGGAGCTAACCATCTGAGCGGTGTAGCTCCGCCCCCATCCTGTGAAGCAGATCAGCGTCTGCTTCACTGGGAGCCCAGGTCAGCAAGAGAAGGTGCTGCTCGGGCTCTCCATGCTTATTGCAGGATTGGGGAGCCGAGAAGCACTTTCTCATGGTGCCAGTGGCTCCCCGTGAAGCAGACGCTGCTCTGCTTCACAGGGTGGGGGCGGAGCTACACCGCTCAGCTGGTTAGCTCCGCCCCCCTCCCGGGATCTAGCAGAGCATGCCGAGCAGAGGGCTGGTGAGGGGGGATCTTTAGATCTCCCCCACCCAGTGCCTCTACCGGCTTTTTTTTTTTTCTTTGGGCGGGAGGGAGTCTCTGCGTTCCAAGTCCCACCGGCTGTCCGTGGTGCACATACGCAGTAGCACAATCCTACGGACACAGGGACTGGACGCAGAGACACTGGAACATTATTATAGAGGATTTATTTTTTATTTAGTTAATAATTATATATATTAGCCACTATAAAGTTTCCCCAGTCACTTATGATAATATAAATAGGTGGTGTTTCACTATATCCTCTCTTTGATTTTATCTTGCCCCTTTTCTCTCTTTTTATATTTATTTTTATATTTGTATATACATTTCCTCTCTTTTATTTTAATGATTCGTGTATTAATTTTAGCTCTTATAGATAGAAAAGAGTCAAGCATGAATTTATATCCTCCCTTTTGTGGATAACTATATTCTATACAGATATCAATTCTGTATACCCGTCGTCATGACGACGATCTGGAAAGACGGGTATAAAATCTTCAACGTCTCGTGCAGACGTAACCGCTTTGAAAAATCCTGAGGGCGAAACGCGTAGTGAGAGTTTGGTGACACTGCACGAGATCTCTCGCCCAGAAGTCAACTTTCGTTTCAGTTTATGGATTCTACTTACCTGCCTCCCGAATATCCGAAGACTGTTGTATGGTCGGACGATCTGGGACATCTAGAAGGATGCTGGGTGATACTTTATCATTGCTGCTTATTTTACTTGTTTGCAGATGTATGCCTCATTTGCAGAGGTATATTAAAAGTGTATTTGTTATTTGTACTACATCTGGCTGTCTTCTGTTTTTATGCCCTATACCCCCGACTGGAGAATTTGGGACCATCATCTCTACTGCATCTTATTCACATGCTGTTATGAATGATAGGACTTTGAGTTCCTACTCCACTTATACTCAGAGCCAGTGTACAGGCTATGTTTTTGTGAGTAACTTTTCATTGGGGGATAATATATTTATCCAGTTCATTTATTGCTGTGCCACACATTGTGTGTTTTTACTTTTTTCTTTGTTTATTTACATGATTTACTATCGAGTGATATTTAAGATAAGTATATACTTTGTAATATTTGTGCAACACTTTATTGGTTTGTTATATATATATATATATAAACCTGGCTGTAAATAGATATTGTCAACATTGCCATCTGGGGCCAACATTATACGCTGGTAGCGGGATGTAAAAGCACCCTGGTATCCACGGGTACCTTGTTGGGAATGTGTGGAACCATCACCTTAAATGGCTGTAGGGGGGAGCCATAGTTTCTTCCTACGTGAATATCTCAAGCCCCTGGGTCATATAGATGCCTAAAGGGGGGAAGTGGGCAGGCATAGTAAGTGGTAAAATTCCACTCTTATGCATTCTCTCCTATTGTCATATTAATACACTTAAAACTGTTGACAGCAATGTTAGACAGTCAACGTGCGCATAGGTGTAACCCCATAGAATAAGTGCAGGATCCGAAAAACATAGAGTATAGTGGGGGTTAAGATAACTCAAGTATACAGTGAATCAATTTAGGGGCTGGGAGTAGCTACCACCGCAGGTAGAACACCTAATGGGTGGGAGGTTGCCAGCAGCATTTGGTAATACTGCCCCATAGTTGTGGTATCTCACCGCCATTGTGGTAAACAGATAGATTCCTCAGGGGGGACCATCCATGAACTCCTCAGTATGTTAATATGGTCCCATGATGGGGAAGGTGAAGGAAAAACCATGACATCACCAGGGTCCTCATACAGTTCAGTGTCCTGCATAGTTTGTAATAATCCCCATACAGATGGGTCGATCTAGTCAGCAATGGCCAGTTCTGGGAGCCCCAACTTCTCTAGAAAAAATGGGGTGCTCTTGGTAGTAGCGGAGAATCTTCACAGTGGTACCATCGTGGACATGCAAGCTGAATGGTTATCCCCAATAATATTGTGTGCCTCTGTGCTGCAATTCCTGCGTTAAGGGGCTAAGTGCCTTGGGAGCCTGTAGGATCAAGTCCGACAGATCTTGATAGAAGGAGATCACAGTATTCTCATACGTCCACGGACCCACTTCCCTGGCCTTCCCGGAGAACTGTTTCTTTAAGATGGTAGCATCTTATGTCACGGGGGTGCAGTGGCTGGACCACGAGGACGCAGGGTGCGGTGCGCTCTGTCTATCCCAAAATTGGTATCAGCAGGGCGGCCTAAGAGTGTGTTGCAGATGGATGCCAGCTTTCTACCTTGATTATCGAGGTCCTCAAGCCGTCGTTTATAGACCGCCAAATATAGCACATGTTGAGTCGAGGCTTTTGCAATGTGGGAGACCTGTTGCGTCTGCTTGGAAATTTCAGCCTCCTGATAAGTCAGGCGTTGTTCCAAGTTTCTCAGATCAGTGCGGAATGATCAACATTCAGAAATCCTCCTTCCAAGGGGCCGATGAAAATATGGCATGAGTCAACGATGATGCAGAGGCAGACTCCGCTGGGGCCCTGATCGTGTCATCTGATCCCAGGGAAGGTGTAGGTGAGTGGGCCTCCGGGGCCTCGTGGTCATCTGGCGGTTGCGAGACCAGGTCCGTTGGCATGCGGAAATATTCCCTCAGGGAGGCAGATATGTGTCCACTCCCTGGGGTCTCAGGTTCACCTGGGGGCTTTTTATTCTTCCCATCTCTGCAGATGCTAATGGATTGTAGAGTTATTACTGGGAAGGCCAGGAGCCGAGGGATTATGTGGCCATCTTCATCAATGGCAAGACACGCCCCCCGATGTATAAATATTCTGGGGTCTTGCCCAAGGCACCTTGGAACCAAAATAATTAATTAACCCCCTAATAAATAATACCTAGGGGCTTAACCCTAGAGTAATCAAATAATCCCCCCCTGTTAAAAAATCAGGCAGACAGAAATGAAAAAAAAAAAGAAAAATACGTATGGACCCTGTCCCTATACATCCATCTTCAATGAAGAGTGGATGTGGAATTAAATACTTGTCTGGTAGAGTTGGGATTTCATTTTAGATGAAGGCAGTGGATTGACTGACTGTCATTAAATTAATAGCCTTCCTATCACAGCTGTACCATTGGCTGGTTTTAAAAATGAGGTCAACATGTGTGATAAAATCAATATAAAATATTACCGCACCCGTTAAAAATTGCTTTACCTGTTAAAAAATCACTGCGGCTGTTAAAAAAATCCTATACTTGTAACGGATAATTACTGCACCCGTTATTAATTACCACATCCATTAAAAAATACTCTTTACACACAATGAGATGACCGCACCCAGTAATAAAACCATTAAGTACATGGGAAATGCTTAATGTTAATTAAATAACAACCATTCTATGAGGTGCAGTAACCATTAACAAGCCTGTTGATCTGAAATGTTGCTCTTTAAATTACTGCCATGTAGACCATTACTTAAATGATCCTAGCTACATTAAAAAAGTTAATGCAGATGGAAAAGTTAAACCAAACACTTAATTGAACCATAATTTAACCCCTATTAGTGCTGGATGACATTTAACTGATAATGTTAAAGGGACAGCATCACCTAAGCATTGTTTATACTGTGAATATAGATAGGAATAACTGAACTATACATAGTTTAGCGAAAGTCAAACAAGGCAAGTGCCTAGGGTGGCACTTACCTTGTTTGCTTTGGGGGCGGCAAAAAAAAAAGAAAACTTATTTGCTGGCAGAAACAATGGCTGTGGAGATCAAAAGATCATAGTGGAGCTCCCCATGCGGTAAGAAGGGGGAGTGCTGACAGGTCATGGGACCATGCTTTCTGCCACTAGATACCAGGGTACCAGTTAGTGCTACACAGGGCAAGTGCTGGGTGATGGTGGTAATTTTTTTTTGATATACAGGGTTATTAATAATAGAATAAGCATTAATAATTGAGCTTTTTGATCCAAAAATTCAAATAGCTTCCTTAAGGGTTTTTGCCTTCTTTTGGATCAAAAGCGGGAATGATAGGTAGAAGGGTTGAACTTCATGGACTTGTGTCTTTTTTCAACCTAAATTACTATGTTATTTTACCCAGAATGGGTGGATGGGGCAGTTGGCCCAGATCCCCAAGCCCTTTGCATGGGGGTCTTTGCAGCCTTCCAAGCCTGACTGCGACACTCCTGTAGTGTCTAGTCTGCTAGTCCACTTTCCCCTTGTTCCAGACCCTGACTGTGACACTTCTGCAGTGTCCAGTAAGGCACTTACAGCAGAAGCCCTGGCCTCTGGATTGTGTGGATTTGATTGATCTAATGGCTTTTACCACAGAAGATGTTCCACCGGGAGGGGTGGATGGGACATTTGTCTACACACCCAGGTCCCATGGATGCTGGGCAGGTGTCCCTGATCTCCAACCCCATTGTATGGGGGTTCCTGCAACCCTCCAAGTCTGACCATGACATTTCCACAGTGTCTGGTCCGGCAGTTCCAGATGAGGCGCTGTCCTCGGGGTAGAGTTTCACAGGTCTCTGCCTGCCCCTGCCTGCCACCCCTGAACTGGGTCTCTTTTCCCTGCCAGATGCCCCAGCTGAAGCACTGATATAGGGACAGCATGTCACTGATTTCTGCCTGCCTCTACCGATGGCCCCAGAAATGTTACCTTGGTCCTGTCCTGAAAGTCCAGATGCAAAGCTGGCACTGACCAGGAACCCAGTCCTCACCCTGGCTTGCCACCCCAATGAAGGTGAAGAAACAGAGCCTCACAGGTGGCTGGCCTATTTGGAGTTCCTACAACACTGCTTCTGTCTGGTGACTCGAGGTGGCTATCACAGTGAGGAAGCAGAGCTCTGATGAAGGTACCCAGTTGGGACACCAGGTGGTTCCATCAGTAATAATGTTTAATAAAGCAATGTTATAAAATAAAACAAAAATGTAAAAAAATAAAAAAAATAGTCTAGCTATGTGTTCAAACACATTAGTACAATAAGTACATGTTACATTTTAAAATGATGTAATAGCAATGGATTTGACCACGTGATAATGCCAGAACACATGAATCACAGGAGGGGACTGCTGCACATACTTATTTTCCTATGGTTTGAAGTATGGATCTCTTTTTCTCCTTTCCCAGATGCAATCCAATTAGTACCGGGCACACTGACCTTTATTCCCTATACATTCCACCAATTGTATTCTTTCTTCCAGGCGTTTTCAAATGCCACATCTGTGCCTCTTTTCTTCCTGCACATATTTCTTCTTCCTCCTACTAAATTATCATTCAAAATGTTACTCACTTTTTTCATATCCATAACATTCCTCTTTCTTTTATACAGTAACTATACTGAATTTATTGTCTAATAGGGGTTTTTCTGCTAGTTTGATAAACCTACAAAATGTATTCTTCCATAAAACAAAGACATATAAATTAATATGGCAATCAACAACCCATTTACAATTGTATTTCCCAAGCTCCCCAACCACCCAAAATAGTCCAGTGTCTGATATTTCATGGAGTTGTTCCTTTATTGCTCTCATCTTAGATGGATCATGATTACTCTCACCTTCATTATTCACTAGGTAGCTGCAGCACTCCTTACCCACCAAACCCCAAACTAGTAGCTGCTCTTGAGACAGTTTTTTTTAAAACTTTTTATTAGGATATAAAAATTAATACAAATCACAATCATTAATTTTATTTTAAGACAATTCACAATCAGCAAATCATCAATGCTACGTGTTTTCTATCCAGCAATTTGAATACAAATCGCAAATCAGTAATTTCAAATAAAGCATATCATCACATGTTACATGGTTTATATACAAAAAAATTGACACAGTTCTATATTTGTTTTAATATTCTTGAGAAACTCTTGAGACAGTTTCTTGATGTCATCCTGTGTGGTGTCCAAAGCAATTCTATCAGAGGCCCAATATACACCCCAATTTGGAAATAACACCCCAGTATTGCATTTGACAATACTAAAGAAGATTCCCCACCTCATGATTCCGATTTTAGCACTTGGAAATTCAGTGATTGTACAAATGGCAGGTATGATACTTCCAATTTAAAATTCACCCAACTTAATGATATTGTAGTCAATACCTTTTGAATAAATACAAATAGCTCCTTTGTTAGGTTGGTTAACTATATGTATCCTAGGGTTGTCATTGGGTTTTCCTGTCTTGCAATGCCATCCAAACCCAGTCTTGTTGAGATGGTTTATCTTATCAAACCTCATTTGTCACTCACAGGAATAGCACTGCATACCCAGCAATCAGAGGTGGTGGTCATTTCTGCAGAGTTAGCCAGGATGCTCATGAATGAGTTGGAGGCCTAGGTTACTTGGACCAGAACCCAATGGTACTGCTCGCTGGCCTTTAACCTCACTTGACTGCCACAAGCCCAATGACATCATGTCGTTAGTCACATCACATCAAGCTGGAAAGGGAATATAGCTTTGATTGACCCAGGTGCTACAAAATGTCTTCCTTGGCTGTTTTTTTGGTCTGTGCCCCAATGAGGTATACATGACCTCCAATATCAAAGTGCACCGATGACCTTTTGTGCATCCTTTAAATTGTGGAAGTGTTGTGGATTGTACCCAGCACAATCTTGGTAATCTGCCTTACAGGACAAGGTCAGAGCATCCAAGTCCAAGAGATTTGACTTCCTGGGGTGGGACCCTGCACTTTATTGATTGCCCATCCTCTGGCTGTCATGTGATCCATTAACATAATCCGTGCTTGTTCCACTTCCTCTTTGTTTCCAGTAATCATGATGTCATCAATGTAGTGCACGAGAGGTACCTTTAAGTTGAATTGGCTTACATATCTGGCAACCTGTCCATGGCATATGGTGGAGGAGTGTAGATATCCTTGGGCACCTCTTGAAAGGTGTATTGATGTCCTTCCCAGGTAAAAAGTGAACTGGTTTTGTGACTCAGGTGCAATGGGAATTTAAATGTGAGCATTATCTAGATTAATCACCACATTCCACTCCCTGGCCTTTTTGGCTATGTCCTCATTAACTTAGATGATATTGGGGACTGTAGCACCCAATGGCGGTGCAACTATATTGAGTCCCCAATAATCTATTGTCATATGTTAAGAACCATCATGTTTCTTAACAGGAAACACTGGAGCATTAAAAGGGCTTATTGCAGGATGAACTAAACCTGACCTCAACGACTCATAGTTACATAGTATTTTAGATTGAAAAAAGACTTGCGTCCATCAAGTTGAACCTTTTTCCTATTCCATGTTTAACCACTGTTTATCCAAAAAAATGCAAACAAAATCCCTTATTTCAGCAATTTTGAATTCTGCTTTCAGTGGGGTAAAAAGTCCCTTCTTGACTCGAAATGGCTCCAGATTTCTCCTTGGATCAACACGCACTAAATAAATATTAATGCCTACAATAACATGCATAGACCTCTATGCTCCGGCTCATTAAAATAGCATCCAGGCTGCTTTTAAAGGCCTCTAACATATTTGCTAGGACCACTTCTTCAGGCAGTGAATTCGATGTATTAATTGTCTCTACTGTAAAAAATCCCTTCTGTTGTCATAGACTAAATCACCTTTCTTCATATCTTAACATTATCATATTACTTCTAAGCCGCCGTTTCTCTAGCGTGTACAAAGTTTACTTAGCCAGCCTTTTTTCATAACTAAAACCTTTCATTCCTCTTATCAGTTTTATAGACCTCCTCTGCACCCTCTCTAGTTCCATAATGTCCTTCCTTAAAAAAGGCATCTAGAATTACGGTATATACACAGCACCCCTCACACACATACTGCACCCCTAAACACACTACATTCCAGACACACACTAGATCCCTTACCCAACTCTGGATCATCTACACACATACACACACTAGATCCCTATATACACTCTGAAACCGTTATAAACACACACTCACTAGATCTCCTATACACATTCTGGGTCCTTAAAACACACACTAGACTCATATATATATATGTATATATACACACACTAGATTCCTTGTAAGCAAACACATACTACACCCCTAAACACACACTACATCTATATATATACACACACACACACACACACTATAGCCTGTATGCACACACTTGCTATATCCCCTATACACACATTCTCTACAGCCCCTAGCCACATATGCATCACATTACACCACAAACACAACACAACTAAAACCGACCTTATTACACAATACCACACCACAATCAGCTTACTCTACACACACGCAATCCCACAAGCAGGCTCCAAACACATGCTCAATACTCTTTCCTGGCATTTTTGTCTCCTGGTATCCATTTATAGAGACACCAGAGACAAGTTGCAAGGAAACACAGTGCAAGCATGTTATTAAATTTGCTTGCACTGTGCAGAACAAATACAGGGCTTTTTTCTCATGCTAGAGCTCTTCAGCAGAGCTCTGCGCATGGTCTGCCCTGGAAGAGCATTGAACCAACATGCTCACTTTGAGAGGGAGCGGGTTTGTCATTGGTGATGACAAAACACACCTCCTCTGCCCCGTCCCCTTCTTAGTGGGCCACTGTGATCAAAAAATGCCCGGGCCGAATTTTTCTCCCAGTCCGGCCCTGCTACCAATGTATGCGTTTTTTGCATAGCATCTGCTTTCGGCCAGACTATTGGGATTTAATAAGCGTGTGTCTGATCAAGAATTGCTGCATCTAATTTCTATCTACTCAGCATAGAGAAAGAGATATCGAGTATTACCATGAGGCCCACATTTGGTCCTAGAGACGTAGCTAAATAATATTTTTTGGTGTACACTATGCCGATCTTACCAGCCTATGGTGTTGGGTTCATTAGAACACGTTGCTGTAACACGTAACATGAAGCCCTTCCCTGGGAGTGTCAAGAATGTGTTAGGCTTTTTCATCCAACACCAACAGACTTAGAAAAGGGTACTAACTAGAGCTGATAGTTGGTGGATCAAGCATCCTTTCACAAAGCAGTCCTTCTGTTTCAGCTGTAAGAAAATTCAAGGTCGAGTCTGGTAGAGATATAGATGGTAACTGGAGAAACAAGAGGTGGGATGTACCCCAAAACAAGAGCGATAATGAGAAATGGAGGCTAAAACATGACTTTGAAAAAAGATGGGGAGAGCCACAGAGGCACCATAGAAATAAGGGTAGTTGCAATTGGAGGACAAAACAGGTGGGAAAAAGAAAAGGGAACAAAGGGTATTGGGAACTCCGGAGACAGAAAGATAGGATAGAGGAGGAAAATTGTACACTTAAAAAAGGGTAGCCAAGTCAGAGAGGAAGTTGAAGGAAACTGAGGTTAAGATGCAATATAGTGTAATCCAAGAATGACCCAATAAGAGTGAGTCACAATGACAAATCCCAACCCCTGCACCACAGCATCTCTTTCATACAGCTAATTTAACCATGCATAGGCAGGCCAGCCTACCTCTAATGAGACAGCCAAGTGGCCCAGATGTTCGGGTCTCATTTAGCGGCTCCAGTATCTCCTAAGCCTGTATTAAATTGTCAGCTCCTTCACCAGCACTCTTGAACGTCAATAAAATCATATAATCCCAGAAGTAGACACTGTGTGAGGGATGAGATACTGGATAGAGGCCAATGTTCAGAATAACATGATACCAAGTATATATAAAGTACATAAGGGAGTGAAAGACTAACCTTGAACCTGTAGTTTGATAGAAACACAGTAGGAACAGAATACAGTCGTAATAATGAGTTCAAAATCAAGGTAGAGGAAGTCTCTGTACCCTCGTAATAAGATGGTAAACAGGAATACACCACAGTTGTAATTCACTTTGCGAGGGTTAAAGGCAGGAACACAATACAGTTTGTAATCCAGTCTTGCGAGGGTTAATGGAGGTGAGTACAGATAGCCAGAGTCAGGAATACGAGAAAAACTGCAGCATGATAAAACAGACCAAGATCAGGGGTATCAGAAAGTCAGCAAAATGATAAGACAAGCCAGGGTCAGGTTACCAGAGAATCAGCAAAACGATGGGAACAGTCCAGGTTCAGAGGCTGTCACATCAGTGCCGTCGCGCTGCAGGACACGTCCTGCTTACCTTAGCCGCCGCTTGACACGCGCTTCTTCTGCGCGTGTAATACTTACCACAAGGTCCTGTCCCGCATCCGCTGCTATGATTCCAGAAAATGTACGCATGTGCTTACGCAGTGCAGCGCATACTCCTCCACACTATACGCTACCTAAGAATTAGCTATTGCCATAGAAGTCCCTTCCACACGGCGGCGCCATCTTGGTTTTTATGCAACTTCCTAGTTTGCTTTCCAAGCCTCATTTTCATCCCAGAGGCGGAGACTTCTTGGTTTTATATGCTACTTCCTAGTTTGCTTTCCAAGCCTCATTTTCATCCCAGAGGCGGAGACTTGCCTTGGAGGGATATTTAAAGGCTCAGTCTGCATTCAACCTTTGCCTGTGATAGTGCCTTGAGCCTTTACTAGCGTTTTTGTACTTCCTATTCTATATCACTGTTGCCGAACTTTGCTACCTGACCTTGCCTGTTTGCCGCCTGTCCTGACCTGTTGCCTGTTTTGACTTCGCCTGAACTCTGCCAGCCTCGACTTATCGCCTGCCTGACTACTCTTTTGCCTGTGTCCCTGTTACCTTCGCCTCGGTCCTGTTTCAGCATCCTATCCTGCACCTCGGCTTCGGTCCTGTTACAGCTTCCAGTCCAGTACCTTGGTTTCAGCTTCGATACTCTGGTAGTAGTACAGAGTGCAAAAGACCAGGGGGAACGAAACCTGAGGCTCAACCATAAGGTGGACTTCCTTCAGGCGGAAGAATTCTGTTCTATTACCGGGGTTCGTTGCACTAACCTCTATCTCTCTGCAAAGCGGTTCCAACCTCGCTCCTGAATGTGACAGAGGCACAGGCAAGCAAAAGAATAGTCAGGGAAATCCGAGGTCAGCAACAATAGTAAGGAACAAATAAATTCTAGGCTTCTGAAATACACGAGAATCACCAAGCAATGACTGCTTGGTAATCCTGCCATTTAAATCTTGGTATGCGGGTATGCGATGGGTGTGACGTCATCGGACTCGCACCTCTGTGCTGGAGAAGAAATCATCTGTGTCAGTGGCGTGAGCGCGCTCGCAAGGTAAGAGAGGATATACGGGGGAGCTATTGCCGGGCAGATCCTGACACACTGCTACCAAGGTTGTCACAAGTAAGACTTTATTAAACTTTATTAAAGAAAGGAAAGTACATTTATATGTATATGACCAATTGGAAGTGGAGCTGCATGGCTCTTTAAATCGCCAGCCAATCACCATCCAAGCGACGGCTGGCTAAGCAGCATGGTTTTTGAGTGGACCAGTGAGCGAAGTGCCTACCTGGCTCGTAGGTCTTGGCTCTGATCATGGCAGGGAAGGGTTTCGCTATCCCAGGCTTAGGGTCTGGCATCAGGGAGGCAAGGAGGCAAAGTGGCCAGCCCCTCTAGGAGGTCTTTAATTGGGGGTAACAGAGGGTAACAGCTTGGACCTCATACAGGGGTAAAGTCTCTGACCAGCTCTTTTGGGGAGAAAGTGCAGAGGGAACGTTCCTTAGTGCAGAATTACAATGTTCCATGACACTACCATTTATACAGTAATCGCAAGGCTAGGAAAA
Organism: Pelodytes ibericus; assembly: GCA_036172795.1. Taxonomy (NCBI): domain Eukaryota; kingdom Metazoa; phylum Chordata; class Amphibia; order Anura; family Pelodytidae; genus Pelodytes; species Pelodytes ibericus. The sequence continues at coordinate 45,937,733 of CM069866.1, read as the reverse complement.
AATATGTTAGCAGTAGAGTTGGACACCTGGATGTTCGGATTCGGCGGGTTCGGCCGAACTTTGGAAATGAATGGGGACTCTAGTTCGGTTTATAGAAAGCCAATAGCATTACATGTATTCCATAAGCCGAAAGACTTTCGGCTTATGCAAATACAGAGTTGGCATAAGGGTTTTGCGCCCAATAGCATATATGAAAATTGATATATTAATGTTAGGAATGTTGGCAGAATTTATCTTAGCAGTTAAATCCCAATACTAAAATCACTCGAAACCTGGCAGAAGTAAAAATGTATTAAGAAAGCAATATTATAAAATATAACAAAAAATGTAAACAAACGTATTCTAGCTAAATATGCAAATACATTAGTATACCGTATTTGCTCGATTGTCTTATAATCGAGGTCTTCTTATAATCTGACCTCAAATGGAGGTCAGATTATAAGACAGCGATCCAGGTTCATTTCCCACCACATTTTTGGCTATTAGCAGTTGCACATCATGTAGGGCACGCATAATCCCTCCTCTACCCTGCGTGTGAAATCATGCGCACGGGTCAGAGCAAGGGAAGATAGAACAATAGAAAAAGATAGAAAAAAAAAGGTGCCATTACTTGCATGGAGTAGTGTGAAGGTAGCAGTCTGTGACTCATGGGGAAACCAGGGTTAATTGTATTTGTAGGTTTAAAACAAATTGTGTTTATGTGTTCTTTATCCCAGTAATGCCATTGATGTTTGTTGGTATTGTTTCCTGTTTTTAATGTCATTATGTTGAAGTGTTACTTTTTAGTTGTGGTGTGATCTATGTTATCTCAGGATGTTGCCTAATTATCTTCCTACAAGGTAATTAAGCTTATGTTACCTTTGTGTAGATTTACCCTCCTCCCACTGTTTCCCTGTATATAAGTTGGTCTGTCTTGTAATAAAACAGAAGTCTTTCCCAAGAGTTTGCTGTGTGTCTTTTGCTATGGCAGATTGTTTGGATCTTTCAGTATTGAACTTATTATGTGGCAGCCTTTGTAAAGGCTTGGAGGCAGAGGGGTCAATACCTGCCTCCCTCTCCAGTGGGTAGGGGACTCTGTGATTTCCCTGGCTACCATCAACTGCCCCTTCAGCCTCACTTTTCAAATTCCCACTACTGAGACCAGCATCCTGGGGGAGACCCCTGTCTCAGCAACGCTCCCCTTCAGGACAATACACCTAGAGGAGAGGCTGCTCTGGGGTTCCGCATCGTCACATGTGTAAGTGTGACTCAGTGTTGGTGTGTAAGTGTCACTCATTGTGTGTGTGTGTGTGTGTGTGTGTGTGTAAGTGTGACTCATTGTGTGTGTGTGTGTAAGTGTGACTACTGTGTGTGTGTGTGTGTGTGTGTGTGTGTAAATGTTGCTCACTGTGTGTGTGTGTGTGTAAATTTGACTCACTGTGTGTGTGTGTGTAAGTGTGACTCATCAATTGTGAATCATTATGTGTGTAGTGTGACTCATAAATAAAACAATAATATACCCACAAAGGAGAAATTAAATATATAAGGAAAATTATTAAAAGTCCATTCTAATTTCGGTAGATAATTAATATTGTGCCATTCAGAGCCCAGTAATATTGTGCCATTCAGATTCCAGGAATATTGTGCCATTCAGAAACCACTAATATTGTGCCATTCAGAGCCCAGTAATATTGTGCCATTCAGAGCCCAGTAATATTATGGCATTCAGAGCCCAGTAATATTGTGCCATTCAGAGCCCAGTAATATTGTGCCAGTCAGATACCAGGAATATTATGCCACTCAGAGCCCAGTAATATTGTGCCATTCAGAGCCCAATAATATTGTGCCAGTCAGATACCAGGAATATTGTGCCATTCAGATACCAGTAATATTGTGCCATTCAGAACCCAGTAATATTATGCCATTCAGAGCTCAGTAATATTGTGCCAGTCAGATACCAGGAATATTGTGCATTTCAGATACCAGGAATATTGTGCATTTCAGATACCAATAATATTGTGCCGTTCAGAGCCCAGTAATATTATGCCATTCAGATACCAGGAATATTGTGCATTTAAGATACCAGTAATAGTGTTCCATTCAGAGCCCAGTAATATTGTGCAATTCAGAGCCCTGTAATATTATGCCATTCAGAGCCTAGTAATATTGTGCCATTCAGAGCCCAGTAATATTGTGCCATTCAGATACCAGGAATATTGTGCCATTCAGAGCCTAGTAATATTGTGCCATTCAGAGCCCAGTAATATTGTGCCATTCAGATACCAGGAATATTGTGCCATTCAGATACCACTAATATTGTGCCATTCAGAGCCCAGTAATATTGTGCCATTCAGAGCCCAGTAATATTATGCCATTCAGAGCCCAGTAATATTGTGCCATTCAGAGCCCAGTAATATTGTGCCAGTCAGATACCAGTGATATTGTGCCATTCAGAGCCCAGTAATATTATGCCATTTATAGCCCAGTAATATTGTGCCATTTAGATACCATGAATATTATGCCACTCAGAGCCCAGTAATATTGTGCCATTCAGAGCCCAATAATATTGTGCCAGTCAGATACCAGGAATATTGTGCCATTCAGATACCAGTAATATTGTGCCATTCAGAGCCCAGTAATATTGTGCCAGTCAGATACCAGGAATATTGTGTCATTCAGAGCCCAGCAATATTGTGCCAGTCATATACCAGGAATGTTGTGCCATTCAGAGCCCAGTAATATTGTGCCATTCAGATACCAGTAATATTGTGCCATTCAGAGCCCAATAATATTATGCCATTCAGAGCCCAGTAATATTGTGCCAGTCAGATACCAGGAATATTGTGTCATTCAGAGCCCAGCAATATTGTGCCAATCATATACCAGGAATGTTGTGCCATTCAGAGCCCAGTAATATTGTGCCAGTCAGATACCAGTAATATTGTGCCATTTAGAGCCCAGTAATATTGTGCCAGTCAGATACCAGGAATATTGTGCCATTTAGAGCCCAGTAATATTGTGCCAGTCAGATACCAGTAATATTGTGCCATTTAGAGCCCAGTAATATTGTGCCAGTCAGATACCAGGAATATTGTGCCATTTAGAGCCCAGTAATATTGTGCCAGTCAGATACCAGGAATATTGTGCCATTCAGAGCCCAGTAATATTGTGCTAGTCACATCCCAGGAATATTGTGCCATACAGAGCCCAGTAATATTGTGCCAGTCAGATACCAGGAATATTGTGCCATTCAGAGCCCAGTAATATTATGCAAGTCAGATACCAGGAATATTGTGCCATTCCAGTGCTTGTTTTCTTCCTCCCTCCTCCCCCCTTCCCCATCACTTACCGCCTGGCTGATGTTCCCGGCAGGAGGTCTCCATGCAGTGTTCCCTCCTGCACGGAGGAGGGAAACACAGTCACCGGATGTGACGTAATGTCACATCCGGTCGCGGTGATTTTTTATTTATTTTTTCCGGCGGCCGAATACAGCTCGATACGGGGCGGGGGGATGCTGACAGTACTAGTGCCACCCCCGCTGGAGGTGTCACCGGTGTGGTCAACAGCCCCCTCGGGATGCCACTGCTGAGGTGTTGTTTGACAGTGACACATAACAGGATCTGTAAATTCATGCCTGAAGTACAATGTATGTGAAAAAAAATTACTATCCAAAATTTTGACATAGGCTGGTGGTAGAATTAGTGCATGGAAAGTGTTAAAATACCACCATTTGAAATACCCTAGGGTGTCTATTCTTCAAAAATATATGGTTTTGTGGGGTGAAATGCACTGGTTGGCTTCAAAATGTCCCATAATAGACATGGGCACAGGTTTGGCAATACCCCTTCACATTTTCAGGTAATGTTTACCTAAATTGCAAACTATGTGAAAAATCACAATTAGATTTTTTTTTGCTGCAAATTTTGGAGAAGGTTGGTGGTAAAATGGCTACATTAAATTGTCAAAATACCCCAAGTTAAATGCCCTGAGTTGTTTAGTTTTGAAAAATATGTACATGTGGGGGGGTCATTCATGGATTTAGAACAAATATCAGTTTTGCAATTAGGGTTGCCACCTGACCCATATTTTACCGGCAGGCCAGTATAAAATTGTCATCCAGTGGTGGATGCTCCATATGTGCTAGGTGTGCGCCACATACCTAACACGGAGCACCTGCACTTTGTATTTCTAGGGGTTTGTGTGATCCGAGCAGAGAGCACACAAACCCCAGAAATACATCCGAAAGACGACACTGCGTTGAATTCGGCAATAGAGTCACTCACTCTGTTGCCAATTCTACAAGCACGAAAAGTATACAAATTTTCATATACTTTTCGTGCTTGTTGAATTGGCAACAGAGTGAGTGACTCTGTTGCCGAATTCAACGCAGCGTCGTCTTTCGGATTTAACAACGTCTCTTTGGAATTTCAGGGGGTTTGTGTGCTGGCTGTTCTCGGCACACAAAAACCCGGAAATACCCTAGAGATGTCGTGGCTCCTAGTGACAGGCATGCTCCGGCTGGCAGCACGCCTGTCACGCATTGAAAGGGAACGAGTCTAGCTGAGAGGTCTTCTCAGCAATGTCTCTGCATACACGGCAATGTATCTTTAATGGCTGACTTCACATGGTAGGAGTTTTCCTCACAAGCGAGCTTGGAGAGTCAAAGAAAGCAGACACAAGTTCTTTTTCCTTTAACTCTGAGTCTTTATTGATTTAACATTCATATATATACCCCAAAATAAGTAGGTGTCTGCTTCAATATCATTGGTTATAATGTATGTGCACATATGAATATAGAGGCGTGTAGAGGTGTGTTAATGGTCTGTATGCTAAATAACTGTTACACACTTTTAGAAAAGGGGAAAGTTCCAGAATTTGTAAAGGAATCTGCTGACAATGAGAAAGGATTTGTTGATTACACCATGGCCTTGGACAGTGAGACAAACAGTGGCCTACACAACAAAAACTGTTACAACAAACAATAATGAAATACATCATGCGGGTTATAAAACAAATAGTGATACTATAATACTATTAACTTAGAGTTCCAGGCCTTCAGCCAGCGTCTCTCCTCCTGGTCCTCATAGTAACATTTCAAGGCTATGATAAGAAATGAATACATGTTTCTGATACAATTAAGCTGAACAGTGTAAAAGTGAAATCAGCTCTTTTTTAGTTAACCCTTGCAATCCCAGGTTAACCCTTCAGGCATCAGGCCAATGGTAAGTCTATGGAGACAGTAGCAAGGCCGGTAGTTTTCTGAAGAAAAGGTGGCAACCCTAGTTAAAATGTCACTATCGCTAATTAAAAAAAAAGGATTTTGAAATAGCTTTGCACCACTTATAGTTCTGGCCCTGTAACATGAATAAAAAAGCACAAAAACATAAAACATGGGCTATTTATGAACTCAGGACAAATATTAGAAACTATTTAGAAGTTTTTTTGTTGTTGTTTCTTGTAGATGAGTATACGATTTTTCAAATAAAAGTCAGAAAAATGTTTTTTTTTTCATTATTTTGCCATATTTTATAAAAAACATAATATCAAATTATATGCTATTATCAAAATAATGGTATCCAAAGAAAGCCCTTCTTATGACGATAAAAATATATCTTCTTTCTTCAAGTCTTAGCAGGTGACCTCTTGTCCTTTGTACTGTTCTGTTATTGAACAGGTCTTTAGACAGCCGTTTGTATGCACCCTGTACATATTTATATAACATTCTGATATCCCCTCCAAGCTGTCGTTTCTCTAGCGTGTACAGGTTTAACTTTTCCAGCCTTTTCTAACTAAAACTTTCCATTCCCCTGTCATAAGTCAAGAAAGGAAGACGTTTGAGTCAATCCATAGAGTATAACTGTATGAGTAAAGCAAGTAATACTATATATTCGGGTGGGTCCTTTGGACCCAGGTGGCACTTTAAGAGTGGCAGATAATTGCCACTCTCACTGCAGCACTAGGGGGAAAAGTATTTGCATTGGAACAGACTGGCTGCTATGAGAGGTAATACAGCAGGGAAGGGAGGCGGGGAGAACATATATGGTTTTGTGTAATTAACATAGTAACATAGTAATTTAGGTTGAAAAAAGACACAGGTCCATCAAGTTCAACCCTTCTACCTATAATTCCACCTTTTGATCCAAAAGAAGGCAAAAACCCTTTATTGAAGCTATTTCGAATTTTACCTTCTTGACTCCAAAGAGCAATCAGATTTCTCCTTGGATCAATAAGCTGTATTATTAATAGTTATTCTATTATTAATAGCCCTGTATGTTCTGCTTTTCTAAAAATACCATCCAGACCATGTTTAAATGCATCAATTGTGGTTGATAGCACTACCTCTCTTGGCAGCGAGTTCCATAGCTTTATTGTTACCGTAAAGAACCCTTCCTTTGGTGTCTATGAAATCTTTGCTCTTCCAGTCTCAGGGGGTGACCTCTTGTTCTTTGTACATTTTTGTTAATGAACAGGTCATTGGAGAGCTCTTTATATTGGCCCTGCACATATTTATATAATGTTATCATATTCCCTCTGAGATGCCTTTTTTCTAACATATATAAATGCAATTATTTAAGTCTCTCTTCATAACTAAGATCCTAAAGTCCCCTTATTAATTTTGTAGCTCTCCTTTGCACTTTTTCTAGTTCCATAATATCATTTTTAAGGACTGGAGAACAGAATTGTACTGTATATTCAAGGCGAGTTATTACCATTGATTTGTAAAGAGGCAAGATGATATCCTCCTCCCGTGAATCTATACCTTGTTTTATACATGCCAATATCGTATTGGCCTTTGCAGCTGCTGACTGGCATTGAGCCCTGTTGCCAAGTCTGTTATCTACAATTATTCCTTTTCATTATTAGTTTTTCCCAGGGAAATAACATTTAAAATATATGTTGCTTTGTTATTATTTTTCCCATAATGCATAACTTTACATTTGTCTATACTGAACCTCATTTGCCACTGAATTGCCCAGTTCCCCACACTGTCCAAATCTTCCTGTAAAGAAAAAACATCAATATTAGTCTGTATTACCTTACCTAATTTAGTGTCATCAGCAAACACTGAGACATGGCTCTCAACACAACGTGGGAGATCATTAATAAAAAGATTAAGAAGTAGAGAGCCTAAAAGAGACCCCTGAGGTACTCCGCTCAATACCCTGGTCCAATTTGAGGATTTTCCATTTACAACAACACTCTGCATTCTATCTTTTAGCCAATTTTCAATCAAAATACATATATTTGCCCCCAAACCTATTTCTCTCAATTTGTAAGTAACCTTTTGTGTGGAACTGTATCAAATGCTTTCACAAAGTCCAAATAGATCACATCAACTGCCACACCTAGATCTATATTTTTACTGACTTCTTCATAGAATGTTATTAAGTTTTTTTGACAAGACCTGTCTTTCACAAAACCATGTTGAATATTACTAATTATATTCTGATTCAAGATGTATTCTTGAGTGTATACCTTTAGCAATCCTTCAAATAATTTTCCCACTACAGATGTCAAGCTAACTGGCCTATTATTACCCGGCTGAGATTTTGATCCCTTTTTAAATATTGGAATGACATCCACCTTTCACCAGTCTGTTGGCACTATGCCTGAACTGAAAGAATCCCTAAAGATCATAAATAGTGGTCTGGCCAGAATTATGCTTAACTCTCTAAGGACCCTTGGGGCCTTGTCTTTCTTAACCCTTTAAGGACCAGGGATTTTCCTGGGCCAAGGACCAGAGCGTTTTTCAATTTTTAATACGCGGTTTTTGAAACATAAATTTCCTCTCTCTCATTTAATGTACCCATACAAGTTATATGTTGTTTTTTAGAGGACAGTTGGAGCTTTCTTTTGATACCCTATACATAAAAATGATTTACATTTTAGTATTAAAAAATACATATAAAAGAGGAAATTTTTGAGGAAAAAAAAGTTTTTCCCCATTATTTTCCCAATAATAAGCTATATAACTAGTGCAACACTAACCCACTTATCCCCCCTAATTAACTAACTAATAAAAAAGAAAAATATTGGTTCCCAAGCCCCCCATAACAAAAAAGACAGAAAAAAACTCTGAAGAGTGCGATGTCAGATCAGTAAAAATCATGCAACAGGCATGCAGGGGTTAAATTTTATTAAATAAATATATTAAAAATACCTTTATTTGTTAAAAAAAACTTTATAAATTGTAAAAATAAAAAAATCTGTTAAAAAAAAAACTAAATGAGGGCCATAAAGTGGAAGGAAACTGATCACAGTTAAAAACTGTGATCAGCAATGAAAGGGTTAATTTTTTTTATTTTTTTTTTACCTATGTGTATGTAATTAATTTATTTTTACTTACAGGTCACTCTCTGTGCTTCACTATAAGAATGTGAAGCACAGGGAGTGAATTAGAGGCAAAGTCAGTGTGTGAACACACTGACTTTGCCATCTAATTTGCATGTTATCGCGGTGATTGAGCAATCACCGCGATCACATGGCCGGAAACTGACCGATCGGGTCCAGGAGCTTTGCCTCGGGTGCGAGGCTTAGTCCTGGACCCGTTGCAGACTAGCTGGCGGTGCCCACGGAGCGCACCGCCGGCTAGACTGCATGACGAGTTAACTCGTCATAAGGTCGCTAACGCTGCGGCTCTTATGACGAGTTAACTCGTCATAAGGTCGGGAAGGGGTTAACAGAGTTGAATTGCTTAAGCAAACAAACAAAAACATTCTAAAAATTGAGTAGCCTTGTAAATTAACTAATCAGTCATGGGTCTCATCCCACCACATTTCTGTGATTCTGATTAATTCATACTGTTCAGCATTTACCAGAAACTCCAGCTCACCCATTTTGTTTGTCAAGCTTTTTGCATTTGCTAAAAGACATTTAAGATACCCTTACTACCCATTTTCTTTTTAGTTGACAAACACTTAATGCGCACAGGTTTAATTGTATGTACCTCCCTATGATCTATGTTAACCCCACCACTGTTTTCCTCCTCCTTTCCCATAGCTAGACCCACCTTCATTCTAGTCTAGCTACCATTGCTTCATTTTGATCTCGACCCTTCCACCAGAGCCTAGTTTAACAGCTCATAGAAACATAGAAACATAGAATGTGTCGGCAGATAAGAACCATTCGGTCCATCTAGTCTGCCCAATTTTTTTTTTTGAGTACTTTTATTAGTCCCCCGTTCCCGGTCTTATAGCTAGGATAGCCTTGTGTCTATCCCACGCATGCTTAAAATCCTTGACTGTGTTTACCTCTACCACTTCTGCTGGCAGGCTATTCCATACATCCACTACCCTCTCAGTAAAGTAATACTTCCTGATATTACTTTTAAATCGTTGCCCCTCTAATTTAAGACTATGTCCTCTAGTTGTGGTAGTTTTTCTTCTTTTAAATATACTCTCTTCCTTTACTGTGTTGATTCCCTTTATGTATTTAAATGTTTCTATCATATCCCCCCTGTTACGTCTTTCCTCCAAGCTATACATGTTAAGATGCTTTAACCTTTCCTGGTAAGTTTTATCCTTCAACCCATGAACCAGTTTAGTAGCCCTTCTCTGAACTCTCTCCAAAGTATCAATATCCTTCTGGAGATAAGGTCTCCAGTACTGCGTACAATACTCCAAGTGAGGTCTCACCAGTGCTCTGTACAATGGCATGAGCACTTCCCTCTTCCTACTGCTAATACCTCTCCCTATGCAACCAAGCATTCTGCTAGCATTTCCTGCTGCTCTATTGCATTGCCTACCTACCTTCAAGTCCTCTGAAATTATTACTCCTAAATCCCTTTCCTCAGATGTTGAGGTTAGGACTGTACCAAATAGTCTATATTCTGCTTTTGGGTTTTTACGCCCAAGGTGCATAATCTTGCACTTGTCCACATTAAATGCCAGTTGCCACTGCTCTGACCATTTTTCTAGTTTACCTAAATCATTTGCCATTTGGCTTATCCCTCCATGAATATCAACCCTGCTGCAAATCTTTGTATCATCAGCAAAAAGACATACTTTACCAACAAGACCTTCAGCAATATCGCTAATAAAAATATTAAAGAGAATGGGTCCAAGAACAGATCCCTGAGGTACCCCACTAGTAACAAGACCTTGCATCGAATATACCCCATTGACTACAACCCTCTGTTGCCTGTCACTCAGCCATTGTCTAATCCATTCAACAATATTGAAATCCAAACTCAAAGATTTCAGTTTATTGATAAGCCTTCTATGTGCGACAGTGTCAAAAGCCTTACTGAAATCTAGGTAAGCAATGTCTACTGCACCACCCTGATCTATTATTTTAGTTACCCAATCAAAAAAATCAATAAGATTAGTTTGGCATGATCTCACGGAAGTAAACCCATGCTGTCTCTGATCTTGAAATCCAAGCGACTTTAGATGTTCAACAATCCTATTCTTTAACAAGGTTTCCATTATTTTCCCCACTACTGAAGTAAGACTTACTGGTCTATAGTTGCCCGCCTCCTCCTTACTACCTTTCTTGTGAATGGGCACAACATTAGCTAATTTCCAATCTTCTGGAACTACTCCCGTTAACAATGATTGGTTAAATAAATCTGTTAACGGTTTTGCTAGTACACCACTAAGTTCTTTTAATAACTTTGGATGTATCCCATCAGGTCCCATCGACTTATTTGTCTTTACTTTAGACAGCTGAAGTAAAACCTCTTCCTCTGTAAACTTACATGCATCAAAAGACTCATTAGTCTTTTTCCCTAAATGAGGTCCCTTACCCTCATTTTCATTTGTAAAAACTGAACAAAAATATTCATTAAAGCAGTCTGCTAAGCCTTTATCCTCTTCTACATAGCATCCTTCTTTTGTTTTTAATCTAACTAATCCTTGTTTTACTTTCCTTTTCTCATTTATGTATCTAAAAAATGTTTTATCCCCCTTTTTCACTGACTGGGCTATAGTCTCTTCTGTGTGTGCTTTGGAAGCTCTTATAGCTTGCTTTGCCTCTTTCTGCCTACTCTTATAGATCTTTCTATCTTCCTCACTCTGAGTATTTTTATAATTACTAAATGCTAGCTTTTTATTTTTTACTATTTTAGCCACCTCTGCAGAGTACCACAGTGGTTTCTTCAATTTTTTGCTCTTACTGACAAGCCTTATGCAATTTTCTGTAGCCTTCAGTAGTGCAACTTTTAGATAATCCCATTTCTCCTGGACTCCATTTAAATTGCTCCAGTCTGATAATGACTCCTTCACATCTAATCTAATTTTAGAAAAGTCTGTTTTTCTAAAATCTAAAACTTTTGTTTTTGTGTGGTGTGACTGCGTCACTGTTCTTATATTAAACCACACTGTCTGGTGATCACTAGATCCTAAACTTTCACCTACAGTAATATCTGATAACAAATCTCCATTTGTGAACACTAAGTCTAGTATGGCCTGCTTTCGAGTTGGCTCCTCCACTACTTGTTTTAGAGATAATCCCAGTAGGGAGTTTAGGATATGCGTACTCCTGGCACAAGTAGCTGTTTTGTATTTCCAGTTCACATCAGGAAGATTAAAGTCACCCATGATGATCACTTCTCCCTTCATTGTCATTTTAGCTATTTCCTCAACTAGTAGATTATCTAACTCCTCTATTTGTCCAGGGGGCCTATAAATCACACCTACCCGAGTTACCATATGATTACCAAATTCTAATGTAACCCAAACTGACTCTATGTTCGCCTCACTAACTTGTATTACGTTACATTTTAAGCTATCCCTCACATACAGGGCCACCCCTCCCCCTTTTTTACCTTCTCTGTCTTTTCTATATAAAGAGTACCCTGGTATTGAAATGTCCCAGTCATGTTTTTTAGACATGTGCATTCGTTTTCGGACGAAAATAGCATTTTCGTCCATTCGTCCGAAAAACGAATAACGAAAATTTTAACTAACAAAATCCGAATGAACGAATGGTTAATAAACGAAAATCATTCGTTCATTCGTCCATTCGTCCATTCGTGCTATTGGCATTCTAAACCGAAATAGAGTCGGTTTACAATACCAATAGCATTGTACTACATTCCATAAACCGACATGAATGACTTTCGGTTTATGGAATGCATGTAATGCTATTAGCTTCCTATAAACCGAAATTGAGTTCCCATTCATACGAATAGGTCAATTGACCTATTCGTATGAATGGGGACTCTTTCGGTTTATAGACAACCAATAGCAGCATGTATTCTATAAGCCGAAAGTCTTTAAAACAAACGACGTTCGGTTTATAGAATACATGTAATGCTATTGCTGTTCTATAAGCCGAAAGACATTCGGCTTATAGAACAGCAATAGCATTACATGCATTCTATAAACCGAACGTCGTTCGTTTTAAAGACTTTCGGCTTATAGAATACTATTGGCATTCTATAAACCTAACTAGAGTCCCTCCTCATTCATAAGAATTTCTTATGAATGGGGACTCGACTCTAGTTCGGTTTATAGAAAGCCAATAGTATTCTATAAGCCGAAAGTCTTTAAAACGAACGACGTTCGGTTTATAGAATACATGTAATGCTATTGCTAAACTATAAACCGAACGACTTTCGGTTTATAGAATAGCCATAGGATTACATGTAGTACATAAGCCGAAAGTCTATAAACCGAAAGTCGTTCGGTTTATAGGCTGTCGGCATTTAACTATACAGAGACAGAGTCTCCATTCATAAAATTATGAATGGAGACTTTGTCTCCGTGTAGTAAAATGCCGAAAGTCTATAAACCGAACGATCGGTTTATAGACTTTCGGCTTATGTAATACATGTAATCCTATGGCTATTCTATAAACCGAAAGTTCGGTTTATAGAATAGCAATAGGAATACATGTATTCCATAAGCCGACAGCCTATAAACCGAACGTTCGGTTTATAGGCTGTGGGCATTTTACTACACGGAGACAAAGTCTCCATTCATAATTTTATGAATGGAGACTCTGTCTCTGTATAGTTAAATGCCGGCTTTTAACTATACGGAGACAAAGTCTCCATTTATAATTTTATGAATGGAGACTCTGTCTCCGTATAGTTAAATGCCCACAGCCTATAAACCGAACGTTCGGTTTATAGGCTGTGGGCATTTAACTATACGAAGACAAAATCTCCATTCATAATTTTATGAATGGAGACTCTGTCTCCGTATAGTTAAATGCTATTGTATTCTATAAACCGACTCTATTTCGGCTTATAGAATGCAATAGTACTACGAATGGACGAATGATTTTCCTTTATTAACCATTCGTTCATTCGGCTTTAGTTAGCTTAGCATTTTCGTTCTTCGTTTTTCGGGCGAATGGACGAAAATGCAATTTTCGGACGAAAATGCATTCGTCCGAAAACGAATGCACATGTCTAGTATATATTCACATGTAAATTGCTTTTTAAATAAAAAATTATGATATAAAAAAATCTTGTTTTTATTTCCTTTTATGTGACAATGCTGCCTCTCTCTTTCCCTTGCCCCCAGATTTGTCGCTCTCCCCCCCTTAGTGTTGTCTCTCTCTCACCCTCCCTTTGGCTCCCCCCTCGCTCCCCTTGTGTCTGTCTCTTCCCCCCTTCCCTCCCCTTGTTTCTCTCTGCCCCCCCCCCCCCCTTGTTATTCTGTCCCCCCCTCACCTGTTTCTTGTTCCCTGGTGGCTAGTGGGGGCAGCCGGGGGATGTATGCACTATACATAATAGACGGAAGTGTCGGGCAGCATGGAGGTTGTCTGCACGATTCGTGCAGACATCCCCCAGCTGCCCGATTCTCCCTGGTGGCTAGCGAGGGAGCGGAGGATGTCTGCGCGATGAGCGAGACCTCTCCTGCTGCCGCCCGGCATGACCGCCGGGACTTCTATGATGAAGCTGGGTACTTCCGGCTTCCTCATAAAAGTCCTGGCTGTCGTTCCGGGCGGCAGCAGGGGAGGTCTCGCTCATCGCGCAGACATCCACCGCTGCCTCGCTAGCCACCAGGGAGAATCGGGCAGCTGGGGGATGTCTGCACGAATCGTGCAGACAACCTCCATGCTGCCCGACACTTCCGTCTATTATGTATAGTGCATACATCCCCCGGCTGCCCCCACTAGCCACCAGGGAGCAAGAAACAGGTGAGGGGGGGACAGAATAACAAGGGGGGGGGGGGCAGAGAGAAACAAGGGGAGGGAAGGGGGGAAGAGACAGACACAAGGGGAGCGAGGGGGGAGCCAAAGGGAGGGTGAGAGAGAGACAACACTAAGGGGGGGAGAGCGACAAATCTGGGGGCAAGGGAAAGAGAGAGGCAGCTTTGTCACATAAAAGGAAATAAAAACAAGATTTTATTTATATCATAATTTTTTATTAAAAAAGCAATTTACATGTGAATATATACTAGACATGTGCATTCGTTTTCGGACGAATGCATTTTCGTCCGAAAATTGCATTTTCGTCCATTCGCCCGAAAAACGAAGAACGAAAATGCTAAGCTAACTAAATCGAATGAACGAATAGTTAATAAAGGAAAATCATTCGTTCATTCGTCCATTCGTAGTACTATTGCATTCTATAAGCCGAAATAGAGTCGGTTTATAGAATACAATAGCATTTAACTATACGGAGACAGAGTCTCCATTCATAAATTTATGAATGGAGACAAACGTATAGTTAAAAGCCGACAGCCTATAAACCGAACGTTCGGTTTATAGGCTGTGGGCATTTAACTATACGGAGACAGAGTCTCCATTCATAAAATTATAAATGGAGACTTTGTCTCCGTATAGTTAAAAGCCGGTGTTCTGACAAATTTCTGGAGCAAATTCTCCTGCGCAATCGCAGGAGAATTTGCTCACTGCGCATGCGCATAAAGTTACAGCTGATAACTCAGCTGTAACTTTGTGACCACCGTGCATGAGACAGCTGCGCAACCCACCTCCCGCCCCCTCACACCCGCCGCACACCCCTTCTTACCAGATCATCGACCACAGCGATACACAGCGCATGCGCACGCCTATCCAGCCGTTTGGGAATGCGCGCGTCCGTTGTTGTGTTCTTAAGGTGGTAAGTAACACGGGGCGTCGGGACATAAGGGGGCAAGCATCCTGGTGAGGGCTGCCTCATCTTGATGGGATTTGTGATCCTCCTGCTGTATTATTGATGCAGCAGGAGGATCACAAATCCCATCAAGATGAGGCAGCCCTCACCAGGATGCTTGCCCCCTTATGTCCCGACGCCCCATGTTACTTACCACCTTAAGAACACAACAACGGACGCGCACATTCCCAAACGGCTGGATAGGCGTGCGCATGCGCTGTGTATCGCTGTGGTCGATGATCTGGTAAGAAGGGGTGTGCAGGGGGTGTGAGGGGGCGGGAGGTGGGTTGCGCAGCTGGCGCATGCGCGGTGGTCACAAAGTTACAGCTGAGTTATCAGCTGTAACTTTATGCGCATGCGCAGTGAGCAAATTCTCCTGCGATTGCGCAGGAGAATTTGCTCCAGAAATTTGTCAGAACACCGGCATTTAACTATACGGAGACAGAGTCTCCATTCATAAAATTATAAATGGAGACTTTGTCTCCGTATAGTTAAAAGCCGGCATTTAACTATACGGAGACAGAGTCTCCATTCATAAAATTATGAATGGAGACTTTGTCTCCGTGTAGTAAAATGCCCACAGCCTATAAACCGAACGTTCGGTTTATAGGCTGTCGGCTTATGGAATACATGTATTCCTATTGCTATTCTATAAACCGAACGTTCGGTTTATAGAATAGCCATAGGATTACATGTATTATATAAGCCGAAAGTCTATAAACGGATCGTTCGGTTTATAGGCTTTCGGCATTTTACTACACGGAGACAAAGTCTCCATTCATAATTTTATGAATGGAGACTCTGTCTCTGTATAGTTAAATGCCGACAGCCTATAAACCGAACGACTTTCGGTTTATAGACTTTCGGCTTATATAATACATGTAATCCTATGGCTATTCTATAAACCGAAAGTCGTTCGGTTTATAGAATAGCAATAGGAATACATGAATTCCATAAGCCGACAGCCTATAAACCGAACGTTCGGTTTATAGGCTGTCGGCATTTTACTACACGGAGACAAAGTCTCCATTCATAATTTTATGAATGGAGACTCTGTCTCCGTGTAGTAAAATGCCGACAGCCTATAAACCGAACGTTCGGTTTATAGGCTGTCGGCTTATGGAATACATGTATTCCTATTGCTATTCTATAAACCGAACGACTTTCGGTTTATAGAATAGCAATAGGAATACATGTATTCCATAAGCCGACAGCCTATAAACCGAACGTTCGGTTTATAGGCTGTCGGCATTTTACTACACGGAGACAGAGTCTCCATTCATAAAATTATGAATGGAGACTTTGTCTCCGTGTAGTAAAATGCCCACAGCCTATAAACCGAACGTTCGGTTTATAGGCTGTCGGCATTTTACTACACGGAGACAAAGTCTCCATTCATAATTTTATGAATGGAGACTCTGTCTCTGTATAGTTAAATGCCGACAGCCTATAAACCGAACGACTTTCGGTTTATAGACTTTCGGCTTATGTAATACATGTAAACCTATGGCTATTCTATAAACCGAAAGTCGTTCGGTTTATAGAATAGCAATAGGATTACATGTATTCCATAAGCCGAAAGTCTATAAACCGAAAGTCGTTCGGTTTATAGACTTTCGGCTTATAGAATACAAGTAATACTATTGCCTTTCTATGAACCGAACGAGAGCCCCATTCATAAGAATTTCTTATGAATGGGGCTCTCGTTCGGTTTATAGAAAGCCAATAGTATTACATTGTATTCTATAAAACGAACGAAAAAAATTAACGAAACGAAAATAATGAACGAATTTCGTCTGAAACGAATGCACTAATGAACGAAATTCGTTTTAGACGAAATAAATAACATTTTCGTCCGAATGGACGAAAACGAAACGAAAATTTTAGTTTTGCACATGTCTAATGTTTTTCATTATACCATGTCTCAGTAACAGCCACTAAATCTACATTCTCAGTTGCCAATATTGTCACAAGTTCATGGATCTTATTCCCTAAACTGCGAGCATTTGTAGACATGACCCTAAGCTTATCATTTTTTAGCACGCTGACTACAGGTAACTTCTGTACCTTTTTTGGGGGGCAATTGGATTGATGTTTTATCGCCATTTTGCCCCCCTCTTTTAGTTTAAAAACCTCCTAGCAAAACCTCTGAACTGCTCACTGAGAACATTCGTTCCCTTTTGAGAAAGATGCAAACCATCTTTTTTGTACAGTTCCTTTCTATCCCATAGTGAACTTCCATGAGAAACAAAGCCAAATCCTTGCTCCCGACACCATTCTCCAAGCCACAAGTTGAAGTTCCTAATACGCATCCGTCTATCATTCTGAATGTTGTGCACAGGCATAACTTCAGAAAAGGACAGCGTGGACACAACCTGCCGTATATCATTGGCAAGAACACGAAAAGCTTCCTTCACCTCTGAAACCTCATTGCAAGCCAAATCATTTGTCCCTAGATGAACCAGTACATCCAATTCTCCTTCCTGATTTGCTTGCTTAACAATATTAGAAATACGCCTCCTGTCTCTGCGAGCAGTAGCTCCAGGAAGACATCTCACTAAGCCAATAGTGTCCAACTCCGCACCTCTTATGATAGAATCGCCCAACAACAACTGCTTTCTATCAGGCCTCACCTTCTCCTTGCACACCTTAGCCACATAGGAGAGTGGTTCCTCAAACTCTGCGTCTGAGCCTGCCTCCACAACACCACTGCACTCTGCAAGTGCTGAAAATGAATTCTGGACAGCCACAGACTGTGGGACATGCCTTTTATCCACAACTCTAAGCCTACCAGATCCAACAGTAATCCACCTGCCATTCCTAGGAAGCCTCTGCGGCAATGGCCTCTGTGGCAGTGACTTCGCAACAGTCTCAGCCCGAGTTTGTTTTACAGATAAATTACAAATCTCGGACTTTAAAAATGCAATCTCCTGCTGCAATCTTGAGAACTGTCTACAGATTAGACAGCCTCCAAACCTCCAAAAAATGGAATGTGAAACAAATGCAGAACAATTATCACAGTAAACCAAATCTGCCATTTTAAGAATTTAAATCAAAAAGATCTTTTAGTTTTTCTAACCTCTTGTATACCTCAGACTACCTCCAGAGTATCTCCAGAATATCTCTTAAATATACTCTTTGAAAAGCAGCTCTTAGAAGAGCAGCCAAGCTATTAAATTAGCCAAGCTAATTTCTACTAACCCTTTAGCCATCCTCTCCCCTAATACTGCAGACCCCCTCATCATTGAGGTGCAGCCCATCCCGTCCATGAAGTCTCTAGCCGACTGCAAATCCCTCTTGCTTGCACCACCTTCGCAGCCACACATTAATCTACCTGTCTCCCTGATGTAGTGCGTGGTACTGGTAATATTTCAGATAATATTACCGTGGAGGTCCTTTCCTTCAGCTTATTTTCTAGTTCCCTAAAATCATTTTTAAGGACCCCCCACCTACCATTAACATTGTCATTAGTACCAATGTGTACTCAGACCGCTGGATCATGCCCAGCCCCTCCCAACGATCTGTCTACCCAGTCCGCAACATGCCGAACCCGAGCACCTGGGAGACAGCATACAATTAGGCATTCCTGGGTCCTGGTGACAGATTACCCTATCTACCTTCCTATTAATAGAATCCCCTACAACCACTACCTGTCTAGCCTTCCTAGCGTCCTGGCTCCCATCTGTGCTGGGGAGGCTACTCACCTGCCTGCTAGGATAGTCAGCCTGCCCCACAAATGCCTCTTCTGAGCTAATCTCCCCAGCATCCCCACACAAGCTGGCAAACATATGGGGGTGAACTAGCCAAGATTCTAAACCACATAATATATATAGAATAAATACGGATTTATACTTTACCCTCCTTCTTGCCTTTTTACTCCTTATTTTCTTCTAACTCCAACACTTAAGAAGCTTGATCATCTGAATTCGCCTGGCTCAGTATTTGCCTGCTCCTTTCAGATAAATGGCCTTCAAAGTAAAACTAAATTCCACTGCTTAGTCTCTTACTGACATCAAGAAACTACTGGGTGATATTAGTGCCCAAAATAAGAAAAGTGAGCTGCTCATTATTGGAGATCTCAATGTGGACTGGTTAGACCACAAAAATGTTAAAACATGCTCACTGTTCAAATCCATGAACCTAACACAGCTTATTTCTTCTCCTACTCGGATGAATCCCAACAGCTCTAACACGAGCTCTAAAAGAGCTAACGAAAAATTACACCAGTCAATTGAAGATTATGCTAGCTTTAGTGTACTTATAATCTTAATTTTAGTAATGACAGGAGGCGAGTATTTTGCATAATCTCTCTTTACTAACTCCATAGCAGCAAAGACAAAACATTTGTCACAAGAACCAATCAAAATGCAACAGGAGGTATAGTGTCCACTGTGATTAGGCTCCTCCCCCTATTTCAGATAGCGACATCACAGACGGAACAGATCCAATAACGATCATCAGAAATCCACACTAATGCCAACGGGCAAGATCCGCCAAAACGAATAACAAGGAAACTCCGTAGAACTTGAGGCAATTCAAAATCTCATCCTTGGAAGGAAAGGAGCGCTGTCTGGAATTAAACTGAAACGAGAGTGTAGGAATAGGTTAGGAACACGTCTTGAAACTAGAAAAAAAGGAGGAATGACCCCTTAATAAAAAGAATTACAAATTGATCATGAAAACAATTTGCCAATTATGTAAACACAATCTAAAGATTACACAAATAATAGTGTAGTTAATGCTATCAATGAAGAAATGGAAATCTATGGTTTATGACCATATATTAGAGATGTTAAATAATAGTAAGTACAATCTGACTATGTTGAGAAGGCAAGCGTAAGACACAAATGTGAAAAACAAAAAAGGGGAGAGGATAGCGAAAACCAGTGCCTCAAAGACCCACAAAGACAAACAACAGTCCCAAGAGGGAGGGAAGGGTGGGAAAATACTCGCCTCCTGTCATTACTAAAATTAAGATTATAAGTACACTAAAGCTAGCATAATCTTCAATTTTACCACATGACAGGAGGCTTCATATTTTGCATTTTTAACGCTGATTAATAAAAGAAAAAGCCGCGTTAGGTGCCGGCTTAAAGTAAAAGGTTCGAAACGTGCATTCACGAGACCAATCTGCCGTATGGAGGATATCGGTCAACGATGCCCCAGCCATAAAAGCTGATGAGGCGGCTGCGCCATGAACCGAATGAGCTCCAAAAGAAGCCTCCACTCCTGCCAGGGACAGGAGCCAGCGAATCCATCTGGCGAGGGTAGTAACTGACACCGGGCTATGGGGTCTTACATAGGTAACTAGGTGCTGACCCGAGGGGGAAGTTCGGAGAGGGGCCGTAGCCTCTACATAACTCCGAAGGGTAGAGACCACACATAGTTGAGGATCAGCAGGGAAGAAAGGGTAGAAGATGGACAAAGAATTAGACTTAGTGCGACAATATATCTAAAAAATGACCCCATCCAGAGAGACAGAGAAAACCCGATCTCGAAAGCCCTGACGTCTGAAACGCAACGAAAGGAGACGAGGCAAAGCAAAACTGTGAACTTTGCTGAAAGTTGGCGGAGAGACAGCCTGTCATTGGGAGGCCAGTCTCTCAAAAAACAGAGCACAAGTGCCACATCCCATAAATGTGAGTATTTGGGACCCGGGGGGCATTGCATTCGGATGCCCCTTAGGAGTCGACACACCAGAGGGTCCCTTCCCACTGGAATACCCTCAAGTGGCACGTGAGCTGCTGAAATCACCGAGCGGACCACATTAATAGCACGGTAAGAACGGCCAGAGGAAAAAAGGTAAGATAAGAAATTCAGAATTGATGCCCTAGGTGCTGTAAAGGGATCGAGATCCCGTTCCAAGCACCAAGCGGACCAGGAAGCCCAGGAGTCCCATAGAAGGTCCTTAGCAGTCTGCGATAGTCCGCTGACCTGCCAGGCCCCCCCGGAAAGAGTCCAGGCCACCAGGGTTACTCGATCGGCCACTAGCAACGGGTGAGGGTTCCCTTTCGGATCCGTGAGGAGAGTTGGGTATGATGGAAGTAGGAGTGGATCCGCATGTGACCATGCTAGTAGGTCCGGAAACCACGGTTGACTCCGCCATAGGGGGGTGATGAGCAGAAGAGATATCTGATGAGCTTTCAGATAATGGAGTGTCCTTGCTATCATAGCAAAAGGGGGAAATGCATATGCCCCGGTGAGTGGCCATGTTTGCAGGAAGGCATCTACTGCCCTGCATTCCGGATCTGGGAGCCAGCTGAAGAAATCCGAAGTCTGTCTGTTGTTGCAAATAGATCCAAAAGAAAAGGGCCTCTCCGATCCGAGAGAATGTTGAAGAGCCGAGGATCCAGCATCCAGTCGCTGCCGTCTCGCCAGTGTCGGGAGAACCAGTCCGCTGTGAAGTTCGTCTCTCCCGGCAGGTACTCTGCCTTGAGGAAGATGTTGCGCGGAAGGCAAAAATCGAAGATTTCCTTTGTAATTTCCGACAAAAGTCTGGATCGGGCTCCGCCTAAGCGGTTGATATAACGGACCTCTGAGATGTTGTCCATCCTGAGAAGGATGCAACAATCGGTCCTGTCCTTTGCTAGGCTGCGGATGGCAAAGGAGCCGGCCAGGAGCTCCAGACAGTTGATGTGGAGGTTGAGTTCTTGTGAAGTCCAGACGCCTCCCGTTGAGCTGTCCACGCTCGTTGCTCCCCAACCCCATAGGCTGGCGTCCGATTCTAGGACAAAATCCGGATTGGCACCAAAAATGGCTCGACAGTTCCAAGCTTGCATGCTGTCTAACCACCATTGCAGTTCCTCTCTGACCTCCTCTGTCACCGGCACCGGTTGGTCGTAGGTCGGGTTCTGACGAAGGAATGAGGCTTTGAGGCGTTGCATCGCCCGGTAGTGGAGAGGTCCTGGGAAGATGGCCTGGATAGATGCGGACAGGAGGCCCACTACTCGAGCGAGTCCTCGGAGTGGAATGGTGTGGCAGCGTATGATCTTGCACAGTTCCTTGCGTATGGCTGAGATCTTCGATGCGGGAAGGCTTAGTGTGCTGGTCATGGAGTCGATCTCGAAACCCAGAAATTTAATTGTTTGAGAGGGAGTTAATACTGACTTTGGACGATTCACCACAAATCCCAGTGATTCCAAGAAGTCCATTGTATATTGAGTGTATTGTATCAATCTGGGCTTGTCGGAGCAGAACAGTAGAAGATCGTCCAGGTAAATAATGCAGCGAAAGCCTCTTTCTCGAAGATGAGAAACCACCTGTTTCAGAAGCTTGGTGAAACACCAAGGGGCCAAACTGAGGCCGAAAGGGAGGCTTGTGAACTTGCAGGGAGAGTCTAGCCACCTGAACTTGAGGAAACGTCAACAGGAGTGATGAATGGGTACCGAAAGGTATGCGTCCTTGAGGTCTAGCCTGATGAACCAGTCCCCTTCTTGCAAAAGGTCCCTCAAAAGGTGGATTCCTTCCATCTTGAAGTGGCGGTACACCACGTGGGCGTTGAGTTTCCTTAAGTTGATAACTGGATGAAATTCCCCAGTTTTCTTTTTTACCAGGAAGATGTTGCTGAAAAATCCCCTTGGGTACTCTGGAGCGGGTTCGATCGCACCCTTTGTGCGGAGATCCCGCAGTTCGTTGTCGATGAGAATCGTCTGCGGAGCAGTTGATGGGTTTGGGGGGTTCCGATTGGAAGGGAGTCCCAGTGAAATCTATGATGTAGCCCCGGACTGTTTGTAAAATTCATGCGTCTGTGGAAATATTTGTCCAAGCCTGAAAGAAAAGAGAAATGCGACCTGCCATACGGGAAGGAAACTGAGTTAAATGGTAGCTCACCTGCTGAGAAACGTGCTCTGCCACGACTCCGTGTTCCCCGGCCTCTGTCGGATCCCCTGGAGTAGGAGAAAGACTGCCTGTAACCCGTCTCTGGATAGAATGGTTGGGGTCTAGAGGAACGGGCACCTGATGGCCAGAAACGGCTGGCCGCACGACCCCTGTAGCGACCAGCCCGTCCAAAAACCCCTCTCTAGGAGTTGCCTCTGAAGACCTTCCTTAAAGAGGTTTGAGCCTTATTTAGAGAATAAAGACATTCACGTGTCTGTTTAATTCCTTGAGGAAAGCATCTCCAAATAATTTGCCCTGTGCCATGGGTCCAAGCTCTTTGGTGCCCAAATCCACCAACTTTCCGTCAATGCGGAGTAAAGCTGCTTTGCGCCTCTCGGAAGAGAGGGCTACGTTTGTGTTTCCGACCAAACAGAGACAGCGTTGTGCCCATTCACGGATGTCGTGAGCCCATTCCCTAATAGTGCTGGTGTCAAATTCATCAGCTCTCAGAAAGGCGTCATCAGCCAAATACATAATTCGAGAGAGAGGGCCTATAGAGTCCAAAAGTTTGTCCTGGACCCCTCTGAATCCCTTTTCCACCCCTTTGCGGGGGTCACTCCTGCCCTTTGTCATGAATGTGCACATGAGCTGGTCAAACTCCAAGGTGCTCTGAAGGTGTCCAGTCCCCCGATCTAGGATGTCAAATGTTCCTAGGGTCGAAAAGCTTCTGACCCGTTGGGTCTAAGATGGCTTCCTATTCCTCTAAAGGGGTAACCAATTCCCCTGTCATCTGGGTTTCCCGCAGAAAGGTTTCCTGTCCACCAGAGGGGTGAGATTTAGATTCTGATCCCTATGCGTCATCGTCAAAATCTGCATTCCATTCATCTACCATGGTGTAGTGTGTTTCGTCTTCCTCATCAGAGGAATAGACCTGCTGAGGGATAGGTCTAGTAGCTGGAGCCAGCTTGTGCTTTTTAGCGGGAGCCTTACCCTTGCTCATGGGGAATTGTACTTTCTCACCTTTCCACTGGCGTTTATCAGGGTGGGTTTCCCCTTTAGCGTGGAATTCTGAATCCTCAGAATCTGAGTCATGACGTATAGACTTGGAGGGTAGGGTCTGATCGGTTGAGGCTGTCATAATTTTGGCAAGAGCCTTTTCCATGGACGCGGATACAGCCGCATCAATCATAGTCTGGAAGTCCACAAGGGTATTTAGGGAATCTTCCATGTTTTATATGGTATTATAGAGCGTATGGCACAGGGTATGACAGTGCAAGGGTCAAAGCTGTAGGTGTAGAAATAGTACCAGCAGTACTAATAATATAAATAATATAAATAACCCCAGCAGGGTATAATAGCCTGAATAAAGTACTAGAAGTACTTAAACACAAACTCAGGTCAAAGTACAAACAGTACTATATGATAGAAATAATAAAAATGATAACGCCAACACCAAATAATGCACAGGGTGATGAGCCCTAACTGCAGACCACAGCTGTCAGTTAAAACTGATAATAAATTACCCTTGCCTTGAGATGATCTCCAGAAGTACAGACAACAGGTTTGATTGCAGAATAGATGAAAATACAATCCTACATGTCGTGCAGAAAACGCGGGTACTTATAAAATGGCCGCCGCGAATCTCGCGATAAACGAGATCCAAGATGGCGGCCGTCACTAAAAAAGGAGCAGTAAAAAAATGAGACAAAGATAAATTATTTCAGAACTTTTTCCACCTTTAATGTGACCTATAAACTGTACAACTCAATTGAAAAACAAACTGAAATCTTTTAGATAGAGGGAAGAACAAATATAAAAATAATATAGTGTGGTTGCATAAGTATGCACACCCTCTTATAACTGGGGATGTAGATGTGTTCAGAATGAAGCAATCACATTCCAAATCATGTTAAATAGGAGTCAGCATACACCTGCCATCATTTAAAGTGCCTCTGATTAACCCCAAATAAAGTTCAGCTGCTCTAGTTGGTCTTTCCTGAAATTTTCTTAGTCGCATCCCACATCAAAAGCCATGGTCCACAGAGAGCTTTCAAAGCATCAGAGGGATCTCATTGTTAAAAGGTATCAGTCAGGAGAAGGGTACAAAAGAATTTCCAAGGCATTAAATATACCATGGAACACAGTGAAGACAGTCATCATCAAGTGGAGAAAATATGGCACAACAGTGACATTACCAAGAACTGGAGCTCTTTCTAAAATTGATGAAAAGACGAGAAGAAAACTGGTCTGAGAGGCTACCAAGAGGCCTACAGCAACATTAAAGGAGCTGCAGGAATATCTGGCAAGTACTGGCTGTGTGGTACATGTGACAACAATCTCCCATATTCTTCATATGTCTGGGCTAAGGGGTAGAGTGGCAAGACGAAAGCCTTTTCTTACGAAGAAAAACATCCAAGCCAGGCTACATTTTGCAAAAACACATCTGAAGTCTCCCAAAAGCATGTGGGAAAAGGTGTTATGGTCTGCACATCACCAAAAGAACACCATACCCACAGTGAAGCATGGTGGTGGCTGCATCATGCTTTGGGGCTGTTTTTCTTCAGCTGGAACTGGGGCCTTTGTTAAGATAGAGGGAATTAGGAACAGTTCCAAATACCAGTCAATATTGGCACAAAACCTTCAGGGTTCTGCTAGAAATCTGAACATGAAGAGGAACTTCATCTTTCAGCATGACAACGACCCAAAACATACATCCAAATCAACAAAGGAATGGCTTCACCAGAAGAAGATTAAAGTTTTGGAATGGCCCAGCCAGAGCCCAGACCTGAATCCGATTGAAAATCTGTGGGGTGATCTGAAGAGGGCTGTGCACAGGAGATGCCCTCGCAATCTGACAGATTTGGAGTGTTTTTGCAAAGAAGAGTGGGCAAATCTTGCCAAGTCAAAATGTGCCATGCTGATAGACTCATACCCAAAAAGACTGAGTGCTGTAATAAAATCAAAAGGTGCTTCAACAAAGTATTAGTTTAAGGGTGTGCACACTTATGCAACCACATTATTTTATTTTTATATTTTTTCTACCCTCTACCTAAAAGATTTCAGTTTGTTTTTCAATTGAGTTGTACAGTTTATAGGTCACATTAAAGGTGGAAAAAGTTCTGAAATGATTTATCTTTGTCTAATTTTTTTCCTCACAGAAACCTGACATTTTAACAGGGGTGTGTAGACTTTTTATATCCACTGTATTCCCGTATCTTATATAAGTTGTCTTAATTAAATATTTAATTGCAGCAATGGTTTTTAAAAAAAATGTGAGTCCTTATTAATGCACATATTAGGTAAAAGTACCAACATTGTGTTATTGTTTTTAAGGTAAAGCACTATGTCCTCCATGTTCTGTCTATTTTCTCCGCATGTAAAAATGAGCTGTTATAGCCCATGAAAACGTCTGGGAGACTATACTATGAAAAATAACTTCTGCACCTAAGTCAAAATCTCGCGAGATGCGAGATCGCAAAATTAAATGGAAAATTATCTATGTTGAAACCACGCGAGACGCGAGAATATGACGAATGCGGAATAGAAGTCAGAAGCCTGAAGCCGGAAATTGAGACCAACGATAAAAGTGCCATTCTGAAGCAGGGAGTCCAGACGCCTGGTCAAAGCTCACGAGGAGGGAAACGCGTATGCATCTGGACTCTACCTGCTGCATCATTTTATATATATGTATTTTTTTTGTTTTTTCTTGTATAATATTGTAAGCAAAATTTGCATTACCTACCTGTGCCTGCTGGAAGGATCCCCGTCACAACAGTCGTGTGGCGCCCACCCTAAAGTGATACCAAGATCCTCCATGTAAGCAGCTATTATTTTAATTAAAATCTGTACTATTTCCACTATTGACTTGATGTCTATTGTTGCTTTCCTTTGAGAAAAATACCTTTGAAGTCTCACTACATCAAGATCCATTTGAAGTGCCTGCTATCTTTGGGAGTCTGTAAGTGCATCCCCTTGAGGGGGACAAAGAAAATCTCCCTATTTTTTGGATAAAAGATCCACATCTCAATAGAGATTCACTTGTATACTTATACTCACAATGGTGTTTTATTACCACAGTTTTTGCTTTCAAGCGCACTATATGTTTTTTGTATTTGTTTCTTTCTCTGAACGGCTGAATAGAAATCTAGCCAATCCGACCAAATTTTGGAGCATCATAAAAAACATGTATGACCCTCCGTACCGCTCAGAACCTACCACAATTAAAACACATAATGAAGTTCTAAAATCTCCAATGGCAATAGCAAATTAATTCAATAACTACTTTGTAGGATGCGCCACAGCTCTTATAGCAAATCACCACAATGAAGATCATGGCAATTTTTCTATGGCAGACGATATCACCCCTAGCCAAACACATTGCTGAATTTGAATTTGCTACTATATCAGATAATGAAATTACAGTGTAGGCCGGACCTACTTCCGCCAATGCTACTGAGGCTGAGTGCGCCTGTTACTGCGCGACCCATTGCCTGCTTAATCAATGCGTCCCTGTCCTCCAGTTATGTCCCCAAAGCCTGTAAAAAAGCCAGTTATCCCCATTCACAAACATGGTGATGTAAACTTAGTGTCAAACTACAGGCCTATTTCACTGCTACCCATACTTTCTAAAATCCTGGAAAAATGTGCCCATGATCAACTGTGCAAGTATTATCAACGGCCCAATGACATTCAGAGTGGTATGGAGAGTGGTAAACTCACAGGTGCAGTTTTCCTAGACTTTGCAAAGGCATTTGATACGGTTGCTCATGATCTTCTGCTAAACAAACTAAGTTGTTCCGGTATAAATGAGAGGTCGCTCTGCTGGTTTCGTTCATACTTGTCTGATAGATCTCAATATGTGTCCATTGCTGATACTGCCTCCCTCCCGTTGCCAATCAAGTGTGGAGTGCCTCAAGGATCCGTTCTTGGGCCGCTGCTATTCTCACTATTTATAAATGATTTACCCTCGGTATGTGACCTGGCTCATTTATACGTGTGGTATTCAACTATCGCATGTGGAATCTGTGCTACAGGATCAGTTTTCTAAAGTTGAAAATTGTATAGCTAGAAACAAATTATTCCATGTTGTTTGGGACAAATGCCAAACTACTTAAATTAAGCAATCCTCAATTAAACATCAAGACCAAATCCAGTTATAACTTTACCCAGGTAAATTCGTATACGTATCTTGGCATGTGGCTAGATCCAAACTTATCTTTTGGTCTCCATATTGATAAGCTTGTGTCAAAGCTATATCCTAGGATTGGCTTTCTATATAGAAACAAATCTAACCTAGATTCCACAGTAAGGAAACGTATTATGCAGCAAATGTTAATGCTGATCTTAGATTATGGAGATGTTGTGTATGATTCTGCCCCGCAGACCCATCTCGGTAAACTCGACTCTATGTACAATACATTGTGTCATTTTGCACTACAGTGTGATTATAACACGCACCACTGTAAAATGTTAAAAGAGTTTTCTTCCAAATCATCATCTAGTCTAAAATCCCTGAAAATAAGTGTCTCCCAAATACTCAAAACAGATTGTACCTGTTATTAGTTTACAAACTCCTTCGTATACTGTACATGTTGTTCCTTTTTTGTATCAATAATCATTTACCCTGTATGTTCTCCTTTCAACTTGTTTAACCCCTTAAGGACAGAGCCTTTGAAACATTTTTGTCCTTTCTGGACAATGCCTATTTTAACATTTATGTGCTGTTTGTGTTTAGCAGTAATTTTCTTCTTTGTCATTTGCTGTACCCACACATATTATATATTGTTTTTATCGGGACAAGAAGGGCTTTCTATGGATGCCATCTTTTTGATCATATCTTATCATATTATTAAAAAAAAAAAATAAAATATGGTAAAAAAAAAAAAATACACAAATTTCTTTGTTTTTATTTGAAACAACTTCTCCTCATCGACAATAGCGAACGAAAAAACATGCTAAATAGATTCTACTATTTCTCCTGAGTACAGGGATACCACCCATGCATAGGTTTGTTGGGTTGTTTGGGGGCTAAAATGCCAAATTTTTGAGGTGCAGTTTTTTGTTTTCCAACTTGAAATTTTTACATGCAGACAGCCTGCACCCATGTCCCATTTGGGACATATTTGAAGCCAGCTAGTGTATTTTACCCCATCAACCCATATATTTTTTAAAAGAAGACACCTTAGGCTATCTCAAATGGTGGTATTTTTACACTTTCCATGCACTAATTCTACCACCAGCCTTTGTCAAACTTTGTGGTAGTAATTTTTTTGTGGTTTTTTTTCACAAACCTTGTACTTCAGACATGAATTCACAGATTTTGGTATGTGTCACTGCCAAATAACACCCTAATAAGTATTCAGCAACATCTCTTGAGTACAGGGATACCACCCATGCATAGGTTTGTTGGGTTGTTTGGGGGGTAAAAGGCCAAATTTGGGAGGTGCAGTTTTTGGTTTTCCAAATAAAAATTTTGACATGCAGACCGCCTGCACCCATGTCCCATTTGGGACATATTTGAAACCAGCCAGTGTATTTTACCCCATCAACCCATATATTTTTTTAAAGTAGACACCCTACGCTATTTCAAATGGTGGTATTTTAACACTTTCCATGCACTAATTCTACCACCAGCCTTTGTCAAAGTTTGTGGTAGTAATTTTTGTGTGGTTTTTTTTCACAAATATTGTATTTTAGACATACATTCACAGATTTTGGTATGTGTCACTGCCAAACAATAACCCAATATGTGTTCAACAACATATCCTGAGTACAGGGATACCACCCATGCATAGGTTTGTTGGGTTGTTTGGGGGCTAAAGGGCCACATTGTGAAGGTGCGCATTTTCAACTTGGAATATTGACGTGTAGTCAGCCTGAGCCCATCTTTCATTTGGGACTTTTTTTTAAGTAGGACAGTGTATTTTACCCCAAAAAGTATATATTTTGTAAAAGTAGACACCCTAGGCTATTTTAAATGGTGTTATTTTAACACTTTCCATGCACCAATTCTACCACCAGCCTTTGTCAAAGTTTGTGGTAGTCATTTTATTGTGTATTTTTTCCCACATACATTGCACTTTAGACACAAATTCACATTTTTCGGTATGTGTCACTGACAAACAATACCACAATATATGTTCAGCAACATCTCCCGAGCACAGGGATACCACCCATGCATAGCTTTGTCAGCTTTGTTAGGGGTTGAAAGGCTACATTTGAGAGGTGCGCTTTTTGATTTTCAAACTTGGAATTTGAACATGTAGAGCAAGGAAGGGGTTAATAGCTCTTATAAGAGCCTTTGTAGGCTCTTTCTTTGACAAGAAAAAAATTTCTGCTGTGCAGTGATCAGTGGCAGGGAAGGAGTTAATACACTACACTATACAAAAGGTATGGCTTTTATAAAAGCCCTTGGGACTCACAATTTATTAACATTTTATTTAATTTATTACAATTTAAAAATTATGTTATACAGATCTGTCTCTTTCCCTCACTAAAACTCAAGTGAGGAGAGGGAGGCAGATCCATATGGGTCAGAACAATATTTACGAACCAGACGAATGGTGATGCTCATCTGAGAAATCACCAAACCACCTTTGCCACTGATCGGCTGTTACTGATCGCTATACACGCGTTCAGACAGCTTCAAAAGGAATACACGTAATCCCCTAGTGGGTATAATTAACCCCTAGTGAGTCTGACAAAAAAAATGCTGATAGCAAAAAAAAATCCTTCGGCGACTAGATTGCTCCATATGCGCTGCTTAGGCAGTGACCATATGCACTGCTTAGGCAGTGACCATATGTGCTGCTTAGGAAGTGATATACGGCAAGGAAGGGGTTAATAGCTCTTAAAAGAGCCTTTGATATACTGTAATAAATCAAAGTAAAAAAAAATAACCCCTAAAAAAATGCACAGACAGCAAAAAATGTGCTGCTGTGTAAGATCACTGCGTACACAGCGATCAATTGCAGGGAAGGGGTTAAATACTGGAAACGGCTTTTATAAAAGCCTTTGGGTCTCAATTCTATTAAATATATTATAATTAAAAACTTACATTATACAGCTCTGTCTCCCTCACTAAAACTCAAGTGAGAGGGAGGCAGATCTACACGGGTCAGATCAAATATTTACACATATTGATCTAACCAGACGAATGGTGATGCTCATCTGAGAAAACGCCAACCCGCCATTGTCACTTATCAGCTGTTACTGATCGCTATACATGCGCTCAGACAGCTAAAAAAATTTTTTTACGTTAAACGTAGTCCCCTAGCGGGTATAATTAACACGTGACGGGTGTAATAAAAAAGTTTTAAAAAAATTAAAAATGCTTCTGCAGCAAGATTGCTGCATTTGCGTCAGATCGCTGATTAGGCAGTGATCTACGGCAAGAAAGGGGTTAATCTCTCTTAAAAGAGCCTTTTTTTATTCTGTAATGAATTACAGTAAAAAAAAATAACCCCTAAAAAATGCACAGACAGCAAAAAATGTGCTGCTGTGTATGATCACTGCATACACAGCGATCAATGGCAGGGAAGGGGTTAAATGGCTTTTATAAAAGCCCTTGGTGTTTAAAATTTTACTAAATATTTTTTTTATTATTTTATTTTATTTTTTTACTTGATCTGATCTGTCTCTCTCCCTTACTAAAAGTAGTAAGGTGAGGGAGGCAGATCAATACTTGTCAAAGGCAATATTTAGTAATATTGCCTTTGACAGTATGGTCACATAGATCTGCTGTGCCGGCATCGATTGGCTCCCCCTAGAGCATCGGAAGTGAAATACTTTCACTTCCGATGCTCTTGCCATTAGAAGGGAAACGCTGCCTGTACAGGCAGCGTTCCCTTCTACTGAGCCGATGGGGTCGCTCAGGAGAGCGACCACCATCGGCTCTGGGGAGCAGAACGGTGTTGTTAAGTGCCTCGCTGGCGAGGCACTTTAACAACACCGGAGATGCTTAGAAAGCGAACGATCGTTCGCTTTCTAAGCACATGTGTGCAGCGGGCGCAGCCATTTTTAAATGGCTGCTACGATCACTCCGTGGAGTGATCGTAGCTCGCCCCTGCACATTTGGGGGGTGTTGCACAATGCCTCTACCTAGAGGCATTGTAGCAACACCGTTAGAGTAAAGAAAGCGACCGCTGGTCGCTTTCTTTACTCCATTTAGTGCATGACGTGCCAGGCACGTCACCTGTCGGCAAGTCCTCGACGTCACCTGTCGTTAAGGGGTTAATATATGTATGTATGTTTTTTTTTTAATCTACTGTTAAATGTGAAGAAAGAGTGATATACAACCTGACGGAAGTATAGGTACCAAGCGCCTATTAGTGAACTTTAGTATACGGAGAAAGTTAATAAAACATACAAACCCGTAAGTTGGTAGGTATTGGAACGGAGGTAGACGGTATTCGCAAAAGGCCCTTCTGGCATATGTCAGGAATTGGACTAATTAGAAACTAATAGGGAGATAATTAGGTAGCCACTAGTCTAATAAAAGACACAGTGGGTTAGCACTGTGAAAGGGCAGAGAAATGTAGAAGGAGGGAAGACAGCGCTACAGAATTATATAGAATTAGGTGGAAATGACTGAATATGGATGTATATAAATAAATATATAGATTGAATAAATATAAAGAAATAAAATAGGTGAACACAGAACCACCTGAAATCAGAGGTGGAAACACAAAATACAAATAAATATATTACAACTAGCAGTATAGGTATGCTACTGACAAATATAAATAAAACTAAAAAGACAAAACTGAGTAAAAACAGTAACAGTAATGGGTAGATAATACACACCATTAAAGGAGAGCCGCTTGAGACAATGCTGGACTCAGAGCAGTGAATCCGGAGCGAAAAAGAAGCCTGGCCAGGTCTTTCGCAGAGAAAAAAGGACGCCAAAAAGGGACCCGTTTCGAAAACTTCTTCAGCCTTTGGCGTCCAGCATGTCTCAAAACGGATCCCCAAATGTTAAAATAAACCTCCTCTAATTGCAGACAGCGGTGAAACCCGGAAGTATGACGCGATCGCGCAGTAGTGCGATGACGTCATGACGTTACGACGCCAGCGTCATCTCCATAGCAACGTATCGAAGCCACACAAAGCCAGCATAGTGTGGCATCGATCAGTGCAAGAGGAGGGCGCTCGTGCTGATACACACAACAAAAGGGGGGGAACTTAACTCCAGAACAATATAGGGGAAAATAAAAACTAAAAAACAGGTTTAACAGTCTGAGCACTGAAGTTATATGCCTAGGCATTACATTGTTGCCTCGGCAACATGATATCATGCCCCAGTGAATTTAAGTATCAACTTGTTGGTAATAGTGATTACAAAAACATTCTACATATCACAGGTCCCGAGGGGCATAAGCTCATGGAAAATACAGAAAGTATATCTTTTATACAAGCAAAGGAGAGAAAAATAAATATACATATACATACAGACAGCATATTAAAACACAACATTATATAGAAATGTATTTATAGATCTAATCCAACAGTAGTAGTCATCCATAGTCAGCGAGGACATGTGGGTATACAAGTATGAAAAGTATATACAAAAAAACATCAAGACATATGGAAGGAGAGAAGTACATAAATATACATATATAAATATATATAAGGGCGAACTAATTTGCATGAGAAAGAACTGTTCTAGACAATTGAAATAAAAGATAGATTGACCACAAAGGGGTATAGTAAAAAATTGGTTGATGACACTATGAACGATATTAGATCAAAGGATAGAACCCTATTTCTGGGTGGTAGTAAGAACCCCAAAAAGAACAACAAGAAGTTCAGAATTGCATCTCTTAATGGCTGTCCCATTGTAGAAAAGTACAAGCCATGTCAATATGACTCCGACAACATAGACAATCCATTCCCAAATACCTTTGGTTCTAGTTTTGTTACTACTTTTTCAGATAAAACTGGCAAGATAAAATAAATTCTTAACCGACACTGGCATATCCTAAGGGGAGACCCTATTCTAGCCCCCACGTTGCCAGATAAAGGAAGGATTATCTGTAGACGTAATACCAATATTAGGAATATCTTGGCCCCGACAGACATATCCGACAAATTTAAAGAAAAATCCAAAAAACACAACTTCCTGTAAAAGGGTGGTACAGATGTGGCACTTGTGACCACTGCTCAGTCTGTCCCAGAAAATCAAACTTCTTTATAGATAATGCCACAAATATTTAGTATCCCATCAAGAGGCATGGTGGAATGCCCTTGTGGCCTCCAATACATAGGTAGGACCAGTAGAACTTTTAAAAAAAGTCTTTCAGAACATAGGTACAATATTAGAAGAGGTTTTGAAAAACACATTTTGTCTAAACACTTTTTAGATGTACATCAGCGAAATGATAAACAATTAAAGGCAATGGCAATTGAGCATGTTGTATTAGGCCCACGCAAGGGAGACAGACTCAAGACTCTCTGCAAAAGAGAGACTTTTTGGATTCTCACCTTAAATACTCTAGTCCCCAAGGGTCTTAATGACAACTTTGACCTTGTGCCATTCCTAGACTAGATCCGTATATAACATTGAGTGGCAGTGTTTCATCATGTACTGTGTACATAAATATATACTTTCTGTATTTTCCATGAGCTTATGCCCCTCGGGACCTGTGATATGTAGAATGTTTTTGTAATCACTAATACCAACAAGTTGATACTTATATTCACTGGGGCATGATATCATGTTGCCGAGGCAACAATGTAATGCCTAGGCATATAACTTCAGTGCTCAGACTGTTAAACCTGTTTTTTAGTTTTTATTTTCCCTTATATTGTTCTGGAGTTAAGTTCCCCCCCTTCTGTTGTGTGTATCAGCGCGAGCCCCCTCCCCTTGCACTGATCGATGCCACACTATGCCGGCTTTGTGTGGCTTCGATACGATTAAGTAACTGCTCACTCTGATGCTGAAATCAGTAAAAATAAAAAAGTAATTAAATACTTAAAAATAAATACAATTAACATAAAATTATATTTTTTAATCAAAATTAAAAATGTATCATATTAATGTATATATTATATTACAATATATGCCATTAATATAGTATAATATAAAATAAATTGCGATTAGAAAATGTTTACTATTATTCTTTTACACTTTTCTGTTCAATTCTCCAGCTACAATCTGGAGAATGGAAGTGTCTGAACTTTTGCAAATTCCAACGATTTCTGACCAGCTTCTGGGGGCGGGGCTTTGGTCCTTTAGGAGTTTCTGTCTTATTAAAGACACTTTCTTTGCTGCTCCCTCAGCTAAGTACATTTATAAGTAACGTCATCCTTCCCACGGAGGATCAGATCTTGGCAGAACCATGGCACCATACTTTACCTGTAAAAATAGGTGGCAGTCTCAGTCTCTTCCATCAGGCATGGACATACATCATGTCAGACCCTTGGATCTTACAGTCAGTGTCGAGTTATCACATTGATTTCCTGTCCACACCTTATCAGGTTTGCCCCCCTCACACGATTCACTTCTTGTCTGGAGACAATGAGTTGGTTTCACAAGAGGTTGCCAGCCTTCTCTCAAAAGGGGCGGTTGTGTCGGTTTCCCTACTTTCCCACAGGTTCCGCAGCAACATGTTTTTAGTCCCTAAAAAAGGGCAGACGCCTAATGATCAAACTCCGGCCTTGAATACCTTTGTGGGGTACCAACACTTCAAGATGGAAGGCATTCACTGCTTGCGAGATTTGATTCTGATGGGAGACTGGATGCTGAAACTGGACCTCTGAGATGCATACTTGACAGTTCCAGTCACCACATCTCACCAACCTTACCTACAGTTCCCCTGGAATTAAGAGATCTGGCAATTCACTTGTCTCCCCTTTGGGCTTTCATCCACCTCTTGGTGCTTCCCCAAACTGCTGAAACCAGTTATGGGGTTCCTACGAAGAAAAGGAGTTTGTCTTATCGTTTAATTAGATGATTTATTGATTATGTCTCAGGATGTCACTATGCTACACAGCCACCTAAATTCGACCATGTACCTTCTCCGGGTCTTGGGGTTCTTGATCAACCTGGAGAAGTCTGTCCTCATAACATCTCAAACTATGGAGTCCCTGGGGTTCGTTATCAACTCGACCCACGGATAATTACATCTCCCGAGGTCAAAAGTGAAGTTGATCAAGAAAGAGATCAAGAAAGTTCTATCAGTACCCCTGATTACCTTATGACACCTGGCTCGAGTCATCGGACTTCTCTCCACATCATTCAAGCCATGTTTCCCGAACCTCTTCATTACCATGCACTGCAACAGCTGAAGATCCAATCATTACACCATGAGATGACTTACTACCACTCCATCCGACTGGACTGTGAGGAGAAAGAGGAACTTTCATGGTGGTTGCCCCACATGGATGCATGGAACAGGAGAGCAATCTTTGGCACAGTACCAGACCTGGTAGTGGAATCCGACGCCAGTTTACTCGGATGGGGAGCACAAGGTGGTCATTCATCTGCAGGTGGATGTTGGTCACTTCTAGAGTTGAGCGGACACCTGGATGTTCGGGTTCTGAGGGTTTGGCCAAACTTCAAAAAAATGTCCGGGTCCGTGCTCGAACTTGACCCCGAACTTGACCCAGAACACGAAACCCATTGAAGTCAATGGGGACACGGACTTTTGGCCACTAAAATGTATCTAAAAAAGTCATGGAAAGGGCTAGAGGGCTGCAAAAGAAAGTAAAATGTGGGTAAGAGTAGGACAAGTGCCCTGCAAGCAAATGTGGATAGGGAAATAACTTAAAATAACATAAAATACATACAAATTAAAAATACAGCTGAGCCATAAAGTAGCACTAGATGTAATCTTTGATTTTAGCTTTGGAAGAACATAAATCTAAATCTAAAGCATGGCTGCCAGGAGGATCAACAGAATTATCCATTTGAGAGAGGGTTGGAGTGCAGCGTATTCTCTTTCAGTTTATACTAAGTGACCCATAGGTTGAGGAGGCGGTGACCGTGGCGGTGTAGGTGGAAGCAGTGCTGGAGGAGGAGGAGGTAGCCAACACTGTTTTTTATTTGTATTTTTAAATTGGGTTAGCCCCCAAAATATTGGGACATATAACAACAGAAAACAAAGAATAAGTGCACTTAAGTATAACAATGACTGGGTGAGGCCGGTATAAATGTCTATTCTGCACAAGGTACAGAGAAGTCTGGTGGGATCCATGCCTGGTTCATCTTAATAAACGTGAGCATGTCCACGTTGGCTGTGGACAGGCGGCTGCGCTTGTCTGTGATAACGCCCCCTGCCATCCTAAACACACGTTCAGACAATACACTGGCTGCAGGGCAGGCCAGCACCTCCAAGGCATAAAGGGCAAGCTCAGGCCATGTGCCCAATTTGGAGACCCAGAAGTTGAATGGGGCAGACCCATCAGTCAGTACGTGTAGGCCTGTGCATACGAACGGTTCCACCATGTTGCTGAAATGCTGCCTCCTGCTTAGACGTTGCATATCAGATGGTGTTGCTGCTTGTTGTGGCATGCTGACAAAGCTTTTTCACATTTCAGCCATGCTAACCCTGCCTTCTGAGGTGCTGGCGGTGTCCCATTTGCCTTCGCCTTGTGCTTCCATTGAGCCACCGGTGTCATTTTAGAATGCCCTCAGCAGTGCGTCTACCAGCGTGCGCTTGTAGTCGCACATCTTACGATCACGCTCCAGTGATGGAATTAAGGACGGCACGTTGTCCTTGTAACAGGGATCCAGCAGGGTGGCCACCAAGAAATCAGCACAAGGTAGAATGTGGGCAACTCGGCAGTCGTTGCGCAGGCACTGCAGCATGTAGCCGCTCATGTGTGCCAAGCTGCCCAGAGGCAAGGACAAGCTGTTCTCTGTGGGAGGTGTATCATCTGTGTCCTCCTTATCCCCCCAGCCACGCTCCAGTGATGCCCACAAGCTGTGTTGGGTACCACCCTGCTGTGAACATGGTTCCTCCTCCTCCTCATCATCATCATCCTCATCCTCCTCCAAAACTGTGCCCTGGCTTGACAGTTGTGTACCTGGCCTATGCTGGTGCAGGAACCCACCCTCCAAGCCAATTGTGAATGACTGGCCTGATAACCATGGAAATGACCCCTCTTCTTCCTCCTCCTCTTCCTCCTGTGCCACATCCTCTTCCATTATCACCCTAAGCGTTTTTTCAAGGAGACACACAAGCGGGATAGTAAGGCTGAGAACGGCATCATTGGTACTGGCCATGTTGGTGGAGTACTCGAAACAGTGCAAAATGACACACAGGTCTCGCATGGAGGCCCACTC
This sequence comes from Pelodytes ibericus, assembly GCA_036172795.1. Classification (NCBI taxonomy): domain Eukaryota; kingdom Metazoa; phylum Chordata; class Amphibia; order Anura; family Pelodytidae; genus Pelodytes; species Pelodytes ibericus. The sequence continues at coordinate 45,899,598 of CM069866.1, read as the reverse complement.
ATTGGTGGTGAAGTGGTGCTGTTCCGCAGAGCGACTGACCCGTGCGTGCTGCAGCTGATACTCCACTATCGTCTGCTGCTGCTCGCACAATCTCTCCAGCATGTGCAAGATAGGAGTTCCACCTTGTGGGCATATCGCATATGAGGCGGTGAGCGGGAAGGCCTAAGTTACGCTGCAGCGCAGACAGGCGAGCAGCAGCAGGGTGAGAACGCCTAAAGTGCGCACAGACGGCCTACACTTTCTGCAGCAGCTCTGATATATCTGGGTAGTTTTTCAGGAATTTCTGCACCACCAAATTCAGCACATGCGCCAGGCAAGTGATGTGCGTCAAACCGACACTACACTTGCCCAGTGTGCAGTTAGGGAGATATAGCGTCCCTGCCCGTGCTTACTGGTCCACATATCTGTGGTTATGTGGACCTTGCCCAGTGCCTTCACCTTGTGCTGGGCGTTGCCCAGTGCACACCTGATTTTGTCCTCCAATTGCTTGTGCAGGGAAGGGATGGCTCAACGGGAGTTGAGTAGTGGCAGTAGTGGCAGCTGGGAACAACGTACTGTGGGACAGCCACCACCATCAGGTTTTTAAAACTGTCCGTCTCCAACAGACGGAATGACAGCATTTCAAAGGCCAGGAATTTGGAAATGCTGGCATTCAGGGCCAGTGTTCGCGGGTGGGTAGGGCCATACTTACTCTTTCTCTCCAGTGTTTGGGAGATGGACAGCTGAACGCTTCCATGGGACAGTCTGGAGATGCTTGGGGTCGGTGGTGGACGTTGTGGCTTGCTGCCACTTTCTCTATTTGCTCGGTGGCAGGTGCCACTGTGACTCTAGAGCTGGAGGAAGAGGCCAAGACAGCAGCAGAAGAGGAAGCAGGAGGAGCCTGGGACCTTTCTTGGGTTTTGAGATGCTTACTCCACTGCAGCTCGTGCTTTGCATGTAGATGCCTGGTCATGCAGGTTGTGCTCAGGTTTAGCACGTTTATGCCTCGCTTCAGTTTCTGAATGCACAGCTTGCAAACCACTCGTGTCTTGTCGTCAGCACATTGTCTAAAGAACTGCCACGCCAGGGAACTCCTTGTAGCTGGCTTTGGTGTGCTCGGCACCTGGGTGCGGTGGGCAGTAGCAGGCGTACTGTCTAGGGGACGGCCGCTACGGTTTTGCACCCTGCTCCCTCTTATGCTGCGCCGGTGCCTCTTTGCGACCACCGCCTCTTCCTCCAAACTGGACACGTCACTCGCATGACCTTGATTCCATGTGGGGTCTAGGACCTCATCATCCTCCACATCATCTTCCACCCTCTCTTCAACCCTGCCCTCCTTGCCGGTGTGCACACTGCCGAAAGCCACAGCAGTTGGCACCTGTGTTTCGTCATCATCAGAGACGTGCTGTGGTGGTCCCCGCATGTCCACATCCTGACACATAAGTGGTTGTGCATCAGTGCACTCAATCTCTTCCATTTCAAGGAGGGGCAAGGCTAGGTTTGATGACCCCGCCAGCAGAGTCATCAAAAAGCAAAAGAGACTGTTGCATGACTTGTGGCTCAGACTGCTTGGCTGATTTGCAAGGGGGTGAGGTGAAAGACAGATGGCCATGGGCTGCAGGTGTCAACTCTGAGCTTTCAGCAGGGGACCGGGTTGGAGACAATGTGAAGGAACTGGAGGCACTGTCAGCCACCCAATCTACTATCGCCTGTACTTGTTCTGGCCTCACCATTCTAAGAGCGGCATTCGGGCCTAACAAATTATGCTGAAGGTTCTGTCGCTTACTAGCACCTGAGGAAGGTGTTTCACTTGTGGGTGTAGCTGGCACAGATCGACCACATCCCCTACTTGCAAAAGGAACTCCACCAACACCAGCAGCACCACGACCAGGGCCACGTCCCTTATTTGACGCTCTCCTGATTCTTTGCGGTCACCCACCAAAGTAACAGATGGTTTATGTCAGGCGACAATGTAACCGCCAATAGTCAACAATTTTTATTTGTATTTTTTTTTTTTGTTTATTGGACTGCAAGAAATGCACCGCAAGACGTAACTGTACTATTTAGCACCCAAAACAATTAGAATTTTTCAAAGTGCGCTGTAAGCACAGTATTGGACTGTTCTATTTGACTCAGATATGAAGTGCACCACAAGATGCAAATGTGCTATTTACCACCCAAAACAATTAGAATGTTTCAAAGTGCGCTGTAAGCACAATATTTTACTGTTCTTTTTGACTCTCAGATATGAAGTGCACCGCAAGACGCAAATGTACTATTTACCACCCAAAACTTTTAGCATTTTTCAAAGTGCGCTGTAAGCACAGTATTTGACGGTTCTATTTGACTCTCAGATATGAAGTGCACCGCAAGACGCAAATGTACTATTTACCACCCAAAACTATTAGAATTTTTTAAAGTGCGCTGTAAGCACAATATTGGACTGTTCTATTTGACTCTCAGATACGGAGTACACTGCAGGACGCAAATATACTATTTAGCAGCCAAAACAATTATAATTTTTCAAAGTGCGCTGTAAGCACAGTATTGGACTGTTCTATTTGACTCTCAGATACGGAGTACACCGCAAGACGCAAATGTACTATTTAGCACCCAAAACAATTCAAATTTTTCAAAGTGCGCTGTAAGCACAGTATTGGACTGTTCTATTTGACTCTCAGATATGAAGTGCACCGCAAGACGCAAATGTACTATTTACCACCCAAAACTATTAGAATTTTTCAAAGTGCGCTGTAAGCACAGTATTTGACGGTTCTATTTGACTCTCAGACATGAAGTGCAGGACGCAATTGTAATATTTAACACCAACAAATTGCAGTATTTAAAAATGCCTAGATGTTGCCCACTGAGCTAACAGAACAGAATTAAAGTCATGTGCCTGGCACATATGCAGTTGCAAGTGCACTGCACTCTCTGTGGCACTGGGCTCAGGGCAGAGTACAAAAATGTAGTATAGCACCCACTAAAATAATTGCTGTAGTTTGAATAATAGCTGTAGTTTGCAGATTCAACCCCAGAATTCTTTACTAATCTGTCCCTCACAGCTGCAGCATCCTCTCCCTACACTAAGAATAGCTCATGTGATGTACGGTGACTCCAGCTTATATAAAGTGGCTGGGTCACATGCTGCACTGGCCAATCACAGCCATACCATTAGTAGGCATCGCTGTGATGGCTTCTAAGGGAAAGCAAGTCAAACGCTTGTTGATTGTGCCCTGTAGCCTTTCAAAATGCGCCATTAAATTGCTGAACCCCGAACTCCAACACGGACATACAGTGAAATGTCCGGGTTCGGGTCCGGGGACCAAAAAACGTAAAATTCGGTACGAATCCGAACAGTGCGGCTAGGGTTCGCTCAACACTAGTCACTTCATAAAAAGAGACTCCATATCAATTGCCTGGAACTTCTGGCTGGAGAATTTGCGGCGTGGAGCTTTTTTACGGACATCTCGGAATTATTCCATACTGCTATGCCTGGACAACATTTCAGCAGTCCGAAACATCAATCAGCTAGGTGGCACAAAATCCCTGGCTCTCCCGTCAATCAACAATATTTTGACGCTTCTGCCTGACACACAATATATTGTTGCAGGCAGAACACATTCCAGGTTTATCCAATACAGACGGAGATTGGATCTCCCGTCACTTCACAGACTCCACCAATCCATCTTCCAACTGCTGTAGCATCTCTGGGGTCCTCTGAGTATCAACCTCTTCACCTCCCATCTGAATTCTCACCTGCCTCAATTTTACAGTTTGAGACCAGACCCAGAAGCCCTGGCAACAGATGCTTTCCTCCAACAATGGCCATTCGCCAGACATAACGCCTTTCCACCGTTCTGCCTGATATCCTGCACATTGCTTCATCTTCATTGCAGCAACTCATCTCTGGTACTAGTGACTACTTGGTGGGACTCTCAACCATGGTTCCCCACACTGCTGGAAATGTCCATAGACTTTCCTTGCCTCCTTCCACCTTGGCAAGACCTCATCACCAATCTCCAAGGTTCTCCACACCCGCCGTTGGCTGCAGGCCCCTGGTTTGTTACTGATGTTTCACAAAGAACTCTCTCACTCTTGGAAGGAGCTTGGGCATTAGGGACTAGCTGGGCCTATCAACATGCACGAGTCTCTTGGGCTGGGTGGTGAGTGGAACACCATGCAGATCCCATTTCTGTTGCTGTGAACCTCATTCTTTAGTTCCTCACTACATTGTTCGAGAATAGTTGGGTGTACCGCACCATTAATGTCTATCGGTCGACTATTTCTGCTGGACACCTGGGCTTTGAGGGTGTAGCCGCAGGGAAACACCAGCTGGTCTGTAGGCTTCTCAAGGGAAGCTGCTGATTGGTCACGTGAATCGACTTTTCGGGAATTTTATTTTTAGAGTTCCGACTCATTTTGCTTCTTCTGTGATTGATCAGCTTTGAACTAGCATAATATGAGCCACCATGTCTTTATAAATTACCAGATTTTATTAATAAATTATGACTTAAAGTCATGATTTATAAATACACGGAGGCAAGTATTATTCCCACCCGCATTCAATATCATATTGCACCTTCAATTTTCTCCCTCCATTGTTGTTGGGTCTGGATTATTTTTGATGTGTTTTCTCTGCCTGCTTATGTCACATGTTTATTGATACATGATGCTTTTAATTGAACTACATTATTTCAACTGTGGTTGCCTTTTGACATTATACCTCCTGACAAATACTTTACCAAATATTCTCCGTTCCTTTTCAGCCTGAAGTTTCCATGAGCCTATCCGGTTTCATGTTTTATTCAGTTACTATGAGACCTTCGACTGTGCTGGTTGCCTGAGTTTATCGTCATCGTTTGATATTCGCAGTATGAGTTCTTCCCATTGAAGATTCTCATGGTTGGCTTTCATAATGCTGGTTTCGGTTGGAGTTTTTTTGTTCTGGTTGGATTTTCTATATATTCTCATACAAAGAAGAGGATGTATTTCGTACTACACTAGACTTTATTAGTGAGGGGAGTAATATATTTAGAATGTTATATTGGTTAAATTTTTTAATGCATTCTCTTTGCTGCTGAGGATAAGCATAATACTCACCTCCGTGTCTTTATAAATCATGACTTTACGTCATCATTTATTAGTAAAATGGTAATTTCTCCATAGTTCGGGCCAGATCAGGCATATTAAGTTGACCCTTAAGTCAAATACATATTATCAGTATATCAGAATAAAATCTTTTTGGGGCTGGAAATAATGCTAAACAAATTGTAAATAAGATTAAACAAACATGACAAATATAACAATGTATAAATAAAAATTCTAATTATTTTCACCGAATATAAGAAGTTGGTACAGTCCAAGTAGATGTAAAAGAAGCAGGTTCTTTTACAGAGAAAATATTTTGTATACTTCTTTAATTTGAATTTATATAATATAGTTTTTAGTCACATTTGTTTAATCTTAGTAAACATGTAACATAGTAACATAGTAACATAGTAATTTAGGTTGAAAAAAGACACAAATCCATCAAGTTCAACCCTTCTATCTATCATTACAGCTTTTGATCCAAAAGAAGGCAAAAACCACTAAGGAAGCTATTTCGAATTTTGCCTCCTGGGGGAAAAAATTCCTTCTTGACTCCAAGAGGCAATCAGATTTCTCCTTGGATCAATAAGCTCTTTTATTAATGCTTATTCTATTATTAATAGCCCTGTATGTTCTGCTTTCCTAAAAAAACATCCAAACCATGTTTAAATGCATCTATTGTGGTTGATAGCACTACCTTTCTTGGCAGGGAGGTCTTTTGTAATGTGTGTTTAAATGAATTCCACTTGTCTTCTGTGTTTAGTCCAGAAAACAATCGTTCCCAGTCTAAATGTTCAATCGATGCCCTTAGTCCATCAAAGTTAGCCCTTCTAAAATTAAGTGTTTTGGTGGCGAAGTTACCAATTTGCTTTTTTGCATTAATCTCAAATGAGACCATATTATGGTCACTATTCCCCAAGTGTTCTCTTATTTGGATGTTTGAGATAAGCTCCTCATTGTTTGTTATTACCAAAACCAGACAGGCATCCATACTAGTTGGGGTGTCTACTAATTGTGCCATAAATTCGTTATTAAGCAGGTTCAGAAATTTGCTGCCCCTAGCTGAACTAGTTGTGCCACACTTCCAATCTATATCTGGGTAATTAAAATCTCCCATGATTAGAACTTCATTCATATTTGCAGCCTTTTCAATTTGTAATAAAAGCTGATCTTCTCCATCAATGATAATATTTGGTGGCTTGTAGCATACACCTACAAGTAATGTGTGATTCTTTTTAGTGTCTATGTTAATCTCCACCCACAGTGTCTCCAAATCAGTTCCAGTTACATCATGCACACCGTCTTTAATACTTGGCTTTAATTTAGGATTTACATACAGACAAATCCCTCCCCCCTTTTCTATTTACTCTGTCCTTTCTAAAAAGTGAGTAGCCTTGTAAATTAACTGACCAGTCGTGGGTCTCATCCCACCACGTTTCTGTGATTCCGATTAAATCATACTGTTCAGCACTTACCAGTATCTCCAGCTCACCCATTTTGTTTGTCAAGCTTCTTGCATTTGCTAAAAGACATTTAAGATTATTACCCATTTTCTGTTTAGTTGACAAACACTTAATGTGTGCAGGTTTAATTATATGGACCTCCCTTTGCTCTATGTTAACCCCACCACTGCTTTCCTCCTCCTCTCCCATAGCTAGACCCACCTCCCAATCTACCCTAGCTACCATTGCTTCATTTTGATCTTGACCCTCCCCCCCAGAGCTTAGTTTAAAAGCTCATCTAATCCTCTAGCCATCCTCGCCCCTAATACTGCAGCCCCCTCATCATAAATTCATGTGTTTGGAATTTATTCCCCTGACCAAAAACATTTTATTCTAATATATTGATAATATGTATTTGACACTGTATATGTTTTAATAGACTATTATAATCATATTTATCTGGAAGTTGTCCCCTTGTGTCTTATTCATTATATAATTATTATTAATGTTTTCCTTTATAACGCAGTTAAGTGTCTCTGAGAGCAGCAATTCAGGTACCACCTGGGTTTATACCTAAAAGTTACAATAGTCTGTTACAGTTTTGTACATATTTAGCAGGGCCACCATCAGAAATTTCTAGCCCCCCCGCCCTGATAGTTTATAAATTAATTTGTGACTAAAAGCCGGGGTCCGCATCCACTGGATTTCACATATTAATTAATAAAATATCATTTTTTTTTTTGCCCTGGGAAGTGCCCACTTTGCACATCAGTTAAAGCGGCTCTGTCTACACACATACACAGCCACACTTAAACACTCACGCATAAATACACACAGTCACACTTACACACACACACACACACACACACACTTACTTACACAAACACACACTTTGTCATCAGTACACACACACTCACTCACACTGACACACACACTCTCACTCACACTGACATACACACTCTCACTCACATACACACTCTCACTCACACTGACAGACACACACACTCACACACACTGACATACAAACACACTCACACTGACATAAACACACTCACTCACACTGACATACACACACACACTCACTCACACTGACGTACACACACACTCACTCACACTGACATACACACACACACTCACTCACACTGACATACACACACACTCACTCACACTGACACACACACACTCACACTGACATACACACGCTCACTCACACTGACATACACACACACAGGAGAGTTGAGAGGTCTCACCTGATTGGCTGAGACCTCCTTCAATCAAGCTCCCCCAGGAAAAAGAAAGAAAGAAAAAGACCGCTGCACTGAGCAGCAAAGTACAGTCTCTGCCAGGGTGCCACCTTGGCTGCGGTGGCGCATGGGGCAGCTGCCATGGGCCCCCAGGAATGAGTGGGCCCTGGGCAGATGCCCCGTTTGCCTGCACTTTTTTTTGTTTTAAAGGGCCAGGGAACGTGTATCACCCGTCACCCCCTGATGACGGCCCTGGTGTTTAGATTAATTAAGCTATTGGTACTATCACACGTAGATTTTTAGGACTTTTATCCATGACACCCCCCCTCCCCCCATATGGTTGATGCCATATGTATTTGTGTTAATTTACTAACTTCACCAATTACTTAACTTCTTTTAGTTTCCGGCAAAGCATACATTATATTATAAGTTATTATATCGAAAATTCAGCATATTATAAGATTGTGGGACCATTTAACAGTTAACCCCTTAACGACAGATGACGTGCCAGGCACGTCACGGCAAATCGAGGACTTGCCGACAGCTGACGTGCCTGGCACGTCATGCACTAAACTGAGTAAAGAAAGCGACCAGCGGTCGCTTTCTTTACTCTAACGGTGTTGCTACAATGCCTCTAGGTAGAGGCATTGTGCAACACCCCCCAAAAGTGCAGGGGCGCGCTACGATCACTCCACGGAGTGATCGTAGCAGCCATTTAAAAATGGCTGCGCCCACTGCACACATGTGCTTAGAAAGCGAACGATCGTTCGCTTTCTAAGCATCTGCGGTGTTTCTAAAGTGCCTCGCTAGCGAGGCACTTAGTAACACCTTGATGCTCCCCAGAGCCGATGGTGGTCGCTCTCCTGAGCGACCCCATCGGCTCAGTAGAAGGGAACGCTGCCTATACAGGCAGCGCTTCCCTTCTAATGGCAAGAGCATCGGAAGTGAAAGTATTTCACTTCCGATGCTCTAGGGGGAGCCAATCGATGCCGGCACAACAGATCTATGTGATCTGTGTGCAGGCATGTATGATAAGTGCTCTGATGAGCACTTATCATACTGTCAAAGGCAATATTAGCAAATATTGCCTTTGACAAGTATTGATCTGCCTCCCTCACCTTACTAGTTATAGTAAGGGAGAGAGACAGATCAGATAAAGTAAAAAAATAAAATAAAATAATAAAACAAATATTTAATAAAATTTTAAACACCAAGGGCTTTTATAAAAGCCATTTAACCCCTTCCCTGCCATTGATCGCTGTGTACGCAGTGATCATACACAGCAGCACATTTTTTGCTGTCTGTGCATTTTTTAGGGGTTAATTTTTTTTACTGTAATTCATTACAGTATAAAAAAAAGCTCTTTTAAGAGAGATTAACCCCTTTCTTGCTGTAGATCACTGCCTAAGCAGAGATCTGACGCAAATGCAGCAATCTTGCTGCAGAAGCATTTTTAATTTTTTTAAAACTTTTTTATTACACCCGTCACGTGTTAATTATACCCGCTAGGGGACTACGTTTAACGTAATTTTTTTTTTAAATAAGAGCTATTAACCCCTTCCTTGCCGTATATCACTTCCTAAGCAGCACATATGGTCACTGCCTAAGCAGTGCATATGGTCACTGCCTAAGCAGCGCATATGGAGCAATCTAGTCGCAGAAGGATTTTTTTTTTGCTATCAGCATTTTTTTTGTCAGACTCGCTAGGGGTTAATTATACCCACTAGGGGATTACGTGTATTCCTTTTGAAGCTGTCTGAACACGTGTATAGCGATCAGTAACAGCCGATCAGTGGCAAAGGTGGTTTGGTGATTTCTCAGATGAGCATCACCATTCGTCTGGTTCGATCAATATTGGTAAATATTGTTCTGACCCATATGGATCTGCCTCCCTCTCCTCACTTGAGTTTTAGTGAGGGAAAGAGACAGATCTGTATAACATAATTTTTTAATTGTAATAAATTAAATAAAATGTTAAAAAAATTGTGAGTCCCAAGGGCTTTTATAAAAGCCATACCCTTTGTATAGTGTAGTGTATTAACCCCTTCCCTGCCACTGATCACTGCACAGCAGAAATTTTTTTCTTGTCTGTGCATTTTTAGGGGTTAATTTTTTTGTACAGTACTACAAAGGCTCTTATAAGAGCTATTAACCCCTTCCTTGCTCTACATGTTCAAATTCCAAGTTTGAAAATCAAAAAGCGCACCTCTCAAATGTAGCCTTTCAACACCCAACAAAGCTGACAAAGCTATGCATGGGTGGTATCCCTGTGCTCGGGAGATGTTGCTGAACATATATTGTGGTATTGTTTGTCAGTGACACATACCGAAATATGTGAATTTGTGTCTAAAGTACAATGTATGTGGGAAAAAATACACAATAAAATGACTACCACAAACTTTGACAAAGGCTGGTGGTAGAATTGGTGCATGGAAAGTGTTAAAATAACACCATTTAAAATAGCCTAGGGTGTCTACTTTTACAAAATATATACTTTTTGGGGTAAAATACACTGTCCTACTTTAAAAAAAAGTCCCAAATGAAAGATGGGCTCAGGCTGGCTACACGTCAATATTCCAAGTTGAAAATGCGCACCTTCACAATGTGGCCCTTTTAGCCCCCAAACAACCCAACAAACCTATGCATGGGTGGTATCCCTGTACTCAAGAGATGTTGCTGAACACTTATTGGGGTGTTATTTGGCAGTGACACATACCAAAATCTGTAAATTCATGTCTGAAGTACAAGGTTTGTGAAAAAAAAACACAAAAAAATGACTACCACAAACTTTGACAAAGGCTGGTGGTAGAATTAGTGCATGGAAAGTGTAAAAATACCACCATTTGAGATAGCCTAGGGTGTCTACTTTAAAAAAATATATGGGTTGATGTGGTAAAATACACTGGCTGGTTTCAAATATGTCCCAAATGGGACATGGGTGCAGGCTGTCTGCATGTCAAAATTTCAAATTGGAAAACCAAAAACTTCACCTCCCAAATTTGGCCTTTTACCCCCCAAACAATCCAACAAACCTATGCATGGGGGGTATCCCTGTACTCAAGAGATGTTTCTGAACACTTATTGGGGTGTTATTTGGCAGTGACACATACCAAAATCTGTAAATTTATGTCTGAAGTACAAGGTTTGTGAAAAAAAAACACAAAAAAATTACTACCACAAACTTTGACAAAGGCTGGTGGTAGAAATAGTGCATGGAAAGTGTTAAAATACCACCATTTGAGATAGCCTAGGGTGTCTACTTTTAAAAAATATATGGGTTGATGGGGTAAAATACACTGGCTGGTTTCAAATATGTCCCAAATGGGACATGGGTGCAGGCTGTCTGCATGTAAAAATTTCAAGTTGGAAAACAAAAAACTGCACCTCACAAATTTGGCATTTTAGCCCCCAAACAACCCAACAAACCTATGCATGGGTGGTATCCCTGTACTCAGGAGAAATAGTAGAATCTATTTAGCATGTTTTTTCGTTCGCTATTGTCGATGAGGAGAAGTTGTTTCAAATAAAAACAAAGAAATTTGTGTATTTTTTTTTTTTTTACCATATTTTATTATTTTTTTTTAATAATATGATAAGATATGATCAAAAATATGGCATCCATAGAAAGCCCTTTTTGTCCCGATAAAAACAATATATAATATGTGTGGGTACAGCAAATGACGAAGAAGAAAATTACTGCTAAACACAAACAGCACAGAAATGTTAAAATAGCCATTGTCCAGAAAGGACAAAAATGTTTCAAAGGCTCTGTCCTTAAGGGGTTAAATATGTCCCAATAAACTTTGCTGTATATAAAACAAAGAGTGTATTTAATGTAGTTGAGTGTAACAAAAGGAATCATATAAAAGCATAAAGCAGAAACCGAGCAAAATATGTAGTTAAAATAAAATGATACAAAAGCTAAAGCCTATCTTGTTTCCAGTGTGTGTTTAGTGCTGAAGTAATACATTACTCAATTGCATTTAATACCAAATACGTACGTTAGAATATAATTTCCTGTTCTCTGTCTAAATTCTTACTCAGTTGTTGAATGTTTAGCAAATTGTGTAATTATGGTCACTTTTTATTTGCTTATTACACCAGCTAGGGAAATACACTTTTGTTTTCACAATGATGTGTTATACAGCCTATGTGTCAGGAATTCTCCTGACATCAACAGGGCAGTTTATGATGTCAAAGAGTAATGAGACATTGTGCATTTCAGCATCAAAGCAGGTCAAAGGAAATAGTACTTTGTATCCAGTGCACTACGTAAGAATGAGCTGGAAGCAATGGGCAACCACATAAAGGATCATAAGGGGTATTGCGAAACTATTAAAAGTTTTAATGTGGAAACTTCTGATATTTTATTCTGGTAACTTGGCAAAACTTAAAAGTGTTGGTGGTGTATAACAGTATTTTTGTCTAACTGCAAATATTGCAATTGTACCTATCAAGCAAAGAAATTTGAAGCAGGAAACATCTTCCTATGCTACAGCAATAATACATTATAATGTATTCATTTGACTCATAAAAATGCTATATTAACTAGCAAATAATTTTAATAGATGTTTCTTTTGTGAAAGCAAGTTTCATTTTGTTTATAAAATAATACTTCTTTTCAAAAACACTGTTAATGTGTTACTTGAATTTAAAAAAAAAAATACAATTCCTGTTTTATACTGGACAATCACTATTATAGTTCTAAGGGTAGACACAAAATTATCAGACACAAAAATCCCTTAGAAATAAATGTACAGTTAATTTGAGAATACTATATTTCTTGTCTAGAATAAATGATTTTAAATTTAGCCTCATAAGGAAAAAGTTCCTTATTTACTCCAAATCAGATTTGTCCTTTGATCAGGTAGCTCTAATGTTGGTTCTATAGTTAACTCTATATGTTCTGTTTTACTAAAAACAAATCCATCCCCATAGCTTGATCCATTTTAAAGAAAAAATACTTTTTAACCTCTTTGTGACAACAGACCTACCAGGTGCATCACGGAAAATTATTGCCTTATCACCCTACCCTATTTGATGGGAAGCAACAATTGCTGATGTCTTTCCTCCTTGGCACACACCTGAATGTTCCAGACCAGCAAGCTGCTAAAACGTAAGCTTCTACAGAGGTGGTCACACTTGCTGGTGATCAGTTAATCAATGGTATTTGATTAGCAGTATCTGTCTGCTATTTAGCACCTTAATTCATATGGAAACAGTAAGGGTCTACTTTTTCACACAAGGCTTCTCCAATTTGGCTTTATTTTAGTTAAATAAATCTTGATATTACACAATGTCATGATTTATGTAAGTCATGTGTTGTTCTTCATCTGAGGTTGTATTTAAATGTAATACCTGCTGAGGAACAGATGATTGATAGACCATAGACTTCAAACTGGGTGTACTTTCTTTTTACCATGACTGTATGCAGTATATGGACAAAAGTCACAAGTGTATAAAATCAGGCACCTCACCATGTAGTCTGTATTTATAAACATTTGTGAAAAAATTGTAAATATTAATGTCTATGTATTTAGAATGCAATGTTGTCACAACCTGGGATAACAGGTAGGAGCCTCGTTGCAGAGCATGGTATGGGGTCAGTTTGCACTCCATGATGCATAACTGTAGACCATATGGAACCTCAAACAGGACTGGCAGCTGAGACAGGACTGGCAGCCCTCTGAGCAGGGCACTGGACTGGAAACTGAGACTGGGCTGGTAGCTACTGCAACAGGATGAGAAATCGAACAGTGCTTTTCCCCTGAATGGTATGATACCCTATGGTTGAGCCTCAGGCAAATGACGACCCTTTAAAGATTTAACTATGCATTATGCAGAGCTAATTTAACTCATCTAAAATAAGAAACTTACCAGTTTTGTCTCTGCTCAATGCGACAAGTGCCAACTAAAAGGCAGAGCTCAGTGCAAGCCCACTTGTATCTACAAATATACATTTTGGGTTTGTTTGGGAACAATAGGATTTTAACGTTTTATTCTCCTGTTGAAACAATACATAAAAATAAATATTAGTGCCTCTTTAAGTAAGTGAAATTTTCCTTTTAATGAATAGTTCCCATGTATTTGCTTTCCAGCTGATTTACACAAAATTATGTTATTGGTTGTATTATATAATATGTATAATGCGGATGCACATCTACTGCATTCTCCTTTTACGGAAAATGTTGTTTTTGTCAAATTCATGTTTTATGTCTGTAATTTCAAACACAACTATGACAATGAATAACCAGGGATCTATGGGTTGTTTAGCGTAATAAATTGCTGAAGAACAGGCTGCTTCTGCACGCACTGGTCGAGGTGAGAAAGAAATTGTTTGGTATCCTTTGTTAAGTCAAGAAAACTTGTGGTTTTGAGGTGAAATGAAGGTTCGATTCTGCATACCTTTGTGGTAGGACATGTTTCGACTGGCGCCCACAAGTCTCAATGTACAGGATATGACCTTTGTGTCCTATTAATCATTCTTGTCAGGTTCTCTCCACTCATGCCTTTTTCTAAAATATATGTATTGGATTATCAATTACACCATCTTAAACAGCATTGTTTATATTATAAAGAATAAATATATGTTTACCAATACTGACTTTCATTTTTGTTTGTATAGTATGATACTGTACGTATTACATCATACATAATAATAAAACACCATTATGGGAGTCAATAAGAACATGCATAATATGTGAGTTAATATCTAATAAAGACATGCTCGTTGGATAAATGAGAGTTTGATTGCAAACGTTCAAGAAACTTGGTCCCTTCTTTTGCATTAATTAGGCAAAAACAAAATTCCTAAATACAACACATAGTTAACAGCTTTCCAAAAAGCCAAGAAAAACACAGGGGTTTCAAAGAATGTTCTCAGCAGGAAGTCAGCCAGTTCTACAGAGATGAAACAAATAAAATTGTCACAAAGTGAATTCTGACAGCCTGCCTGACTGGGGATCTTGGAGGGGCCTGAGGGCCAAACACCTCCCTGTAGATTATGGACCCTGGCTTATGTACCATAACTCTATACGTTAAAATTGTTAGTTAGTTATATTCTGTTAGTGTATTGGTTTATTTGTAACGTTTAATTCTGTGAGTAGACCACTCTGAAGGTTTATAATGTGACAGTGACTCCAATAGTTTACTCCAACATCCATTGTTCTGTATTAACTGGATTAACTGGTAAACTGATTATGTTGTGTACATTACTGGGTGTACTGTAATTAGGTCTACTCACTCTATGTTAATTCCTATTTGGTTTTCAGTCTGAATGTCTAATGTTTTCCTAGCCCCAGTTAGTTGGAGAACTATGTTTAGTTCCATTCCCCCCTCCCCCCTTTGTATACTAATGTCTGTGATGTCATGTGTATGTCTTTTTATAAGTCTGTGTTGTTACACAAATAAAGGAGTTGTTCAATCTTGCTGTACCTAACTGCTAGATGTCCTGTCTATTTGGGTACAAAGAGCAAGGGTCCAGGAAAGACTTGCTGGGTGAATGCTGAGCTGTATTTGGCGGCTAAGGAGGTGATTTCCCACAACGGACAGAGGGTCTACTTCGTCCGGTAGACGGTCCGTTACAAAAATCATTAAGGTAAGGGCATCCCTGATCACTGCACTCCCTGGTTAGGGGGGGCCATATATCCATAAGACACATGCCATAGCCACAAAGGTGCCAAACATTGCAGTTGAAATACATCTGTTGCAGAAATATAGGGCTTGGGGAAAAGATTATTAACTAGTAAGATTATATTGGGAAAAATGTCCTGCCTCTATTAAAGCCAGTGATTAAGGCCTTAAACTCCCATTTGTTCTCTCTCTCTCTGGTTGTGCAACAATCTGTCATACCCACCTGGACAGTCGTGGAGCGGATGGCACCCAATTTGCAGAGGAACAGCACTCCCTTACTATAACGACCCTTAGGAGCACCTGGAAGCGGAGACAGGGTCACAAAGGGTCTGTGGTGGCGTGGAGGCTTTAATAAAAGGTAAGAAATCTCCAGAAGGCAGCAGCAGGAAAAGCAAATGAAAATGCAGCCTTGCAGTAGACAGAAGAAAACGATTAATCTGGATCTAGGTCAAGAAGCAGACTGTAGCAGTTGTCCAAGGAATCAGGAAGCAGGAACCGGGAACAGAAGCTGGAGATTAGGACAAAAGGCAGGTGTAAAGCAAAAAGCAAAAAAAACAAAATAACCAAGCACTGACTGGAAGGTGCGCTGGGTTTAAATAGGTAGCTGGGATCACATGACCGGCCACCACCACCAGTAGGTGGGGCACACAGATGTTATATAAAGAGGTCAGGGACTCAGCGCCATCTTGTTTTATTCCCTGGTCCCTGACCTGTTCCTCCCCAATGGATCTCTCAGGAGGAGTGAGAACTGCAATTCTGCCGTGAGGGCGGCGTGGGCGCCCAGTAGCAGGTGAGTACCTAGCTGTGCCGTGACAGAGCCCCCTCCCTAGACGTGACCTCAGGGTGCGAAATAGGGTCAGTCAACCAGGATGTCTTCTGTGGAAGGCCCTAATCTTAGCAGGTGCGTGGACACCTAAGACACCCCTATGATTTCTATGTCGAGCATCTCCTGAACCTCATATTCATTGGAGCCATCCACAACCACTGGAGCAGGTGGGGCAACATTATGAAAAGCGAATCGGTTGGGTTTCCAAGGTTTGAGGAGGGATACATGAAAAACCGGATGTAACCGATGGGTAGTGGGGAGATCGAGATGGACAGCTACAGGAGATATGACCTCGGTTACAGTGAAGGGACCAATGTGGCATGGCCCTAGTTTCCGTGAATGACAGGACAAACACATATGTTGTGTGGATAGCCAGACTTTGTCCTCTGGCACATAGGTAGGTGCTGGGAAACTTCTTTTGTCTGCATATCGTTTGTAACGTTGTTGTGCTACTTTAAGAGTTTGTTGAAACATACGTCTTTGTTGTCTGAGTTTGTTGAGACATGAGGCTACATCGTGCACTGTGTTAGGGCAAGGGAGTTCATTGAAGGCACAA
The DNA here is from genome assembly GCA_036172795.1 of Pelodytes ibericus. Classification (NCBI taxonomy): domain Eukaryota; kingdom Metazoa; phylum Chordata; class Amphibia; order Anura; family Pelodytidae; genus Pelodytes; species Pelodytes ibericus. The sequence continues at coordinate 45,882,828 of CM069866.1, read as the reverse complement.
GGATGGAAACCATAGTTAGCAAAAAACGGTGTCATCTTGATGGACTGATGTATGTGATTGTTGTAGGAGAATTCTGCGGTGGGAAGTAAAGACAGCCAATCGTCCTGGAGATACGTGGTGAAACAGCGGAGATACATATCTAAGGTTTGGTTGGTGCTTTCTGCTTGACCATTGGTTTGAGGATGGTAAGCTGAAGATAAACAGCGTTGAATCCGTAGATGATGACAAAAATGGGTCCAAAAACGGGAGGTGAATTGGGTACCACGATCAGTGATGATGGTTCGAGGTAATCCATGTAAACAAAATACATTTTGTAGGAATAGGGCAGCGGTCTTGGCAGTGGATGGAATTCCAATGGAGGGAATGAAATGTGCCATTTTCGTGAATCTATCCACAACCACCATGATGGTGTTATGTTTGTGTGATATAGGTAGGTCCACAATGTCGGTCCATGGGCCTTGGGGAACTGCAGGAGGTTGTAAAAGACCCACTGGTTTTGTCTTTGGAGTTTTTGATCGAGCACATATGTTGCATGAGAGGACATAGTCCCTGATGTCTGTATTGATAGAAGGCCACCAATAATAACGGCTAATGCTTTCAATGGTTTGGAAGACCCCGCCGTGACCATCTGAGAGGGTGTTATGGAACCGTCTGATTACCTCAGATTGGAGGGAGGGTGGTACATACAGCTGTTCATCATGATAGCATAGTCCATGTTTCTGGATTAGAGGTGGAGTAGTAGTAGGTGGCTGTACTGCTAGGTTTCGTATATGGTTGGGGAGTGAGACCTGTATGGCTAGAAACTGATGTGGGGACAAAATAGTATCTTGGATAGGAGCTGTTGGGTCCGTTTTTTCATATACACGTGATAGGGCATCAGCTTTTTTATTCTTTGATCCAGGGCGGTAGGTAATCTGTAGGTTGAATCTGGAGAAGAACAAGCCCAGCGAGCTTGGCAGGGATGCAATCTTTTGGCAGAATGGAGATATTCCAAATTGCGATGATCTGTGTATACTGTGATGGGTGTAGGGGCTCCCTTAAGAAGGTGGCGCCATTCTTCTAAGGTACTCTTGACAGCAAGAAGTTCTCACTCACCTACATCGTAGTTCTTTTCTGCAGACGATAATTTACGAGAGTAAAAGGCCACGGGGTGTAGTTGGTCATCCTTCTGGCTTCTTTGGGAAAGAATTCCTCCAATGGCAATGTCAGAGGCATCTACCTCGAGGAAGAAAGCCTTGGTAGTATCAGGTTGTATGAGGATAGGTGCTTGGGTAAAAAGTTCTTTTAACTTAGTAAAGGCATGTTGAGCTTGAGTAGTCCATGTAAATTGTTCCTGTTTTTTGGTTAAGGCCGTGATGGGAGAGCATACTTGAGAAAAACCTCTGATGAAACGCCTGTAGAAATTGGCGAATCCCATGAATCGCTGTACGGAATTCTTGTCTTTAGGCATTGACCAGTCTAAGACGGCAGAAACCTTGCGAGGATCCATTTGGATTTGTCCAGGGGAAATTATGTACCCCAGGAATTCTACGGATTCTGAATCAAAAACACATGTCTCCAACTTAGCGTATAGTCCATGTTCCCGTAGACGGAGAAGTACCTTCCTCATGTGTTCGTTGTGTTCGGCTGGAGAGGAGGAGAAAACTAGGATGTCATCTAGCTAGATTACGATGAAGGAATCCATAATATCAAGGAAGACATCATTCAGGACATGCTGGAATGTGGCCCGAAGGGCATGACGAGATATTCAAAGGGCCCATACCGTGCTCTGAAGGCTGTTTTCCATTCATTGTTTTCATGGATACGGACCAGGTTATATGCACCTTGTAGATCTAATTTTTTAAATATCTTTGCTCCCCTTAATCTGTCTAAGAGTTCAGGTATCAGAAGTAGAGGATATTGATTCTTTATAGTAATATCATTTAGAGCACGGTAATCCACACACGGGCACAGGCCTCCGTCTTTCTTTCCAACAAAGAAAATTCCTGCCGAGGATGATGAAGATCTAATAAATCCTTTGGCCAGGTTCTCAGAAATGTACTCTTTTAGATGATTGAGTTCTGTTTCAGAGAGAGGAAAAATGCGTCCACAGAAAATGGGTGCATTAGGGAGTAGTTCGATTGGAAAGTCGTATCGCCGTCTCGTGGGTAATTGTTCTGCGTTTCTTTTGCTGAAGACATCTTGGAACTCTTTATATTTGTCTGGCAGTGTGACTGGAGGGTCAGTAGTTATAGTGAGCAGGTGCATTTCTGTGTTGTTCAAGCAAGTGGTGGTGCAAAAGTGCCCTTGAGCCAGTCTATCACCTAGTTTTGGGTGCGGAGCCATGGAAGACTGAGGATGAGTGGAAACATGGGTGAGGGCAAAATATCAAGATTAATAGTCACTGTATGTTAACCAAGGAGGAGGCAAATGGGACATTCGTAAAGTACAGGTGCTGTTTTGATAGGAGTACCATCCACAACATATAATGAAAAAGGATGAGCCTTCTGTTGCATAGGTAGATGATGGGTCTGCACCAGATTTTGGTCTATAAAGCAGCCACTGGCACCTGAATTGATGAAGGCTGTGACAGAATGTTCTTTATTTCCCCACTGGAGAGAGAGAGGAACAGAGAGATAAAAGGAGGTTGGTGAAACAGTAGGAGTCCAAGAGGAAGGAACTATAAAATTCTTATCAGGTGAGGTGTTGGGTCGAACTGGGCAGGACCGTACTTGATGATCCGCTTTACCACAGTAGAGACAGAGCCCTTGAGATCAGCGTCTCTTGCGTTCTTCTTCGGTTAGATGGTGGGGTACCATGCCTATTTGCATAGGTTCTTCACAGGATGAAGAAGAAGCTGGAGTCTGTCTCTCGCTTCTCCATTCACGGAAACGGCGGTCTAATTGGGTGACCAGGAGAATCAGATCATCCAGAGTGGTAGGCATCCCAATTCTAGCCAGTTTAGGGCCTCAGACAGCCCCAATCTGTATTGCTCTATTTGACCAGTCTCGTTATAACCGGTATCAGCAGCTAGCTCCCGGAAATCTGTAGTATAATCCTCCACAGGTCTTTTCCCTTGCCGGAGGGGACGGAGAGTGCTGCGAGCAGCAGATGGTCTCAATGGATCATCATATAAGAAACGCATGTTCGCAGCGAATGAATCCCATGAGTCCAATATTGGGCTATTGGAATGTAAAAGTTGGTGTGCCCAGGTCTGAGGTTGACCGGACAGTCACATAATGGTAGTACAAACCTTCACAAAGTCATTAGGGTAGGTACGCTTCAGAGTAAAGAGTAATTCGCATGGTGTAAGGAATGAGTGTAGTTCAGTCTTTTTTCCTGTAAATTTATCAGGCATAGGCAGAGGCGTCACTAGGGTTGGTGTCACCCGGTGCGGTAACTCATGGTGTCACCCCCCTGGATTTCCTCCAATACCATGCCAGTCAGATGGCCCATTAAATATGCCACAAACAGGAGCCCCACAAATTATGTCACATGCAGGAGCCCTTTAACTATGACACACACAGGAGCCCATAACTATGCAACATACAGGAGCCCCATAACTATGACACACAAGAGCCCCATAAATTATGCAACACCAAAGTCCCATCAATTTTGCCTCACCTTGGAGCCCAATTAATTATGCCACACACACAGGCAGCCCTTAATTATGCCACACACAAGCACCCCATAATTATACCACACAAAAGAGCCCCTTAATTAAGCCATACATGGGGCCCAATAAATATGCCACACATGGGACAGCCATTAATTATGCGACACACAGGAGCCCCACAAGGTGACAATTGTACAATTCGAAAACAATACATATCTATAAACACAGACATCTCTCTATAACTAGTTGCATTTATACTTATTTGAATTATTTAATATTCTATTTTATAAAAATGTTATTGAAAATTGCATTCCTATTTTTTATTCCCTTCCTCTGCACCCACATTGCACCTAAAGGACTTAACACAGCACCATACAGTACCCACAGAAATTGCCATGCACCTATATTGCACCCACAGCACTTGGCTTGCACTCATATTGCACCTACACGATTTGGCATGCCACAGTGCCACTTTGCCCCACAGAACTAGCCAGTGTCACTTTCCTCTTAGTACATGTTATTTTGCCCCACAGACCATGCCACAGCATCACTTTTCCTATTAAAATATGCCAGTATTTAACCCCTCGATATGCCAGGATTTAGCCATTCAATATGCCAGGATTATTTAGCCACTCAATATGCCAGGATTATTTAGCCACTCAATATGCCATGATTTAGCCATTCAATATGCCAGGATTTAGCCACTCAATATGCCAGGATTTAGCCATTCATTATGCCAGGATTATTATGCCGCTCAATATGCCAGGATTTTGCTCATTTTATACCACCCTCCTCCCCCTTCCCCAGTAGTACTTACTTTATTTGCTGCTCTGTCTCTGCTTTGTGTCCCCGGCCGTATCCTCAATGCAGTCTTCCCTCCGGCACGGAGGAGGGAAACACAGACACCGGATGTGACGTTACGTCACATCCGGTCAGGGCCAGTGCAAGGATTTTTGTCTACACAGGCGAAGGTGCATTTTGGTGCCCCCCTCCTCTGACCCGCCACGCCTCCCACACCACCAACCCTCCATACATTTTACTAAGTATAAAAGTATAATGTATATTGTGGAAAATAAATACATCTAAATATTCAACTCGCATGCTCGAAATTTGTCACACATTGACACCCTAACACACATTTAAACACAAAGACCCTTGCAGTCACACACACCCTTACACAGACACAGTAACACACACACACCCTTACACAGTGACACATTTACACACACAGTGACACCAATACACACATGACCTGAGAGACACTATTTTGCCCCTCAATATGCCATTTAATATGCCAGAATTTTGTCCCTCAATATGCCATTTAATATGTCAGGATTTTGTCCCTCAATATGCAATTTAAAATGCCAGGATTTTGCCCCTCAATATGCCAGGATTTTGCCCCACCAATATGCCATTTAATCTGCCAGAATTTTGCCCCTCAATATTCCATTTAATATGCCAGGATTTTGCCCCTCAATATGCCAGTATTTTGCCCCCCAATATGCCAGTATTTTGCTCTCAATATGCCATGTTTCCCCCCCCAATATGCCATTTAATATGCCAGTATTTTGCCCCCAATATGCCATTTAATATGCCAGTATTTTGCTCTCAATATGTCAGTATTTTGCCCCCCCCCCCCCAATATTCCATTTAACATGCAAGGATTTTGCTCTCAAAAAAATGCCAGGGTTTTGCCCCCCAATATGCCATTTAATATGCGAGGATTTTGCTCTCAATATGCCGGATTTTGCCCCTCAATATGCCAGGAGTTTGCCCCCCAATATGCCATTGAATATGCCAGGATTTTCCTCTCAATATGCCAGGATTTTGCCCCCCAATATGCCATTTAATATGCCAGGATGTTGCCCCCCAATATGCCATTTAATATGCCAGGATTTTTCCCCTCAATATGCCAGGATTTTGCCCCTCAATATGCCAGGAGTTTGCCCCCCAATATGCCATTTAATATGCCAGGATTTTGCCGCTCAATATGGCAGGATATTGCCAATTAATATGCCAGGATATTGCCACTTAATATGCCAGGGTATTCCCAGTTAATATGCCAGTATTTTGCCCCCCCCTCCCCAATATTCCATTTAACATGCGAGGATTTTGCTCTCAATATGCCAGGATTTTGCCCCCCAATATGCCATTTAATATGCGAGGATTTTGCTCTCAATATGCCGGATTTTGACCCTCAATATGCCAGGGGTTTGCCCCCCAATATGCCATTGAATATGCCAGGATTTTCCTCTCAATATGCCAGGATTTTGCCCCCCAATATGCCATTTAATATGCCAGGATTTTGCTCTCAATATGCAAGGATTTTGCCCCCCAATATGCCATTTAATATGCCAGGATGTTGCCCACCAATATGCCATTTAATATGCCAGGATTTTTCCCCTGAATATGCCAGGATTTTGCCCCTCAATATGCCAGGAATTTGCCCCCCAATATGCCATTTAATATGCCAGGATTTTGCCGCTCAATATGGCAGGATATTGCCAATTAATATGCCAGGATATTGCCACTTAATATGCCAGGGTATTCCCAGTTAATATGCCAGTATTTCCCCCCCCCCCCAATATGCCATTTAACATGCGAGGATTTTGCTCTCAATATGCCAGGATTTTGCCCCCCAATATGCCATTTAATATGCCAGAATTTTGTCCCTCAATATGCCATTTAATATGTCAGGATTTTGTCCCTCAATATGCAATTTAAAATGCCAGGATTTTGCCCCTCAATATGCCAGGATTTTGCCCCACCAATATGCCATTTAATCTGCCAGAATTTTGCCCCTCAATATTCCATTTAATATGCCAGGATTTTGCCCCTCAATATGCCAGTATTTTGCCCCCCAATATGCCAGTATTTTGCTCTCAATATGCCATGTTTCCCCCCCCCAATATGCCATTTAATATGCCAGTATTTTGCCCCCAATATGCCATTTAATATGCCAGTATTTTGCTCTCAATATGTCAGTATTTTGCCCCCCCCCCCCCCAATATTCCATTTAACATGCAAGGATTTTGCTCTCAAAAAAATGCCAGGGTTTTGCCCCCCAATATGCCATTTAATATGCGAGGATTTTGCTCTCAATATGCCGGATTTTGCCCCTCAATATGCCAGGAGTTTGCCCCCCAATATGCCATTGAATATGCCAGGATTTTCCTCTCAATATGCCAGGATTTTGCCCCCCAATATGCCATTTAATATGCCAGGATGTTGCCCCCCAATATGCCATTTAATATGCCAGGATTTTTCCCCTCAATATGCCAGGATTTTGCCCCTCAATATGCCAGGAGTTTGCCCCCCAATATGCCATTTAATATGCCAGGATTTTGCCGCTCAATATGGCAGGATATTGCCAATTAATATGCCAGGATATTGCCACTTAATATGCCAGGGTATTCCCAGTTAATATGCCAGTATTTTGCCCCCCCCTCCCCAATATTCCATTTAACATGCGAGGATTTTGCTCTCAATATGCCAGGATTTTGCCCCCCAATATGCCATTTAATATGCGAGGATTTTGCTCTCAATATGCCGGATTTTGACCCTCAATATGCCAGGGGTTTGCCCCCCAATATGCCATTGAATATGCCAGGATTTTCCTCTCAATATGCCAGGATTTTGCCCCCCAATATGCCATTTAATATGCCAGGATTTTGCTCTCAATATGCAAGGATTTTGCCCCCCAATATGCCATTTAATATGCCAGGATGTTGCCCACCAATATGCCATTTAATATGCCAGGATTTTTCCCCTGAATATGCCAGGATTTTGCCCCTCAATATGCCAGGAGTTTGCCCCCCAATATGCCATTTAATATGCCAGGATGTTGCCGCTCAATATGGCAGGATATTGCCAATTAATATGCCAGGATATTGCCACTTAATATGCCAGGGTATTCCCAGTTAATATGCCAGTATTTCCCCCCCCCCCCCCCAATATGCCATTTAACATGCGAGGATTTTGCTCTCAATATGCCAGGATTTTGCCCCCCAATATGCCATTTAATATGCCAGGATTTTGCTCTCAATATGCAAGGATTTTGCCCCCCAATATGCCATTTAATATGCCAGGATGTTGCCCCCCAATATGCCATTTAATATGCCAGGATTTTTCCCCTCAATATGCCAGGATTTTGCCCCTCAATATGCCAGGAGTTTGCCCCCCAATATGCCATTTAATATGCCAGGATGTTGCCGCTCAATATGGCAGGATATTGCCAATTAATATGCCAGGATATTGCCACTTAATATGCCAGGGTATTCCCAGTTAATATGCCAGGATTTTGCCATGTAATATGCCAGGATATTGCCAGTCAGGATGCTCGTTATGGTGTATCTGTTTTTTTATGATTGATAGTAGGTCTATGGCAGGAATGAAACCGCTTTTCCTGTTTCTCCCACATACATTGCTTGTATGCACAAGTCTTACATCTCTTTTGTTGTTTTTTGGCAGGGAGACGCTCCATTGTTCTGTGCAGAGTGCTCCTCACCATTAGTGTTTTGAGGATGGGAAGCTGCTTGAATGAAAGTAGGGTGGGATGTTCGAATAGTGTCCAGATACATTTCTTTGTGTGTAAAATTGTTTGTAGTTGCCTTGAGATCTTGCACAGGACTTCCATTTGTGGATATTAGGCTTTATTCATGAAAGGGGGCATTTCAAGTAATTTAGAATTGAGAGAACTGAATGTTGAATGGGATAATTTTTCTAACTCGGCTGCTTAGAGGAAAACTGTAGTCAAAAAAACTAACTAGTATGGTTTGAAAGAGCATACTTTACTTAGCACAGTCATAATGTAAATCTGTAATGCATAAATTTAGATAACACCTCTTTGAGAGCATTTACCCCTGTGTTTAAGATGTTCTGGCCGCTGCCATTTTGTGTACATTCTTGGTCAGATCCGGACATAGATGTGATTCCTCTCTAGTGCCTGCTATGTAAAGAACTAATTTCCAATTGAGCTCCCTCCATATTTGGATTGTGTCGTGGATGTAACTTTTCTGCACAGGATATTTTTGTACACATTTTTTTATGTTTTATGTATGTATTTATATATTTGGAAAACAATAAAATATGACATGGAAAAAAATTAAAATAAATGTAAAAATAAACTTAAAATAAATTAATAATATTATAAAAAATATTCTATCAATTTTATACATATTTTATATTAATATAAATGATATTGTTTAATAACATTACAAATCATTGCTTCATTGGTAATAGTTTTAATATGCTTTGTTAGGTTATGTGTACCCTCCTGTCATCATGCCACATGTATCAAGATTCATATCCATAGTGTGGATATTCACATTGCTTGACAATGCATCATTGTAAAATGTGGGTATGACATGGTACCGTGATACATGTGGCACAATGGCAGGAGAGTACATTTAACTAACAGCTGCTGACAGTGAAAAATAAACTGTGATGTGATGCCAACCTATTGCAGGTGTGACATCACAAGCATTGTTATATCACAAGGGCTGTTATGGTGATGTATAACATTATATATGACAATGTGTGTATATATGCATGAGTGGCCATTTCCTATCTTTTCTTGGAGTTACTAAGTTCCATATGTGATATGTATTGTCACTAATTGAATCCTGCTAATGACAGCCTGCGTGACTGGGGTTCTTCGAGGGGCCTGAAGGCCAAACACCTCCCCATAGATTATGGGCCCTGGCTTATGTGCTATAACTCTATACTTTAATATTGTTAGTGTTACGGTACACCCCGGTATAGGAGAGGTTAATACCGCTGAGGACGTTTCCTTTCCAAATGAAGAAGCAGAACAGGAACAATACGTAATCCTTCATGAACCAAACAGCCGCACGAGTAAATCATACGAATCCCATACCCCCAGGTACGAGACCAAGCTCCGTGTTGAGGGTTAAACAGAGATCTACTTTATTTGTGTAACAACACAGACTTATAAAAAGACATAAACATGACATCACAGACATTAGTATACAATGGGGGGGTGGGGGTGGGGAATGGAACTAAACATAGTTCTCCAACTAACTGGGGCTAGGAACACATTAGACTTTCAGATTGCAACCAAATTACCATAAAGTAAATAGACCTAATTGCAAAACACACAGTAAGAGACATAATGAACCAAACATAATCCGTTAATCCAGTTAATCCAGAACAATGGATGTTGGAGTAAACTATCCAGGATTGTCACTGACACATTATAAACCTTTAGAGTGGTCTACTCACAGAATTAAACATTACACGTAAAGCAATATGCTCACAGAATGTGACTAACTAACAATATTGATAACTTTCAAAATATGCATCACATTCCCCTAAAACATACCTTTTTCAGAATCAGACAATTCCACAGAGTAGTTTATTCGGTAGTTTGTGAAATAAATAAACGGAGGGTACGGACAGGCAAGTAACCGAAAGATAGACGAAGGCAACGGAATAGAAGTATAGTTCCAAGACAGAGGGGTCTGTCACAGTTAGTTAGTCAGATTCTGTTAGTATATTGGTTTATGTGTAATGTATAATTCTGTGAGTAGACCACTCTGAAGGATTATAATGTATCAGTAACAATAATTATTAGTTTACTCCAACATCCATTGTTCTGTGTTAACTGGATTTACTGTTAAACTGATTATGTGTGTTCACTATGTGCAGGGGCATTCCTAGGTCTCCAAAAGACCTGGGGCTGGAGCCCGGGGCAGATTTGATAGAAGTGGAGTAAATGCTTAGGCAGACATACAGATGAATATATGTGATGCCAATTAAAAATAAGTATATTTGGGTATATATCAGGGCGCAAAAAATCCCGGGCACCTCAAAATTAGACCTGTCACCCGGATATTATTGTCATCATTGCTTGACAATGCACCATTGTAAACTGTGGGCATGACATGGTACCGTGATACATGTGGCACAATGGCAGGAGAGTACATTTAACTAACAGCTGCTAACAGATTTGATAGAAGTGGAGTAAATGCTTAGGCAGACATACTGATGAATATATGTGATGCCAATTAAAAATAAGTATATTTGGGTATATATCAGGGAGCAAAAAATCCCGGGCACCTCAAAATTAGACCTGTCACCCGGATATTATTGTCCCCACATGGTGCCCTCGCTGCTGGGATCATTTTTTGTTTTTGTTTTATCCAGTGGAGCACGAGGGGGAAGTGTGTGCACCCACTTCCTGGTATGTCCCCATGCGTACCACACTATAGTGTCCAAGTGCCTACTGTGCTCAGCAGGACTAGAAACAAAGATGGTCTGTGCCTGTGTGAGAGGCACAGACAAGACTAGAATGAGGTATGGCAGCAAGAGGGGGGACATATTGATAGATGTTATTTTTTTTTATCTGGCTTGTGTGTAAGTGTGTGTGTGTGTGTGTGATTGACTATGTGTGTGTATGTTTGACCAGCTGTATGTGTTTTTATCTGGCTTGTGTGTAAGTGTGTCTGTCTGTGACTGGCTGTATGCGTGTGTCTTTTTGTGACTGGCTATGTGTGTGTCTGTCTGCATGTTAATGACTGTATGTGTATGTGTGTCTGTATGTTACTGACTGTGTGTGGGTGTGTGTGTCTGTATGTTACTGAATGTATGTGTGTCTGTATGTTACTGACTATATGTGTATCTGTATGTTACTGCCTGTATGTATGTGTGTGTCTCTCTGTACAAAGTAATATTTAGAAGAGAAGTTTATAACCTAATACATCCAAATAAATATTAATACTATAAAAAAAAGTTACTGACTGCATGTGTGTGTGTCTATCTGTATGTATGGTCTTGACTGTATGTGTATCTGTCTGTGACTGACTGTGTGTGTGTCTCTCTGTATGTGTGTGTCTCTCTGTGACTGTATGTATGTATCTGTGACTGACTGTATGTATGTCTCTGTGACTGACTGTATGTATGTCTCTGTGACTGACTGTATGTGTGTATGTGACTGACTGTATTTTACTGTCTGTGATTGTGTCTGTATGTTTGTGACTGACTGTGTGTGTGACTCCATGTAAAAGTTTGTGTATGTTTGTGTGATTGTGTGTATGTGCCCTTTTCTGGCTCCTGTATTTTTTTGCTGGCCCCTAAAACTCAGTTAAATTTGTCAATCCCTGGTATATATATATAATATTAACAATAAATGCATATTTATACATGATTTATATGAGCAATACGTATATATATCATAGGTATAATATAAGCAATGAGAAATAAAACATAAATAATGTATATGATTCAGTAGCGTTATATGCAAGGCTTTATACCAGGGATTCAGTAACATTAGTACTATATTACATAGGCCTCTTCTAATTCTACTACTTTTGTAAATCATGCCAATGAGCAGTGAATGCATCATTTTTTAATTTTGTGTCAGTGAGAAGACATACACCCACAGTGTCTCACACAGACACACACACAGGGGTCTATTCACTAAAAGGCGAGTTGCTGAATATTTCATCTCACCAATGTAGCTAAACAATATACTCAATCCTAGGGAGTTTGCTTAGCGGGGTAAACTTGCTAGGTTTGTCCCTGCACAATGTATAGTTAAAATGGTGAGATCAAATGTTCATCTCCCCTCAACTCACCTTTTATTGAATAGACTCCACAGTGTCTCACACAGACACACACACCTTTTGTTATACTATATATCTTTATTTGGATTTATTAGGTTATAAACGTATCTTCTAAATATTGCATTGTGTCTATGTCAATTTTCAAATTGTTTAACAGAATATATAATTTATCAGAATTATTTACAAAGTATATAAGATCAGATCTACAACTTTATATTAATAAAAGGAAAAAAAACTCAAGTAAATAATGCATAGGTTTGTAATTACTTAGCTTACACACACACAGGCACACAAACACACACACACTTATCATCTCACACAGAAATACATGCTGCCTTACACAGAAATACATGCTGTCTCACACAGACACACACACGCTGTCTCACACAGAAATACATGCTGTCTCCCACAGACACACGCTGTCTCACACACTGTCTCTCTCAAACACACTCACTATGTTTCACACGGACACACATAACAAGCACACTGTCTCCCATGGACACACATAACAAGCACACTGTCTCTCACGGACACACATAACAAGCACACTGTCTCCCACAGACACACATAACAAGCACACTGTCTCCCACAGACACACATAAAAAGCACGCTGTCTCCCACAGACGCACATAACAAGCACGCTGTCTCCCACAGACTCACATAACAAGCACGCTGTCTCCCACAGACACATATAACAAGCACGCTGTCTCCAACAGACACACATAACAAGCACGCTGTCTCCCACAGACTCACATAACAAGCACGCTGTCTCCCACAGACACATATAACAAGCACGCTGTCTCCAACAGACACACATAACAAGCACGCTGTAACCCACAGACACAGATAACAAGCACGCTGTCTACCACAGACACACATAACAAGCACGCTGTCTCACACAGACACAAAGTACAAGCACGCTGTCTCACACAGACACACATAACAAGCACACTGTCTCACACAGACACACACACAAGCACACTGTGTCACACAAATACACATGCGGTCTCTCACACATGCACAATGTCTCACACACATCTCCAACAGACACACACAAATGAGCATGCTGTCTTGAAATTAAATATAGACAATTTCTAATGATTTAAATGTGCATCAAATAATTTAATACATATAAATAAATAAATAAAAATATACACAAAAATACGAAAAACACAATGACATAAACATATGTTCTCTGGCATAAATATAAAATGCATTACCATCAGAGCATCAAAATTTATAGATACATAAAAAATCCGAAATAAAGACCATGAAAAAAATTCAAATAGAAAATACCTTAAAGTAACTGTATGGGCTCCAAGGAAACGTTGCACGTGGTCCCGCAAGGATGAGCCAGGCTCAGGCCACAAATATGGCAGGTATAGCCTAAAAGGGGTGACGAGAGAGGTGCCAGCTGGTTGCACAGCGCTTCTGGGAAAGAACTTTCCCCTGCTTTTTTTTAGCGCTGGGTGTCACAGGGCATCTTGCAAGGGGACGGAGTGGTAGTTAAATGCACCCTCATTCACAGACACCCTTACACAAACACACGCACAGTCACCCTTACACATGCACAGACACTCTTACACACGCACAGACATACATCCTTACATACGCACAGACACCCTTACACATGCACAGACACCCTTACACATGCACAGACACCCTTGCACAGAGACAGACACCCTTACACACGTACAGACACCCTTACACAGAGACAGACACCCTTATACAAACACAGATACCCTTACACAGAGCAGACACCCTTACACATGCACAGACACCCTTACACATGCACAGACACCCTTACACATGCACAGACACCCTTACACAGAGACATACACCCTTATACAAACACAGATACCCTTACACACACACACAAGTACCCTTACACACAGACACAGAGATACCTTTACACACATAGACAATTTTACACACAGACAGATACCTTTACACACACCCACACACCCATACACACACAGAGATTTATTTTCTTTCACCAGTTATGGTGTCTGAACCATCCCTCTCTTTGCTCCTTTACCTTTTATTTGCAGGGAGGAAGATGATTCAGGCACTCCGTCTGCCTCCAATCATTGCAGCTGGATATCCCTGTGTATCAGAGCACGAGGGGCGGAGCATGCACCCCTTCGCGCTACTCTCAGCTCAGCCCTATGGAGGCACGCCACGGAGGTGCCTCTGCACTAAACGCAGCCAGCAGGTCTGCGTGAGGGCTTGAACACTGCGCCGGATATGAAATCTTATCATATCCGGCACACTATGGGTAAATGCAGAGGGACAGACAAGAGGTTGCAGGGGTCACCAGGGCAACCAACAGCGGCAGACCCGGTGGCAATCACGACCCCTGCGACCTCTTTAGTTACCCACTGCTTGGGGGGGGGGAAATAAACAGGCGACGACTCGGGGCTATGAAGATGATATTCGCGGCTTCAGCCCCAGTAGCCCCCCCCCCTAGCGATGCCACTGATTTGGTGTCTTGCTGTGTGTTTTGTAATTCGGTTTACTCACTGTATGTTAATTCCTATTTGGTTTGCAGCCTGAAAGTATAATGTATTCTTAACCCCAGTTAATTGGTAGAACTATGCTTAGTTCCATCCCCCCATTGTATACAAATGTCTGTGATGTCATGTTTATGTCTTTTTATAAGTCTGTGTTGTTTCACAAAAAAAGTGGTTGTTCATTTTTTCTGTACCAAACTGCTAGTGACCCTGTCTGCTATTTGGGTACAAAGAGCAAGGGTCCAGGAAAGATTTGCTGGTTGAATGCTGAGCTGTAATCGGGGGCTAAGGTGGTGATTCCCTACAAAAGGCAGAGGGTCTACTACGTTGGGTAGACAGTTTGATACATTGGTGGAAATGAGCTCCTTGCAGGAGCCCAGTGGATTAGCAGAATAGCACCAGCAAGGGATTCCAGTCGGCACAATGGGCGTGAATATGGATTATCAATTTTGCAAAAGGGAGTACCAGGATGGTACTGCAGCCTCATTGGCTGGGAATTACAAATTGATGACCAGTCCAGTCCTGCAGTGATATGCTATAGCGAGCTTGCAGCTGCCTGAATCTATGGATGAATGATCTCATTTGAGACCAGGTGTCCTGGAGAAAGGTCCTCCCCAGCTCCCAGGAATGGTATGTGAGCCTGCTAGGTGAGAGAATGCCATACCTGGGAGATCATCCCCAAAAAGACTAGGTGGCTGAGTTAGGGGAGCTGGTCCATGGATTGTGGATACCGGGCGTTACGGTGGTATGCCACACAGAGGGCTATGATTTTGGTGGCCCTGTATTGTTATTGGAAAATCTCCAGCTGGATCCAGGCTTTGGGAGTGCAACAGAGTACTGGTGGGTAGAACTCCAGGAGTTAAGGGAGGCAAATATTCCCTTGGTGCCCAAACTGGAGGTTGACCTGGACTATTTGGTGACCCAAAAAGTGGAGCTGGAGAAGGCATACCTACAGCTACTCCACCGCATAGACCCCCCCCCCGCCTACTAGACTGTAAGTTATCAGTGCTGCCCCTCCCCCCAGCAGATGCACTGAACCAAGAACTGTGACCCTTTTTCCCAGTGGATGACCCAGCGGAAGAGCTTGCAGCCAGGCAGATTGCCACTGGCTCATGCCTGCCCCTACCCCAGACCCTAGAACTGTGTCCCATTTCCCCTGTGGACGTCATGTCCCCAGACCCGTTACCCCTGCCCCCACTCGAATGCCCAGTTTAACCTCTGGCATCATTCCCTGAAACCAACCAGGACCCCCTCCCCCCCTCCTTGTGTCCACCTCCACCTGGGTTCAACGAGCCTTATTGGAACCCTGTCCCTGGTTTTTACCCCCCCGTTTGCCCCAGCAGATGAGCTGGCAATGGAGCAAAGTGCTGCTGGCCTCTATCCACCCCTCCCGCTTGGGGAGTTTTTGTACCTGGCAGATGTGCTTGCATCTGGGCAGAGTGCAATTGGCCTCTGCCCACTGCATCCCATGGAGTTAACCCCTTTACCTTTTAAAAATGACCGAGGAGGGGTGGATGGGACATTGGTCTCCACACCTGGGTCCAGTGAATGTTTGTCAGTTAGCACTTTTCCCCAACTCCTTTGCATGGGTACCACAGCCACCTTGTCCTGTTCCCCACAGTCTACCCTTAAAACTGTGCCTTACCAGGATGTTATTTCCAAGCAGAAGTGCTGGCATCGATGTTCCCAGGGCCTAAATGGCATACCGCCATAGTATCAAGCCCAGCTAACCCTGCCACCCTACCTGCTCCCCAGCGGCTGAAAGGATTTCTTGGAGAAGGAACATTTGGCCTTTCTCCCCAGCAGCAGATGCATGTTTCAGGAGAGGTGGAGGTTGGTCAGGTAAGTGCTATATTTGAACAAAGTGTGAGGACTGCAAACTTGTGATTGACCATGGGAAGACTGCTATACAGACTGACTTCGGAGTCACACTGTCTGGGGGCTCCTTCAGTGTCAGTTTGCCCCCGAAATAGGAGATTTGTCACAAAGTGAATCCTGACAGTCGGCATGACTGGGGTTCTTGGAGCTTCCCAAATACCTCCCTATAGATTATGGACCCTGGCTTATGTGCTAGAACTCTATACTTTCATTTTTTTAGTCAAATTCTGTTACTATATTGGTTTATGAGTAATGTATAAACCACTCTGAAGGATTATAATGTGTCAGTGACAATGATTGATAGTTTACTCCAATATCCATTATTCTTTTTTATTTTGTATTTATCTTTTGTTGCAAGAGAAATGCATGTAGCATGAGATAATAATAGAAGTGTAACAAATTCAATGCAGACGCAGCTGCCATCTTCACACATACAATAATACAATGCAAAAGAAAAATGAATCATATAAGGAAACTACACACAGTGGTACCAGAAGTTTCCAATACCAAAAGTTACTGATCAGGACATAATATAGTTATGCCGTCAGGATATTTGGAGTTGGAAATTGATATAAAAAAGAAAGGGGTAACAGAAGGAGGGACAAGACAAAGAGTGAAAGGGAGTAACAGAAGGGTGTAAGGGCATTTTGAGATGGTGATGCCGGCAACCTCAAGAGAGAGGTGCACTAAAGATGGGCCACTGGACCACACTTTTGGTGGCCAGCAAAAACACCTTTTGCAAAGCCTCGGCTCAAACAAAGTACAAAGATAAAGTTGGCGGTGGTGGCAAAATCAAGAGACAGTCCTGTTCTAGAACAAATGTTTTGTAGGATTGACATCGACTAGGACCAAAAGATAAGAAGTCATCAGAAAGGGGAAAATTAAAAGCAAAAAACATGGAACAACAAACTGTAGTTGCGGCTCTCAGATGGAACAAACAGCATCCTACTGCGGGACAAGTATTCCTCCAATACTTGTGCAGAGAGTGTTATTTGAGGTAAGCCAAGAGCAGTAAGAAAGTTAGAGATCACATCTGGGCAGTCAATGGATAGAGAGGGAATATGTAGCTCCCCATCGGTATTTTACCTCTAAGCCTCTGAGGTGTTTTGTTAGCGGGATCATGGATCTTCTCCACAATAAACAACTTGGTGAGAGGTCTTCAAATAGCAGTAAGGTGTCTGCACTATGCTGTAGTGGTGTGTGTTGAAGGGAGGCTTGCATAATAATTGCCTTATCAGATGAGGACCGTAGTTTCACAAGCATATTTCGTGGTACATTCGATGATCTTTTGTGCCTTCCTAATTCAGAAGTAGTCCAAATTGGATAGGGCCGAAATGTCCAGTTTCGAGCTTAATTTGCTGAGCCAGTCCCTTAGGTAACTCCCGAGAATGGCAGACTCAGGTATGCCCCTGATTCTGACATTAGTGTGACATATCCTGGTGTCAATTGTTGCTGTGAAATTATTAAAATTATGAATTTGTTGCGCCATATTCCCAACTTGTGTTTGGAGATCAGCGTACATCTCTTTATGCTTGGTCTGGGTAGCTTCTATTGCGTCCACTTTAAAATTTAAGGTAGAATCTTCACTTCTCACAGAAGACAACTCCACTATAATAGCATCACGCATCTAACAGAGTACATTTCTAATATCTCCCTTGGTGGCCAGCGATCCATCAGAGTTAAAGTCAGCAGGTATAGTACGCGAGATGTTTTGGTCTGTCTTTGAATCTTCCAAAACTTCATCGGAGATAGGACCCGTCTGAGGGGGCGTTGTTAAAGGCACGCCAAACTCAGGCTTTTGCAGCCTAGTAAGGAAAACTCCTCTGTCTTGTTCTTTTGCTTAAAGTGCCATTTTTCTTTTTTCTTTCGTTGGCCCATCTGGTCCTCCGGTATAGGTCAGTGTAGTTTGGGTGTTTTAGTCGCTATAGCCATAAATAGTATTCTATATTGGCTCTGCCCCCCAACATCCATTGTTTTGTGTTAACTGGATTTACTGTTAAATTGATTATGTTGTGTTCATTATGTGTCTTACTGTGTGTTTTGTAATTAGGTTTACTCACTGTATGTTAATTCCTATTTGGTTTGCAGCCTGAAAGTATAATGTATTCCTAACCCTGGTTAATTGGAGAACTATGCTTAGTTCCATCCCCCCCCCCCCCCCCCCCCATTGTATACTATTATCTGTGATGTCATGTGTATGTCTTTTCATAAGTCTGTGTTGTTTCACAAATAAAGGGGTTGTTCATTCTTTCTGTACCTAACTGTGGTCCTGTCTGCTATTTGGGTACAAAGAGCAAGGGTCCAGGAAAGACTTGCTGGTTGAATGCTGAGCTGTAATCCAGGGCTAAGAAGGTGATTCCCTACAATGGGCAGAGGGTCCACTATGTCAGTCCGTTTCATGTATATTTTATATTACATGATGTGTAATATAAAAAGGGGTAATTGCATAATATATGAAGTAAAAGCAAATTTTTAAAGTAAATTAGAATCATTAATTGTGTAGCAATATATATACTATATATATTATGCCATATTTAAACTATTAATATGTCAATGAAACATTGCTTTGTAGTTTTTTATATATTCTTTATTTTTACAACATTTTTGTATACATAAATACATTGTTTTATTTAATTATTTACATTACATTTTACACATGTAACAAAATATATTTTTACAGTTACATAACATATGCAAATGTATTCTAATTAAATATATTATTTCATAATATGTATTTCATAATATTTATCTCAGTTTCTTATTGAAAAATTATATGTTCATACTATTAATCCTTATTTACCCTAAACTAAACTAACAATAAAGAAATAATGATTTATTAAAGAAATCAGAGTATTTGCATACTAGAAGGATTGATTTAAGAGAGTAAATAGAAATAAAGGGTACTTTTACATTTTGAGGAAAATATAATTCATGGTCATTTACTTAACTATCTAGGGTATTTTATCATTTTTGAGCCGTGGTAGTAATTTTTTATTGAAATTTATTGAAGAGTCTCTCAATTGGGCTGTTAAACTATCTTAATTATATTACTATGATATATATTATAGAAATAAACATAACATTAATATATTTTATATACATGCTGATTTATTTTAATGTGTTTTTTATATCAATTTTTTATTTAACAACATTTTTTTTAATATATTTAATTTTATTATTTTTTAAACTATTTAATTATTAGCTTTTTTTTAATTTAAATTATTTTAATTTTATTTACGTTTGGGCCATAAGATGTAGTCCTCGCCTTAGAAGTCTATGGGGAGAACCATGGCTACCATTTTGGCAGTTACACTCCGAAGGAGTTTGGCTGACCAAAATGTTGGCACAAAAATTGACTTACGGGTCAATTAAAGATCACTTTGATTGTCTCTGAGTAGCCCGAATTTGAGGGATTTCTAAGTTTGATTGCAGTGGAGTCCTGTGTAGGGGTATAACTACCGGGGTTGCGGAGATCCCAGTGGAGACCGGGCCCTGAGCTACAGGGGCCCCAGGCCCGGCAATCCCCATCACTATGCTGCTGTGCTACTTTTTTTTCTCCCATGAACAGAGCTTTCCTCCTTCCAGAAAACTGTCCCGGAATCAGATGTAATCTCTTGCAGGGTGAAAATAGTAAATAGAAGTAAATAGTGCTGCCACTTTAAGGTGAGGCATGCCTCCATCCAGTGCTGCACCTACATTATCTTAAAAACCTAGATGTTTCTGGGGGACCACACACAAGCTGTGAGTCAGGTCCTCCCCCGCACACTCTGCATTCTTTAGATGGAGCGCTGGGTGTGACATGACATCCTGGCTCTCAAACAGAGCAAGGTGACATATGGTGCAGGAAGGCAGCACTGTGTAGAATGCAGTACACCAGGGAAGAGCATTCAGAACCCCACACCCAGCCTGCATCCACTGTGCAGAATTAAATAAGAACATTATTTGGAACACTTCTGCTCCTAAAGGCTTATTAGTCCGGATGTTTGTAAGAGTGCTCCCTATATACACCACTCAACACACTGTTGTTTTAAATTTTATTGCACTATATGTGTTTTCTATTTTTATTTTAGTTTATGCTCCCTGTGTGACATTCTGGGCCCTCAAAACCCTTTCCAAATATGTATGTTATAGATACAGCACATTGAGGAGTGCTGAGAGAGGCAGCATTTGTCTAAGAGGGTATTTATTGCTTATTCTGAATCCTTTTTTGGTATTTTTAAGCAGGTTTATTCACCTCATTTTGTGTTTTCACTAAAAATATTTTGTACCCCGATAACAGCCTGTTTAATAGACTAGAAAAACTAGCAGAAAAGGAAGTTAAAAAATGTTAGGAAATACAGTTTCTTGAACAGTACATTAAATTAGGTATAGTCCCCAGGGGCCTTAGATTACAAAATGTTCCAGCCTTTGGCTTAGATGACATTGATTTTATGACCAAATGGAATGATGTGCTAGACCAGGGGTCCTCAAACTTTTTAAACAGGGGGCCAGTTCACTGTCCCTCAGACCGTTGGAGGGCCGGACTATAGTAAAAACAAAAACTATGAACAAATTCCTATGCACACTGCATATATCTTATTTTGAAGTGAAGAAACAAATCGGGAACAAATACAATATTTAAAATGAAGTAAAGTTAAATCAACAAACTTACCAGTATTTCAATGGGAATAGTGTGCCAGTCAGATGCCCAGGAATATTATGCCAGTCAGAGCCCAGGGATATTATGCCAGTCAGATGCCCAGGGATATTATGCCAGTCAGATGCCCAGGGATATTATGCCAGTTAGATGCCCAGTAATATGATGCCAGTCAGATGCCCAGGAATATTATGCCAGTCAGATGCCCAGGAATATTATGCCATTCAGATGCCCAGGAATATTATGCCAGTCAGATGCCCAGGGATATTATGCCAGTCAGATGCCCAGGGATATTATGCCAGTCAGAGCCCAAGAATATTATGCCAGTCAGATGCCCAGGAATATTATGCCAGTCAGAGCCCAGGAATATTATGCCATTCAGAGCCCAGGAATATTGTACCAGTCAGATGCCCAGTAATATTATGCCAGTCAGATGCCCAGGAATATTATGCCAGTCAGATGCTCAGGAATATTATGCCAGTCAGATGCCCAGGAATAATATGCCATTCAGATGCCCAGGAATAATATGCCAGTCAGATGCCCAGGAATATTATGCCAGTCAGAGCCCAAGAATATTATGCCAGTCAGATGCCTAGGAATATTATGCCAGTCAGATTCCCAGGGATATTATGCCAGTCAGATGCCAAGTAATATTATGCCAGTCAGATGCCCAGGAATATTATGCCATTCAGATGCCCAGGAATATTATGCCAGTCAGAGCCCAGGAATATTATGCCATTTAGATGCCCAGGAATATTATGCCAGTCAGATGCCCAGTAATATTGTACCAGTCAGTGCCCAGGAATATTGTGCCAGTCAGATCCCAGGAATATTGTGCCAGTCAGATGCCCAGTAATATTATGCCAGTCAGATGCCCAGTAATATTGTACCAGTCAGATGCTCAGTAATATTATGCCAGTCAGATGCCCAGTTATATTGTACCAGTCAGATGCCCAGTAATAGTATGCCAGTCAGATGCCCAGTAATATTGTACCAGTCAGAGCCCAGTAATATTATGCCAGTCAGATGCCCAGTAATATTGTACCAGTCAGAGCCCAGTAATATTGTACCAGTCAGAGCCCAGTAATATTATGCCAGTCAGATGCCCAGTAATATTATGCCAGTCAGATGCCCAGTAATATTGTAGCAGTCAGAGCCCAGTAATATTGTACCAGTCAGAGCCCAGTAATATTATGCCAGTCAGATGCCCAGTAATATTATGCCAGTCAGATGCCCAGTAATATTATGCCAGTCAGATGCCCAGGAATATTATGCCAGTCAGATGCCCAGTAATATTGTAGCAGTCAGAGCCCAGTACTATTGTACCAGTCAGAGCCCAGTAATATTATGCCAGTCAGATGCCCAGTAATATTATGCCAGTCAGATGCCCAGTAATATTATGCCAGTCAGATGCCCAGGAATATTGTACCAGTCAGATGCCCAGGAATATTATGCCAGTCAGATGCCCAGTAATATTATGCCAGTCAGATGCCCAGGAATATTGTGCCAGTCAGATGCCCAGAAATAAAGTGCCATTGCAATGCTCGTTATACCTCCCTCCTCCCCCGCATCCCCATCACTTACCTCCAGCTGCTGTGTCCCCGGCCGGACGTCTTTCGCAGAGTTTCCCTCCTGCACAGGGGAGGGAAACACAGTCACCGGATCCGGAGGTTAAAAAATGTTAGGAAATACAGTTTCTTGAACAGTACATTAAATTAGGTATAGTCCCCAGGGGCCTTAGATTACAAAATGTTCCAGCCTTTGGCTTAGATGACATTGATTTTATGACCAAATGGAATGATGTGCTAGACCAGGGGTCCTCAAACTTTTTAAACAGGGGGCCAGTTCACTGTCCCTCAGACCGTTGGAGGGCCGGACTATAGTAAAAACAAAAACTATGAACAAATTCCTATGCACACTGCATATATCTTATTTTGAAGTGAAGAAACAAATCGGGAACAAATACAATATTTAAAATGAAGTAAAGTTAAATCAACAAACTTACCAGTATTTCAATGGGAATAGTGTGCCAGTCAGATGCCCAGGAATATTATGCCAGTCAGAGCCCAGGGATATTATGCCAGTCAGATGCCCAGGGATATTATGCCAGTCAGATACCCAGGGATATTATGCCAGTTAGATGCCCAGTAATATGATGCCAGTCAGATGCCCAGGAATATTATGCCAGTCAGATGCCCAGGAATATTATGCCATTCAGATGCCCAGGAATATTATGCCAGTCAGATGCCCAGGGATATTATGCCAGTCAGATGCCCAGGGATATTATGCCAGTCAGAGCCCAAGAATATTATGCCAGTCAGATGCCCAGGAATATTATGCCAGTCAGAGCCCAGGAATATTATGCCATTCAGAGCCCAGGAATATTGTACCAGTCAGATGCCCAGTAATATTATGCCAGTCAGATGCCCAGGAATATTATGCCAGTCAGATGCTCAGGAATATTATGCCAGTCAGATGCCCAGGAATAATATGCCATTCAGATGCCCTGGAATAATATGCCATTCAGATGCCCAGGAATAGTATGCCAGTCAGATGCCCAGGAATATTATGCCAGTCAGAGCCCAAGAATATTATGCCAGTCAGATGCCTAGGAATATTATGCCAGTCAGATGCCTAGGAATATTATGCCAGTCAGATGCCCAGGGATATTATGCCAGTCAGATGCCAAGTAATATTATGCCAGTCAGATGCCCAGGAATATTATGCCATTCAGATGCCCAGGAATATTATGCCAGTCAGAGCCCAGGAATATTATGCCATTTAGATGCCCAGGAATATTATGCCAGTCAGATGCCCAGTAATATTGTACCAGTCAGTGCCCAGGAATATTGTGCCAGTCAGATCCCAGGAATATTGTGCCAGTCAGATGCCCAGTAATATTATGCCAGTCAGATGCCCAGTAATATTGTACCAGTCAGATGCTCAGTAATATTATGCCAGTCAGATGCCCAGTTATATTGTACCAGTCAGATGCCCAGTAATATTATGCCAGTCAGATGCCCAGTAATATTGTACCAGTCAGAGCCCAGTAATATTATGCCAGTCAGATGCCCAGTAATATTGTACCAGTCAGAGCCCAGTAATATTGTACCAGTCAGAGCCCAGTAATATTATGCCAGTCAGATGCCCAGTAATATTATGCCAGTCAGATGCCCAGTAATATTGTAGCAGTCAGAGCCCAGTAATATTATGCCAGTCAGATGCCCAGTAATATTATGCCAGTCAGATGCCCAGTAATATTATGCCAGTCAGATGCCCAGGAATATTATGCCAGTCAGATGCCCAGTAATATTGTAGCAGTCAGAGCCCAGTAATATTGTACCAGTCAGAGCCCAGTAATATTATGCCAGTCAGATGCCCAGTAATATTATGCCAGTCAGATGCCCAGTAATATTATGCCAGTCAGATGCCCAGGAATATTGTACCAGTCAGATGCCCAGGAATATTATGCCAGTCAGATGCCCAGTAATATTATGCCAGTCAGATGCCCAGGAATATTGTGCCAGTCAGATGCCCAGAAATAAAGTGCCATTGCAATGCTCGTTATACCTCCCTCCTCCCCCGCATCCCCATCACTTACCTCCAGCTGCTGTGTCCCCGGCCGGACGTCTTTCGCAGAGTTTCCCTCCTGCACAGGGGAGGGAAACACAGTCACCGGATCCGGAGGTGACGTAACGTCACATCCGGTCGCAGTGATATTTGTTTTGTTTTTATACTTCTTTGTGTGCGGCTGCCCCCAAAAAAGAAAAAAAAAGGTAAACAGCGGGGAGCGGGGGGTGCCGGCACCCCCCGCAGGCCGTATTAATGTCGGCGGCGGGCTGCATGTGGATCTAATGAGAATTCTGATCAAATTCCAACAAGATGAATTAATAAATATAGATACAGAAAGTAAGGAAATTGAAGAAAAAAATCTTAAAAAACATAAAATAAAAGTAAGCGGCTGCAAGAAAAAGTCAATTTTTTAAACCAAAAAATTATGGGCTTTAAAAGGGACAAGTTCAAAAGAGATAAAGAAGATTACAAAATGGGGAGACAGTGTCAATGGAATAATAATAAAAAAGAGGATGGCATCAAACCTAAAACAGAAGGAGGAAAGTACCAAAAAGAGAGGTATAGACCTCAAAAGGGATACTATAATCCTAGACGACCCGATTAGCCCCAAACCAACCCATAGAAATTCCCCGTCAGAAGAGAAATAAAACAGCCACCATGGGAAACTTATGGTAAAACATCATCACAATAGATGATTCTAGAACATTTATTTCAGATAAAAAAGGAGGACCTACAGCAATGTTACCGAATTCCCCATCACTTCACCCAATTCCAAATTTGTTGAAAAATCTCCCAAATCCAGGTACATGACCAGAGAGAGGGAGGTTTTTTTAGGGAAGGGGACATACCGAAGAGAAGAACAGAGAGGAAGGTAAACAGCCAGGTGGGACCTCACCAACAGATATTCCCCACTAGTACAAACACCCATGAAACGAAGAAGAACAGGAATAGAGGATGCAGAGGAGGGGGAAATAGAGTCAGATTAGGTCCATCAGATTTTTAATCTCTCAAAAAAAACCTAACAAAGGAAGAACTAACCCTATTTTCAAAGGGCCTAAAATTCGCTCCCACCAAGAGACCAGATAGCTTTTCCACTTTTATTGATGCACAAAAATTAGTTAGAAACCTCACGTTGGAGAGATATTTTGCCAAGAGAATCAATAAACCCAAACAACAAGAATAGAACCCCCACTGATTCATATATCCACTCAGGTCTGAAGCCCAAATCCAAATTCTATCCCGCTTGGGATAAAGGAGAAAATATCAGAGTGTTTGAAGAACTTTTCACAGCAGAATTGAAAAAATATGTAAAGAAGACTGCCGTAAAAAGAATCTCCCTAAAAAAAGAACAGGGGGGGTGCAGCTAACCGCTGACTAGAGTGGACGCGTATCTGTCGCGCTCTGCTATACCCGGTGAATGCTGGCGAAAACTCGATGGCTTCCCAGCCAGAGCGACCCAAACAACACAGCCAGGCTGCTCCTGATGTGATGGGGTGCCACTCAAAGAAAATTGAGCATTCCCAACGCCCTCTTTCACAAGATATAGGCTCGATGCTACAGAGGCCACAAAAGCTTATGCCTTCACGGCCTGCTGCAACCTGCATTGGAGGTTTCAATTTTCTTTACGCAATGCAGATTTTTGACCCAGTTTATTGGGGGTATGCTCTGAATAGGAGATTATTTTGGGCTGTATTGGTCTAGCAATGTTTTGTAGTTCGGGATCCAAATTTTCCTAGTAGTTTTAGTTTTAGTTTTTTTTCTGAAGTGACTACGGTCGTACAGATGACTGGCTTATTTTCTAATGGTCAACGCTGATGGTTAACCTAACCTATGCCTATGACATCTATTTTATTACCTACAAACGATTCTATTCTATGTTATTGTTATTTATCTTTGGTAGGTTCTGTTCCAAGTAAACAAAATGGGGCTGAATATCTGTTTTGTTTCTGTGGGTCCCTCTTGTTCTGCGAAATATGATTGTAATTTTGGACATGGACCTTGTACAATGCCTGTTTGTACATGCACAATAAAATTGTGATTTACAAAAAAAATAAATAAAAAAGAACAGATGGTCATAAAAACCTTACAAGACAGACATGATATTGTTATAAAACAGGCAGACAAAGGGGGTGGAATAGTGATCCAGAAATGAGAATATTATGTCCAAGAAGCAAAGAGACAACTAAACGATACCCACACATATAGACATCTAAAAAGAGACCCTACCACCTTATATAAAATTGAAGCACGCACCCTCCTTCAGAAAGCTTTAAGGGAGGGCATACTAAATAAA
Source organism: Pelodytes ibericus (assembly GCA_036172795.1). Classification (NCBI taxonomy): domain Eukaryota; kingdom Metazoa; phylum Chordata; class Amphibia; order Anura; family Pelodytidae; genus Pelodytes; species Pelodytes ibericus. The sequence goes on along the minus strand of CM069866.1, from coordinate 45,855,755 downwards.
GATGAGTACCTATATGTTTTTAGAGAATTTCCTAAAATACCTGTACTGTATCTCCTCCCAAAGATACGCAAATCTCTGGAAAAAACCCCAGGTAGACCCATCATAAGTGGAATTGGGTCATTAACGTGTTATTTGTCAGAATGCATTGACACATTTTTACAAAAATACGTCACCCAGGCACCTTCCTATCTACGGGACCCAGGTCATCTGCTCAGCATCTTAAAGGACATAAAATGGTCCACTGGATATATATGGGCCACAATGGATGTCACTTCTCTTTACACTGCCATTTCACATGATAAGGGCATTGAGGCAGTTAAAAAAAACTTTGAATCAGATGACTCTGTACCCGAGGAACAAAGATTGTTTTATTAGATTGTATTTCTTTTATTCTCACTCACAACTATTTCCTATTTCGAAGGAGAATTCTATCCGCAGACCTGCGGGACAGCCCTGGGCACTATGCTTGCCCCCAGTTATGCCAATATTTTTGTGGCAGATTTTATAAAAGAGAAACTATCTGGAGACAGACTGGTGGACAGCCTAGTGCTCTGGCAACGATATATAGATGATATTTTAATTATTTGGAACAGCTCAGAAGCCGACCTTATGGTTTTTATTTCCTCCTTAAATGTCAACAATCATGGATTACACTTCACCTCCACAATTCACAAAAATCAAATCGATTTATTAGACCTCACTTTATCAGCATCAACAGACAAAATGTATACAAAGATCTTTTTTAAACCAAACGACACAAATTGTTTTATTAACAATGGGAGCAGCCATCAAACTAAATGGCTCAATAACATCCACAAAGGCCAATTGACTAGGATATAGAGGAATTGAAACATAGAAACATAGAAACATAGAATGTGTTGGCAGATAAGAACCATTCGGTCCATCTAGTCTGCCCAATTTTTTTGAGTACTTTTATTAGTCCCCCGTTCCCGGTCTTATAGCTAGGATAGCCTTGTGTCTATCCCACGCATGCTTAAAATCCTTGACTGTGTTTACCTCTTCTACTTCTGCTGGAAGGCTATTCCATACATCCACTACCCTCTCAGTAAAGTAATACTTCCTGATATTACTTTTAAATCGTTGCCCCTCTAATTTAAGACTATGTCCTCTAGTTGTGGTAGGTTTTCTTCTTTTAAATATACTCTCTTCCTTTACTGTGTTGATTCCCTTTATGTATTTAAATGTTTCTATCATATCCCCCCTGTTACGTCTTTCCTCCAAGCTATACATGTTAAGATGCTTGAGACAATCAGATTGTACCTCAGAGACTGATTTTAAAAATCCCTGAACAGGAAATTTAGGGAAAAGTTATATCCTGATTACCTTCTAGAAAATAGTCTATTAGAAATTCAAAATACAGATAGAGAAATCTTAGTGAAAAGAAAGATTAAAAATAAAGCTAAATAAGAGACGAGCATACAATGTCCTTTTGTCACCCAATAAAATCCTAAGGCCAACAAAATCCAAAAGACCTTAGAAAAATTGTGGCCTGTCCTCACAGGCGATGAGTTTTTAAAGGAAGTCTTACCTCCTAGACCAAAAAAGATTTTTAAAAAGGGCCCCAAGTGCCCTACCACAAATCAAAACACCTGGTCCCACACACTTCTTTAGCCAAAAACCTAAAGGATTTTTCAAATGCGGATCTTCCTTTTAAGAGTAAAACCACTAATAAAGAATACCAAGTCAAACACTTTATAAACTGCAACAGCAGTAATGTAGTGTACTTAATTCAGTGCCCATGTGGCCTTCAGAAAGTCGGTATGACCATCAGACCATTAAAAGAAAGGATCTTAGAGCATATAGGAGGTATTGGGGATGAAAAAAACAAATATACTGTACCCAAACATTGTAACAAATGGTCTTCTTTTTCTTTAGATAGGCTCCTAATTATGGGTATAGACAAAATGAGTCCTCATTGGAGGGGAGGCAATCTCACACAGAGATTGTCTCAAAAAGAAACAAAATGGATATACGACATGCAAACCCCAACCCCTAAGGGCCTCAATATAGATCTTGGTGTGATGTCTTTTCATGATACTTATTTCCTCATATATACACACGTGGCGTTTATGTCCCACCTATGATTAGTTATGTTCATCAAAATATGTTCCTAATAATTAATTAGAATATTAGAATTGAAATATATACACTTGATTTTTCGCCCTGTGCTCATAGAGACCTCTCTTGCACTATCCCTGTATGGGCACTGCCCTTAGATGTATACAAGCTCATTTTTAGCATAATACATATTTATATATTTTCCATTGATTAAAGTTCATACATTTATACATTTTATATTTTATATTTTTATTGAGGACATAAGTGCAATAGAGATCCACATGTGTGACTTCCACAGCATGTCATTCTCTACCTATACTTTTTACAACATGTCATTCCTTTTCAAATATATTTTTAGAGCATGTCATTCTTGTTTATCAATATTTGTTTTTAATTCTAAGCCCCCGTTTTTATCTTGTTTTGTATTACTATTAAAACTGATGTAATGTATTGTTTTCTTATTTCCCCTTTATTTTTTTTGTTTAATACTGCGCAAACTGAACTTTTTTATGTATTATCCGGGACCTTGTTGTGCTTTAAACCTTTGAAACGAATGGACTAAGGGTGGAACACACAGTGGAACGCACTGTGACACGCAAAACGTCACTTCCGGTTTGACGTTACACGCGTACGTAGGAAAGTCCCCCTAATAGCAAAACGGCTAGACATAAAAACGGATGCTTTTTTCATCAATTCTTCACTACTATTGCACCTGATGAACCCAGGGCTCACCTGGAGAAACGCGTTGAGCCAGTGATTCGCCAGCAAGCAAGACTGAAGTAACCCTTTGTTGTGGACATTTTTACATGCCTATCGAAATGTGGAGCCTGTAAGTGTGATTTTCACGTGCAGGTCACTCTCTCCACTATTTTACTGCTCTGTGTTGTTTATGCTTTTATTCCCACTGTGCAGAATTAAATAAGAACATTCTTTGGAACCCTTCTGCTCCTAAAGGCTTATTATTCCGGATGTTTGTGAGTGTGCTCCGTATATACACCACTCAACATACTGTTGTTTTACATTTTATTGCACTATATGTGTTTTCTTTTTTATTTTATTTTATGCTCCCTCTGTGACATTCTGCGCCCTCAAAAGCCTTCAAATATCTATGTTATATATACAGCACATTGAGGAGTGCTGAGAGAGGCAGCATTTGTCTAAAAGGGTATTTATTGCTTATTCTGATTGCTTTTTGCTGATACACTAATTATTTTTAAGCACTCAGTGGGAGCAGCAGACCACCATCCAGAGCATGAGTAGGGACATAAATGAGAAAACTGCTAGCATGTGTGTTTCTGTGTGTATGTATGTGTTTGTGACTGCATGAGTGTATACTGATGCGTGTTTCTGTGTGTATGTGTGCGTGACGATGTATACATGTGTGTCTATGTAACTGCATTCTTTTATATGACTGTGTGTGATTTTGTGACTGAATTTAATTATTTATGGATATGCATAAATAATCACATCCACATTAGGTGTATGTAATTATGTATGTATGTGCTTGCAAGATTTACTGGGCGGCAGCATTTCAATTCTGGATCCAGACAGCACAGTGGTGAGCGTGAGATCTTGGAAACAATTACTTTATTATTGTATACTGGATGTTTTTTTTTACAAGAGTTCATCCACTGGGTGAAAAGAGAGATGGAACATTACTATGATACATTTTTTGGGTGGGAGGCTGGGGAAGCAGCATTTCATCCTTTGCTTCAGGCAGCACGATGTCTTGGGACAGCCCTGCCTCCCTCACTGCCATGCCAATGACCTCTGAAACACTGGCTCATTAACAGGCTGTCCCGCATTACTCCTAAACCGCACACACAGACGTAACAATGAGGATTCATTGCACTGCCGCTCCATCCGCGCAGAAGCTACCCTTTAGCATGACACCCAGTGCTCAGAAGAAAACATTTGTAGTGCAAGAGCAGATTAACGTGGTCTGTGCATTGTATTTGACTACGGTCCTGAAGGATCTCATGTGTTTAAGGGCCAAAGTTCTGAAAAGACTGGGCCTTAGAAATAAAATCTTACCTAGTGCTTCAATAAGGGCAATTGCCTCAAATGTAGATGATTTGAATTTAAAGAATTGGATAGAATGTGGAATAAATAAAATAGAGGACATTATGGAAGGGAACAAGGTGATGGATTTTAATCAACTCTCCCAACAAAAATCCTCCCACTCAAGGATTTTTTTCCGTATCTAAGAGTGAAGGGATACATAGAGAAGTTTATATATAAGGGAATGTCAATGGAGGTCAATGTACTAGGAGAGCTATTAGAATTGAAAGAGCTCAGGAAACTGATCTCCAGATGTTTGGGGTTGGTAAAGCAGGGCCAGGAAAATAAGGTAATCACAGCCATGATAAAATGGGTGGAAGATTTGGAAGTCCAGATGGACTATAAAGACTCACTTAAGAGAAATTCACTACAAATTATTAAACCGTTGGTATATGGTGCCAGTTAGAAAGGCATAGATGTTCCCAGGCACTAGCAGTGTGTGTTGCAGACGTGGAAATAGCAGAGGCGATTTGTTACTGTCAGGATCTTCCCCGAAGCTGCTCCCCCATATACCCTCTACTACTCACCAGCCGGGATACATCACACGCTCTTGCAAGCGCGCTCACGCCACTGACAGTGATGATTTATCCTCCAGCACAGATGCGCTCCCCCGATGATGTCATGCCCATCGCATACCCAAGAGGCGTGGGAGGATTCAAAAGATAGGATCACCAAGCACTCATTGCTTGGTGATTCTCGTGTTTCCTGAAGCCTAGCGTTGATTTATTCCTTTGATTTATTGCTGACCTCGGATTTCCCTGACAATTCTATTGCTTGCCTGTGCCCCTGAACCTGGACTGTCTCTCTCATTTTGCTGAACTTCTGGTAACCTGATCCTGGCTTGTCTTATCATTTGCTGACCCTCTGATACCCCTGATCCTGGTCTGTTTACTTGTGCTGCAGCTTTTCTGGTATTCCTGACCTTGGCTATCCATATTCATCTGCATTAACCCTCGCTACACTGAAGTACTACTGTGTTGTGTTCCTGCATTAACCCTTGCTATACTGGATTACTATTGTGGTGTGTCCTACATTAACCCTCGCAGTACTGGTTATCCAAGTTTTGTGTGCTCCTGTTTACCATCTCATTACGGGGTACAGAGACTTCCTCTTCCTTGCTACCACTTTCAATTGGAACTCACTATTGCAAACTGTGTCCTGTTCCTACTGCACTACTATCAAGCTACAGGTGCAAGGTTAGTTCTCGCTTCCTCACGTACTATGTATACTGGTTATCATGCTGTTCTGATTCTGCATATTGGCCTCTATCAAGTACCTCAATCCTCACAGTTACATATATACTGGAACTGTAATCCTATTGGATTGTACTGGAGAATGGTTGGGAGGAAAATAGACAGGATTTGTGGTACAAATTTAAACCAATCACCAGAAACATTTTTGCTACATCTAGATGTACAATCATGACCCAAGGAGAATAGGAAATTGATCATTCATTGCCTCATAGCCGCAAAATTATTGGTGGCCAAACAATGGAAATCGGGTACCACTCCTACATAGATTCAATTAAAGAACCAAATACTAATACAACTTAAAATGGAGGCAGGTATTGCTTCCCAATTCAACATAATGGGGGGACAAAAGGATATTTGGAACAGATGGATCCAAAAAATACAGGAAGTTTAGGCCCAAAGAGCGTTATTAGAATTACAACAATCAATTGTGCTACTGACGAGGAGTCCCCCCCCCCCCCCCCCCGGGATCCCTCCCCTGCTTCGATTTTGTGTTAAGCATGTTTGAATGAGTAGTATTTTTTTGTATTGTTCCTTTTCTTTTTTCTTTTCATGCGCATGGATAATGCCAACTGAAAAGTTAAATCTTCTATATTGTTTTGCGATGATTGCCACATGTTGGATTTATTGTTATAATGTATGCCTAAGTATGTCTTTTTTATATTTATCAAAAAAACAAAAGCAAATAAAGCATAAAGATTAAAAAAAATATACCATATTTATCGGCGTATAACACGCACTTTTTCTCCCTGAAAATAGGGAGCAAATGATGGGTGAGTGTTATACGCCGATCGGTGGCTGGAAAAAAAAAATAATCTAAAACTTACCTCGTTCCTGCTGTCCCCCGGTGCTCTGAAGTGGCGTGGCTGTGAGGGAAGCGTTGTGAGCTCCCCTCCAGCCGCGCGGTCAATAAAGTGTGTTTTTTTTAAACAAACTTTTTGTTCCGCGCGGCTGGATGGAAGCTCACAATGCTTCCCTCACAGCCACGCACCTTCAAAGCACCGGGAGACGGAGCAGGAACAAGGTAAGTGCTGGGGTCTGGGGAAGGGGGGGAGGAGGGTGGCATACTAAGGGGCAATATCCTGGCATATTACATGGCATATTGGGGGCAATATCCTGGCATGTTGGGGGAAATATTCTGGCATATTAAAATGGCATATTGGGGGCAATATCCTGGCATATTGGGGGCAATATCCTGGCATATTAAATGGCATATTGGGGGAAATATTCTGGCATATTAAAATGGCATATTGTGGGCAATATCCTGGTATATTAAAATGGCATATTGGGGGCAATATCATGGCATATTAAATGGCATATTGGGGGCAATATCCTGGCATATTAAAATGTCATATTGGGGGCAATATCCTGGCATATTAAAATGGCATATTGGGGGCAATATCCTGGCATATTAAATGGCATATTGGGCTTCAAAGTTCTTTATTTGAAATTTAATTTTTTTTCCCTGAAATTTCCTTCTTAAAATGAGGTGCGTGTTATACGCCGACGCTTGTTATATGCCGGCATGTGTTATACGCCGATAAATACGGTATGTCTTGTAAGGTTTCAAGAAGATCCCACACATCTACAAAAAAACCTCTGAGAAACTATAAAAGGACTGCAGCTTAAAATCAGGCACCAGGTTGAAGGTCTAATGCCAACAGAGCTAAAGGTGGGCTCCTTCTATAATCTCTCTATTATACACAAAGAGAGAAACCCCAGGAGACCCATAATTTCAGCTACTAGAATGCTCATAGAAAATATATCTGACTGTGTTGAAACATCCATAAACCCCTAGTGAAAGATACTCCAAGTTACCTTAAAGATACTAATGACCTTATAAACAAACTTTCCGACCTTGTTCAAGTTTCAGATGGCACCATTTTTGCTACTATGGATGTAGAATCCCTCTACACTAGTATTTCCCATTCTGATGGTGTAACAGCATGCCACAAGTACATGGAACAAGAAAACTTAGGAATGGAACCCACAACACAACTAAAATAACTCTTACAATTTGTATCCATGGAGAAAAGACAGGAACAAGAGAAAACCTAGCAGACATCCTGGAGCAAGGATGGGACATAATCTTGAACACGAAGGAGCAGGTTAAGAATGAATGAGCAAACTAAGACAGAGCAAGCCAGGATACGGGGGTATGGAGAGACTGAGGAAGGGCAGTAGCAGACATAAGCAGGACAGTGTAAGAATCAAACTAATGATAAACAATACAGGGTAGAGGGCTAAAGATAATAACAGAGACAGACAGGGTACAGACAAAGGGCATTGCTGACAAAAAGTAAAGGCATAGACAAACACATATCCAAAAATAGAAAGGGACAGACCCCAATCTAAAAGTAGCTCTATTAAAAAAATACTCAAAGAATGGAAAGACTACATAAGTATAAAAATTAAAACATATGTATTGGAAAAGAAAGGGGTAAAGATAGGCCCCAGTGCTCAATACTAACAATAACCACAAAATAACAAGAATGATATAAATAAAAAAACACCCTTCCTCCTTTTCAATTACACTGTAGGGTTAATAATAGAACGCACCATAGTTGGAGACTGAGCGAACATATATAATAACAGTCAGTTTTACAACTATGTAATATAAGTTAGTAACACAGTTGCAGTCAAAAGCCATGCAAAAAAAGATTCTAAATATAGTACTCAGTACTCAGCACACAAAAAAAATAACTGCACAGTAATTAAAGAGTTAGTAGTGGCAGAGAGTAAGCTCATCATGCAAAAAAAAGAGGTTAATATTTGCAAACAGTAAATCCTGAAATAAATGCTCTCTGATTCAAAAAAGGCAGTTCATACAGGGGTACAAGGGGTCACACAATTGCCAAGCAGCAGAATCAGCAGGAGCAGAGTGATAGGAGTAGTTCTCCAATTCTGGTGTATGATGGTAGTGTCCCAATTACTGAAGGGGATATTTTACAGCTTTGAGGGTATGTGGAGCTATATATATAAATCACCACTCACTGCCAGAAACGCGATGCACCTGTCTCATGCACCCAGGATCATGACTAGCAATAGCCTCCACGGAACTGTAAATCCCCGAATTTGATTTACAAGTGTTCTCTACCAAGACGTCTTCGACATAGAAGCTGCTGGCTTACACCACTTAAAATACACAAATGATAAGAGTTACAGAGTATCTCAAGGCTGCAGTATAAAAAAAAAAAAGGAAAGGGGAGCGTGCAAGGACAGTGCCGATCTTTTTGCTTGCAAAAAAGCCTCTTCCAAGTATAGGAGTGCATGGTGGGAACCCTGCCTTTTAAAGTGCTCCAAATAGAAATAACAAAATATTAGTGAATCAACTGATACAATATCCAACACAAAATTTGGGATTCTACTAACCTTGGTGCAGTAGTAATCAAAATGTTATTAAAGACAGGAGGCGAGTATTTGTTTTACCGTATTTGCTCGAATATAAGACGACCCTCATTATAAGACGACCCCCCAAATTATGGATATTCTTTTAAGAAAAAAACTAAAGCCTGAATATAAGACTACCCTATAGGAAAAAAGTTTAACTTGTATATATTCACATGTAAATTGCTTTTTCATATTTAATAAAAACTTATGATATAAAAAAATGCATTTCTTGTTTTTATTTACCTTTTATGTGCCCCCCAATGGTGTCTGTCTCTCTCCCCCACCCTCCCCCCAATGTTGTCTGTCTTCCCCCCACCCGCCCACCAATTTTGGCTGTCTTGCCCCCACCCTCCGACCAATGTTGTCTGTCTTCCCCCATATTCCCCCCAATGTTGTCTATCTTCCCCCCACCCTCCCCCCAATGTTGTCTGTCTTCCCCCACCCTCCCCCCAATGTTGTCTGTCTTCCCCCACCCTCCCACCAATGTTGTCTGTCTTCCCCCCATCTTCCCCCCAATGTTGTCTGACTTCCCCCCACCCTCTCCCCCAATGTTGTCTGTCTCCCCCCTCCCTCCCTCCCTCAAACGTAGACTCCCTGGTGGCTAGTGGGGGCAGCTAGGCGATGTCTGCACGATATGTGTAGACATCCCCCAGCTGCCCATATCGCCCTGGTGGCTAGTGGGGGCAGCCGAGGGATGTCTGCACGATATGTGCAGACATCCTCCATGCTGCCCGACACTTCCGTCCATTATGACGGACAGCCGCTCCGTCATAATAGACGGAAGTGTATGGGCAGCATTGAGGATGTCTGCACTATCGTGCAGACATCCCCCTGCTGCCCAAATATCATTGGTGGCCAGTGGGGGCAGCCGGAGGATGTCTGCAAGATACGCGCAGACATCCTCCGCTGCTGCCCGGCACTTCCGCCGGGACTTTTATGATAAAGCCGGAAGGACCCGGCTTCATCATAGAAGTCCCGGCGGTCGTGCCGGGCGGCAGCAGGGGATCTCTGCGCGCATCGCGCAGACATCCTCCGGCTTTTAGCGAGGGGGATCCAGGTCCTCTGCAGCTCTGCGGGGGACCTGGATCCATGTCTTATAATTTGACCTCGATTTGAGGTCAGATAATAAGACGACCTTGAATATAAGACGAGGGGTCTTTTTCAGAGCATTTGCTCTGAAAAAAACCTCGTCTTATATTCGAGCAAATACGGTACTTTATTTAATGTAAACCTCCAGCAGCAAAAAAACAGTTAACAGTTTATTGAAAAAACAACCAATCAATGAACAGTAGAGGGTAAAGGAGCCTATTTAGCTCCTCCTACTTCCTCTTTTTTTTGTAACAGCCTGAACTACAGAGTACTTATAACATGATGAACACAATGACCAAACAATGGGTGGGGACACAAATCAGGGTGGGAAATACTTGCCTCCTGTCTTTAATTCAATTAGGAATCCTGAATTTTATGGCAAGACAGGAGGCTTCATATTTGCAATTTTAACTTCCAGACAGAACTGTAAGACACAGGTGAAAATAGAAGGTCCAAAACGTTGATTCCCTGGACCAATCGGCCCCCACAAGAATGCCAGGAAGTGACCTGCCAGCCTCGCCCACCGAAGGAACAATCAATACCCGCCAGCTTCAAGAAACTCTTTAATCCAGCATACAATAGTCAGGGAAGGAACCAGTTTAAAGGGAATGGTGTATGAGATCAGAAGGGGGCCCAAAAGAGAGAGTTGCAGAGGAGCGATAAACTGCTGAGTAAGCTTGCACACACCTGGCCATGCAGAACTTAGGCTTGTTGGGGAAGTAAGCATAGAAAAAAGAGGAGGAATTTATTTTAGTGCGTTGTGATATAGCGACAGAGATAGAAAATGAAAAAGACCCGATGTCAAGCGTCCGGACGTCCATGACCCTATGAAAGGAAACTAGGCAAAGCAGTGTAACAAGACAGTGTAGCAAGGTTGTGTCTGCCATAGAGGATAGTAACCTGTTGCCTTATGAGATGGTGTAGGACACGGAGGATGAGCGTGAAGGGGGGAAACGCGTTGGCTCCCTTGAGCCATGCCTGGGAGAAGGCATCTGTCACCAGAGACAGGGGATCTGTCATGCAGCTGAAAAAACGGGCAGCAACTGTTGAGATTCTGAAAGACCAATGTATAGAGGCACCAGTCGCTTGCTTCCCTCCAGTGCCGGCAGAACCAATCTGCTACTAGGTTGTCTTTCTCAGATATGTTTTCTGCCTTGGCCGATATCTGATTGTCCAAACAATATTGGTACAAATCCCTGGCAAGGTCCTAGAGTAAACGGTAGCTTAATCATACGATTAAGTTCTATTGCTATTCTATAAACCGAACGTTCGGTTTATAGAATAGCAATAGGATTACATGTATTCCATAAGCCGAAAGTCTATAAACCGAACGTTCGGTTTATAGACTTTCACCTTATGGAATGCATGTAATAGTACTATGGCTTTCTATAAACAGAAACAGAGACCCCATTCATAAATTTTTATGAATGGAGACTCTGTCTCTGTTTAGAGAAAGCCAATAGTACTATTACATGCATTCCAAATGACGAAAGTCTATAAACCGAACGTTCGGTTTATAGACTTTCGGTTTATGGAATACATGTAATCCTATTGCTATTCTATAAACCGAACGTTCTATTTTGCATGGGTTTATGCTGCAGTTTTGTTACTAATTTATATTACATAGTTATGAGCCTGATTGTTACTATTTATATTTGCTCAGTCTCCAACTATGGTGCATTCTATTATTAACCCTGCAGGGCAACTGAAAAGGGGGGTGGGGGGGTGTTGTAATATACATATATATATTTTGTTATTTTTTGTTTGTATTGAGCACTGGGGCATTATGGCCTATCTTTACACAAACGCAGCGCTTTCTATAAACTGAACTATACTATATAAAAAATTTATGAATGGGGACTCTGTTTCGGTTTATAGAAAGCCCATAGTATTACATGTATTCCATAAGCCGAAAGTCTATAAACCGAACGTTCGGTTTATAGACTTTCGGCTTTTAAATTGCATGTGTAGTAGTAAATGCTATGAAGTTGAACGAATGAACGAATGGTTTAATATAAATGAAAATCATTCGTCCATTCGTGCTATAGTATTGGCATCACTATAAACCGAAATAGAGTCGGTTTATAGAATGCCAATAGACTTACATGCATTCCATAAATCGAAATTCGTTCATTATGTTGGTTTATGGTATGTACTATATATGTGTAATGCTATTGTATTCTATAAACCGACTCTATTTCGGCTTATAGAATGCCAATAGTACTACGAATGGACGAATGGATGAATGAACGAATGATTTTTGTTTATTAACCATTAGGTCATTCGGCTTTCGTGAGCTTAGCATTTTCGTTATTCGTTTTTCAAACGAATGAATGAAAATGCTATTTTCGGACGAAAATGCATTCGTCCGAAAACGAATGCACATGTCTAATATATGCTAAGACAAAACTATGAATGAAAAATACAGATACAAATTATAATGCTAACTAAAAACCTACCATATTAATTTCTTTAAATATACCCCAAATTATATATTTGTGTGCTAAGTACTCTAGATATTAAAGGCCGGATTTATCAAGACAAAAAAGGTGCTTTTTCAAAAAAGTTCTACATTTGGAGCAAACTGCCATGACATTCCATTGGTTTCCATGTTAATTACTACCATTTTAGTATGTTTTCCTGAAATAGCACCAGTTTTGGCTTGATAAATATGGCCCATAGATTCTATTTTGCATGGCTTTATGCTGCAGTTTTGTTACTAATTTATATTACATAGTGATGAGCATGATTGTTACTATTTATATTTGCTCAGTCTCCAACTATGGTGCATTCTATTATCAACCCTGCAGGGCAACTGAAAAGGGGGGGGGGGGGGGGGGTTGTATGTATATATATTTTGTTATTTTTTGGGTTTTGTTTGTATTGAGCACTAAGGCATTATGGCCTATCTTTACACAAACGCATATAACTACAATACTAAATACTACTAAGTAGAAGGATCACAATGGAACATTTAAGCAAATGTAGATACAGGGTCTAGCCTAATAAGTAGGGGTTTAATTACACCTATTGGCCAAATTATGATTAAGCCTGTCAACTGCATTAAGGTACCCCACAATCTGTCAATTCCTAGAACATATTTGTCCATATGAACTAAATAATAAACTAGCAAATGAATAATAGAATCTAAAGACTTACACCACACAGACAGACATACAGGACATATATAGCAAACCTAAAGTTTTAAGACTATAGGACTGCACAGACAGACAGCTTAAAAGAAACCAAATGGATATGGTTGCACATTTAAATAGGAGCAGAGAGACACAGGTGGCAACAACATAAACCTAGAATTGAGCAACAGATAAAGCCCATAGTATTACATGTATTCCATAAGCCGAAAGTCTATAAACTGAACATTCGGTTTATAGACTTTCGGCTTATGAAATACGTGTAATCCTATTGCTATTCTATAAACCAAACGTTCGGTTTATAGAATAGCAATAGGATTACATGTATTCCATAAGGTGAAAGTCTATAAACCGAACGTTTATAGACAGCAAAGAAGCAGAGAGCTAAGCATGGGCAGGTGGCAGACAATAACCAGACTCAAGCAGGTGACGGACTATAGCCAGAGTTAGACATGTGCCGGTCTTCTGGCTAGGCTTAGCCAAAGAAAAACCGGAATGAGTATAAATAATATATAAATATAACAGTATAGAAATAAACTTGAAGTTGGATAAAAACTGGACATGGGATGATCCTGCATGCAGGATGAAGTCTGACCATGGCAAAATTGGAAGAGGATCACATCTTCAACTGTCTTACAAGACCTCTAGTATATCTCTGCTACATTTATGATATTCAAATCATATGGACTGGTAACAAAGAGGAGATTCTCAGATTTTATGAAGACTGTAATGCCTTCTATCCCAAAATAAACTTGACACTGAGTTACTCTCACATAAACATCCACTTTCTGGACATCACCATATACATCAAGAACAGCTCCATTCAGACTTCACTATACCGAAAACAAACATACAGGCCAACCTTCCTGAAACACAACAGTTTCCATCCCAGACATAACAAAGATCATACCAAAATAAAACCGCTAACACCCCCAGAGATACCAGTAGCTACAAAAAAAGACACTGCGTACCATTAGTGATGACCTAAAATCCATAAATGGACAACTTGAGCTTAATTCGGGAGAACTTTGACTATTAGTCCTCCCATAGAAGTCAGTGGGGTGGACCAAGGCTTATTTTACTCGTTGAGGCATGGTGTCATCATGGCCTGCTCCAGTGAGTAATGTGTAACTATATATGTAAGTCCTCACCTTCAGTTAGTGTTAGCAGAGTATGGGCTGTTTATGATATGCTAAACTCCTAATTAACAATCACTCAACTGTAATACCACATACACCATATGCATCTGGGGAGATTAGATATTAAGGTTCCTTCTTTTCCAGATTTCCTCTGCTTCTATTATATGATCACTGTTTTCCCTAGAGTAAAGGCAACATCCCTTTTCCATCATTAACTGATCTTCTACCTGGTTGTCTATTTCATGCCAGGTCAGTGAATTCACAGATTTCCAGTTTCTTACTATCTCTTATTATGCTGCTAGAAAAATGTTTACAACTAAAATACATTGTGAGTGGTCTAGATTTGAAAGCTTTAGATGGAACAGGGTAGTTTCTGGTCCGAGGAGTAGGCTGGTATGTAAATTATATGAAAGTTTTTTCAAAATCAGTCTTCATAGGGACATCATTTTTGGACAAGTCAACCAAATGTGTTCAAATGAATGCCCTGGGGCACTGCAACTCTAACATCTGGTGGATGCGTCCTTGAAAATGTGGTCTAGTCTTTCCGGAGTTAGATACAACATAAAAAAAGATTCTTATAATATATTTATATTAAGTTTGTGCAGTGAATCACTTTTGTTGTGGTTTCTATCCCTTTTAACCATTCTTCTTCTGAAGCTGAGAAGGTAAGCTCCTCTTCCCAGGCTTGGATATGTGTTCAATCCTTAAAAGGTAATTTAGGAATTAGGATTTGAGTAAGTTTGCTTATAATTTGCTTTTCCAGTCTCTGTTGAAGAATGTGTCAAGGTTACGGAAAAAGAAACATATGAAAGTACTCCAATATGTCGTGATCACAGAGTCCTTCCCTCTCGGTCCTCCCACCGATTAAAATGAAAAAAGAAAAGGAGATCATGCTGGGGTGAGGCAGGACA
Source organism: Pelodytes ibericus (assembly GCA_036172795.1). NCBI lineage: Eukaryota > Metazoa > Chordata > Amphibia > Anura > Pelodytidae > Pelodytes > Pelodytes ibericus. The sequence continues at coordinate 45,840,684 of CM069866.1, read as the reverse complement.
AAAGCGGCACGATGTATGAGACAGGACTCCTGTATGTCTGTGCATAAACGTTTTAATAGAAACAACGGCACAGACATATGCTGAACAAGTGACAAACACCAGGAGGATCTGGAAAAACCTAAGTGTTTCGCGCCTTTGTGCTGGCGCTCCGTCAGGGATACAGGTGAGTAGTGGAAATCCACTTATATAGATAGGTGCTGAGTGCAATAATTCAATAGAAAAAACACGTGTGAACATAGTTCACATGAAATAAATAAAACCACTCATTAAACTGACTAACGTTTATATTAAACGGAAGTCAGATAAAATACCTGGACAAACATTTTTTTAAATACTGAAACTTATCGAGAAGAGAGATATTATCAACACTGCCCACAATGACAACATTATAATACATCATCAATTAATTAGCAGTTACATTAAATGTAATATGAAGGCTGTGCACATCCAAAAATAAAATCCACATATATGAATATACTGAGACACAAATCACAAACTTATTTGATGTACTTATTTAAACCTGAAAAAGGACACAAAGAGTAAGAGAATCGGAAAATAAATGAACTATCCGCATACTAAAAAAAAAATAAAAAAATTAAAAGGAAGGAGGGGGGGAGAAAAGGGGGGAAAGACACACAGACAGAGGGATAATGATTTGGTAAATACATTAATGTCTAAAAATATGATTTAGATCCCACTCTTTGTTCATGCCTATAGGCCACCTTGTGCGTAGTTTGAAAATCCAATACATTTCTCTTTTATTTAATAAATTTTGTTTATTACCTCCCCGTACTGGACTGAAGATTTTTTCTATTGCTTGAAGTTCAAAATACTTTTTATCACCACCGCAACAGGTTTGGAAATGTTTATTTATAGTAGAAGTCTTGTCATTTGTAGATATATCTTTAAGATGTTGTCTCATTCTTTCTTTGAGAGGTCTTCTGGTTCTACTTACATATTGAAAGTTACATTTCTTGCACATAATGAGATCCAATCTATGAACGTTTATTAACTGATAAAGTTAAGTTTGTGGCACGTAAAACTGAAACTTTAGGAACACATTTGTCCCCAAATTTTTCCAAAAAAATCGAACTAATAGTAGAAGTAACAGTAACTGGATATCACACATAGGTATGTATAAATGTGGAGGTAAATGCCTCTGCTGTAAATTTGTAAAACAAACAAGCAAGTTCCAATCAACCGTAACGGGTGAGGAATTCGGGATGCGAAGTCTTGTCAATTGAGATACGGCTTTTGTGATTTATCTCATTATGTGCAAGAAATGTCACTTTCAATATGTGGGTAGAACCACAAGACCTCTCAAAGAAAGAATGAGAGAACATCTTAATGATATATCTTTAAATGACAAGACTTCTACCGTAAATAAACATTTACAACCCTGTTGCGGTGATGATAAAAAGTATTTTGAATTTCAAGCAATAGAAAAAATCTTCAGTCCAGTATGGGGAGGTAATAAACAAAATTTATTGAATAAAAGAGAAATGTATTGAATTTTCAAACTACGCACAAGGTGTCCTCTAAGCATAAACAAAGAGTGGGATCTAAATCCTATTTTTAGACATTAATGTATTTACCAACTCATTATCCCTCTGTCTGTGTGTCTTTCCCCCTTTTCTACCCCCTCCTTTCTTTTTAAATTTTTAAAATTTTTTTGTTAGTATGTGGATAGTTCATTTATTTTCTGATTCTCTTACTCTTTGTGTCCTTTTTCATGTTTAAATAAGTACATCAAATAAGTTTGTGATTTGTGTCTCTGTATATTCATATATGTGGATTTTATTTTTGTATGTGCACAGCCTTCCTATTACATTTAATCAGTGGCATCCCGAGGGGGGCGCGGGGGGTGAGACCACACCGGGTGACACCTCCAGCGGGGGTGACATACGTGCTGCCGGCATCACCCCGCAGCGAATGTCACATCTGGTGTCAGTGTTTCCCTCCTCCGTGAAGGAGGGAACACTGCACGGAGACGTCCGGCCAGGGACAGGGAGCAGCAGCCAGGCGGTAAGTACTGGGGAAGGAGGGAGGAGGGAGGAATGGGAAAATTGGCTGGGGCACCTGAATGGCACAATATTACTGGTATCTGACTGGCACAATATTACTGGGCTCTGAGTGGCACAATATTACTGGGCATCTGAATGGCACAATATTACTGGTATCTGACTGGCACAATATTACAGGGCTCTGAGTGGCACAATATTACTGGGCTCTGAGTGGCACAATATTACTGGGCTCTGAATGGCACAATATTACAGGCATCTGACTAGCACAATATTACTGGGCTCTGAGTGGCACAATATTACTGGGCTCTGAATGGCACAACATTACAGGCATCTGGCACAATATTACAGGCAGCTGGCACAATAATACTGGGCTCTGAGTGGCACAATATAACTGGTGTCTGACTGGCACAATATTACTGGGCTCTGAATGGCACAATATTACAGGTATCTGGCACAATATTACAGGCATCTGGCACAATAATACTGGGCTCTGAGTGGCACAATATTACTGGTGTCTGACTGGCACAATATTACTGGGCTCTAAATGGCATAACATTACTGGGCTCTGAGTGGCACAATATTACTGTCATCTGACTGGCACAATATTACTGGGCTCTGACTGGCACAATATTACAGGCATCTGACTAGCACAATATTACTGGGCTCTGAGTGGCCCAATATTACTGATATCTGACTGGCACAATATTACTGGAATCTGACTGGCACAATATTACTGGGCTCTGAATGGCCCAATATTACTGACATCTGAATGGCACAATATTACTGGGCTCTGAATGGCACAATATTACTGGCATCTGACTGGCACAATATTATAGGCATCTGACTGGCACAATATTACTGTGCTCTGAGTGGCACAATATTACTGGTGTCTGACTGGCGCAATATTAGTGGGCTGTGAGTGGCACAATATTACTGGCATCTGACTTGCACAATATTACAGGAATCGGACTAGCACAATATTACTGGGCTCTGAGTGGCCCAATATTACTGGTATCTGACTGGCACAATATTACTGGTATCTGACTGGCACAATATTACTGGGCATCTGAATGGCACAATATTACTGGGCTCTGAATGGCACAATATTACTGGCATCTGACTGGCACAATTTTACAGGCATCTGACTGGAACAATATTACTGGTGTCTGACTGGCACAATATTACTGGTGTCTGACTGGCACAATATTACTGGGATCTGAATGGCACAATATTGCTGGGCATCTGAATGGCACAATATTACTGGGCTCTGAATGGCACAATATTACTGGCATCTGACTGGCACAATTTTACAGGCATCTGACTGGAACAATATTACTGGTGTCTGACAGAGCCCAGTAATATTGTGCTATTCAGAGCCCAGTAATATTGTGCCAGTCAGACACCAGTAATATTGTTCCAGTCAGATGCCTGTAAAATTGTGCCAGTCAGATGCCAGTAATATTGTGCCATTCAGAGCCCAGTAATATTGTGCCATTCAGATGCCCAGCAATATTGTGCCATTCAGATCCCAGTAATATTGTGCCAGTCAGACACCAGTAATATTGTGCCAGTCAGACACCTGTAATATTGTGCCACTCAGAGCCCAGTAATATTGTGCCAGTCAGATGCCTGTAATATTCTGCCAGTCAGATGCCATTAATATTGTGCCATTCAGAGCCCAGTAATATTATGCCATTCAGATACCAGTAATATTGTGCCACTCAGAGCCCAGTAATATTATGCTATTCAGAAACCAGTAATATTGTGCCACTCAGAGCCCAGTAATATTGTGCCAGTCAGATACCAGTAATAATGTGCCATTCAGATCCCAGTAATATTGTGCCACTCAGAGCCCAGTAATATTGTGCTATTCAGAGCCCAGTAATATTGTGCCAGAGTGGCACAATATTACTGGGATCTGAATGGCACATTATTACTGGTATCTGACTGGCACAATATTACTGGGCTCTGAGTGGCACAATATTACTGGTTTCTGAATAGCATAATATTACTGGGCTCTGAGTGGCACAATATTACTGGTATCTGAATGGCATAATATTACTGGGCTCTGAATGGCACAATATTAATGGCATCTGACTGGCAGAATATTACAGGCATCTGACTGGCACAATATTACTGGGCTCTGAGTGGCACAATATTACAGGTGTCTGACTGTCACAATATTACTGGGCTCTGAATGGCACAATATTACTGGGCTCTGAGTGGCACAATATTACTGGCATCTTAATGGCACAATATTACTGGTATCTGACTGGCACAATATTACTGGGCTCTGAGTGGCACAATATTACTGGTATCTGAATGGCATAATATTACTGGTCTCTGAATGGCACAATATTACTGGTATTTGAATGGCACAATATTACTGGTATCTGAATGGCACAATATTACTGGCATATGAATGGCACAATAATACTGGCATCTTAATGGCACATTGATATTGGCCTCTGAATGGCACAATAATATTGGCATATTAATGGGCAAATTGGCTATGGCTTATTAATGACAAAATGATACTGGCATATAATTGGGCAAATTGTCTGTTATAAAGATAGAGATGTCTGTATGTATAGATATGTATTGTTTTAGAATTGTACAATTGTCACCTCGTGGGGCTCCTGTGTGTTGCAAAATGAATGGCGGTCCCATGTCTGGCATAATTATGGGGCGCTTGTGTGTGGCATATTTATTGGGCCCCATGTTTGGCATAATTAAGGGACTCTTTTGTGTGGCATAATTATCGGGCACCTCTGTGTGTGTGGCGTAATTATGGGGCACCTGTGTGTATGTGGCATAAATAATTGGGCAGAGGTGAGGCATAAATAGTGGGGCTCTGGTGTAGCATAATTTATGGGGCTCTGGTGTGGCATAATTTATGGGGCTCCTGTGTGTGTCATAGTTATGGGGCTCCTGTGTGTGGCATATTTAATAGGCCTTCTAACTGGCGTTACTAAGGAATCTGTTTGGCATTGTATTGGAGGAAATCCAGGGGGGTGACACCATGAGTTTCCGCACCGGGTGACACCAACCCTAGTGATGCCTCTGCATTTAATGTAACTGCTAATTAATTGATGATGTAATATAATGTTGTCATTGTGGGCAGTGTTGAGTCTATCAATCCACTAATCTCTCAGTTTCAGTATTTTGAATAATGTTTGTCCAGGTATTTGATCTGACTTCCGTTTAATATAAACTGGTTTTATTTATTTCATGTGATGTATGTTCACACGTGTTTTTCTATTGAATTATTGCACTCAGCACCTATCTAAATAAGTGGATTTCCACTACTCACCTGTATCCCTGACGAAGCGCCAGCACGCAGGCGCGAAACGCGTAGATTTTTTCAGATCCACCTGGTGTTTGTCACTTGTTCAGCATATGTCTGTGCCGTATGAATGGGGACTCTATATCGGTTTATAGAATAGCAATAGCATTACATGTATTACATAAACTGAAAGTCTATAAACCGACTCTCTTTCGGTTTATAGACTTTCGGTTTATGGAATGCATGTAATGCTATGAACGAATGAACGAATGGTTAATAAACGAAAATCATTCGTCCATTCGTGCTATTGGCTTTCTATAAACCGAAATAGAGTCAGTTTATAGAATACCAATAGCATTACATGCATTCCATAAACCGAAAGTCGTTCATTATGTCGGTTTATGCAATGTATGTAATACTATTCTATAAACCGACTCTATTTCAGTTTATAGAATGCCAATAGCACGAATGGACGAATGATTTTCGTTTATTAATCATTCGTTCATTCAGCTTTCGTTAGTTTAGCATTTTCGATATTAGTTTTTCGGACGAATAGACGAAAATGCAATTTTTGGACGAAAATGCATTCATCCGAAAACGAATGCACATGTCTACTATATATAAGCTGGAGTCACCGCACATCACATGAGCTATTCTTAGTGTAGGGAGAGGATGCTGCAGCTGTGAGGGACAGATTCAAAAAAATTCTGGTGTTGAATCTGCAAACTACAGCGATTATTCAAATTACAGTTATTATTTTAGTGGCTGCTATACTACATATTTGTACCCTGCCCTGAGCCCAGTGCCACAGAGAGTGCAGTGCACTTGCAACTGCATGTGTGCCAGGCACATGACTTTAATCCTGTTCTGTTAGCTCAGTGGGCAAAAGCTAGGCATTTTTAAATACTGCAATTTGTTGGTGTTAAATATTACTTTTGCGTTCTGCACTTCATATCTGAGAGTCAAATAGAACCGTCAAATACTGTGCTTACAGCGAACTTTGAAAAATTCTAATAGTTTTGGGTGGTAAATAGTACATTTGCGTCTTGCGGTGCACTTCATATCTGAGAGTCAAATAGACCAGTCCAATACTGTGCTTACAGCGCACTTTGAAAAATTCTGGCTACCTCCTCCTCCTCCTCCTCCTCCAGCGCCTGGGTAGGAGGATACACTCCTAGGAGGGTAGGAGGATACATTTCCTCAGTTAGCATGTGTGAACCCACATTCCAGCATAATTGTGGGGAGGAAGTCTCAGTTCCAGTAAGAAGGCCATGATACGCAACAAAGTGGGTAAACAGAGTATGATGAATATCATTGGTAGAGTGGGGAGGGTGAAGGAAGGGGATTTATACAGAGGTAAGATTACCGGGTTATTATGTAAAACAGTATATCAGCCATAGTTATGTAACTTCGTGATCACTGAGGTCAAAAACATCTGGTATGTATTGCTAGGGGGAGGTAGCGGGTGTGGTGGGGTGAGATGAGTGCCTTTTAAGTGGACAGTTGTACTTCCAAGACCAGGTCTTGCTTCCTGCAACAGTGGAGATATATATGGGGAGAAGGGGAGGAAAATTATAAATTCAGAAATGTTTGAAGGTGGGGAGGGGAAGAAGGGGGAGAGAAAACATAGGGGAGGAGCAGAGGGATGAAACATACTTAACATGAAAGTATAAATCATTAGAAACTGAAAATAGCTATTGACTGCAGGTAACTGTTGTTTTCTATTGGGGATGGTTGTGTTCCCAGTATCGGTGTATAATAGAGTGAGTTTACTTGTAAATGGTGCTGCAAGGAAGTGCCGTTAGCTCCTCTTAGGAAAAAAGAAAATATATTGAGATGGGGTACCTAGGGGTGGTGGTTCCTACATTGTAGGGGTGTCCTTCATTTGCCAGGGTAGCATGTACAAGGGGTCAAGGTGAATTCTTGGTATACAATACAATTATTGAGGTTCAAATAGTTGTGTTGGGATTTTTGTACATTTGAGGGTTTGAAGATGGTCAGTCCATGGTTGCTATTTATGAGCGGCCTTAAGGCACTCACCTTTAAATGTACAGATCAATACTTCCAACCTCCTGAAGTCCTCCACTGAGGCGGTCCACTCTACAAATGTTAGTGCCCTTGGTTGTTTTTATAACCTCGGGATTAGTATTTTTATGGCGTTAAGAAGGATAGGAGTAAGAGATTTCTTATATTTACCAATGGATGTGAAAATGTGGTGTAAATGTGAGGCAAGTGAAGTCAGGGTCTGAGATTGCTCTGATTGTTTTGATGACAGCCGTCCATAGAGGAGCCACAAGGGGGCTTGTCCACCATACATGAAGAAAAGTCCCTTTAGATAGGTGACATCTCAAACAGGTGTCCGAGTAAGCAGGAAAAAGCCTGTTGAGAGTGGTAGGGACCCTGTACCACTTAGTTAGTTATATATATAAATGTTTTTGTGCATGGGCTTATTTAAAGCATTTGTGTGTGAGGAGGGATAGTTTTGTCCATTGTCTGTCAGTGAGCATGGTGTCACAGATGGTGTCCCATTGTCTAATGTTGTGTAGCTTTGTGGAGGGTTTGAGTTGTGTCAGTGTATCACAGGTTGTTGAGATAAGTCGTTTGGGTATGTTAGGTGTAATACAGAGGGCTTCATAGAGGGTGATGGTGGGGGGGGTATTGTTGATGGTTCATGGTCCTATTGGTATAGTGTCTGAGCTGTTCAAAAATGTAGCGCTGGGCAGGTGTGGGACCTGCTTCTGAGTATAAGGCTTCTATTGGTTTAATGTGGTTATCCTTCATGATGTGTTCTAATCTAGGGTATTGTATGTATGTGTGGAACATGGGTTTCAATATTTCTGGGGAAAAGCCAGGAAGGAAGTCTTTATTGTAGATCAGTGAGGTAAGTGGGGAAGGAGAGTTGAATTTTTTGAGTGGGTGGGGTCCAAGCCACTGAGGGTATAGGTACTACCAGGCTCCTCTGTTCAAGGGAGATCCATTGCTTATTGGCACGGCCCAACCATTCTGCAATGCAGTCTAAATGTGTTGCTTTATGATAGGTTTCAATGTCTGGTAGTGCCAAGCCGCCTAAGTGTTTGGATCTGGTGTCAAAAACCCATCAGTGGAGTTTTGTATTTCCATAAAAACATAATAATATCCATTTTGAGGTATACAAAGAATTGTTTGGGGATTTGGACAGTGGTGTATCTTGGTTTTGTGCAGACACATTTTGGGCACCCCCCCTACCCACGATGCACACCCACGACATGACCCATAACCCACGTTGCACACCAAGGACATCACCCCATTTGCATGCCTCTTTCACCCCATTACATACACATTGCCAATATTATTTGCCCATAATATTCCCCAGCTAATTTGCCCAATAATATGCCAGTATCATTTGCCATTAATATGCCCCAGCCAATTTGCCCAATAATATGCAAGTATTATTTGCCATTAATAAGTCACAGCCAATTTCCCCAATAATATGCCAGTATTTGCCATTTAATCAGCCCCTGCCAATTTGCCCAATATTATGCCAGTTTAATTTGCCATTAATATTCCCCAGCCAATTTGCCCAATAATATGCCAGTGTTATTCTGCCATTTACCGGTAATATGCCCCAGCCAATTTGCCCAATATTAAGACAGTATTATCTGCCATTTAATATGCCCCTGCCAATTTGCCCAAAAATATGTTAGTGTTATTTGCCATTAATAAGCCCCAGCCAATTTGCCCAACAATATGCCAGTGTTATTTACCATTTAATATGCCCCTGCTAAGTTGCCCATTAATATGCCAGTGTTATTTACCATTTAATATGCCCCTGCTAATTTGCCCAATAATATGCCAGTGTTATTTGTCATGTTGTATTCCGCAGCTAATTTGCCCAATAATATGCCAGTGTTATTTGTCATGTTGTATTCCGCAGCCAATTTGCCCAATAATATGCCAGTGTTATTTGCCATTTAATGTGCCTCTGCCAATTTGCCCAATAATATGCCCGTGTTATTTGCCATTTAATGTGCCCCTGCCAATTTGCCCAATAATATGCCAGTGTTATTTGCCATTTAATGTGCCCCTGTCCATTTGCCCAATAATATGCCAGTGTTATTTGCCATTTAATGTGCCCCTGCCAATTTGCCCAATAATATGCCAGTGTTATTTGCCATTTAATATGCCCCTGCCAATTTGGCCAAATCCCCCCATTTCCCCAGCACTTACCTTTCCCTGGTGGCTAGTGGCAGGCAGCATGGAGTCCTTCATGCTGCCAGTTCGGCTTCCCGGCGATGGTGCCTACAGGTCATGTGACCCGGCGTGCATATGACGTCAGCGCGCCGGTCACGTGACTGTCGGCACTTACATGTCACACTGCATGGGGAGCCGAACAGGCAGCATGGAGGTTTCTCTGTGCTGCCTCTTCGGCTCCCCGTGCAGCCTGGCAGGCGGGGTTGGTGATGGGGGGATCTTCCGATCCCTTCTCACCTCCATCTCTGCCTGCAAGCGCAGTCTTTTTTTTTTTTCAGTGCTGGCGCCCCGCTCCCGCCCCGCTGCCGCCCCCCAAAATTTGCCGCCCTAGGCATCCGCCTAGGATTCCTCGCGGTAAATACAGCACTGGATCTGGATGTGGAGGTCTATAAGAGGTACAGAAGCCTGGGGAGGACATTCATTATAATAGCCCCTGCATGGAAAAACCAGGAGAGTTTACATTTGGACCAATTGTCCATATCAAGTCTAATACATACAATGGCTAGTGTGGGGTAGTTGAGTGTGTAAAGATGGGCAACATCCTAGATATTTGATATTGTCGTGTGTTTAGGAAAGGTTCCATGGCTAGGACAAATGGGAGGAAGGAGCGGGCAGCCCTGACTAATGCCGTTCGACAGGGTGAATGGGTCAGACAGACCCTGACACGGGCTGTTGGTGAGTGGTATTGAATACAACGGATTACAGAGGGCCCCAATGCTAGTTTGGTTAGTACCACTTCTAGAAAGACCCAATTTACCCTGTCATAAAGTAAATTGATTATCTTTGTGGTGTTGTCCCTGGCCTCACGACCAGGAACAAACCCCACCTGGTCGCGATGGACACAGTCAGGTAAAATATCGCGAAGTCAAGTGGCCAATATCTTTTCAAAATGTTTTGTGTCATTAGTGAGGAGAGAGATGGGTCTGTAGTTAGAGCACTTTAAGTGGTCCTTACCAGGTTTGGGATTATGGTGATATGTGTTTCTTGGGCTTGTGTAGGGAGGGAGACAGATATGGCTAAGGAGATGAATGTCTTAACAACGTAAGGGACATAAAGTGGGTGTAAATATTTTAGTAAGAACATGTGAGGCCATCGGGACCAGGGCTTTTACCCATAAGGGGTGTCTTCCATGCAAGTTCTACTTCTTCTTTGGTGATTGGGGCCTCTAGTGACTCAACAGTGTCTACCGTCAGGGATGTTGGGAAATTTGTCTCTAAGGAGATGTCGAGAGGGGGAAGGTTGGGTGGGGTAGTATCTTGTGGGGCCTTGTAAATTGTATAGTTATTTTTAGTAAGTATGAAAGGTTGTGGCTATTTGAGAGGTGTCAGTCACTATGTGTTTAGTGTGAGTTTTGATTTTGGGTATAAAAAGTTCGTAGGGTATAGTAGGGCATAGTTTGGTTCGTAGGGTTTTAGCCAATTGGCGTCCAGGTTTGTTTTTGAATTTGTGGCTCTTACTTTTTAGTATATGGTAGGTCCTTTGGGACTTTGTCATGCATATAGAGGCCAATTGGGATCTGAGAGCTAGAAGGGGTTTGGTAGATGGCGGGTGATAGAGACAGTTTATATCTATTCTCTATCTTCGCTATTTAGTCCAGGAGGTCAGTCAGGGCCCCCAAATTTCTTGAAAGAGTCTATACTTATGAGGTGAACGATTTGTCTAACCAAAGAGAGCCAGCATAGAAGCGTGATATAATTTGAAAATGTTTGGGACTCCCGGTCCTCTTTTCCTTGTTCCTCTTGAAATTAAGTTAAAAGAGACTCTGGGGGGCTTGGCATCCCATACATAGGTGTTGAACCATTTTTGAAATTCAGTTAAAATTTTGCAGTTCACTACCAACAGATTTCTTTAAACGATCCCCAGATATTTAATCCCCAGATACTGGAAACTAGTAGTCTCCCATTTAAAGAGAAATTAATTATGAAGATATACAATTAGCCTTATGTCTCCCCCTATAAACATGGCCTGGCATTTACCCATGTTTAGCTTATAGTGAGAGAGATTAGAATATCTAGAGATTTTTGCGTTTTCTACACATACAGTCAGATGAAAATTAATATATTTATTCTATTTCATCCCTTCCTTCTTTTTCTTTTCTCTCTGTCGGTTAACAAACGTTATGTTTTAAATAGCGTATCTGGACACAGTATTTATATATCGTAAATTTCCAATCATATGCTCACTTATTGTCGTGTTTATTGGCTTTTCTTCGTTTTCTAAGTGCAGTGCTTACATGCAGTGCTTACATAATTTCTTTTAGTATTTTTTGTTAATATGTACTAATATCCTTTTAATCTCTTTCAAAATTTTAACTTAAGAGTATATTCGGTAATGGATCCTTTAGCATACAACTTTCATTCACCATTCATCCCTCGGGCTTGTTTCCTTCTTGATTGATTTAGCAGAGTTCCCATAATGGAATCAAGAATGTGTTTAATAGGAGTATTTCTATCTAGGGAGTATCTTAAATTTTCATTATGTGTATATGTTAATCTTAGGTTAGTAATAGGTCTTCCAGGTAGCCCATATTTGTTCAAACTCCTGGGATCTATCATGTTTAATGAAGTATCCTTTTTCCATCAGGTGTTGGAACTTTATCTGACTCAGTACATCTCCCCAAGATAGAGGACCGCTTTGTTTCCAGCATCTGGCTATCGTGATTTTAACGGCCAGGAAAATTTGGATAAGGAGATTCTGTTGTGGTCTCTTAAGTTTGCCTATAAGACTGTTTAATGCATTTTTCATTTTATCTAATGCTGGACACTCCCACCATATATGGCTAATCATGTCTTCTGGTATCAAGCATCACCAACATCTTTATTTAAATTATTATTATTTCATCTCTTTGGAGTTAAATACCAGCAAGCTTTGATTTTAAAAATAAATTTCAAATAAGTATAATGCGTGTATGCTTTTTTTTGTAATTACGTTGGGCTGCAGCCATTCTTCAAGAGTAGAATCAAACCTTAGGTCTCTCTCGCATCTAGTCAACGGGGGGTTTTTTTTATCTATTGTAATTTGTATTAATCTGTTTGTTCTTGAGATTTGCTTTGCTCTTCTACGTACCATCAACTATTCCTCTATATATGGAATCGTTATCATGGTTTTTTTGTTAATATAGTTTTTAAATCTAAGGTAATTGAAAGTCTCGGAGCAAGGTAGTTTATAATATTTTTGCAGATCTTGGAAAGATGGCAGCTAGTGATTTTATTCAGCTGTCTTATCCCTATTTGTATCCATGTTTTAGGTTTATATTAATCATGGAGTGTTGAATGGCTTCTATTGGAATAGAGGTTAGTAGAAAGTTTTTATGTTGTATCTTTTTTTTAATTTATTGATAGTAGTAACAATATTATTTATGATAGGGTTTGAAATTGTTCTACTTTATTTGTTTATAGTTAATCAGTGGCATATTAATGAGCAAATTATCAGTGGCATATTAATGAGCAAATTATCAGTGGCTATTAATGAGCAAATTATCAGTGGCTATTAATGAGCAAATTATCAGTGGCATATTATTGAGCAAATTATTACTGACAGATTAATGGACAAATTATCAGTGGCAAATTAATGGATAAACTAACACTGATGTTGGCATATTAAATCTTGGGTGTGCAATACAGGTGATGGGGCATGTCCTGTGTGTAATTTCCTCACAGAACAGTGTTTCAGTGCCATTGTTTTATTAGTGCGGTAATCCTCACTTGTAGGTATAGGCCTTTGTGGTGTTAGCAGCAGTCATTAAAATGCCCATTAACTTACCACTAACACCACTTTTTGGGTTAATGGCCATAGCCTTTACCCCATTAACTGTAAGATTAATGAGGCATCCTTCACTGGAAATCATAAAAGCTTTTCTTTTATGATTAGGAAATCATAAGCGAGTCATTTAGAGATTTCCACTAATATATTTTTGCATCAATGAGCAAGTCTAATTTGTTTCAGTGCTGTTGTTTTATTGGTGCGGTAATCCTCTATTGTAGGTATAGGCCTTTGTGGAGTTAGCAGAAGGAATTATATCACACATTCCCATTAACTTACAGCTAACACAACTTTTTGGGTTAATGGCCATAGCCTCTACCCCATTAACTATAAGATTAATGACACCTCTTTCACTAGAAATCATAAAAGCTTTTCTTTTATGACTAGGATATCATAAGTGAGTCGTTTTGGGTTTTCCACGAATACATTTTTGCATCCATGAGAAAGTCTAAATAATTTGCACGTAGTGTTCTTTTTCAAGGGTGAGTTTCCTAACTCTTCTGCTAATGAGCAACTGTTCACTCACAGAAAGTCTCCAAAATTATGAGTTATCAGTTGGAGTAGAATTTACCAACATTTTTGAAATACAGGAGTTTTTTCAATACATTGCTGTGTATTTTTCTTGCACAAGAAATGGTAGTAAATAAAGGATCAGCAAACTAAGAATTTCTGCATTCCCGGTTTCCTAAGTTGTCATTTGCTTTTAGCAGTGCAATTCTCTATAATATATTTAGCCAATCTTTTTTTATTTTTTAGCATCCGATTGCCTAAGCCAGTGACCTGGCTGTGGACAGATAATTAAGGAAGAATCACTGTTAAATAAACACATTGAAATAGTTCAAAGTCTCTACGAACTTAAAACAAAATACAAGAAGCATGACAGTAAAAAGTTGGGCTAAAACAAGCATGCAGTTGAAAGGATACAGAGCTTTCATAGTGACTGCAAACCATAAAAGAAATGCCTCAGACTAAGGTTTCATTTTTACGCTGCCATTCATCTCTTAACAAAGAACATATAATACATTCATTGAAATTTGCTTGTGGCTTCTATGTTCCAGGATGTGTACTAGTTCGCTTGTGTGCAAAGCATCTTTAGCGTAATATGTAGATTAACTAACTATTCCAATGGCCCCATGTAATAAGTACAAAAAATAGGTCCATCACTAAACTGTGCTTTGATATGCATAAGTGCATGTCATACATTATATACACCTGAGTATCATAATATTAATCAGTATGAAGAAAGGAAGATCATTTGTACTATTTTCAAGGTTTCAGTATATTATGCACATGCACATGACACAAGCACAACTAAAGTCTGTAGTGTACAATTATACAAGTACATATGTAATGAAATCAGATATAGAACCTTAAAATATGTGTCACTTCCAGGGGTGGAACCAAAGATGGTCTCTAAGCATTGGAATAGCTAGACAAAATATAGTTATGAGCAGAGAGTGCTAAACTCTGTCTCATCCATCGAAGTACTACTGTATTTGGAGCCAAGCCTGACATTTGCTGCATCAGAGTCACACTCGCTAGAGTGACAAGGTGAAAAACCATCCGTGTGTCCTGGTATAAGGCAGTATGTGAATGATATAAAGTATTTTCAGCAAGCCAAACAGCGCACCAGTCCATCAGCTTAATGAAATCCACAGGTCACGGAGTGTATGAAAGTAGAAAAATCTTTATTCAAATAAAAGCATCATCAGAGAGGAGATCTCATGCGTTTCACTGCAAGGGCTTAATCATAGATATCAAACCCAAGTAAGGTGTCTGTTTTAAAAGGGCAGTAAGGAAACTCCCCACACCTGAATCAATTCTGGTTGGTCAGAGGGTTTACGCCCATTAAAAACAAAAGACAAGTCATTATACAAGATTTAACCCCTTAGTGGTTTGCATAGTATGAGAAAACAGTTCAAACATAAAACAATCATTATATATTTCTATCCAGGTTAGTGTACGCTCCTAATAATTTGATCCTATAAAAAGACAGTACAATAGGGTCAAAAAGATCCTGGAGGGAATACCTATGCAATAGTTAAGGATACATAAAGACCCTATACAAATAGATGGGTCAAAAAAAATAAAAATAAATAAAAGGGTCAAGGGCAATAGAAAGCAGTAACAATTAAGGCAGTATGTGAATCCATCAAACCAGAAGCTCCTCACTGAGCAAGAGGAACTGGAAATTATAGCTGTAAAATAACAAACGTTATTATTCTGATTCTGGTTCGCCAGCCTATCTTACACAATTTAGCCTCTGTTCTAGTAACCATGAATTTACAAGCCTTGTTATAATTGTCAACTCTCCTCAGTTGTTCCTGGTCATGTGCTGACTCTCTGCCTATAAAAGCCCCTTCCTATACCTGTGACAGAACCCTCCAGCACTGGGGTTCTTGGAGAGAACTAATCGCTTGCCTCCTCCCTATAGATTATGGACCCTGGCATTAAAGAGCGATTTTAGATTTGGAGAGGTGGGCACTATGGGAAAGATTACAATTGGCATTGATTACAGTGTGTCACAGGGGAGTATAGTCACAGTAAATGGACTGCAGTTCTATGAGTACTGCATATAAACTTGTATTTGTTATATGTCATGTTTAAAGCTGTACAAGTTCGCTGTGGCTCATCCATTGTTCTCTGTTAAATAGTTTTACTGTTAGGTGATTATGTCCATTGTATGCTTGTACCAGTTTAATGACTGGACCTGTTATGGCAATATGAGATAAAATGGACAGTTGCTTGTTTTAACAGTTAAAACGGTGCTTAGAAGATAGAGACATTTCCTTACAGAATATAACCCCCCTTCTTTCCCCCTGTTGCTTGTGCAGCTTTACTAAGATACGTGTATATTTGCATAAGCACACCTATTGTCCTTCATATAACCAATCAACTAGTGGTACAATAGACGCCCCCTTCCTATCTCCTGAAGTGTATATCAAGCTGTATCACACCCAATAAAGTAGAGATTTGCTTTGACTCCACAGAGTGTGTCAGTGTCTTTTCTCTCTGTGCACGTATCATATCTAACTAATTTGGACCAACACATCAACATAACTGACCCTTGATCAGATCCTAAACAGTTGGCGCCCAACGTGGGGCTCGAGAGACCTCCTGGCGGGACACCCCCCAAACCATCGGACAGAGGCGAGACACATCAACGGACACCGGGACTGCAGCCCGTGATTGAGGTGAGGAAGTTTATCATCTTACCTGCATGTGTCACTTGGTGTAGTCTTCGTATATCTGTCCGAGGGAGTGTGTGACGCCAGCCAGAAGCATCGTGTGGGCATGACAGTAAGAATCCAAATATGTTGAAAATATCTTGATGTGTTATATATTGTGAGGAAAACTTTGAGTGACTAACCTATATCTACGTATAATAATAAGTCTACCTCAAAATTCCTGTGCCGCGGGTCAGCCCAGTTGTCTACCCGGGGGGACATACGGGGAGGAGGCGGTCCGAGTAAGCTCAGGTGTGCTGTGTATGGTCACAGAGAACTATACGTATCAGACTCTGACTCAACAAAATATACGTAATATATGTTGAATCACAAGATTAAGTTACGGAACCCCCCCATATGTTGAAAATATCTTGATGTGTGGTATATTATGACGAGAACCTTGAGTGACTAACCTATATCTACGTATAAGAATAAGTCTACCTCAAAATTCCTGTATCACGGGTCAGTCCAGTTGTCTACCCGGGGGTACAAAATATACGTAATATATGGTGAATCACAAGATTAAGTTACAGAAAGTCCCAGGAAGTGACTAAGTGAAATGGGTAATAATGCAAGTGTCCCGAAAGGGTTACTGCTTGCCTGAGCAGTACGTGGCGGACAAAAGAGGGTGGCTAGCTGTGTAGTACCACATGGCGACAATTGTTAAGTGATAAAAGAGGCAAACTGCTTGATGACAATTTGCTACAAGCAGTCGAGGTGTGGCTTGACTGTAGTAAAGAATTTGAAAGGACAGGAGGGAAGCAAAAATATGAGGAGAATTCAGGAAGGCATTATTGCAAACCTGGTAAAATCACTGGGCTGAGGCAGCCACCACCCTATAATGGCACAGACAAGAAGGAAGGTGGTTCCATATGTGGTCAGCAAAACCCCTCTTCCAGAGAGACGTGTTTTACGTGTGCTCCACATAGCCACACTTTTGTAGATCACAGCCAGATCAACACCTTGAACATGAAATACAGGAGTTGAGAACGCAAATACGCACCATAACTGGGGAGCAAGCTGAATTCCTTAGACAGGCCAATGAATCTATGACCGAAGTTAGAGAAACCCAGCAAGGATAATTTAGCATGTGATATAGTGAAAGAGAAAGTGAAGAGGCAGCAAGGAAGGCAAAGAAAGTAGCTAAGATATGTTGTATCAATATGAATACCGGCGGACAGCTGCAGCCAGAGGACTGGCGCAGACTGTTGAAAGGAAAGAAGGAATGTTACAAGACAATAACCTAGTACAGACAGCAGAAGCCTGATTCAGAGTTGCTAGGGCAATTCACCATGAAAGGTGGATAGTAGACATGTGCAAAACTAAAATTTTTGTTTCGTTTTCGTCCATTTGGATGAAAATGTTAATTTTTTCGTCTAAAACGAATTTCGTTCATTACTGCATTCGTTTCAGACGAAATTCGTTCATTATTTTCGTTTCGTTTCGTTTTATTCGTTCGTTTTATAGAATACGTGTAATACTATTGGCTTTCTATAAACCGAACGAGACTGAGTCTTCATTCATAAATTTATGAATGGAGACTTTGTCTCCGTGTAGTGAAATGCCGACAGCCTATAAACTGAAAGTCGTTCATTATGTCGGTTTATGGAATGTAAGTGTACTATGCTATTGTATTCTATAAACCGACTCTATTTCGGCTTATAGAATGCAATAGTACTACGAATGGACGAATGAACAAATGATTTTCGTTTATTAACCATTCGTTCATTCGGCTTTCCTTAGCTTAGCATTTTCGTTATTCATTTTTCGGACGAACGGAGGAAAATGCTATTTTCGGACGAAAATGCATTCGTCCGAAAACTAATGCACATGTCTAGTGGATAGTAGAAGAGATAGACATGGATGAACAGAAAGTGTTTTTAATAGTGGTATGCATTGTTTTGGAATTAATTTGCTACTAAATTTGTGTAACTGTATCTTTAAGTATGAAAAAGAAAAAATATTTGTGTGTAAAACAGCAGAAGTCATAATAAGTAATAATGTGAACTAACGGTATTTATAACAATAAGAGGCAGAACTGTTAGTTTATGTGTTTTAAAGCAACGTTTTGCCCATCCAATATAATCTGTGGTAACCTGCATACACTGTAATAGTTTTATCTTCTTAGTGTGACTAGAATTTGTGTACAGCGCTACTTACACTGTTGGTGTTATATGAATATAACATTCACACTATAGGGATGTTAGATTGCTAGGTAAAGAGCAATACGTATTTAAATAGACACAGAGATAGCATTTTCATTCTGCCACATTTATATCCAGTAAATGCACACACGTGCAAAGATAAAATGTTAATTTGTTGCGTTCTAATTTTTGTTACTATTAAGGCAAAGTACCCCATGTGATACATGGTGAGAGAATATTGAGAAGTTGTTTAACGTTTTAGATGCAAGACAAGTTTTTAATGTCATGTTTTTAGTGTCGTGTTATAAACAGACAAGTTTGTAGGAGTTAATAGTGAAGTTGAGAGAAAGCTTCCTCAGAAGCCCTCCTTCTCTCTGACAGTCTATTTGCAGATTAGAGAATTGTAGCAGCAGCTGCAAAATTATTATTATTTTTTCTTTTTGTGAAGGGAGGGGGAGAATGGGTCAGAATTCCAATTACTATTAGTTGTTGAGAGGTTCTGTGTGATATGTGCTTTGGTTATATAGTCTAATCATGATAGTATATGTCCTAATGGTAAAGAGATACATGATTATTATGTATGAGAACATATTCTCACATGATCAATTGATTCAACTATGATTATAAGAGGGTAATAATATTTCAAGAACAAAGGAGTTTTTATAATTATATTTCAACACAGACTAGTAGTAATAATATGTTTTAATTATATTTTAATGTGAAGATTAATAAGATGTTTAGTGAAATATTGCATGTTTCTAACTGGAATTTTTCGAGTTTTATTTTCATATAGATTAAAGCTGTACAGCCAACAAAAGACACGTTCAAAGTGCACCAATGACTCTGATGCTGATCATAATTATTTCTAAAGAAAAAGTTTATTTTTAAAAGAAGAAAAAGTTTTCCAATTCATGTAACAGGATTCTCACAAAGTTTATCTGAATATTGTTGTGAAAGTTGTTCAAATCAATTCTTGGATCCACGTTATTTACGTAAAGCACATTCCTGTACTGACAAACAGGCCAACAAAGGAGCAGCAATTTAGTGTTTTGATGGGCATAATAAACCCTGACCACTAGTCAACATAAGCCAAGATTTTACCTTAATGGGTAACTCGTAAACAAATCACCCAGGAGTTTGCAACAGATACAACAGTCTAAGACAGATCATCATTGTTAGGAAGTATATTTTCATTGAGTATATATGTATAAAATTGTTATTGATGATTTGTAATTTTTGTGGTAAAGATTTGTTTAATTGTGTTATTATGGGAATGTTTAGAGTATAGTGAACTTTTGAAATTTAACAATTAGACCGACTCTAACAAACACAATTTAGTCGACCTATAAAGAAATTGTATTTTGATATTATTTTTGCGGAATTTTATATAGAGCATGTTAGGAAGTTTTGTTTTTCAGATATTTTAAAATAAGTTTGTTTTTGTAAAAAAGTTTAATCTAGAAGGATTATCGATTTAAGGAGCAGGTTAAAAAGTGTCCAAAGGTAGTCCGTGAGCTTCCCTGGGACTGGGAAATTGGCTAGGATCACTTGGAGCGAAACTTGTAAGTGGTTTGGTATGTGTGATATCAGTGTTGCTAATTGTCTGTGTTTATGTTGTTTGTTTCAAGGGTCTCATCCTCAAGTGCATCCTGACCACTGACATCATGCCCCTACGTGAAGAATGGAAGACACTGCTCAGATATTCCCCATTATGGAAGTTTACAGTGCAACTAAGCTGGATGACCTACCAATGTGTGAAATAGAGGAAGTGTGCCTTATCACCTTGGATACAATGATTATGTTGACCAGGCAACTCCTGATGGTTATCCTTAAAAACAGACAATGTCAATTTCTAAGAATAAAAGGAGAGGACAGTATGAATATTCTATGGACTGTAGGGGCCTCTGGAGTCACGTCGTGGATGGGAAACCATTTTGTTTTGTCCGCTGCCTTTTTGTCTGACTGACGCTTTATGTTCTGAATGTATGCCATTTTGTGTGTTCTGAATGCATGTTCAGATTTGCTCCAAGTCACTTTAAAGAATTAGCCAACAACAGTCCTGGGGAATGGCAAACTCCGGGATTTTTTTTTTTATTTTTTACATGTATCTATTGGTTTTAGACAATTGGTAACTAATAACCTTAGGGGTTTTATTAGGCAGGGTAAGAGAAGCAATGAACAACAGATATTTAATTTGTTTTGTTCCAGCAAGAGCAATGATAGGTGCATCTTCTCTCAAGGCAAGGACATGGGCAGCAGATGTTCTCTATTATTAGTATATTCTCCAGAACATTCCTGTACCAGCCTAAATAACGGAACCAAGTATGTAATGTTTGCTTTGCACATACATGTCTTAATATATCTTTGGTGTCTCTATGTGCAAAATTATATAGTTTTGTGACCACATGTGTTTTTGGGTCATTAGGTTATTCCATTGTGTAACATTATGTAACATAGGGAGATAGTTATGGCAGGCCTGCCATATTAAGAGAGAGAGATACTTTTAATTTTTTTAGATTGTAAGTCCAATATCTCTGCTGAGCAAAGCCAAGGTCTGCTCAGTCGCCAAAGGTCTAAACCTAATCAGTATTGTCCTGAAGCAGTCCGTAAAACAGGACAGCCATAGTCGGTTATAATAAGCTTTATTATGGATGTGGTATTTTTGATTGAATGTGTTGTTTTAATTTATCAGACCACTCTAATTTTATCCTACAGTAGTTAAATAATATAAGAAAAGTGGTCACAGATCTCAAGTAGGCCACAGGTTTTGATTGGACATTTGGAATATGTTCATGGTTAGAAGATAGTTAATGGTTTTGTTTTAATAATAGTAGTCATAGGTGCTTTTTATATAATCATACAATGCGCTAAATGCACCATTGCTAAACTATGCAATCAAGCAAGAGAAAGCCTTCAGAAACACTATCCTTCTCTATGATATATCAAAGATGGCAATAAAGTTATTTATATTAGCATATGGATAAAAGAGTGGAATTGGAGGGTTAACCTGGGATAGCAAGGGTTAACTAAAAAAAAAAAAAGAGCTGATTTCGCTTTTATACTGTTTAGCTTAATTTTATTAGAGACATGTATTCATCTCTTATCTGAAGAGTTCTCAGCCTTGAAATGGTACTAGGAGGACCAGGAGAAGAAAAGTTGGCTGTGGGCCTGGAACTCTAAGTCCATAGTATCACTATTTTCTATTATCACCTGAGCTCATTAAAACAGTGTTTATTGTTCACCTCACTGTTCAAGGCCAAGATATAAGCAACAAATCCTTTTTCACTGTCAGCAGAGTTCTTTCCAAATTCTGGAAATAATTATTTTAGATATATGTGTAACAGTTATTTGTAACAGTAACAGTTATTAAGCATAGCACCTTAGGAACAGCATCTGACTTCCCTATGTGCAAAGTCTGTAACAAGGGGGGTGATGGACAAGCCATCACTCGTCTAACGTGCAGCAAGAAAAGAGTTCCGAGGCACATTGGGACAGATGAGCTAGGGCCCGATAGGGGGGACTGTTATGGCAATATGAGATAACATGGACACTTGCTTGTTTTAACAGTTAAAACGGTGCTTAGACAGAATATAACCCCCCTTCTTTCCCCCTGTTGCTTGTGCAGCTTTACTAAGATACGTGTATATTTGCATAAGCACACCTATTGTCCTTCATATAACCAATCAACTAGTGGTACAATAGATGCCCCCTTCCTATCTCCTGAAGTGTATATCAAGCTGCATCACACCAAATAAAGTCGAGATTTTCTTTGACTCCACAGAGTGTGTCAGTGTCTTTTCTCTCCGTGCACGTATCATATCTAACTAATTTGGACCAACACATCAACATAACTGACCCTTGATCAGATCCTAAACAGACCTAGTGGGGAACTACAAAGCCTGCCCCTAGTATTGTATACTAAGCCCTTGTTGATGTAATTAATAATTACATCAAGAGGGGATTAGCATACAATACTAGGGGGAGGCCTTGTAGTTTATTTATTGTAGTTTATTTATTACAGGAGCAAAACATATTTAAACAGACATAATTACTAATTATGTCTATTTAAATATGTTTTGCTCCTGTAATAAATTGTCATTCTTACTTAACCCTAACACTGGTATCGTCTAGTGACTTTAGAGCAGATCACGCTAAAGCTCTTGTAAGGGATAACTAATCACAGCACTGGTTCCGTCTAGTGGTTTGGGTTATTGCCACAATAGGCTGCTCTTGGAGCTCTGAGCAAGGAAGCAGAGCTTTTAACGTAGGTACTCAGTCGGAGTACTGAGGGTTCTGTTACAATACCTTTGCCAGATTATTGTGGTATCTGCCTGCATTATAATCAAGCTTGCTACTGATCTCTATTTACCTGTTAGTGGTTTTGGACCGTTCTACTACTCTGCCTTCTCCTACCGACTGAGCTTGGCTTGCTTGACTACGCTTCTACAGTTTTAATCAGCCTCTCAGCTCTGCTAAAGTCCAAATTGTCACTCAAAGCTCATGGGCTCAACCACTTGGGTAACGAGTGGCTGATTCTGGCAGAAGACTTTGCTGATCTGACTGCTGGACTTCAAAACCTTCTAATATCATTATCATTACACTTATCTTGGCAAGACTGAAAGAGTGACTTGAGTTGGGCCTGTCGTTTGTGGCCCTGGAGACTCACTTTTAAGCAGGAGTTTAGCTGAGACCATCCATGCAGCCTGATGGTAGTGAGAGGGGGAGTGGAGCTATGATGTAGGTATGCACGCTAGGTCTTGTGGGATTTGCAAGGGATGAATGAGCGCTCCTGATACTGCGTGTTCCCCATAGGTGACTTAGAGACATGAAGTCAAAAGTGCAGGAGAATAAAAGTGCACAAAAATAAAACTGACCGGAGAACAAAATAGTGTTGGAGCTCTTGAAAGAGGAGACCGTTATAAAAATAGGACCTGAAGCGGCTGTCACCTACCTTGTTTTACCTCCTGATCCGCCGCCATCGCGGATCAGGAGGACGCCATCCCGTCGGCTGGGGCTCAGAGTGAGAGCCCCAGCTTCCCTTGATGCTGAGACGCGCGTCCAGTAAGACGCGCGCTCAGTGACGTCACGCATGCGCGAACGGGTGTTTCATGAATATTCATGAGCCCAGTTAAAGGGCTATTTATTAAATTAACCCCTCCCTTGCCAATTGATCAGAGGTGTGTCCTGATCAATTGGTAGTGTATTTAAACGGTCATTTCACAGGTTACCTTTGCCTGTGATAGTGCCTTGTGTATCTCACTAGCGTTTTGACTCCTGATTGACTCCGTTTATCTGTTGCTGACCCGGTTCGTCCCTATATACTCCATCCGTTTGTTCCTGCATTCCTGATTATTCTGTGTATGACCCTGCTGTTCCTGACTATTCTCCGTCCGCCGCCTGCCTCGATTTCTGCTAGTGACCTGTTTATCCGGATCTCTCCTGTCCGTGACCCGGCCTGTCTCCTGACTCTCCGTTTGCCTGTATTCCTGTACGATCCTATACGGGCTCCACTTGCTGAGTATCCGGTAGTAAGTGTTCCAGCAAAATCCTTGGTGACATACCACCGGCGGCTCAACCAAGGGTGTGTAGTCATTAAGGTGAAGACCAATACTTGCTACCTACGGTACTTAGTGAGTGTCCCTATAGCCTCATCTACACTTGTGGTCCATCTCCTGAACACGACCGTTACAGCGGCCTTCCGGAAGAGCAGGTAGATGACAGCTTAACCTTCAAAAGGATTCCAAAATACAAAATTAAATGGAATTGGAATGAAAATTGGCCGATATTGAGGACAGCAATACAGAATCTCCTGCAGTCACAACCCCTTAAGTCACAACTAGACATGTGCAAAACTAAAATTTTCGTTTCATTTTCGTCCATTCGGACGAAAATGTTATTTATTTCGTCTAAAACGAATTTCGTTCATTACTGCATTCGTTTCGGACGAAATTCGTTCATTATTTTTGTTTCGTTTAGTTGTATTCGTTTATAGAATAGCAATTGGATGACATGTATTACATTAGCCGACAGCCTATAAACCGAACGTTCGGTTTATAGGCTGTCGGCATTTCACTACACGGAGACAAAGTCTCCATTCATAAATTTATGAATGGAGACTCTGTCTCCGTGTAGTGAAATGCCGACAGCCTATAAACCGAACGTTCGGTTTATAGGTTGTCGGCATTTCACTACATGGAGACAGAGTCTCCATTCATTATGAATGGAGACTTTGTCTCCGTGTACTTACATTAGCCGACAGCCTATAAACCGAACGTTCGGTTTATAGGCTGTCGGCATTTCACTACACGGAAACAAAGTCTCCATTCATAAATTTATGAATGGAGACTCTGTCTCCGTGTAGTGAAATGCCGACAGCCTATAAACCGAACGTTCGGTTTATAGGCTGTCGGCTAATGTAAGTACACGGAGACAAAGTCTCCATTCATAATGAACTTTCGGTTTATAGAATGCCAATAGACTTACATGCATTCCATAAACCGAAAGTCGTTCGGTTTATGGAATGTAAGTGTACTATGCTATTGTATTCTATAAACCGACTCTATTTCGGCTTATAGAATGCAATAGTACTACGAATGGACAAATGAACGAATGATTTTCGTAAATAACCATTCGTTCATTCGGCTTTCGTTAGCTTAGCATTTTCGTTATTCGTTTTTCGGACGAATGGACGAAAATGCTATTTTCGGACGAAAATGCATTAGTCCGAAAACGAATGCACATGTCTAGTCACAACCCCTTAAGACTGGATTCATGAGTCAGTGGTAAAACCACTATAACTGGAACTGTCAGTAGTGAATAGAGCATGTATGAATACCACTACTGTCTAAGTAGACTCTGAAATTTAAGAGCAAAGTGCTGAAGATTGGATGGTAAACCAGCAGAAATAATGTACCTATAGAATATCCCCAGTAGTACTTAACAGACCAGATAACCTGAACAGGCTCTGTAAGTTTGCCAGACTACAGAAATGGTCTAAAGAAAGTGAATAATCTGTTTGAATAACTATCTGTAGTAAAAAGCCCATATATAAGAATTCTAAGCTTAAAATGACTCTGTGTCCTAAACTGTTATGGCCAATACCGAGAAAAATTATAAAAATTAAGGAATAAAGGTGTATTGGAAATGGTGATGATTAGTAAATGCTCTATCTAAATTAATACCAGATATGGTATCAACTGGTGTCTGTTTAACACTTTACAGTTTGGTTCCCACGGTTACACATAACAATAGCAGCCAAATGAGCACAACCTCAACAACAAATTTATAAATGGAAATAATATAACAATACAACGATTATATTATTCCATAAGGTATTATTAGAGAGTTATATTCAATAACTAAATAACAGAATATCCACACACTCGAATAGGTTAAAGCATAACAAAGTTTAATGATAATTCTACAACAATATCTAATATAGGTTATACAAATAAACAAGGCTAAAATACTCAATCTATTAATAGAAACAAGAATAGTTAACTCTATTCAATAAAAGAAAGTAAAATAAAATATAAATGCTGATACTTAGATGTTACAATGTCAGGAGAACTCAGGTGGAAAGACTGGCTTCAGCAGCAGCTTCTCCATTGTTGGAGCTTCAGGAAAGTTCTGAAATCTCTTTAACATGCATCTCTTTTAACATGAAGCATTTGTTGGTACAGCTTTCCCATAGTAACCCTGGTCAGGTGACCAGACTGTCAAACTGTCAGACTCCATTTTGTTTACAGTCCAGTCTTGAACAATAGCCAGTATGTTTACCTGGAAACACTGTTGCTTAGACCACCAGCCACCTGCAAATACCCCACACATATAAACCAATATATATATATATATATATTGCTATTTAAGTGATATCTGTGTATAAGATTAACAAACTAGCATAAATAAATGCGTGTCTACAACAAAAGGCTCATTTTAAAAAGTGACTGAGGAAAATCCCCTAGGATCTAAGAGGTGGGAGCCATTTAAGAAGGGCCAGAATCCTCAAATTATTTGAATTTAAAGTTAACATTTTCTAAAATTATTCCCCAAAAGGTTCTCAACATCGGGAAGAGTTCACACAAAGTAAAAGGCCATATTTAAAATGACGTCAAGAAAACTGCCAGAAGCTTACTTATTTCTCTCCACAAACAATAAGAAAGAAAGAGCAAAAGCCTTTTGTGAAAAAAGCATCGAAGTAGGCCATAGAAAGAATGAAGAATCAAACAAAGATCTACTGGGCAGTTTTAGATCTGAATAACAAGTAATTTTCCAGCACTGCTTGAAAACAGCCCTGGACCTACAATTGAGTAAAATCAAGGAGAAAATCATAAGAAATACAACAGAAATAAAAATGTAAATAAAGCTGGATATTGATGAATTTCGAAAAAGACAAAGTCACGGAAGAGCAGATAACAGGTAGATGACAGCTCAACCTTCAAAAGGATTCCAAAATACAAAATTAAATGGAATTGGAATGAAAATTGGCCGATATTGAGGACAGCAATACAGAATCTCCTGCAACGCACACACCGGAAGCAGCTGGTGCACAGGACGAGCTCTCAGTGTCAAGGAAATGTATTCTTTGGAAACAACTTTTTAACTCTATGCAAGTTTTTTTCAAGTCTAGTGAAACATGAATCTCACCAAACTTTATATACAATGTACACAATCAAAAAACGTGATGTGATATAAGGGGCGGATATAATCCCGTTGGAGCCCATGGCTATTCCCCGTTTAATATTTCCCATCAAACCAGAAATAATTTTTGGACACGACTAGTTTCATGAGTTTCATAATAAACTCCAGAGCAGGGCCCTCATATCCCAATCGTATTGCCATTTTCTGCATGGCTTGTATACCATCTCGATGTGGGAGGGAGGTGTACAAACTCACCACCAAGCCAAGAGGCTAAGATACCATATTTTTCGCTCCATAAGATGCACCTGACCATAAGACGCACCTCGTTTTTAGAGGAGGAAAAAAGAAAACCACATGTAGAACAGATCTTTACTAAATTCTTTTCTCCCCAAAAGTAGTGGTAATGAGCAAATCTAGAGACAAAACTAATACAGATAACCTTAGGCACAACATTCTGCACCATGAGTTATGCAGTGTGCACCAGCCAAACATTAGCAATCCCTGTGATAGTCATAAGACTTCAGTGGTGACTAACCTTTAGCATCCCAGCTGCTTTGGACTATAATATTTTCCATTATGAACCATATGCCAGTATTTAGCCACTCATTATACTAGGATTTAGCCACTCTATATGCCAGTATTTAGCCACTCAATATACTAGGATTTAGCCACTCTATATGCCAGGATTTAGCCACTCAATATGCCAGGATTTAGCCACTCAATATGCCAGGATTTTGCTCATTTTATGCACCCTCCTCCCCACGTCCCCAGTACTTACCTCATTGTCGCTCTCCGGTCGTCTCCTCCATGCAGTCTTCCCTCCTGCATGGAGGAGGGAAAGTCTGGTCGCATTTTTTTTTCAACTTTATTGAAGCTGCAAGGTTTCTGTACAGACTCAGTATAAGTTATTAAAAGATATGTATCAATCAAAAAGAAACTTTGTTACAATATATGCCTCTGAAACGAATTCCCTGTACACTCACCTACAAAGTATCAGCAAGACGCTTAAAAGATTTAATTTGCTCAATGATGCAATAAGGGATTTATTGCACTACCGCCCACCAGCTGAAGAAGATTTTCGAAACGCGTCCTGTGGGGTGTAGCTGTCTTTTAGTGCAAAACAATCCCTATTGTTCAATAACCTGGCCAGGTGAGCAAACCCAGTGGGTAAGGGAATTAGTTTGTATAGACTTTCAATATATATTGTATATTTGCTATGCTTATACAGCTATATATGTTTATTTTATGTCTGTAATTTTACCCTCTTTCATGTATGGCTGTTATCTTTATTTTGTATGTATGTTGTCCATGTGACCACTTATCTATGTGTATCTAGTGGCCTGTGACTACATATATCCTCTTTTTCTTTTGTCATTTATACATATAATTTTTATAAATAAATTTATATATTTTTATACTTACTCTGTCTTTGGAGTTTATTGAGTTGTATCTATAGAGCTGTCTCATTCTATAATATAATGCAATAAGGGAGTTAGAGTTATATATGAAGTTAAGTAATAATTACATACAAATTTGTACTGCTTTCACAGAAAAATCGGCAATATTCTCCCAGAAAACATGTCAGATCATACTGTGAATTCAGGCTCAGTGGTTTTCTAGTGCTCAAATTAAATATCCAATACACTTCCAATACACTTCTTTCTCCCCAGACAGGGTTGTCAACAGAAATTGTGGGGCCCCTTACTGAAAGGGTTTCTGCCTCCATCTGTCCCTATATTTCCCTCTCACCCCTTTACCCGCCCAAAGTCTTTTTATCAAGGGCTTTGTATATCATACCAATGAGGTTTAAATGCACCCAAGGACATGCCTCATCACATGCATTGCACGTCCAGGAGTTACCCCTGCCCCCCGGGACCAGTGACATCTAGTGATTAAAATCTGCCACTGTTTTATATTGGACCAGTGTCATTGATACATAGTTGGTGAGTGTACAGGTGAATTATTTTAGGAGGCATATACTGTGACAGAGGCATATATTGTGACATAGTTTATTTTTGATTGATACATATCTTTCAATAATGTATACTCAGTCTTTACACAAACCTATTAGGTCAGCTAAGATTATTTGCAGCCATTCTACATTTTGAGCACATATTATTCTTATTTGCATTCTGCAAGTGACTAACAACCTTTTCTCATCTCTTGTATTTATATAATGATTTTGAATAATAGTTTTTTATATATGAATACTATAACATTCATTTTTGATAAATTTATAATGTGTTTGCAGATTTTCATTTTTTTCCTCTTTCTCCCTCACACACATTGGTGGAGCAGACCTGCATACAAACAAGTGTTTTTAATAAGCTTTTAAAAGGAGTGCATAAAATGTGTTTAATTCATTTATCATTTAGGCAGCTTTTGATAAAGCATGCTAGGGGTGAAACACCTGACCAAGGTCTAAATAAATATTTTGGATTTTATTCATCTCAACAGGGAGACGGAAACGCATTAGTGACAGAGATCTAACTGATAGTAGTCCTTCTGCAGCCCTACTAGTCTACTGACCATCAGTTCAAAGTGGTGCTACAGCTGAAGACAAGAAAAAGCAGATAAGTAAATCTGTGGCTGTAAGGCCTGCTGACTACATGGTGATTCTTATACTCTTCCATGAACTGTGTGCAGTAATGTAAATGTTATTGGGCCATATGTAAATTGGCTCTAACAGTGGAATTTGTTGAACTTACCAATATTATCTTTGCTTGCTAACTGTAAAAAAAACTGTAAAGCAATTCTGAGTAATTTGCACACTCAATTATGAACTAACATCAAACCGTATATTTACACTTAACATCTGCCAATGCTAACAATACTTTGCATCTATTTTAAAAAGATAAGGCAAATTAAAGAGAACTGTCTTAAGTTTTTCCACAGAATAAGGGGAATTTATATGCCTGATCTCTTTTCTTTAAAGGGATAATAGGTGGTTCTGAATTTTGCCGGCTAATTTATCGGCAATTATCCCTATATCCTGGCCACTATCGGTGGCAGAGAAATGTCAACAAAAAAAGTTTAACAGAGGAGGGAGAAGAGTGAGAAAAAAAGGAAAGAAACAGGATAAAACTATGGCTATATTTTTCTCCCCAAAACTTCCAAGAGAGAAATATGAAAACCCCCCAAAAGACTATATAGGAACTAATTCATCAGGAAGCTTGAATTTTATAGAGCACCAAATAGTTTCACAAGCATTTTAAACCAATTATTTTGCTGCAAATATGGAGTCCATTTAGTAAGTTATCCATCTACAGCAGGAGAAATTAAGCAATATATTTCTTCCCTGTCCTTTAAACTGGAGGTTTTTGAAAATAAAATGGAAGCCTTGGAAGTACAACAGGGAGCCATTAATGATAAAGTAACAATATTAGAGCACAAGTTGACCAACATGGAAATCAAGCTATGTGATATTGAGAACCAGTGAAGATGGAATAATCTCTGATTTAGGTTTACTCCTGAGTCTATACCCCAAGAACACCTACAAGACTTTGTGACTGACATGTGCAACAAGATGGGCCTTGAACAAGATAAATATTACTTGCAGATTGAGAGCATACACAGATAGCCCAAACCAAAAAAACCTAGGGAATGATGTCCCAAGAGATGTTATCGTCAACTTTCTATCCACTGATTAAAATGTGTAAATAAAAGCTGCATTAAGGAGCCACTGCACATTTTAGTTTTTTGTGTCTGTGTAAAGCTGATGAGAACAAAATGAAAGATTTTTTATCTGTTAGTTTTTACCGGCTGACACTGAATCACTATTTGTGTGGTGCACCATTGGGATTTTAAGGCCCTCTATTAGTTTGCCTGTGGGGTCTATTCACTAAAGGTTTAGTATAGTGCGAGGAAGTCAACTTTTGAGATTGACTTTTACTTTAAATGTTGACCTGCCAAGATGACCTCCTCACCCTAGTCGCTAAATGAACCTCCCTCTCCTCCCACCTTGCCAACGTTAAAATCAATCTCCCATCTCTTACTCCCTTCAGTGAAAAGCAATAACAAGTCACTAAAATATGGGAGTTTGAACCTGAATGTGAGTTGGACTTTGAATTCCAACACCTCTACATTTAATCTGATGGCCTCCATAAAAGGTTCAAGTGAGAGAATAAAGAGCACAGGAGAGAGTGGACAGCCCTGTCTGGTTCCATTAGAATTGTTGAACAGCTCAGTAAGGGCCCCATTAACTCTGAGCCTGGCTGAGGAAGCGGAGTACAGGGATAGAACCCAGCGAAGTATGTTAGGCCTGAACCCCATGTGTCTGAGAACTTCTGACATGAAAGTCCAATCCAACGTGTTGAAGGCCTTTTCGGCATCCATCGACAGGAGGATGGTTTCTGAGTTATTTTGCAGAGTATATGAAAGTGAAGGTATTGGGGGGAGGGGGGCCTAGGGAAAGATAGGGAAAGGGCGAGATTAAAGGATAAATAAATATAAAATACCTCAACCAGAGACAGAGGTTCAGCAAACACACATCGCCTATTGACCAACTGCCTTGACCCAGGTAAAAACAATGCAAGGGGTATGAATGAGGCTAATATGTACTGACGACCTCAGTGGGGGGGAAATGGTCGACAGGACAAAACAGCCTGTCTGTAAAAATGGTAAACTAAAAACTGAGGTAAAATCTGAGTATGTCAAAGTCTCCAACCATATACACTAAATACATAGGTGGAGACAAATGCTATGCAATCATACTTAAACATATAACAAGTCAAAACTTTTCAGGTGAGAATGGTGCAGCCTTCTGCAACTCACAACGTCTTGTAATGTTGAAAAACATTACAAGGTCTGGTATGACAAGATGAGGCAGACAAGAGAAAAGCAGACACCCGTCTCTCCCATGTCCACCTCTCCCCTGCCGACCGACCAGGTCATAAATACCAGGCCTTCAAAAAATAACTTTTGAAATAACTCCAACACATAAGAGGGATCAGTTAATGTCCCATGCTGTCTTCTGAGTCTTTGGTGGTAGTGAGGTAACAGAAACAAAAATAAAGCCGTATAAAGTAGTGACAGGGCTCCACTCCCAACATGACAGAGCCAGTCAATTTTAGCCCGTATCACACATCCCAGCTAACAGGGAGTTTGTGGAAATAAAACTTATCATATAGGCTCCGAGAGCCATTGGGGCTTAGGGTTAGGGGCTTTTAGTAATGTTATGCCTGCAGAGTAATGCTGTTGGTCGAAAACACATATAGTCAGGTAAGGGCCAGTAGGTTGGCTGAAACAACAACAGGCAAGTCATGGAAAATGGCACTCTTACCCACTCCAGCAGCATGTCCAACATTTCCACGAATGTCCCAGTCGGATTGAGAAAGCAGCCCCTCGGGAAAGACAATGGGGTTGTAGCCAGAAACATTGTAAACTCACGGCAAAGGTAGGCAGGGGCATGTAAGTCGGATGAGACTGCAAGAGGCATTCTTGTTGTGTCATGCCACTGGCCTCACTCATGTTGTGTAACATCTGTCAGACTCCAGTCAGGGATGTCTAGAGCAGGGAAACCAAGATCCACCAAGAACGACGGCAATTCCAGGTGATAGCGCAAGATCCTTGTCTGGTCTTCATACTGGACTGATAAGCTAAAGAGGTGTCCCCAACAGTATCTGATGTTCAGCCTCTGCAGTTTGGCCGTGAGTAGATGGAGAACCTTTCTTGTCTGGAGGGTAAGATCTCACAAACCTTGAAAAGAGAGATACAGTTACCTTTGTAGTCCCAGGGGCCAGTTTCCCTTGCAGCTCTCATTATAAATGCCTTGACAAGGAAATCTAGGATACAAAAGATTATATCTCTAGGTGGGCTGGAAAGTGGGCCCCGGGGACTGAGTGCCCTGTGGGCTCTATTCATAAGGATTGCTGTGTCTCTCGTCCTAATGAGCAACGCATTGAAATGATGGGATGCTGTCTCAGTCACGTTCTACGTAGAGGTACCTTGCAGTTCAGGTAGTCCTCGGATCCTATTGTTATGCCTGCAACCTCTGTTGGCCAAATCTTCAATGTGCCTCCGGTACGGTAGAATGTTGGTCTAGGGTAGCTTAGTATTGTACAACCCTTTGAGTCAGGGCGTTGTGCTCCATTCTGAGATCTTCAATTGCCTCTTTTACTGTGGCTTTTAGCTCCAGGATCAGTATGCTAAAATTGGCTGAAGTAAACAGGTTTTAGATCGCTGTTTGATCCAATGCCGGGGAGTCTAGCTGAGGTGCTGGCAAAGGCTCAGGCATGTCATCATGCTCCTCTGAGGCCAGCGATGTAACTCGTCCCCCAGGTGTTTGATTATCAGATCCTGGCTTTCAACTGTGTCCCATTGTAATTTTAGCTGGCTAAATTGCTCTGTTCATACAGACGAGATGCGGAGCTCCTACTTCATATGACCATTTTTGTCCGTGTCCAGCCACACCCCCATTATTTCATAATTTTATAAACATACATTAAGACAGTATCACCAACATATTAATAAATTAATATTAGCATAATAATAAATTAACTACAAAACTGTACACACATTACAAAAACATTACAAATTTGCAAAATTAGATAAATGTGGACTGGACTACCTGAAAATGATTCAATAAAGACCTTCATTATTCCATTCAATATTCTGGAGGACCTGAAGGAACTGGTCGAGAAACCATTTAATCAGTTAATGCCCAGGAGTTGTATTATTCTTGTGCTATACATTCATATGTTATCCAAAAGGTGACTTTATGTCTGCCTCAGATACCTAAGAACCAATCCAGTCATAGACACCAGTTCTTTTCAAACTGATTCTTATTATCAGATTCATATGATATATCTCTTTCCATGTTATATTGGTAAGTTAACTGATGGTGTACTAATGGCCAACAAGGGGCTTCCTACTGTAACCATTTTCTTAAAAGAGCAATTTAGGTAGCCAGTATTAAATACTTTTTACAAGAGGCAAATGATATGCATTGGAATGGAAGAGGGCAACATAAAGATCTTTACTTTCCTCTAAAAAATTAAACCCAACAATGGTCTGAGAGAGGAGCAGTTCTACCATATATGACTGGAACTCTCTACTTCCTTATTGCACCTGGATTCATCTTGCAGAGTATTTTTAGATTCCACTGGTGTGATATTTTATAATGTAATTTGATTATGTTAAAACAATGTGTTGATTTTTAACTTCTAATAAAAAGGTACACCATGGCTCTGGCTGGACACCATAACCAATTTCTCTTTCCAAATTTAGCCAAGCTTTTGTTATGACCTCTTTGTCTTTAAACCTTGTAATTTCATAACCCCTAGCCTTAGATTCTAGCCTTATATCAAAAAGAGTGTTGACCTTTTTAGCAAGTTAATCTTTCTCTCCATCTAACAAATGACAGAGTATATATTTTTTCAGCAAAATAGTAGGTTCACCCTGCACAAAGATGATATCTATAAAAACCAATAGGTGTATTACTAAAATGATGAGCACGGGAGTAGCCCTTTAAAAATTATAAAGAAAGAAGTATAGTATAATACAGTCAAGCACTGGGTGAAATTCAAGCGTCCAATAACCCTACTGGTTAATCAGAATTTATTCATAGAAACATAGAAACATAGAATGTGTCGGCAGATAAGAACCATACGGTCCATCTAGTCTGCCCAATTTTTTTTGAGTACTTTTATTAGTCCCCAGTTCCCGGTCTTATAGCTAGGATAGCCTTGTGTCTATCCCACGCATGCTTAAAATCCTTGACTGTGTTTACCTCTACCACTTCTGCTGGCAGGCTATTCCATACATCCACTACCCTCTCAGTAAAGTAATACTTCCTGATATTACTTTTAAATCGTTGCCCCTCTAATTTAAGACTATGTCCTCTAGTTGTGGTAGGTTTTCTTCTTTTAAATATACTCTCTTCCTTTACTGTGTTGATTCCCTTTATGTATTTAAATGTTTCTATCATATCCCCCCTGTTACGTCTTTCCTCCAAGCTACACATGTTAAGATGCTTTAACCTTTCCTGGTAAGTTTTATCCTTCAACCCATGAACCAGTTTAGTAGCCCTTCTCTGAACTCTCTCTATTCACACTAGCCTAACACCTAGATCCATGTTTGTTTGTTTTTTTTATACACTTCTTTATTTGATTTTATCACAAATCATTAAACAGAAGGCATACACAAAAATGTCAAGGAATAAACAGCTCACAGTGGCATACCTCGAGGGAGCAGCACCCTGGCATAGTATGTAATCATACAAAAAAAGACCACAAGAAAATAAAACAGACAATACATACCACAAGTTCGGACTGGGTGGTTTGATCAGGCTGGAGTAGAAAGCTTATTAATGAAATAACTAAAGTGAAAGAATGCACACTTAGATTACTCTCCCTTAATCTACATCACAAGGTGAGTTCTATTTTATCTAGCCAAGCATCATTATCCCCATATTTTTTATCAGAGAGTTCATTTGTCCAGCTAAGTTTTCTCTCCATATATAATTGATGCTTTATTGGACATAAATATGATGTTTCACAAATTATATTCTAGATTTATATTTATTAGCTATTATGATCTTTGAAGCTACTAGGCAATGGATAGCCAAAGGGTGGAGCTCATTTTTAATAGAATTATTTTTTAAAAGAAGCAATGCTAATTCCAGCGCTAGTAGCATTCTTTATCCTGTTATATATAAAAAAAATCATAGGCCCATTTCCATAATTTCTTACCGGAATACAACGCCGCCATATATGGAGAACTGAATCTCCCCGTTCAACAATTAGGAGGGGAGAGCGGAAATATCTTGACAATTCTATTATGGACAAGATACCACCTATTAGCGATCTTGAATTGGTTTTCTATGATGTTAAGGCAGTGGATAGTTTTGTAAACCAAATTGAGGGATTTTAACCATTCAGAGAGCAAAATATTATAATTAAGTTATTTTTCACATGACCCTATTGCTCTGATATCGGTCTTAACAGTGAAGAAGATGCAGTCATTACATATAGTCAAAAATCTGAGACAGCATTTTATTCAGCTCCTGGGGACCCCTTTACAGAGAGGCAGAAAGAAAACTTTTAATCATTAAATAACTGAATTGGTCTTTACTAGGCAATTGTAACTTTAGGGCTAAATCTGACAAAGTTGTCAGGTTTCCCTTCTCTAGCAAGTCTGATAACGCCCAGTCTCCCAATTCCGTCCATTTTTTCAAAGAGTTGTTTTCAATGTTGTGATCAAAGGAGCTAAGTTTACATGAGTTGATAATCTTATTGTGGAGTTCCATACCCCTCTTAATCAAATGCCAAGCTTGGATGATATCGCCCAAGATCATATTATAAAGTCTGAGCACATCGGAGCTATCCTTCCCGCTGTTTATTCAAACTGTTTATTCATATGCTTTCAGACTCCAAGACATTCCATGGTTCTGTTTGATTGTTTCAATCTTGGTGCTTATAAATCTGGACCAGCATATTAGACCAGTGTTTAATAATTGGAAAATTAAGGCCGCATTTTACGGATTTTCTTAGCCAATATGTTAATTATTATTTTTTTGCCCAGCCACACAAAAACAGTGAAGCTACTTTGAACCAAATTCAGACAAATACTTGTGACTGCAAGAGGGATCATGCGAAAGAGGTACCGAATGTTTCGCTCCATAAGACGCACCTGACCATAAGACGCACCTAGTTTTTAGAGGAGGAAAACAAGAAAACCCCATATAGAACAGATCTTTACTAAATTCTTATCTCCCAAAAAGTAGTGGTAATGAGCAAAGCTAGAGACAAAACTAATACAGCTAGCCTTAGGCACACCATGTTTCTCTGTACCATGAGAAATGCAGTGTGCATCAGCCAAACATTAGCAATCCCTGTGATAATCATAAGACTGCAGTGGTGACTAACCTTTAGCATCCCAGCTGCTTTGGACTATAATATTTTCTGCGTGGCTTCAATAAAGTTAAAAAAGAAAAAAAAATACAGTATATCCACTTTGGCATGATGTAGGAATTCAATACACTGATTTTACCCCACCAAGAAATTTCCCTCTGTCGCCATTCCCCAAATGTTTGTTAGTTTCTTTAAGCAGATTCATAAAAGTATTCTCCATAATTCTGTGAACATTATCCAAGATAACCAACCGTAAGTAATTGAGTTGTCTCGTTGACCAAACTGAAAGTGTAGCTTGAGGTCACAACATATATTCGGACAGATTTAAAAACAAAACCATTGATTTATCTAAATTGAGCTTGTAGTTTGAGACTTGACTGTATCTATTAATTTCACTCATCAAGTGAACAAGGGACACAGAGGGAGAAGTGAGAGTTAACAAAATGTCATCTGCACATAGTGAGATTTTAAAATTAGAGTGATTCGACGGGAAACCCTGAATGTTTGAGTTGTTCCTAATATTGATAGCCAGTGGCTCAATTGATAACACATAAATGAGAGGCAATAGAGGGCAGCCTGGTGTTGTGCCATTCCCCAACATAAACGAAGGAGAGCAGATATTTGGGCCTACTCTGTCTGTTGAATTAAATAGCCTCCAAATATCAAATAGTTTGAATTTGAGGGGGAGGAGCTAACTCTCATGGCGAGCGGTCGCACTTAACCTGAGCTCTGCGATTCCTTCCACGATTAACAGTATTTTCGATGG
Organism: Pelodytes ibericus; assembly: GCA_036172795.1. Classification (NCBI taxonomy): domain Eukaryota; kingdom Metazoa; phylum Chordata; class Amphibia; order Anura; family Pelodytidae; genus Pelodytes; species Pelodytes ibericus. The sequence goes on along the minus strand of CM069866.1, from coordinate 45,802,754 downwards.
CCACAACGACAAAACCCCCCAAATCAAATCGGTATACACCTGAGAACCAGATGGGGCAACGAAAGAAGAAGGAAAAACGGCACTTTAAAGCCAAAGAACAAGATATTGGCGTCCTCCTTTCTAGGCCGCAAAAGCCTATACCTGGCGGACCCTCAATGATGCACTCCCCGACAGGGCCAATCTCCGATGAAGCATCGGACGACTCTGAGGAGGATCAACCTGTCACACTTAATTCTCACCCTCGCTCTAACGCTGATGGCTCACTAGCCACTAAAGGTGACATTAGCAGACTACTTACAGAAATGAGGGATGCTATTATAACGGAGGTGTCCGCGGTGAGAAACGAAGTCTCCACGTTGCGAGGCAAAGTGGACGCCATAGAAGCTAGCCAGACTGAACACGAACAGTCTTGCGCTGATCTCAGAACACAGGTTGGGCAGATGGCACAACAAATACAACACTTAAATGTCTTCACAGTAACACTGGATGCCAGAGCCCGCCATACCAACATCAGAGTCAGAGGTATACCTGAGACGGTTGGGCCCGCCGCTCTCGAAGGATACCTCAAGGACTGGCTCGGTAAACTATGCCCGAAAATGGAAAGATCAGCCTTAACTAACTTGGACTACTTCCGAATTAAGAAGGCACAAAAGGCAGATTCGGAGGCACCAAGAGTTGTATTACTGAGACTTAGATCTTCCTCTGACAAGGCGCTCATAATGTCAGCCTCCCGTCAACATACAGAGTTACAACATGGAGCGGACACCTTACTGGTCTTTGAAGATCTCTCGCCAAGCATCTTATTATGGAGACGATCCATGATCCCGCTAACTAAACACCTTAGGGACTTGAAGATAAAATACCGATGGGGAGCCACATACTCCCTCTCGGTCCAGCAAGAGGGACGGATACTAAGCCTTACCTGCCCAGAAGAGATCCCGAACTTTCTCATCTCACTTGGATTACCTCCACTATCACCTTTTCCACAAGCCTTGGGAAAGTCCAATGCCCCTCGGCGAGAAGCTGCTGATTCCCGCTGAGGACTGTGACTGCAGCAAGAGGTTCCCCTCCAAATGTTGTTTTTTTTTTTTTTTTTTGACAATAAAAATGACCCTCCCCCCCAGGGCACTACTTTAGCACAGCTATGTCTGTGCGACAAGTAGGTTTTTCTCCCTGGCCACCAAAAGTGTGGTCCAGTGGCCCTTCTTTTAGGCGCCTCTTCCTTGAGGTTGCCAGCATTTCTCTCTTGAAATGCTCTTTCCTCCCCCTCTGTAACTCTTTCTCACATTCTGCTCTAATCGCCTCTCCGCTTTTCCCTTTTATTCCGCTCTCCTTTTTATATCACATTTCTTCTCCAAATACCTTGAAGTTATAAGTATAACCAATGTTATGTTAAACTACTGACGATAGCAGTCCCCGGCTCCACCGGGAGTAATATTCAGATATTTACATATCTTTAATGACTACATTATTATATTAAGATATTTATATATGAGAAAACAAAAAATATTGCAAAGTTTCAATACCTATTGATAAAAACAGCTATGTTTATAATGCATATGTTATATTTTGAATAATACCAGGTGCTGTTTGTGCCTCTACTGCAATAAAACATATATTTAAAAAAAAAAAAAAAAAAATAGTTTGAATTTGTGACAGATAGCTCTAAGCTTCCTAGCTTGATTTACAATATAAGGATCAAAGTGGCCGATATAAATTTAATTTTAAATTTTTTTTGTGCCACCCCCAGAGGCAAACCATGCAATTGCAGCCATAGGCACTTGCCTTGTTTGCCTCACGCTAAATACAGAGCTACCTCCATGGTAATCAAACCTGCTGAACAAAATAGTCTCTATAGGGACTACTATCTTGAAGAGTCTCTACAGACAAGTGTTAATTTATTGTCTCTGTTAGAGAAAGGTAAAACACTTGGCATTCAAAATGAAAGTGAGCTCAATTTTATGTATGTTAAAGATCCCATTGTCCCCTACCGGTGGGTAACTGCGGATGTAACTTTATATCTGCATTTCGCACCAGTTGGTTACTGGTTGGACTCATTATAGAAAATAAGTCCTTATCTCATATCTAGGATAGCCTTATGTCTATCCCATGCATGCTTAATATCCTTCACCACTACCACTTCTGCTAGGCTATTCCATGCATCTACTACCCTCTCTGTAAAGTAAAATGTCCGGATAGTGCTCTTTTACTGTGTTGATCTTTATTGACTTTTTATTTTATGTATTTGCTCTCAATTCTGCTAACACAATGTATAGATAATTTTTCAGTATTTTTATTCTCTACATTCACAGTATAATCGATGTTTAGTGTGAGACAGTCTCTTTAAAAAGCCTATATTCTGTCAGTTCCTTATGTAGATACCAAAGCAACAAACAACTACTACTGCCCTGTACTACCTTTACGTGCAGTTAAATTGCAGTTTAGAGAGAGCAGAGTTTATCTGTGTGGATTATTTATTTCCAGCACTCCCTCAGTGCACTCTTCTGCAGTGCTACAAAATTATTTGAGGCAGACATTGCATTGTGGAAAGTGATATGGGGACAGACATGTGTAATACTGGATATGAGACTATAGAGTGAAAAGTTGGCATGGTGGAAAGTGTATGGCATTGAATATGTCAGATAAGAAACATTTAGTTAATTTATGTGAACAAAGATAAATTCTAGCGCTAGATCTATAACCAAGCTGCACCAGCCTGTGTGATTCCCTGCATTCACACGTAGAACAAAGACAAAAAACACACAGAAAAGGTGGTAGGAGCGCTCAGTAACCCCCACCAAATGAAATAGCAATAAGTAATGCTAATATTTGCCTGAAGTGATGATCACTCTAATGCAGATGGTTAATGATCAAGGAACATATGAAAAAGAGAAAGAACACAAAGCATAGAGTAGCACAATTTTAACTTTCAGGGGAAAGTGGTAAATATTAGCTGTTACACTCACAAAGCTTTTGTGATAAATAGAGCTCATCAACTGCAGGCTAGGTCCATCAGCTGCAGGCACTAATTTATAGCACAAATGGAAAAACATAGGTAGGATAAATACAGTGACAAAATCTATACAATATACACAGAGATAGTACAGTTATCCGTTACAGTGGAACAACAGGTGAATCTCTAAGCACAGTCCATGCTAACATATGAGACCCAACAGCTTAACTTCCGCTATATATTACAAAGAGGCAACTTAAATGAAGCAGTCCCACAAGAAGGTCTATTAAAATTGGCACTCATGAAACATAAAGGACGAGAGATGAAGATAATTTGTAAAAATAGAAAATATAAATTTTTTGGGAATGCTACGAGACACAGCTAAAATGACTTTAGCTGAAAATTTATATAGTATGAGTATGCACAGCCTTAATAGTAAAGCAAATTGATGCAGATTGGGATACATTTTCTCTTCATGGCAGGTTATGTAGCAAGCAAGATATTAAGAGCTGCAGCATTAATCAAGAGAACAAGCTGAGTGGTATTTAGAATGTCCTAACATATAATATGAAAAGTCCATACAGACACAAAAATGCTTCCACTGGAGTCCAGAAAAGTAGTCTTAATATGAATATTCAGAGCTGTAAAGTGATAGCAAGCGTTTTTGTTTATAGATATTTGTAGAAAAATTATGAGACAAATACAATTCAAGGAGTAGTGAATTCCTTATACACATTTAAGGCTGGTCTTAACAAATGCAATTTAAACAGTTCATTCGTATTGTTATTGCTTTACTTTGGGTAGTATTGCAATTAATATATTCAGCACTATAAGGTTCAATAGAAGTGGATATACTGAAAGTTTCCAATTGAAATTTCAATTCAATATGTAACTGAATTTGGTTTTGGGTTTGGTTTAATGGGTGAAGACGTGGAGAACATGGGACAAAGAATAGAGAATAGAAAGTAAATATTAGATTTGGTGAATTGTAGTAATGGATCTTTTTAATCTTATGTCATAATAAGATATGAAATTTAGTTGCTAAACATGTTTATGATGGAAACTGAACTTTTCAATCTAAATGCCACAATTTGTTAATGAAGTTGGTTATTGGATTGGAATTTAACTTCCAGACCTGTGTTCTTATTATTGTGAATTTAAAGTGAACATACTCATATACAAAAATTTACATAACAATTAAAAACACTTTTTTTTCTTGGTATTCTTCTTTTGTTCATACTTAGGTCTATCTCCTATGCTGTATTCTTTATCTAACACTTACCATGACATACATTACAATGTAAAGCAGGCACATGGGGAGGCAGACTCAAGACTATTTTCTATTTTTGATTCTTTTTGCTTTTACCCCCTTTCCTTCCATTTTTCTTTCCTTCTCCGTCTCTCTACCCCCTATGGACGGCTCTCTCATCTCATGTGTTTTCCCTTACTCACAGGTCATTCCTTAGTTTATGTATCCACTCATCCTAATCAACCCATTTCATTCCTTTTTTTATATATCTGTTTTATTCTTGCTTTCTCCATTCTCCATTGATATTCAATCTGACCCCTTATCATTTCCCCAGAAGGGCTTTTACTGGATTCCCAATCTCTGGTGATATATTTTAAAGTTCTCAGTATGATGTGGACAATTATTTGTTGGTACTCCCCTATTATAGTTGGCCATTCAATCATCAAAAGTAAGGCTTCAGGTGAATTGCAAAAGGAGATGTGTGTAAACTGTTTTATCACGTCTATGACTTTTTTCCAGACTTTTTAAATGCTTTTACAGCTTAACCAAATGTGGACATAATTACCCTCTTCTGATCTTCACCTCCAACATATGTCAGAGCTTTGGGTGTACATCTGTGCTATTTTTGTTGGTGTGTAATAGATTCTGTTAACCATCTTATAGAAAGTCTCTATAAGGTTCAAACAGTGGAGGAATCTGTGAGGTCTGCCCACAGTTGAGGACATTCCCTTCAGGATTTTTCTTTTTTCAGGAATGTATTACATTTGATTAATGCTGGCAGATTTTTTAAGGCTTAATCTAAGTCTACCAGGTCGCAGAATTCTCCCAAAGGGTATTCCTTGAGTCAGAAAGTAATATTGTATTTAATTTCACATCCCACCCAGAGGTATTAATCCTCAGATACTGGTCTAAGTATCCTTTAATTTTAATATAGTTAAAGATATTCATTATTAAGTCCAAATTCTTCTTGTAGACTTATGAATGGATTGATCTTGTTTCCACAGAATCGGGAGTCTACCTTCTGTATTCCTTTTTCTAGCCAATTCTTTAAGTTAAGGCAATCTATTAATGAGCATAACGTCTCAAGATTTGCACCCCTCATTATCATGTCCTGCAAGCCCATTTTTTCCTCATCTTTTTCCAAACCACCATTATACGCCTCCTATTTATATTTAAGCCATAGTATGTCTCTAAGCTTTATGTTACCTAGGATATTGGTTTCTATTTTGTGCCAGTCTTATTTGGCTCCAGCCTTCATCACTGAACCTAAGATATGTTTTAGGGTATTTGCTTCATAATATCTTTTCAGATTTGGATACCAAGCACCCCCTATAGACATCTTTCTTTAAAGAGTTTGTATAGATATTCTGGGTCTTTTTTTATGCCAAATAAACTTTGAGAAGGAGGATTGTACTGGGTTTAGCCATGTTTCCGTGACTTTTATAGGAAGCAGTCTAAACAAGTAAAGCCACTTTGGTAGGATGTACTGCTTGATAACGTTTATCTTGCCTCACCAATACAGAGTTGTTCAGTTCTTTTAATTATTTAGTAGACACAGAAAATTTACCTCCATCCAGCCTGAAGGGTCTGAAGGAATTCTAATTCCTAAATATTCTAACTGATCTTGGACCCACAAGAACTCGTATTGCATCTGTGAGTTTAACCCCTTAGTGACCGAGTGCTATGTTGCATTTGACGTGCCTTGAAGACCAGAATTCCATTATTTTTGTCATACGTTTACTGAACTGTGAATTTCTTTCTTTGTGTTCAGTCCACCCACACAAATTATATATCATTTTTTAAAGGACAGATAGGGCTTTCATTTGATACTATTATTTTCATCATATGATATCATTTACTATTAAAAAAATAGAAAATATGATGAAAATATGCCATAAAAAACACTTTTTCCAACTTTGACCTGATTTTTTTTTTTACACAATTACAAATGGTAAAAAAGACCCCGTCTATATATTTCTACTATTTGTCCTGAGTTTAGTAATATCAATGTTTCCTTGTTTGTCTATGTTTTATTTCACGTAATAGGGCAATAAACAATATTAGTGTTTTTTTTTGTTTTCTAACCATTTTCTTCTACAGTGATTTTTTTAACCCGAACCCTAAATTTACCCCAACTCTAAATTTAATCTAACCCTAAATTGACCCCCACCCCTTAATCTTACCCTTGTAATCATCCGAACCCCCATTTAACCCTAATTATTACCCTATTTGGACCCTAACCCTAGATCTAGGTTCAGTAGATCAAGGGTTAGCTTTTTCCATTTATTTATTTATTTAATTTATTTATTTAATTAATTTTCTATTTTTAACTGTAATACCGCCTAACTGCCTGTAGGGGCAGTCAAGTAGCGGTTTCAGAGCGACGGAAGAGATTTTTTTTTTCTCTCTTCCGTCGCTCTCCTCTGGGCATGCTGTATCGGAGGAGCATGCTCCTCCGAAACAGCACACACCCGCGATCACCGGGTGATCGCGGTGCCCAGGAGGGCACAGATTGTGTTGCATGATGCCTCGATAGAGGCATCATGCAACACTTTAACACACATAGGCAGTGATGAGCTTTCACTGCCTATGTGTGTTTGCGCGCATACGATCACATTCGCTGTGATCGTATGCGCGCAGGGGGGTCGAGGGGGGGCTGAAAGCCCTCTCAGAGGCTGCTTCGGATCCGAAGCAGCCTCTGAGAGTAGCTGCAGGCATGTAGTGTTGCGCTAATGAGCGCAACACTACATGAAAACGGAGGACGTATATATACGTCCTCATGGTCCTTAAGGACCATGCTTTTCAGGACGTATATATACGTCCACATGCGTTAAGGGGTTAAACTCTGATTTTCCTTATTTCACCACTTTTATTTCCTTATTTGCCCTTATAGCTATAGCACTATTCCAGTGTTAAAATGTAACAGGGGGGACAGCGGTAATTCCTTCCTTGTCCCATTCCCAATGGAAAACCATTCAAACGTGATACCTAGGCCTGATCTGGCTGAAGGGACCATGCATAATACCATTTTTGTCCTCAGTATCCACCACACCAAACCAAAAGTCTCTAACACTACACAGATATAGTTCCAGTTCACTCTACTGAACAATTTTTCGGTGTCTAATGATAGTAATAATAAAGGAATATTGTCCTCTTGACCTATATCTATAATATTGATGATTTTCCTTATATTGGTGCTTGGGGATCTACCTGGTATGAAACATGATTGATCTTGATCTATCACATCCACAATTATCGTTTTAACTCTTTCTGCCAGAATTGATGAATATAGATTTAGATCCACATTTAGAAGAGCTATTGTTCTATTGTTCACAATTTCCTCCTCCTTTTCCCTACTTTTTGTATAGGGCTGAGATTTGCTCTAAAAAATTCCAGGTATCTTAGCACAATGCAGAGGGCCCACAATTTTCTCCGCCAACACTTTGTAGAAGGGATTTATACAGCCATGTGGACCAGGTGATTTGTTGGGTTTTCATTTTTTAATTGCCACTATAACCTCTTCCATCGTCATTGGACCCTTTATGTCCGCCAATTGTTGGTTAGTCACCCTTGGGATTTCAATTTTTACCAGATACTCTAATATTTCCTTCCTAGAGGCTTGATTTTGAATATTATAGAATTTCTCATAGAATGTATTGAAAGTCTGACCTATTGTTTGAGGTGTTATATGGGTCTGACCTTGAGAGACAATTTTATTTACCCGCCTTCTATTTTGCCTCCACTTGACTCTGTTCATCAGCAATTTTACCGATTTGTCCCCATGTAGTAAAAACTTGATTCAAAAACCTCCAATTTTTTGTTTGTCTCTAGAATAAGCCTTTCAACTTTATCTCTTAACTGATCAACTTGTGAATAGTACAGGAATTTGGGATGGTATAGTCTTGGGATGAGGAATTGTTATATTCATGTAGATATATCAATTAACCGAGCTTTTGATAAGGGGATTTGAGGTGAGGTAGAGATTGGGAAATGTAATGAGGGTCCTAAGCTGTAAAGTAGAAAGTATATTTTCACTTAAATGATTTAGAAAGTAGGTAACACAAGGCACACCAGACCAATATTTATATATTGAGGAAATATAAAGGAGAGGTGTATATAAATCATTACTAAGCACCTAAAATAATAGCATTATAAGTAGAGTTGAGTGGACACCTGGATGTTCGGGTTCGGCGGGTTCGGCTTTATAAGCCTTCCCCCGCCCTGCAGAGCTCAGTCTGCGCTGGGTCCTCCATGGGCGAAGATGGATTATTTTTCACCTGTAGATTTTTTTTTTTTGCGTTTTTTTTTTTGCGTCGCGTATTATGGTTTTTTGGGGGGGCTTTTTTGGGGCTGAAGAAAGAAAAAAGAAGACATCAAATCGTAAGTATAAAATTTTTATTTTTTACAGGTTAGTTCATTGCCCACCCCCTCACTATTATTAGGGTGAGGGGGGGTAGGTAGGCATTTTTTTATGGGGTGGGAGTGACTAGGGGCTGGGCACCCCTAGTCACTTTATTTGTGGTCCCCACATGCCACTCATGGATGGGGACCGGAGGGGGACACTAGGTCCCCCCTTCATTATTATTTTAAGGTCCCCACCCACAGGCAATGGGTGGGGACCTGGGGGGGACATTATGTCCCCCCTGATTATTATTATAGGGTCCCCACCCCCGGGCAATGGGTGGGGACCTGGGGGGGATTTTAGGATCCCCCCTTCTTATTATTTAAAGGGAGGGGGGGGGGACTGGCATTTGGCAGCAGGATTTAGCCTCCCATTTGTTAATGACGCTTGTTGAATGGCTGCCCGGCAGCCATTCAAAATGCGCCATTAAATCGCTGAACCCCGAACTCCAACCCGGACATACAGTGGAATGTCCATGTTCGGGTCCGAAAAACCTAATGTTCGGTACAACTCTAATTATAAGCTATAGAGGTTGGAAGGGATATGAGAAATAGGTTTTGAGGTTTAGCTCAGTTATAAGAGGTGATATGTATACACAAGTCACAGATCATATGGATGTATATATGGTGGGGGGTAAAGGGGAGCGAAGGAAGTGAGAGGATACCGGAGAAGAGGGAAATGGGGGTCCCCCCGCTTTTTTTCCCCATTATGCTATAGATAGTTTAGAAATAAAACAAAGTGTTTTAATGAGTAATTGGATCCGCACGGACAGTATATACTAAGGGGGGAGATTTGATTAAATGTGAATAATGGGGAATCATAATCATTGTGTGTGAATTAAATGGCCAGAAATATACACTAGTTAATGTTTATACTCCTAACAGCTCTCCAGGGTGTTTCCTAAAGAGTGTGTTTGCCAAGGTAGAAAAAGTTCAACAGGGCATCACATTGATGGCAAGAGACTTTAATGTGGTAGCAGACCTAGAAATGGACAGAAGGTCAGCAAATGAGTTATTACCAATACAAATGCCAAAAATCAAGCTCAGGCATTCCAAGGTTATCTGAAGTCTGCAGGTCTGATAGATCTGTGGAGGGTATTTCACCCGGTAAAGATAGGGAATTTACTTGTTACTCAAGATCATATAATTCTTATTCAAGGATTGATAATTTTATGGGAACCCTACCTGGAATAGAATATATAAAAAAGATCCTGATTAGAGACATAACATGGACAGACCACAATATCTTAATAATGCAAGTGAGGACTAGTCAAGACCATTTCAAAAGAACATCTTGGAGGCTAGATATTTTTTTGTTAAATAATAAGAGTAATGTAGAGTACATTTCTGAAATGACTGAGCTTTTCTTTCGGGAGAATAAGGATAGAGGGGTGGCAGATCATTCGGTACATTTAAGGCAACAATGAGAGGGTAGTTAATAAAGTTTGTTTCCGAGCAAAAAAAAGCAAGATGAGCAAAAACTTCAGATTTATACATAAAGTATTTTAATGTCAAATATAAATGGAGACAAATCTGGATATAATATTTTGTAAAACTTAACTTTTATTTATAATGGAAAAATAAATCACTCCAATAAAAATTGTTTGCACATTTTCTTTATGTATATAATCTTTTATTTTTACAATGTATAGACATATAAACATTAACCCCGTAAGGAAAGACCCTTTAAAACATTTTTGGTCATTCTGGATAATGGTTACTTTAAAAAAAAAAATATATATATATTTTATTATACACATCATATATAAACATATAGATGGCATATACCGTATTTGCTCGATTATAAGACAAGGTTTTTTTCACAAATTTTTTTCTGAAAATTGCCCCTCGTCTTATAATCGAGGTCTTCTTATAATCTGACCTCAAATTGAGGTCAGATTATAAGACCTGGATCCCCCTCTCTAGCAGCAGGGGATGTCTGCGCGATGAGCGCAGACTCCCCTGCTTCCGCCCGGCACGACCGCCGGGGCTTCTATGAAGGAGCCGGGAACTTCCGCTTTCGTCACAGAAGTCCCGGCGAGCGTGCCGGGCGGCAGCAGGGGAGTCTGCACTAGGCAACAGGGAGAATCGGGCAGCTGGGGGATGTCTGCACAATACGTGCAGACATCCTCCATGCTGCCCGACAACTCCGTCTATTATAACGGACCAGCTGTCCGTCATAATAGACGGAGGTGTCGGGCAGCATGGAGGATGTCTGCACGTATCGTGCAGACATCCCCCGGCTGCCCCCACTAGCCACCAGGGTTTCTATTTACATGTTAGGGGGAGGGAGGGGCAGGGAGACAGGGGGAGGGAGGGGGCAGAGAGACAGGGGGAGGGATGGGGGGCAGAGAGATGGGGGGCAGAACAACAAGAGGAGAGAGGGGGGAAGAGACAGAGCAACAAGGGGAGGGGGGAAGAGACAGAGCAACAAGGGGGGGACAGAGCAACAAGGGGAGGGGGCAGAGAGAAACAAGGGGGGGCAGAGAGAAACAAGGGGGGGAGTCAAAGGGAGGGGGAGAGAGACAAAGCTGGGGGCAAAGGAAAGAGAGAGGCAGCATTGGCACATAAAATGGAAATAAAAACAAGAAATGCATTTTTTGATATAATTTTTTTATTAAAAAAGCAATTTACATGTGAATATATACAAATTTAACTTTTTTCCTATAGGGTAGTCTTATATTCAGGCTTTTCGTTTTTTTCCTAAAGGAATATCCAAAGTTTGGGGGGTCGTTTTATAATCAGGGTCGTCTTATAATCGAGCAAATACGGTATAAACAATACAAGACAAGACATTTCACTAACAGAAATATACAAGAACAAAGAAGAAGAAGAAGAGAGCGGTACCAATTATTTCTCCTATATGGTATTAGAGGGTTGTCTTAAAGTTTCTCTATCCAGTATGACCATCTCTCATTTTTGTGGCTTGAGGTATTATATTGATTCAAAATCCCCCTTTCCATTTTACATTGAAACTTTGCCTGTGTCTAAACCTGTTCCCACTGTGGGGTTTTATCAGGCTTCCAATTTCTCTCAATTATTCTGTTTAGCTGCCAGTAGTATATGAATGACGATCATTCTGGAGTTTTTTGGAACGGAATTTAAATTCAGATGTAGTAAGGCTACTTCAGGCCCACTCTTTATATCAACCTGCGTGATGGTGGACACTTTCTGAAATACCTCCTCCCAGAAATCTGTCAAACGGGGGCATCCCCAAAATATGTGTATTAGGTCTCCCTTTATGTTTCCACACCTCCAGCAATTATTAATTTGTCCCTGATATATTTTTGCAAGTTGGCTGGGTACCATATACCTGTTTAACAATTTGAAGTGTAATTCCCTCAAATTCAGACAGTGCACTACTTTGCTTACCATCATAATTCCATTCCATCCATTGATTTTCATAATTCTATTACATTTTGCTAGGATATGTTCTGTCTTGTCTTCATTAATCAGGGATGCTAGAAACATAGAAACATAGAAACATAGAAACATAGAATGTGTCGGCAGATAAGAACCATTCGGTCCATCTAGTCTGCCCAATTTTTTTTTTTTTTGAGTACTTTTATTAGTCCCCCGTTCCCGGTCTTATAGCTAGGATAGCCTTGTGTCTATCCCACGCATGCTTAAAATCCTTGACTGTGTTTACCTCTACCACTTCTGCTGGCAGGCTATTCCATACATCCACTACCCTCTCAGTAAAGTAATACTTCCTGATATTACTTTTAAATCGTTGCCCCTCTAATTTAAGACTATGTCCTCTAGTTGTGGTAGTTTTTCTTCTTTTAAATATACTCTCTTCCTTTACTGTGTTGATTCCCTTTATGTATTTAAATGTTTCTATCATATCCCCCCTGTTACGTCTTTCCTCCAAGCTATACATGTTAAGATGCTTTAACCTTTCCTGGTAAGTTTTATCCTTCAACCCATGAACCAGTTTAGTAGCCCTTCTCTGAACTCTCTCCAAAGTATCAATATCCTTCTGGAGATACGGTCTCCAGTACTGCGTACAATACTCCAAGTGAGGTCTCACCAGTGCTCTGTACAATGGCATGAGCACTTCCCTCTTCCTACTGCTAATACCTCTCCCTATGCAACCAAGCATTCTGCTAGCATTCCCTGCTGCTCTATTGCATTGCCTACCTACCTTCAAGTCCTCTGAAATTATTACTCCTAAATCCCTTTCCTCAGATGTTGAGGTTAGGACTGTACCAAATAGTCTATATTCTGCTTTTGGATTTTTACGCCCAAGGTGCATAATCTTGCACTTGTCCACATTAAATGCCAGTTGCCACTGCTCTGACCATTTTTCTAGTTTATCCAAATCATTTGGCATTTGGCTTATCCCTCCATGAATATCAACCATGCTGCAAATCTTTGTATCATCAGCAAAAAGACATACTTTGCCAACAAGACATTCTGCAATATCGCTAATAAAAATATTAAAGAGAATGGGTCCAAGAACAGATCCCTGAGGTACCCCACTAGTAACAAGACCTTGCATCGAATATACCCCATTGACTACAACCCTCTGTTGCCTGTCACTCAGCCATTGTCTAATCCATTCAACAATATTGAAATCCAAACTCAAAGATTTCAGTTTATTGATAAGCCTTCTATGTGCGACAGTGTCAAAAGCCTTACTGAAATCTAGGTAAGCAATGTCTACTGCACCACCCTGATCTATTATTTTAGTTACCCAATCAAAAAAATCAATAAGATTAGTTTGGCATGATCTCCCTGAAGTAAACCCATGCTGTCTCTGATCTTGAAATCCAAGCGACTTTAGATGTTCAACAATCCTATTCTTTAACAAGGTTGCCATTATTTTCCCCACTACTGAAGTAAGACTTACTGGTCTATAGTTGCCCGCCTCCTCCCTACTACCTTTCTTGTGAATGGGCGCAACATTAGCTAATTTCCAATCTTCTGGAACTACTCCCGTTAACAATGATTGGTTAAATAAATCTGTTAACGGTTTTGCTAGTACACCACTAAGTTCTTTTAATAACTTTGGATGTATCCCATCAGGACCCATCGACTTATTTGTCTTTACTTTAGACAGCTGAAGTAAAACCGCTTCCTCTGTAAACTTACATGCATCAAAAGACTCATTAGTCTTTTTCCCTAAATGAGGTCCCTTACCCTCATTTTCCTTTGTAAAAACTGAACAAAAATATTCATTAAGGCAGTCTGCTAAGCCTTTATCCTCTTCTACATAGCATCCTTCTTTTGTTTTTAATCTAACTAATCCTTGTTTTACTTTCCTTTTCTCATTTATGTATCTAAAAAATGTTTTATCCCCCTTTTTCACTGACTGTGCTATAGTCTCTTCTGTGTGTGCTTTGGAAGCTCTTATAGCTTGCTTTGCCTCTTTCTGCCTACTCTTATAGATCTTTCTGTCTTCCTCACTCTGAGTATTTTTATAATTACTAAATGCTAGCTTTTTATTTTTTACTATTTTAGCCACCTCTGCAGAGTACCACAGTGGTTTCTTCAATTTTTTGCTCTTACTGACAAGCCTTATGCAATTTTCTGTTGCCTTCAGTAGTGCAACTTTTAGATAATCCCATTTCTCCTGGACTCCATTTAATTTGCTCCAGTCTGATAATGACTCCTTCACACCTTATCTAATTTTAGAAAAGTCTGTTTTTCTAAAATCTAAAACTTTTGTTTTTGTGTGGTGTGACTGGGTCACTGTTCTTATATTAAACCACACTGTCTGGTGATCACTAGATCCTAAACTTTCACCTACAGTAATATCTGATAACAAATCTCCATTTGTGAACACTAAGTCTAGTATGGCCTGCTTTCGAGTTGGCTCCTCCACTACTTGTTTTAGAGATAATCCAAGTAGGGAGTTTAGGATATGCGTACTCCTGGCACAAGTAGCTGTTTTGTATTTCCAGTTCACATCAGGAAGATTAAAGTCACCCATGATGATCACTTCTCCCTTCATTGTCATTTTAGCTATTTCCTCAACTAGTAGATTATCTAACTCCTCTATTTGTCCAGGGGGCCTATAAATCACACCTACCCGAGTTACCATATGATTACCAAATTCTAATGTAACCCAAACTGACTCTATGTTCACCTCACTAACTTGTATTATGTTACATTTTAAGCTATCCCTCACATACAGGGCCACCCCTCCACCTTTTTTACCTTCTCTGTCTTTGCTATATAAAGAGTACCCTGGTATTGAAATGTCCCAGTCATGTTTTTCATTATACCATGTCTCAGTAACAGCCACTAAATCTACATTCTCAGTTGCCAATATTGCCACAAGTTCATAGATCTTATTCCCTAAACTGCGAGCATTTGTAGACATGACCCTAAGCTTATCATTTTTCAGCACACTGACTACAGGTAACTTCTGTACCTTTTTTGGGGGGCAATTGGATTTATGTTTTATCGCCATTTTGCCCCCCTCTTTTAGTTTAAAAACCTCCTAGCAAAACCTCTGAACTGCTCACTGAGAACATTCGTTCCCTTTTGAGAAAGATGCAAACCATCTTTTTTGTACAGTTCCTTTCTATCCCATAGTGAACTTCCATGAGAAACAAAGCCAAATCCTTGCTCCCGACACCATTCTCCAAGCCACAAGTTGAAGTCCCTAATACGCATCCGTCTATCATTCTGAATGTTATGCACAGGCATAACTTCAGAAAAGGACAGTGTGGACACAACCTGCCGTATATCATTGGCAAGAACACGAAAAGCTTCCTTCACCTCTGAAACCTTATTGCAAGCCAATTATTTGTCCCTAGATGAACCAGTACATCCAATTCTCCTTCCTGATTTGCTTGCTTAACAATATTAGAAATACGCCTCCTGTCTCTGCGAGCAGTAGCTCCAGGAAGACATCTCACTAAGCCAATACTGTCCAACTCCGCACCTCTTATGATAGAATCGCCCAACAACAACTGCTTTCTATCAGGCCTCACCTTCTCCTTGCACACCTTAGCCACATAGGAGAGTGGTTCCTCAAACTCTGCGTCTGAGCCTGCCTCCACAACACCACTGCACTCTGCAAGTGCTGAAAATGAATTCTGGACAGCCACAGACTGTGGGACATGCCTTTTATCCACAACTCTAAGCCTACCAGATCCAACAGTAATCCACCTGCCATTCCTAGGAAGCCTCTGCGGCAATGGCCTCTGTGGCAGTGACTTTGCAACAGTCGAATAGTTCCTATTTAGGTAGGGATAGTTATCCCATGAGGAAGTGTTTCACTCTTAGGTAAGAGAACAGTTCTCTCTTATCTAATTGGAATTTGGCCTGTAAAAAGGGATAAGTATATATCGCCTTCTACTAGGTCTTCTATTGCCTTTATGCCTTGGTATAGCCAATTTGCTAGATCTATATTGCTCATGTTCTTTGCTATTAATTGGATGGGCAAAGCCCGCCTAAATTGTATTATGTAGCTTAATTCTCTTTTTACATTTTATCCAGAATTTCAATATATGATCAAGAATGAGGGCATTGGCACATTTCTTCCACTCCCCTTCGACTTTACTATTCATAGCCCAAAATATGGGGAAGAAATTCTCTACTCCCGTCAATTCCTTTACTAACAAATACCATTTTTCGGAGGCAGATGACCTCTTCTGTGTCGTTATTGCATGTGCTAACATGGTCGCCTCCTGTGTTAAATATAAGTCCAGGGCACCTAAACCTCCCTTTTTAACTGGTAAAGAGATCACATTTTTTATTTATTCAAGGTTTTTTACCCTGCCAAATAAATCTCGCAAAGGCCATCTGTGTCATCTTTAGCCATATCTTAGGGACATTCAACGGGATCATCCTAAATAAATAATTCCATTTAGGGAGCACATATGATTTCAAAACTTTAACCCTTCCCCACCAAGAAATCTCAGATTTCTTCCATCGGGGGTGGAGCGATGGCGTAGGGTGTGTGACGCAACGTGGACTCGTTACAGTGCTTAGGGCGATTGGTCTGGATGCAGCCGTTGAATCACATTTTTCCCCAGTGAAATGGCACTTTTGAGCGGAAAGAGGAGCAGGCCCTGAGGTACAAAGAGGCTGGAAAACTCCGCTTGAGGTCCGCCCGCCCTGATTGAGGGACTGAGAGCCCCGTGAGAGCTGGTCTGAGAAACTATCAAAGGAAACAGCAAGTATTCTACTTTAATTTAAGGATACACTGGGGCAGAGCCGTAACAAGCTACTGGCCCATTCACATAGAGGACTATGTAGGACCTATATAGCCCTCAGTTTAGACCGCAGAGTGGTCACCACATTATAATCGAGGCTAACAATACAGTATCTATTCCTTTGGGGAAGGTCTCTCTCCTTGTTTACAAAAACAGGGAAAAATCAGGTGCTCAGTGTTTGGACACTTGAATATTAATGTAGAATAAAAAAACTCTATGATAATATGTGATGAAACATATGCAATACAAACAAAATTATCAACAAGATCTGTGCAATATACGTGCAAACATAGATAAACATCTACTTAGATAGGAATATGAATACACATATCTAGTAATGTGCAACAGTGTGAAAATCAAGCAATTGTGCTGTAAAAATCAAACACTTGTGCTAAATTCGTGAAATCGTAAAAAACATATACTTAGAACCTTGGTTTGGGATGTATCTGTAAAAATATAAACATACAAAAAATAGTGCAATATGTACTGTAAAAGGAAAAATAAATCAATTGATTACTGTGGGAATCCGACTCACAATGTGTGGCTCCTTAATGACCTAGGAGCATGAAATCAAGCTTTTGTGAAAACGTGGAATACTTCCAAGGGATCGCCTCCTCCAGTATAGTGTGTGAGGGAATTGATGAACCTCCTGATCCAACCAGGGTAATATTTATTCCACAAAGAAAAGCATAAAACAAGTACGGTGGAAAGAGTCCACAATGAAAATTTTTCATAGGGGTTCCCTTGCAAGGTTAATTTAACTTTTGAAGGCTTAAGAGAATCATTTGACTCTCCGGGAGACTTATGGGCCTGGATACAGGGAAAAAATATGATATCAAAAACGGGGGATTAGAATATAGTTTATTAATATAAATGTAAGACTGAAAAGGGGAAGGGATGGTTTTTTTGGGGGGGGGGGTTGTGTTTAAATCACAAACCAAAGCTGCACTTAAAGCAGTGTATCCCTAAATTACACACAACAAACAATGATAGAGCAAAAAACACAAAAAGTGCGCTACCAGGGTTGAAGCCCGACTTAGGGGCGAAACTCGTAGCGTCCCTGGACAGACCTGCACCTTTCTTCTACATTCTCCAGCCACCTATTCCCTGGATTTTACTATTTATCTTCTACTATTGGGAGGACTCTTTGCTTATACCAAACTGTGTGGCGCCCACTTGTTCTGCGGAATTCAGAGAACCATATGTAAGAAGATATTATTGTTTTATTAAATATTGTGTATTCTTGTTCTAACTCTATTTGTGGGCATTTTCTTCCATACACTTGAGCTACATGATTGGAGGATTAAGAAGTTGATTGAAAGAGCTGAAAGATCACCTCCTGTATACACAGTGTTATGTCGATAAGCCCAGCATATCAGAGGAGTCTGTGAGTGCATAAATATAGGGAAGCATTCCAGTCTCCCCCAGCTTTTATCTTCATATTTGTCACTACTGCACACTCACCTAAAAGGTGTTTTATTAATGCTTTCTTACACTACAGTATACCTATAGCGCACTTTTTGTGTTTTTTTGATCTATCATAGTATAGCTTGAGGTGGTTTAATAAAGAACACGGTATTTCACGATAGGATGTATTTAAGAGATTGTTGGGGATGCTTTGGCGTTCACCAGAAGACTTTTTAGTTGAAATGGAGTACGCATATTTAGATATAAGCTTGAGGGGTTTGATTCAGATACATACAGCAATAGGGTAATTTAACTTTCTGGGTGAGTTAATTTGAGGAAATGCAATTTTAGGGGCCACTAACTGGGATTTATAAAGTAATTGAGTTCATTTAAAATTATTTTGGTTTTTCCCTAGGAATACTTCTGGGATCATATTAGGAGTTAATTTGAAAATGCAGGGCAGGTATATTCTAGGGGCCACTATCTGGGATTTATAAAGTATTTGATTTCATTTAAAATTCTTTTTTTTCTTCTTTTTTTCTTTTTTTCTTGCTATGTGGGTTTTTTTTAGGAATATATTTTTGACTGCACTATGAGTTATTTTAGTTGAGATGAAGCACGTAATGTTTGGAATAATTCTGAGGGGCCGGTGGGGGGTATATAAAAGCATAGGTCAATTTCATTACTTGGGTGTGTGTGGTTTTTTTTTGTTTTTCTCGCCCTTTGTAGGGGCTTAATACACAGTTTTTAGTTAGAGCTATTTTCTCTATGTTACAAGTTTAGAGAATATTGTGTGGGATTTTTAGTGATACACCCAGTAGTTTACCAAGAGTTAATTCAGTTGACACTAGACACGTAGATTTAGATATAGGCCCAAAGGTCTTGTTTGGGATTTATAAAGTAATAGGTAATTTTATCATGTGGGTGCTCCCTTTTCCTTTTTGTTTTATTTTTTTTATTTAGTAACAGCAATTAAAAATATTTTTTTTTCTCCTAGGAATACTTCTGGTATCATATTAGGAGTTAATTTGAGAAAATGCAGGGCAGGTATATTTTAGGGGCCACTACCTCGGATTTATGAAGTAACTGATTTCATAATTTATTTTCTTTTGTTAGGTTGGTTTTTTAGGAATATATTTTTGACTGCACTACAAGATAATTTAGTTGAGATGAAGCACGTAAAGTTTGGAATAATGCTGAGGGGCCTGTGGGGGTGTATAAAAGCATAGGTTAATTTCATTACTTGGGTGTGTGGTTTTTTTTTTTTGGGGGGGGGGGGGGTTTCCCTCTCGCCCTCTGCAGGGGCTTAAGACACAGTTTTTAGTTATAGTTGTAAGGAAATTTCCTCTGTCCCTTAATGCGACCGTCTTGGTTTGACTTGTAAATACTGGATCCAGGAGAGCTATTTCACAGTGAATAACTGAGACCGACACCAATGCAACTGTGAAACAACTCTGATTTTAATTGTTTAAACAAGCGTATATATACAAAGATAAAAACATTAGTTACTACGATATAATTGGTTATTCTAATATGTAGAAAGGCGTGTTTTATAAGAAAATGCACTTAAAACGTAATATGTAAAATAGTGTTACAAAAGTCGTTCTTATAGGAAAATTACAGAACTTTCAGAGACAACTTGTTGATGTTCCAGAAACCTCTGTTCTGGCCTTGGAATAGTAAGATAAGACCATTCTAATAACAATTATGCTACTGGCGTGATCTGGCCTTCCAGAAGGTGCTGCAGACATCAGCTTCTTTGACACACTGTCGGCTTTTAACCCTCACAGATCCAAATTAATCCTTTCAATCCCCTCTTAGAACCATATGATTCATATAATATGGTTCTTCCCCTTTTGCTTCTGTCTATAGATCTGTAAATACTGTCGGTATCCTTCAGGGGTATGTTGTTGGGGATCAATGGGTAGGTTTGTTTCAATCAAAAATACCACATCCATAATAAAGCATATAATAACCGACTATGGCTGTCCTGTTTTACCGGACTGCCTCTGGACAATACTGATTAGGTTTAGACCTTTGGCGACTGTGCAGACCTTGGCTTCGCTCAGCAGAGATATTGGACTTATAATCTAAAAAATTAAAAAAGTATCTCTCTCTTAAATATGGAAGGCCTGCCGTAACTATCTAAATATGTTACATAACATAACATAATGGCATGGCCTGATGACCCAAAAACACATGTGGCCACAAAACTAAATTAAATATCTGTTGTTCATTGCTTCTCTTACCCTGCCTAATAAAACCCCTAATGGTATTAGTTGGCAGTTGTCTAAAACCAATAAATATATGTAAAAAATAAAACATATTATTCCGGAGTTTGCCATTCCACAGGACTGTTGTTGACTAAATACTTTAAAGTGACTTGGAGCAAAGCTGAACATGCATTCAGAACACACAAAATGGCATACATTCAGAACATAAAGCGTCAGTCAGACAAAATGGCAGCGGACAAAACAATATGGTCTCCCATCCACGACGTGACTCCAGAGGCCCCTACAGTCCATATAATATTCATACTCTTCTCCCCTTTTATTCTTAGAAATTGACATTGTCTGTTTTTAAGGATAACCATCAGGAGTTGCCTGGTCAACACAATCATTGTATCCAAGGTGATAAGGCACACTTCCTCGATTTCACACATTGGTAAGTCATCCAGCTTAGTTGCATTGTAAGCTTCCATAATGGGGAATATCTGAAGCAGTGTCTTCCATTCTTCACATAGGGGCATGATGTCAGTGGTCAGGATGCACTTGAGGATGAGACCCTTGAAACAAACATAAACACAGACAATTAGCAACACTGATCTCACACATGCCAAACCACTTACAAGTTTCGCTCCAAGTGATCCTAGCCAATTTCCCAGTCCCAGGGGATCTCACGGATAACCTGTGAATACTTTTTAACTTACTACTTAAATCCATAATCCAAACTTTTTTTTTTTTTTAAATATCTGAAAAAAAACTTCCTTACATTCTCTATATAAAATTCTGCAAAAATACTATAACAATACAATTTCTTTATAGGTCAACTCAATCCTGTTTGTTAGAGTCGGTCTAATTGTTAAATTTAAAAATTTCACTATACTCTAAACATACCCATAATATCACAATTAAACAAATCTTTACGACAAAGATTACAAATCATCAATAACAATTTTATACATATATACTCAATGAAAATATACTTCCCAACAATGATGATCTGTCGTAGACTGTTGTATCTGTTGTAGACTCCTGGGTGATTTGTTTACGGGTTACCCATTAAGGTAAAATCTTGGCTTATGTTGGCTAGTGGTCAGGGATTATTATGCCCATCAAGACACTAAATTGCTGCTCCTTTGTTGGCCTGTTTGTCAGTACAGGAATGTGCTTTACGTAAATAACGTGGATCCCGGACGAGCCCCCAAATTGTAAGGAAATTTCCTCTGTCCATTAATGCGACCGTCTTGGTTTGACTTGTAAATACTGGATCCAGGAGTTGATTTGAACAATATATTCCGATAAATTTGGTGAGAATCCAGTTACATGAATTGGAAAACTTTTTCTTCTTTTAAAAATAAACTTTTCTTTAGAAATAGTTATGATCAGCATTAAATTCGTTGGTGCACTTTGAACTTTTCTTTTGTTGGCTGTACAGCTTTAATCTATATGAAAATAAAACTCGAAAAAATTCCAGTTAGTAACATGCAATATTTCACTAAACATCTTATTAATCTTCACATTAAAATATAATTAAAACATATTATTACTGCTAGTCTGTGTTGCAATACTTGTCAAACTGAACCATTCTTTGTTCTTGAAATATTATTACCCTCTTATAATCATAGTTGAATCAATTGATAATGTGAGAATATGTTCTCATACATAATAATTATGTATCTCTTTACCATTAGGACAAATAATATCATGATTAGACTATATAACCATAGCACATAACACACAGAACTTCTCAATAACTAACAGTAACAGTAATTCTGGCCCGTTCTCCCCCTCCCATCACAAAAAGAAAAAATAATAATTTTGCAGCTGCAGCTACAATTCTCTTATCTGCAAATAGACTGTCAGAGAGAAGGGGGGCTTCTGGGGAGGCTTTCTCTCAACTTCACTATTAACTCCTACAACTCTAACAACACAACACAACTTGTCACAAAACACGACACTCGCTAATTCTTTCCACTTATCACTGACATACGTACATGCTCGGGGCTCCCTCACTTCCCCTCCCTTCGTTCCCCGTCACACGCGCCAGTGTAAAATCTCCGCCCCCTGCCTGTCACAGTACAGCAGAAGGTAAGCTGGTTCAAATGGAAAACGGTGGTTGTGAGTCTGTGTGTGATGGGAGGCTGTGTGTGATGGGAGGCTGTGTGTGATGTGAGGCTGTGTGTGATGTGAGGCTGTGTGTGATGTGAGGCTGTGTGTGACTGAGTGTGATGGGAGTCTGTGTGTGATGTGAGGCTGTGTGTGACTGAGTGTGATGGGAGTCAGTGTGTGTGTGATGGGAGACAGTGTGTTTGACTGAGTGTGATGGGAGTCAGAGTGTGTGTGATGGGAGACAGTGTGTGTGACTGAGTGTGATGGAAGAGTGTGTGTGATGTGAGGCTGTGTGTGACTGAGTGTGATGGGAGTCTGTGTGTGATGTGAGGCTGTGTGTGACTGAGTGTGATGGGAGTAGGAGTGTGTGACTGAGTGTGATGGGAGTGTGTGTGTGATGGGAGTATGAGCTTGATGTGAGTCTGAATGTTATGTGTGATGTGGGGTCATGTAATGGAGGTGATGGGGCATGTCTTAGGTGTGTAACGTGGGTGTGCAGCTTGGGTAGGGGGGTGCCCGGATTTTGTCTGCCTAAGGCAGCACAAAATCAAGATACACCACTGGATACAAATACAACCTTACAATGAAGGCATCTTCACTTATCTAATTACTTTATCTAGAGTATTGGAAAATGTGATATCTTATCTTGGGAAAAATCTAAATTAAAAGCTTAAAACACAAAAATCCTTCTAAACTACAAAAAAAATGTAATACTTGTCAAGATACCTAAATACAAAAAGGAAGAATGTACCATAAACAAATAAACATTTCTAATATGTAACATGTAAAACCTGTTAAAAACATAGTCTGTGTCTTTAAATTAGCATCATGCAAGTTTTAGATTGTTTTTGCCAGAACATAAAACTGGCTGGATAGATTTTAAAATATTTTATAGCTGTTATACTATCCAATGGATTGATCACGTATATTTAACATGATGTCCAAGAGATACCTCGGACACTATATGACTCTTGCTGTTTTACACACAAATATTTCTATTTTACTTACTTACAGCAACAAATTAATTCAAAACTTATCTTGCATACACTATTAAAATTACTTACTATGAAACTTCTCATCACACTGATGAATATAGCTTAGAAGACCGTTACTCAAAAATCATTCCAAAATTATTATACTAGCGGCAGAACGTGCCTATTTTTTTTTTCATTGAGCGCTCGATTTTGATTGATTCAGGAGATATGTCCTCTCTACTCCACTAAATATAAAACACTTACCACATATAAGAGAATACAGTAAATACAGTAAATTTCCTTAGACGTACACTGACCACCCGTCTATGGTTTCTTATGACTTTATAATTAACCTTATATATGAACACAAATATACAATTAATATGCAAAATTACAATTAAACAAGCCAAACCAAGAATAGTCTAGTCTCCCTGAGACTGTAAATTTAAGTGTATAATACCCCTGGTAATAAAGTGAAAGATCTCCCTGAGATCTGGCTATGTGTCCCTGACACAAAACCAAAAAAAATAATAATAATAATAATAATACCCCTGGTATTAAAGTGAACGATCTCCCTGAGATCTGTCTGGCCTCCCTGAGACTGTAAGGATCTCCCTGAGATCTGTGTGTTAGCCTCCCTGAGACTGTAAGGATCTCCCTGAGATCTGTGTGTTAGCCTCCCTGAGACTTTGAGGATCTCCCTGAGATCTGTGTGTTAGCCTCCCTGAGACTGTAAAGATCTCCCTGAGATCTGTGTGTTAGCCTCCCTGAGACTGTGAGGATCTCCCTGAGATCTGTGTGTTAGCCTCCCTGAGACTGTGAGGATCTCCCTGAGATCTGTGTGTTAGCCTCCCTGAGACTGTAAGGATCTCCCTGAGATCTGTGTGTTAGCCTCCCTGAGACTGTAAGGATCTCCCTGAGATCTGTGTGTTAGCCTCCCTGAGACTGTGAGGATCTCCCTGAGATCTGTGTGTTAGCCTCCCTGAGACTGTAAGGATCTCCCTGAGATCTGTGTGTGTGTCCCAGACACGTGAATGTAAGTATCTCCCTGAGATCTGTGTATGTGTCCCAGACATGTGAATATAAGGATCTCCCTGAGATCTGTGTATGTGTCCCTGACACGTGAATATAAGGATCTCCCTGAGATCTGTGTATGTGTCCCTGACACGTGAATATAAGGATCTCCCTGAGATCTGTGTATGTGTCCCTGACACGTGAATGTAAGTATCTCCCTGAGATCTGTGTATGTGTCCCTGACACGTGAATGTAAGTATCTCCCTGAGATCTGTGTATGTGTCCCTGACACGTGAATGTAAGGATCTCCCTGAGATCTGTGTAATATAAGGATCTCCCTGAGATCTGGTTATGTGTCCCGGACACAAAAACAACAAATATTTTAAGGATGTATGTCCCTGACACACAAATATAAGGATCGGGATTTGGCCAGTGCCCTCAGTCCGATAGATAAACCAAAAAAAAGTATATCTTACCGGACAAAGGATGACCTTCCCGATCCCGGACGAGCCCCCAAATTGTAAGGAAATTTCCTCTGTCCCTTAATGCGACCGTCTTGGTTTGACTTGTAAATACTGGATCCAGGAGAGCTATTTCACAGTGAATAACTGAGACCGACACCAATGCAACTGTGAAACAACTCTGATTTTAATTGTTTAAACAAGCGTATATATACAAAGATAAAAACATTAGTTACTACGATATAATTGGTTATTCTAATATGTAGAAAGGCGTGTTTTATAAGAAAATGCACTTAAAACGTAATATGTAAAATAGTGTTACAAAAGTCGTTCTTATAGGAAAATTACAGAACTTTCAGAGACAACTTGTTGATGTTCCAGAAACCTCTGTTCTGGCCTTGGAATAGTAAGATAAGACCATTCTAATAACAATTATGCTACTGGCGTGATCTGGCCTTCCAGAAGGTGCTGCAGACATCAGCTTCTTTGACACACTGTCGGCTTTTAACCCTCACAGATCCAAATTAATCCTTTCAATAGTTATTCTCTCTATGTTACAAGTTTAGAGAATATTGTGTGGGATTTTTAGTGATACACCCAGTAGTTTACCAAGAGTTAATTAAGTTGACACGAGACACGTAGGTTTAGATATAGGCCCAAAGGGCTTGTTTGGGATTTATAAAGTAATAGGTAATTTTATCATTTGGGTGCTCCCTTTTCCTTTATTTTTTCTTTCTCTTCCCCTCCCTTTCCTTCCCCCTCTTACCAGGACTAATTGTCCGATGAACAACAGATAGCACCGTGACTATTTGCGGAATTGTTCGGAAACTTTTGATAGGTGGTGCCCGAGGGTTGGGCTCCACTGGCACCCTGATTGGACAAGGCAATCCAGTCATTGGGTAAAATCTTACTGTTACAATGGGCTTCGCAAGTTGCAAAGTTTCTGAGAACAGTCAGTTATTGTGTCGGTTAATTGTGTCTGTCTTTGTTAATTGTTGTTTGTATACTTATTTGTGCAAGAAGAGAGCGTGAAAAAAAGAGAACAAGCCGGCTGCACCAACAATAAATGTGTTTCTTATTCAAAAATCACCTGGTTGCGGGTGCTCCGGCTGGGCTGTAGAAGCAGCACTGATGAACAAGTAAAATAGCGGACACAGAGACGTAGGCACTCCGGATAAGGTGAAAAAAATAACTTGAAAATGTATTGGAAGGATATGATAAAATTCACATAAAATCCACAGGGACAGTACAAGACAAAGGATACAGCGATATGCCTTACGCGTTTCGCGTGAACACATGCTTATTCATAGGCTTATCTGACAATGTGTGCACCGTGGTTATATGTAATACATTCACCAATGAAAATAAAGGTCATGTTGATTAGAACTCGTTGTTTGAAACACTTGTGCAATACAAGCTAAATCTACTTGGGTGACATATAATGAAGTGAGGAAAGAATTTAAACGTGATAAAAATGAGAAAAAAGAAAAATATTAGTGAAAAAATCACACTCAAATATATATTTCTGTTGTCTTAAACAGTGCCAAACAATTGTGTGTGTACTATAAAATATGATAAAAATATATGGTGAGCTTACTAAAAAATGAAAAGGAAAAGTGATGAGTGACATGAAACTGATTATAGGTGGCAAGAAATACCAAATACCAATGCAGTAATCATAGTAAAACTAAAGTACATGTTTTACATATCCGGTTGCCACAGGGAAAAGTGCCTGTTGCATTGAGCCACTGGCCACATGTTGAACTGGAATTGGTTATTTGTGCAGTAAGTAAACTAGATGATAGTATATTTCTTAGTGTATTCGATCTTTGAGCGGAAACACTTGTGCAATACAAGCTAAATCTACTTGGGTGACATATAATGAAGTGAGGAAAGAATTTAAACGTGATAAAAATGTGAAAAAATAAAAATATTAGTGAAAAAAATCACACTCAAATATATATTTCTGTTGTCTTAAACAGTGCCAAACAATTGTGTGTGTACTATAAAATATGATAAAAATATATGGTGAGCTTACTAAAAAGTGAAAAGGAAAAGTGATGAGTGACATTAAACTGATTATAGGTGGCAAGAAATACCAAATACCAATGCAGTAATCATAGTAAAACTAAAGTACATGTTTTACATATCCTGTTGCCACAGGGAAAAGTGCCTGTTGCATTGAGCCACTGACCACGTGTTGTACTGGAATTGGTTATTTGTGAAGTAAATAAATTAGATGACAGTATATTTCTTAGTGTATTTGATCTTTGAGTGGAACACTGCACACCTGATGTAAGAACTTGTTGATACCTTCATTTGCTGCAAGTATTGGTAAATTCGTATGTATAATCTCTTTTATACGGGGGTATCCTACGCTGTAAGGTGTCACAAAAGAGATAGGCTGTGTGTCATTATTCTGCTGTGCAGTCACTAGACATGTGCAAAACTAACATTTTCGTTTCGTTTTCGTCCATTCGGACGAAAATGTTATTTATTTAGTCTAAAACGAATTTCGTTCATTACTGCATTCGTTTCAGACGAAATTCGATCATTATTTTCGTTTCGTTAATTTTTATTCGTTCGTTTTATAGAATACATGTAATACTATTGGCTTTCTATAAACCGAACGAGAGCCCCATTCATAAGAAATTCTTATGAATGGGGCTCTCGTTCGGTTCATAGAAAGGCAATAGTACTGCATGTTTTCTATAAGCCTAAAGTCTATAAACCGAACGTTCGGTTTATAGACTTTCGGCTTATGGAATACATGTAATCCTATTGCTATTCTATAAACCGAACGTTCGGTTTATAGAATAGCCATAGGATTACATGTATTACATAAGCGGACAGCCTATAAACCGAACGTTCGGTTTATAGGCTGTCGGCATTTAACTATACAGAGACAGAGTCTCCATTCATAAAATTATGAATGGAGACTTTGTCTCCGTGTAGTAAAATGCTATTGTATTCTATAAACCGACTCTATTTCGGCTTATAGAATGCAATAGTACTACGAATGGACGAATGAACGAATGATTTTCGTTTATTAACCATTCGTTCATTCGGCTTTCGTTAGCTTAGCATTTTCGTTTTTCGTTTTTCGGACGAATGGACGAAAATGCTATTTTCGGACGAAAATGCATTCGTCCGAAAACGAATGCACATGTCTAGCAGTCACCCTTCTGCTATTATTAGTGTTTTTGAGGAGATCATGCCTGGTACGTGATTTAGCTATAGTAATTGCCTGCCTGATCATCCAAGGTTTATAACCTCTATCAAGAAGCCTATTGGTAAGTTCTGTACATTTTTCCTGAAATATTGCAGTATTAAATAATCCCACAGGAAAATTAGTGATAACTGATTTGTTGTGGCAACTATTTGCATGCAAAACTGTGTTGCCTGATGTACTTTTTCTAAAGGACTGTGTGTCTACTTTATTCTCTCCGGAATTGCCCATAAGAGTTAGATCCCAAAAATAATTTTTTTTCATATAGAATTATCCATAGTAAATCTAAGGTTAAGACAGTTATCATTAAGAAAATCAAAAAAGCATTGCAATTGTGTAGATGAGCCTTGCCAGACGAACAGCAAGTCGTCAATGTAGCATCCATACCAGACGACACACTGACGAAAAGTGTTCGTCTGGCTAAATATAAATGAATCTTCAAAGGCAGCCATATAAATTTTGGCATATGATGGGGCAAATTGTGAGCCCATGGCAGTGCCCTAGCATTGTAAAAATAATTCTTTGTTAAACATGAAATAATTGTGTGATAGGAGGAACTCCGTAGCTTGTATTAAGAATTGTTTAAGGTCCGATGTATAATTACTGTACTTGTCAAGTATATGAACCAATGCTTCCAAACCCCGACCATGTGGGATACATGAATATAAAGAACATACGTCCGGGGGGCGGAGCCAACTGTAATGGTGGACAGACGTGTTTTAGCAGAGCCATCATAAATGGCTAATCCTGCCAAATTGGTCAAAACTCATAGCATAATCCAGGAGTGGGGACCATGGGCAAGCGAAATAAGAAGGCAGATAGGACTTCCACAAACCGCAAGTCTGATATAGCTGACCTTCTGACGAGGCCGACTAGGCCCCAATTGAATGTGGCAGCGGCACCCTTCAACCCTTCATCGAGAGGTACAGACTCCTCATTGGAAGATTCGGAGGGGAACTATCAATCGATCAGCCCCGTTAAAAGACCTGCTGAAGCATTGGGCGAGCAATATGCGACTAAAAATGACATTAAACATCTTCCAGGTATTTTAGGCTACGTGGCAGGCCGATATTCAGACCTTACGAACTGAAATAGGGTCGATTCAAACCAAACTTACCTCTCTGGAAGTAGCCTCTTCGGCAGCGGAGCGAAAACACATAGAGATGGAGAAGATAACCTCCACTCTGACTATACAAGTAGGAAGGCTCAGCAAGCAGGTGGCAATGCTTGAAGCCAAGATGAGACATACCAATGTCCGATTTCGGAGAATTCCGGAGACAGTAGGGCCCACTGTCCTCCGGCCCCACATACAGAATCTACTGCTAGCTGTGAAGCTACCTGCCGACACTGCCAAGGTGATGGAAGTTTTCAGGGTCAGAAAGGCGAGACAAGCCCCCTCGGAAGCTCCCAGAGAGTTATATGTAAGCTATCCTCGCTCTCAGATAAAATGACCCTACTGTCGGCAAGCCGCAAGCTGGGTCAGATCACCCAAGATGGTGCCACTGTTTGGGTGTTCGACGACCTACCGCCCTCTACCCTGGCTTGGCGCTGCTCTATGGTTCCGTTGACATCACACCTACGGTCACTGGAGATCAAGTACAGATGGGGAATGCCGCACTACCTCAACAGTCTCCAAGGGAGAAAAAGAACTTACTATCAAAGACCCACTGGATGTTCCTCAATTTCTGCAAGACATGGACATTCCATCATTGCCTGCTCAGGAGCCTGCTCCGATGCCCATGGAGCCTTGAATCTTAAGATGTGATATACAGTAAAGCTGGATACCAGATTCTGGCTATATAACCATTTTATTCCTTCTACATATTGTTGACTTTGATTACTCTATATATGCACCACGTCCTGGTTACCTAAATCTTCCCAATTTAGGTTTTCGTAGAATTCCTTATTGGATTAACGGTCCACCTGTATGATTGGATAATAATTATATGACCGTCCCCTAAGAAACCCCAAACCCCCCCATTCCATCATAGGGGGTATCCTATACCCCAGGGCACAGCCTCTTGTTGCTCTATGACTAGGGCCAGAGGAATTTTACTGGCCATCAAAAGTACGGTCCAGACGCCCACCTCAGTCCAGCAGCCCCCTTAAGCTGCGGGTGCCCTCACTCTTGGGGACACACTTTAACCCCCACTTTAATTCCTTCTTGATCATTTCCTTTGTCCCAATCTTTCTATGCCCTTTTCAGTCCCCCCTTTTTATATTATTTTCTTTTTTCCCAGGACCTGGATGTTCTGTTCGGAGTTGTGGGCTAAACATAGGTTTCGTAACTAGATCACGATGTTTATGTCCCTATGTGATGGTATCAGAGTGTTTTTATTTTCTTATTGATAACATTAAAAAGGTTATTAGTTCCATTTATTAGTCCGAAAATATGCCTAATTTTTCGTATGTATAGTGTTCGGGCCCTTCCTTATTCTTAGTATGTACATAGGCATAGTTATGTCTGTTTTAAATTTCCTACTTTATAGTACAGTAGTCATTGTTCCGGTAAAAAATGTTCTATTAAACCAAAAACGGAGTCATTATATGCACATGCGATATGATTTTATGTAAAGACAATTACCTGCGTTATGTTTAAGATTTCTGTAACAATTGTTATTTTTGATGATGCCTGACTCAATAAAACTTCAATTAAATAAAAATAAAGAACATACATCCATCGTAACACACATGTAACTATCCTGCCATTTAACATGTTTCAATTTAATAAGGACATCTTTCGTATCACGCAAGAAACTTTTTTTAGTGTTAACAAGAGGTTGTAGATAAAAATCCACCCATTCAGAAAGACCCTCCCCTAGGCTGCCGATACTTGAAATGATCGTGCGCCCCGGAGGATTGATAAGATTTTTATGTACTTTAGGTAAGTAATAAAATATAGCTATAATGGGGTTTCTTTATACAAAAAATTCATTTCCATGTCATTTAACACTCCCAAACATTCTCCTGTGTCCAGGATATTTTTAAGATCTATAAGAAATCTTTGGGTGGGGTCTGCTGACAGTTTTGTTTAGGTGTTAAGATCATATATCTGTCTTTCCATTTCCAGTAAATAATCCCCCCCCCCCCCCCCCCGTCAGCTTCTTTGATAATAATGTCTTGGTTGACCTTTGGGCATTTAATATAAAATATATATATTTACAAAGAGAGGTGTGTAGAGGTTACAAGGGTCATGTAAATCAGGGAATACAAGCTTAATTATTCTCACTTAGATGGGACATCTGGTGTTGGAATTCCCAAGACCAAATGTCTTTGATCTAACTGTTATCTAAACAAGGCTTTTGTGATTTAAGGCAGGATATGGGACGGCTAGCAGAATGGAAGAAAGGGTCTTCAGACCATATGTCTCTTCTGCTGGCTGTAAAACAAGGTAGTGGCCTGAGGTTCTCTCTTATCTTGCTTTGATAGCAATTGTCCTGTTTAGAAGTTTTCACCCGTCTTCTGATTAAGTGGTAAATAACTGTTTACTGACCCTAGGGAACTAATTACAACAAACAGTAACCAAATAATTTGGTATTGAGCCTTTGATCCTCCCCAACCAAACCCCGGCTCCACAATTATTTGGGAGAAATGGAGGAACACTTCAAAGAGAAAATCAGTATAAAAGTAAGACCAAAAATAGGTAGAATCAGAACAGTTCTTGGAGGAACTTCAAGGAGTGACAACCAGACAGAGGTCCAGGGGAGACTTCAATATGCAGATCTACACTTTGTTGGTAACTATAGCTGTGATATTCTATTGATCCTTGTGGTGTTTCCTGATGCTATATTGTTTCTATATATTTGTGTGTTGTTTGGGTTAACTGTATTTGCTTTACTAAATTATAGAATAGGTAAACCTAACTAATTAAGGTATTTGTGGTGATTGCTTTAATTGATTATTCTTTGTATTACTGAATTGATTACAAGTGTTTTGATTGTTTCTTCATTCTTTGATACACTGTAACTTGTATTTAATCACATTTTGTATTATCAATGAGTTGATTATCTGTATACTTAATACATTTATTTTATTGCACTTGTCAGTGTGTCTCATTTTGTTGCACCTTCCTCAAAGAACAGTGACCCCTACAGGGTACTGTAATTTCTTACAGTTTTAGTAAGGACTGCGTTATAGACAAATACAGATGTGTGGGGGGGGGGGGGGGCACAAGGAGTGAGGCCTTAGAAGGGCCGGTGCAGCAAGGATTTTTGCCGCCCTAGGCAAAATAAAAATTGCCGCCCCCAACATTATCAGCCACTAGAGGTGCTTCCATGATTCTCACTGTGAAAATTACAAAAAAATCATCCATAGAAAAGCATTCACAGCTGAGAGGAGGTTCGGGGAGGAAAGTTCCCAGTGCCGGCGCTGGAGAAAGGTAAATGGCTGAAGGGGTTTTAACCCCTTCATCCCAGTGGGAGGGGGACACGTGGGTGCCCCACTCCTAAGGACTATATAGTGCCAGGAAAATGAGTTTGTTTTCCTGGCACTATAGTGCTCCTTTAACACCAGTACTGCACAGTGTCTTTTCTCTGCAGCGACAGGCTATAGACACCAGTACCACTACATTAAACTGTAGTGGTTCTGGGACTATAGTGTCCTTTAAATGTGAGGTAAATGTAGTATTAATAACTAAACAACTAAATAATAAACATATTGAATTGTTTACTTACCACCAGGACAATTACATTACATTACATTATATTACATTAACATTTATTTGAACAGCGCCAACAATTCTCGTAGCGCTTGGTACAGAGCATAGAAGGGAACTACATACTAAGTTAGACAAACTAGAACAGACTGGTACATGAGGTAGAGAACCCTGCTCATAAGCTTACAATCTAGAGGGAATGGGGTCCATGAGACAATTAAGGGATTGAAGAGGTCAGAGGGATTGAAGTTGTAGTAACAGTAGAGTGGATGGGAGGCACTAGGTGGGATAAGTCAAAGAGGGAGTGTGTGTTTTAAGCTAGGTGGGATTGGCTAGAGGCAAAGTGACTGGTAATCTAGTGGGATGGGTAGTAAGCCTCTCTAAAGAGATGAGTTTTGAGGGACTTTTTAAAGTTTGAAAAGGAGGGAGAGAGCTGGATGCTCCGGTGAAGGGAGTTCCAGAGAGAGGGGGCAGCTCGGGCGAAATCTTGGAGACGCGAGTGAGAAGTGGTGATGAGATTAGAAGAGAGTGACAATAAGATGATCTGGTCTCTGGCTGCAGTCTGGCTCTTGGTCTGGGGACTCTGGGGACTCTGGGGACTGGAGACAAACACCAATGGATTTTGCCCCCCAATATGCCAGGACTTAGCCACCCAATATGCCAGGATCATTATGCCACTCAATATGCCAGGATTTTCCCCCACAACATGCCAGGATTTTCCCCCACAATATGACAGGATTTGCCACTTAATATGCCAGGATTTTCCCCCACAATATGCCAGGATTATGCCCCTCAATATCCCAGGATTTTGACCCTGAATATGCCAGGATTATGCCCCTCAATATGCCAGGACCTAGCCACCCAATATGCAAGGATTATTGTGCCACTCAATATGCCAGGATTTCCCCCCACAATATGCCAGGATTTGCCACTTAATATGCCAGGATTTTCCCCCACAATATGCCAGGATTATGCCCCTCAATATCCCAGGATTTTGCCCCTCAACATGCCAGGATTATGCCCCTCAATATGCCAGGACCTAGCCACCCAATATGCCAGGATTATTATGCCACTCAATATCCCAGGATTTTGCCACCAAATATGCCAGGATTATTATGCCACTCAATATACCAGGATTTTCCCACACAATATGCCAGGATTATGCCCCTCAATATGCCAGGATTATGACTCTCAATGTGCCAGGATTATGCCCCTCAATATGCCAGGACTTAGCCACCCAATATGCAAGGATTATTATGCCACTCAATATGCCAGGATTTTCCTCCACTATATTCCAGGATTATGTCCCTCAATATCCCAGGATTCTGCCCCTCAATATGCCAGGATAATGCCCTCAATATGCCAGGACTTAGCCACCCAATATGCCAGGATTATTATGCCACTCAATATGCCAGGATTTCCCCCCACAATATGCCAGGATTTGCCACTTAATATGCCAGGATTTTCCCCCACAATATGCCAGGATTATGCCCCTCAATATCCCAGGATTTTGCCCCTCAACATGCCAGGATTTTGCCCCTCAATATGCCAGGACTTAGCCACCCAATATGCCAGGATTATTATGCCACTCAATATGCCAGGATTTCCCCCCCACAATATTCCAGGATTTACCCCCACAATATGCCAGGATTTGCCACTTAATATGCCAGGATTTCCCCCCACAATATGCCAGGATTATGCCCCTCAATATCCCAGGATTTTGCCCCTGAATATGCCAGGATTATGCCCCTCAATATGCCAGGACCTAGCCACCCAATATGCCAGGATTATTATGCCACTCAATATTCCAGGATTTTGCCACCAAATATGCCAGGATTATTATGCCACTCAATATACCAGGATTTTCCCACACAATATGCCAGGATTATGCCCCTCAATATGCCATGATTATGACTCTCAATGTGCCAGGATTATGCCCCTCAATATGCCAGGACTTAGCCACCCAATATGCAAGGATTATTATGCCACTCAATATGCCAGGATTTTCCTCCACTATATTCCAGGATTATTCCCCTCAATATCCCAGGATTTTGCCCCTCAATATGCCAGGATTATGCCCATCAATATGCCAGGACCTAGCCACCCAATATGCCAGGATTATTATGCCACTCAATATCCCAGGATTTTGCCACCCAATATGCCAGGATTATTATGCCACTCAACATGCCAGGAATTTCCCCCCACAATATGCCAGGATTATGCCCCTCAATATCCCAGGATTCTGCCCCTCAATATGCCAGGATTATTATGCCACTCAATATGCCAGGATTTCCCCCCACAATATGCCAGGATTTGCCACTTAATATGCCAGGATTTTCCCCCACAATATGCCAGGATTATGCCCCTCAATATCCCAGGATTTTGCCCCTCAACATGCCAGGATTATGCCCCTCAATATGCCAGGACTTAGCCACCCAATATGCCAGGATTATTATGCCACTCAATATGCCAGGATTTCCCCCCCACAATATTCCAGGATTTACCCCCACAATATGCCAGGATTTGCCACTTAATATGCCAGGATTTTCCCCCACAATATGCCAGGATTATGCCCCTCAATATCCCAGGATTTTGCCCCTGAATATGCCAGGATTATGCCCCTCAATATGCCAGGACCTAGCCACCCAATATGCCAGGATTATTATGCCACTCAATATCCCAGGATTTTGCCACCAAATATGCCAGGATTATTATGCCACTCAATATACCAGGATTTTCCCACACAATATGCCAGGATTATGCCCCTCAATATGCCATGATTATGCCTCTCAATGTACCAGGATTATGCCCCTCAATATGCCAAGACTTAGCCACCCAATATGCAAGGATTATTATGCCACTCAATATGCCAGGATTTTCCCCCACTATACTCCAGGATTATTCCCCTCAATATCCCAGGATTTTGCCCCTCAATATGCCAGGATTATGCCCATCAATATGCCAGGACCTAGCCACCCAATATGCCAGGATTATTATGCCACTCAATATCCCAGGATTTTGCCACCCAATATGCCAGGATTATTATGCCACTCAACATGCCAGGAATTTCCCCCCACAATATGCCAGGATTATGCCCCTCAATATCCCAGGATTCTGCCCCTCAATATGCCAGGATAATGCCCTCAATATGCCAGGACTTAGCCACCCAATATGCCAGGATTATTATGCCACTCAATATGCCAGGATTTCCCCCCACAATATGCCAGGATTTGCCACTTAATATGCCAGGATTTTCCCCCACAATATGCCAGCATTATGCCCCTCAATATCCCAGGATGTTGCCCCTCAATATGCCAGGACTTAGCCACCCAATATGCCAGGATTATAATGCCACTCAATATGCCAGGATTTTCCAACCCAATATGCCAGGATTCTTATGCCCCTCAATATGCCAGGATTATGCCTCTCAATATACCAGGATTTAGCCACCCTCTTCCTCCCCCCCTTCCCCAGTACTTACCTCCTCGCTGCTGCTCTGTCTCTCGGTGCTGAAGGTCTGTGGCTGTGAGGGAAGCTTTGTGAGCTCCCGTCCAGCCAATGCGGCTTCAATAAAGTTTGTTTAAAAAAAAAGTTTAAACAAACTTTATTGAATTCGCATCGGCTGGAGGGGAGCACACAACGCTTCCCTCACAGACACGGACCTGAAGCACCTGCAAGCAGAGCAGCAGCGAGGAGGTACGTAAGGGGGAAGTGGGAGGATTTTTTTTTTTTAACGCACCTGACAGGTGGCGCCGACCCTGGGCCTTAGGTAAGGATGAGATCTGTGAAGGACAGAACGAGGGAAAACAAAGTAGGAAAACTCTAGAGAGGGTAACAAAACAGGAAAAATATATAGAGGGTAACTAATCAGGAAAGGGAAAGTGAAGATTAGCAGAAGTGGACTCTTAAAGAGGGCAACTTAACTATAGAAATTATGCTGTAGCCAAATAGTCGGAGGAGACACTGGTTGAGCCCTCCAGATTTGATTTCCCTGTTCAGTTTTAGCCGCTAAAAGCAGTGGATCAGTAGTAGTAGTAGTTCAATTCACCTTTAGCAGAGGGTCTAGAACAAATTAAGCTTTAATGCAAAAGCTGTCTTTGCAATAAACCGCAGGTATTTAATAGGCTAGGTTGCATCAGCAATAAGCCCACCTGACATCGACAGAGGGGAAGAAATACAAGCAAAACCGCCCCACCCAACAATCTGTCTAACCAGTTTGCCAAATGCAAAATCTGAGCATCTGCCAAATAACATACAGTTCGGCATTTGGAATCCTGGCGACAGATTACACTATCTATCTTTCTTATACTACCAGTACCTGTCTAGCCTTCCTAGCATCCTAGTTCCCCACTGTGCTGGGAAGGCTACCTGCCTGGCTGCTAGGAGAGTCATCCTGCCCCAGAAATGCCATTGCGGAGCTGATCTCGCCGGCATCCCCACACCAGCTGGCAAACATGTTGGGGTGACCTAGCCCAGAACAAGCCTCCCTAGCTACTGTCTCCTCACACAGCTAACCCAGCTTGTACTTCACTTGAGGAGTTTGTCACCTAAGGAGAGGTGATCCTGAATTTCCCAGCTCAGTATTTTCCTGCTTCTTGCAGAATAAATGTACTTCCTTCCAAGCAAACAGGCCCTTACAGAGAAGGTTAATTAACTAATTATCAACACCCTCCAAACCATTTCCCTCTAAAACAAATAATCAAACTAACTTAATATTATTATTTCAAAAGAGGAGAAAAGGGACTTTTTAAATGAATATTATTGCATGATATACATGTAGTGTCTGAATAAAATATTTAGTTATTCTTGATTTATACCTCCAAATAACATTGTTTTAATTTAAAAATCGAATCTCTCTTGCTTAGAACACTCAATTTATCACACTCTCTATTGGAACCTCCTGATAAGTTTTATAGCTTAAAATTAAATTTAAGTCTTGTCCCTATTATTGCATGTTTGGATATGCGTATTGATAGTATTCATAATGTAATTAAGATGGTCTCTTATCCTCTCCTTTAAAGGGAACTTACTTAAATTACTTTAATTTCCCATTTCACCAACATATCCCCCGCTCTCCATTATAAAACCCTCTGTTTTTTAGGCCTGTGCTATGTTAAAGCTGTTTTGTATATCTAAATACTGCCTTTGTTTAATTCTTGGTTTTAATGCCAAAGCATGCTTGTCAAAGGACTGTATATATATATATATATATATATATATATATATATATATATATATATATATATATATATATATATATATATATATATATATATAATATAATAAAAATTTCTGTATAGGAGATTTAATTCTCCAAAAAGTAGCCCTTGAAACGTGTGACTTGGACTGGCAACTTTAGCCATGCAGCAAAGTGTTACCTACTGTATTTTCATGGTAATTAGCTTTCAAAATTCTGCTGGTCTTACAATCCCCTGTTAGTCTTACATCCAGATATACTTTCCAACTGAAAATCTGCTGTCAATCTAAAATGTAAGTTGTTCCTGTTTACATAAATAAAAAATCATATTTAATTGTGGTACTCTTCCAGATCAACAGCAGATTATCAATGTATCTGCTGTACCAAGGGATTTTCTATCTGCAAATACATGGCACCATTCCCAAAATGCCATATAAATATTGGCATATGATGGAGTGAATTTTGAGCACATTTCAATGTCATGGCTTTGCAAATAATACAACTTGTCAAATACAAAATAATTATGACACAACACAAACTCTAATTCTGCAGTCAGATATTCCTGAGTGACATTGAGTAATCCAAAAAGCTGCCGTAGCTGCCATTTAAAAATGGGGTGCCGGCTGCACACATGTTCACTTCCTAAGCATCTTAGGTGTTGTTAGCGAGACACTTTGCAACACCAAAGCCCCCTGCTGATCCGATGGTGGTCGCACTCCTCAGCAGAAGGATAGTATAGGCAGCGCTTCCCTTGTAATGGCAAGAGCATCAGAAGTGATTATTTTTTTCACTTCCGTTGCTCTAGGGGGTGCTAGTAGATGCCTGAACAGCAGATCAATGTGATCTGTGTGCAGGTATGTATGATAAGTGCTCTTATACTACATATATCATACATATATTTTTAAATATTGCCTTTGACAAGTTTTGATCTGCCACCCTCTCCTCACTACAGTTTTAGTGAGGGAGATAGACAGATCAGAAAATCGAATATATATTTTTTTGTAATAAATTAAATATTTAATAACATTTTAGAAACAAATGGCTTTTATAAAAGCCATTTCCAGAGTTTAACCCCTTCCCTGCTATTGATCGCTGTGTACGCAGTGATCCTACACAGCAGCATATTTTTTGCCGTCTGTGCATTTTTTAGGGGTTCATTTTTTTACTGTCATTTATTACAGCATAACAAAGGCTCTTTTAAGAGCTATTGGCCCCTTGCTTTCTGTAGATCACTGCCTAAGCAGCTATCTAGCGCAAATGCAGCAATCTTGCTGCAGAAGCTTTTTTTAAACTTTTTTTATTACACTCGCTACAGGGTTAATTATACCCACTAGGTAATTACGTTTAGCGTAAACATTCTTTTGTTGTTGTCTGAGCGCATGTATAGCGATCACTAACAGCTGATCAGTGGCGAAGGTGGTTTGGTGATTACTAAGATGAGCATTACCATTTACCTGGTCAGATCAATATTTGTAAATATATATTATATATAATATATCGCTGTGTACGCTGATCTTACACAGAAGCACATTTTTTGCTGTCTGTGCATTTTTTAGGGGTTAATTTTTTTACTGTAATTTATTACAGCATAACAAAGGCTCTTTTAAGAGCTATTAACCCCTTGTTTGCCATAGATAACTGCCTAAGCAGCGCATATGGTCACTGCCTAAGCAGAGCATATGGAGCGATCTGGCCGCAGAAGGATATATTTTGCTATATGCATTTTGTTTTTGTCACACTCACCAGAGGTTAAGTATACCCACTAGGGAATTACGTGTATTCCTTTTGAAGCTGTCTGAACACGTGTATAGCAATCAGTAACAGCCGATCAGTGGCAAAGGCGGTTTGGTAATTGCTCAGTTGAGCGCCTGGTTAGATCAGTATTGGTAAATATTGTTCTGACCCATATGGATCTGCCTCTCTCTCTTAATGAGTTTTAGTGAGAGAGAGAGATAGATCTGTATAATACAAGTTTTTAATTGTAATAAATTAAATAAAATGTTACACAATTGTGAGACCCAAGGGCTTTTATAAAAGCCATACCCTTTGTATATTGTACCCTGTGTATTAACCCCTTCCCTGACACTGATCACTGCACAGCAGCACAGTTTTACTTGTCTGTGCATTTTTAGGGGTTAATTTGTTTGTACAGTGCTACAAAGGCTCTTATAAGAGCTATTAACCCCTTCCTTGCTGAACATTTATTGCCACAAATTTTGACAAAGGCTGGTGGTAGAATTGGTGCATGGAAAGTGTTAAAATACCACCATTTAAAATAGCCTAGGGCAGTGATGGTGAACCTATGGCCCTTTCTGTGGGCGCGGGTCAGCATTAATGCAGAGTAGGCACCCGCCTGCTCAAAACGGCACCCGCCTACTCTGCTTCCACTTCGGAGGACATGGAAGCAGCCGGCAAGGGGATGGATCAGACAAGCAGATCGATCCTCCCGCGAGAAGGCTGTGGGGAGCGTTGCCGCGCGTTCCCATGGCAACGCTCCACACAGCATTGCGCAGGAGGACAGGAGAGCTAAGGCATTACCCCCACCGACTGTGTCCCCCCTCCTTCACCAAAGGTAAGAAGAAGGGAGGGGGGACAAATAAAAATAAATAAAAAAATATATTTTTTAATGATTCTTAAAAAAAATAAAAAAATAAATTCTACCTGCAGCACCCCCCCTTTACACACATCACCCCCCTACACACATCACCCCCCTACACACAGCACCCCCCCCTTACACACAGCACCCCCCCTACACACAGCACGCCCCACCCACTCTCACACAGAACCCCCCCTCACATAAAACCCCCCACCCACTCACACACAGCACCTCCACTCACACAGCACACCTCACACACAGACGCATACACTGCACCCATCAATGCAGTATATGTGTGTGTGTGTATTTAGTCTGTAGTATTTAGTATTTAGTCTGTATGTGTGTACTCAGTGGTGTGTGTACTCAGCGGTCTGTGTGTGTGTACTCAGCGGTGTGTGTACTCAGTGGTCTGTGTGTGTGTACTCAG
The DNA here is from genome assembly GCA_036172795.1 of Pelodytes ibericus. Taxonomy (NCBI): domain Eukaryota; kingdom Metazoa; phylum Chordata; class Amphibia; order Anura; family Pelodytidae; genus Pelodytes; species Pelodytes ibericus. The sequence goes on along the minus strand of CM069866.1, from coordinate 45,761,687 downwards.
CGATCTGTGTGTGTGTACTCAGCGGTGTGTGTGTACTCAGCGGTCTGTGTGTGTACTCAGCGGTCTGTGTGTGTACTCAGCGGTCTGTGTGTGTGTATACTCAGCGGTCTGTGTGTGTATACTCAGCAGTCTGTGTGTGTGTATACTCAGCGGTCTGTGTGTGTGTATTCAGCAGAGTGTGTGTACTCAGCTTTGTGTGTGTGTGTAGTCAGACAGCTGAGTACACACACAGACATATCCCCTTGTACGCATCTTTGGCACAGTTTACATGCAGTTTTGGTGCAGCTGGATGGACAGAAACCTGATGAAAAATGCATGTCCATTGACATACATAGAAAGCTGCACCAAAACTGGATGTAAGATGGATGTAATTCTGATGTAAACTGTGCCAAAGCAGCATGTAAGATGCATGCAAACTGCAGGTGGATAGGTGAGAATAGGTCCTTAATAAGGTAAAGCACCACCGAACACCGGTGTGTTTTAATTTACTAGAATTGATGTTTTTTCAATAAAAAAACATTTTGTATCATTGAACTCTCTGTTGTTTTATTCTTCTTTTAAAACAAAAGATGTTAATTAGTTCGGACAACTGTTAGAGTTGTTTTTTCTAAACTTAAACATCAGTATTCAGGTTTATTTGCCGTGTTGGCAGTTTGAGGAAAAAAAGTTGGCATGTATTGCGGTTTGGGCACTCGGGCTCAAAAAGGTTCGCCATCACTGGCCTAGGGTGACTACTTTTACAAAATATATGCTTTTTGGGGTAAAATACACTGTCCGGCTTCAAAAGAAGTCCCAAATGAAACATGGGCACAGGCTGACTACATGTCAAAATTCCAAGTTGGAAATGCACACCTTCAAAATGTGGCCTTTTAGTCCCCAAACAACCCAACAAACCTATGCGTGGTTGGTATCCCTGTACTCAGAAGAAATAGTAGAAACTATTTAGCAGGTTTTTTTCGCTTTTGTTGATGAATATAAGATGTTTCAAATAAAAATCAGCAATATGTATTTTTTATATAATATTATAGGATATGATCAAAATGATGTCATCCAAAGAAAGCCCTTCTTGTCCCATTAAAAACAATATATAATTTGTGTGGGTACAGCAAATGACAAAGAAGAAAATGACAGATAAACACAAACAGCACAGAAATGTTAAAATAGCCATTGTCCAGAATAGCCAAAATGTTTCAAAGGGTCTGTCCTTAAGGGATTAAAGTAATGGGAGGCAAAATGATTACAGCTATTTTTGAAACTAAGTCAAATAGTTCTGACCACAAGATGTGACAGCAATATATCTTGTTATATAGTAATCTCTTTGTAGTCTAAAATATGAAAATCTCTAAGATATAGTAAGTATGAAATTGGACTCAGTGGCGTCCTGAGGGGGGTGTGGAGGGTGCGGACCACACCGGGTAACACCCCCTGTGGGGGTGACACCCGTGCTGCTGGCATCCTCTCGCAGTGCATCACACTGCTAAACTTTTTTTTCCTGGCAACCGGATCCGCTAGATTCGGCTCCGGGAAAAAAAAGTTGAAAAAAAACAATGCGACCGGATATGAAGTTACATCACGGACTGCACGGAGGAGACAAACGGGGACACAGAGCAGCAAGGAGGTAAGTACTGGTGAAAGGGGGGGGAGGAGGGTGGCATATAACGAGTAAAATACTGGCATATTGAGTAGTTAAATATTGGAATATTGAATGGTTAAATACTGGCATACTGAATTGCAAAATACTGGCATACTGAATGGTTAAATACTGGCATATTGAGTGGCAAAATACTAGCATATTGAATGGCAAAATACTGGCATTCTGAATGGTTAAATACTGGCATATTGAGTGGCAAAATAGTGGCATATCGAGTGGCAAAATACTAGCATATTGAATGGACAAATACTGGCATACTGAATGGTTAAATACAGGCATAATTAATGGCAAAATACTGGCATATTTTATGGCAAAATACAGGCATACTGAATGGTTAAATACTGGCATACTGAATGGCAAAATACTGGCATACTGAGTGGCTTAATACTGGCATATTGAATGGTAAAATACTGGCATATTGAATGGAAAAATACTGGCATACTAAATGGCTAAATACTGACATACTTAATGGTAATATACTGGCATATTGAATGGCAAAATACTGGCATATTGAGTGGCAAAATACTGGCATATTGAATGGCAAAATACTGACATATTAAATGACAAAATACTGGCATATATTTAATGGCAAAATACTGGCATATATTTAATGGCAAAATACTGGAATATTGAATGGCAAAATACTGGCATATATTGAATGGCAAATACTGGCATATTGAATAGCAAAATAATACTGGCATATTTAATGGTAAAATACTGGCATATTGAATGGCAAAACAATGGCAAAATACTGGCATATTGAATGGCAAAATATTGGCATATTGAATGGATAAATAAATAATACTGGCATATATTAAATTACAAAATACTGGCATATTGAGTGCAAAATACTGGCATATATTAAATATCAAAATACAGGCACATATTAAATGGCAGAATAATACTGGCATATTATTGGGCAAATTGGCTGTGTCTTACTAATGACAAAATAATTGTCAGGATCCTGGGACCTCTCACCCACTGCCCACGGGTCACTTAACATCTCCAGGGTCCCCTATTTCTCCGGTATCCTGCCGTGTGATCGCGTGGTAGGCCGCATCCCCGGTTTCGAGTTACAAACAGGCCGCAAGTAATGCATGCTTCAGCATTACACTTGCAGAGGGGGCGTGTCTCTGTACCTGATGGCGTCCTTGCATTGGTGGATGCAGGAGAGGCAGGAGAGGGGGCTGACACTACCCCAAAGTGTCCCATAGAGACCTATGGAGATGGGGAGGAACTACCTCGGCTGAAGGGTGAGGCCTGTACTGACAGCCCTATAAAAACCCCTCACACACTTCCTTCTTTGCTTGAATATTGAGCTGCTAAGTTTGGTTCTTCCTGCTTAGTTCCTTACTCCCTCCAGAGTTACCTTATCCCGTGTTTTACCTTCTGATACCTGACCTCGTCTTGTTACTGGACTTCTCTGACCTCTCCCATCCTTACCCGGCTTGTTTCTCGTTTTGATCCTGCGCTACATACCACTTTACAGACTCTGGCTTGTCTTCCTTTTTGGCATCTCCGCTGCCTGCATTGAAACCTGGCTTATCTGCACATCCTTGTGGCACAGTTGTTTGTACCCTGCTCTATGCTTCCGAATACAGACCCAACAATAATACTTGCATTTTATTGGGCAAATTGACTGTGGCTTATTAATGACAAAATAATACTGGAGCATTATTGGGCAAATTGGCTGTGGCATATTATTGGCAAAATAATACTGGCATATTATTGGGCAAATTGGCTGTGGCATATAAAATGGCAAAATAATACTGGCATATAATTGGGCACATTGTCTGTGGCATATTAAATGGTAACATAATACTGGCAAATTATTAGGCAAATTGTCTGTGGCTTATTAACGGCAAAATAATACTGGCATATTATTGGGCAAATTGTGGTTTATGAATGACAAAATAATACTGGCATATTATTGGGCAAATTGGCTGTGCCATATTTATGGGCAAATACTTGCATATTAATTGGAAAACTGGTTTGTTTTAATTGGCAAAGTAATGCTGTGGCATGTTCTGTGGGGCAAAATAATATGTACTATGGAGGAAGTGACACTAACTAGTTCTGTGGGGCAAAGTGACACTGTGTTATGTTCTGTGGGGCATGGACACTGTGGCATGCCAAATCGGGTAGGTGCAATATGAGTGCAAGCCAAGTGCTGTGGGTATAATATAGGTGCATGGCAAGTGCTGTGGGTATTGTATGGTTCTGTGCTAAGTCCTTTAGGTGCAATGTGGGTGCAGAGGAAAGGAATAAAAACAAGGAATGCAATTTTTCAATAACATTTGATTACATATGAAAATAGTGGAATATAATATAAAAAAATTCAAATAATTTGAATGCAACTAGATATGGAGAGAGAGATAGAGAGAGATGTATGTGTGAAAACATATGTATTTAGCGGCCATAAAATGTAATATTCGACCTGAAGGGATTCTCGCTACAAAAAATGTACCGTTCCTGCCAATAAATCATATACAGGTTTGCATTTGAGGGCGCAAAACGCGCTCCCATTGCTGTACCTTATATCTGCACATATTATTTCAAATCAAAGGAAAAACAATTATGAGAAAGGAGAAATTCAACTGCCATAAGCAAAAAAAATAAAAATTTGTATTGTTTGGGGGGAATAGTTGTTAAATTTGTTTAAACACCAAGAGATAGCAACTAGGCCCTTGTCAAGTGGTATACAAGAATAGAGTGAAGAGACATCAAGAGATAACCAAAAGTAACTCTCTTTCCATGTTACGGTCCCCATTTGCTGTTACACCTGTTTAGAGTCACAGATGTATCCTTTATGGGCCACTCTATTAGGCTGTAGATAGAAATCAACCAACTCGGAGAGGCCCTCTCCCAAACTGCCGATCCCTGATATAATAGGGCACCCCGGGAAGTCCACTAGTGTTTTATGCACCTTAGGGAGAAAGTAAAAGATAGGCATCAGAGGGCTTTTCTTATAGATATACTCAACTTCATCGATATTCAAGATCCCCCTATGTCTACCATAATCCAATAATTTTGAAAGCTCTTTTTTTCGGCCTCTGTAGGGTTGGTTGATAAACATCTATAGGTATTAACATCAAGAAGTTGTCTATATGCCTCATATAATACTCCCTATTCATAATGACTACTGCTCCACCCTTATCTGCATTTTTTATAACCATGTCAGGATTATTAGCCAGATCTTTCCCTGCCTCCTGCTCATGTTTACTGAGGTTACGCCGTATATTGTGTTTTGGTTCTTTATTAGCTAGTTTCACCAGATCCTCCTCCACCAATCTCTGGTAAGAATCGATGGCACTATTTCGGCTATTCACCGGGTAAAATGTACAATATGGTTTTAGACCGGTACGTATGGTGACGGTATCCTTGGGAATAGATTGTAACTCTTCCAAGTAAACATAAATCGTCAAAACATAAATTTGTTGGGCTATAATCAGGTAGTTGTGCCAAATTCCCATTCCTGACTGAAGGACTAACCTGTTCTGGCGAGCATTCGGCAGTTCTGGAAGTGTTTTTTCAATGTGACTTTCCTTATGAATCTGTTCATTTCTACAAGGGTGGAGAAGAGGTTAAAATGATTGGTGGGTGAGACGGATAAGCCCAGACTGAGAACCCTTTCATGAATGGGACTCAGGGAAACATTAGATAAATTGATGACATTAATGTTAGTCTAATTTAAGTTCTCTTGTTCCAGGGCAGAATGATCTTAGTCAACTTTGAGCAATTTTTGATTCCTTTTTCTATTCCTCTGCTTTTTTTCTTTTGTATGACTTGCATTTTAAAACCTGGTTGGAATCATCTGAGGCATCAGACACCATCAAAGAAAGTCTTTCTAATCTACTAGCCCGAGATCCTCCACTTCCAGTTAGGGATGAGGCAGAGGATACAGACAAGCCGCCTTCATTGCCAGAGGTTTCAGCTCCGCTGAACGACACTCTCCGCGAATCTTTTGATGTTATTGTTAGTATAGATTTGGAGTTTGATTTGTTCTGATGTTGTCGTCTATAAGGTTTTTGTCATCTCCATTGATATACTTCAACAAGGCGATCTTGTTGAAATTTATACTTTTTTGATGTGGAGATTTCATCCTCTAGTTTTTCCTTATATGCGACCAGGTGTGACATAAAATCATTGAATTTTGGGTTCTCTTTAAACTCCTCTTTCTTTAGCTCCAATATTGCAAGATCATCTTGTGCGGTAACCAACAGTTTCTGTTTATATGTGACTATAATCTGCATGAGCTTAAAGAGCACTCAGTGACGGTGGAATTCCAATCAGCTTCCAAATTTTTGTCATCTTTAATAAAAAAGGGGACTTTCTTTAAACACAAATCTCTTGGTATTCTCTGTACTTTTAAATACTTTTCCAATGTCACAATGTCTCACCAAAGACGCAATTCTTTATTAGTGCCTTTTCCAAGTCCTTAAACAGGGTATGTAGATCGATATCCAGTCCTAATTCGGATTCACCTTCCATAAAGGTGCTGCTCACTCTTGCCTGTCTCCCCTCCATGCTTGATAGTAAAATCTGGGAAAGATGCCCCTTGAGGCAAAAAGGTACTCACTTTTGGTTTAGACCCGACTGATAGCCACAGAGTTTCACTATTTAGTGTAAGGCTAATGTTCTCATCCAAATGCAGGTCATTTGGGGCAAGCTCATCAATAGAATAGAAAAAACAGACAAATTCCAAACAGGTGTGACCGGCTCCAGTCCTCAAGTAGTTAGGGTATGTGAGTTTTAATTATGAGTCATTATGAATAGGGAGTAATATATGAAGGAGGCATATAGACAACTTCTTGATGTAAATACCGATAGATGTTTATCAACCAACCCTTCGGAGGCCTGTCAAAAAGAGCTTTCAAAATTATTGGATTATAGTATATATAGGGGGATCTTGAATATCGATGAAGTTGAGTATATCTATAAGAAAAGCCCCCTTTTGCCTATCTTTAAGTTTATCCCTAAGGTGCATAAAACACTAGTGGACCCCCCGGGGTGCCCTATTATATCAGGGATTGGCAGTTTGGGAGAGGGCCTCTCCGAGTTGGTTGACCCCTAAAAAGGCTACATCCATGACTCTAAACAGGTGTTACAGCAAATGGGGACCTTAACATGGAAAGAGAGTTACTCTTGGTTATCTCTCAATGTCTCTTCACTCTATTCTTGTATACCACATGACAAGGGCCTAGTTGCTATCTCTTGGTGTTTAAACAAATTTAGCAACTATTCCCCCCAAACAATACAATTTTTGCTTATGGCAGTTGAATTTCTCCTGTGCAGATACAAGGTACTGCAATGGGGGTGCATTTCGCGCCCTCATATGCAAACCTGTATATGATTTATTGGCAGGAACGGTACATTTTTTGTAGCGAGAATCCCTTCAGGTCGAATATTACATTTTATGGCCCCTATATAGAAGATTTACTGTTAGTCTGGACAGGGGATTATTGTAAGGTTGAGTCCTTTGTTAACTACACTAATACAAATTCACTTAATTTGCATTTTACCTTTGAACATAGGTCACACTCTATCACCTTCCTCGATTTGGAACTCAGTGGAGACAACACTAATGGGGATATCAGCACAACAGTCTATCGCAAGGAAGTGGCCGGTAATACAGTACTCAATGCAAATAGTTGCAATCCACCCCATGTGATTAGGAGTGTCCCTACTGGTCAATTTACTAGGCTTAAGAGAAATTGTTCCTCACCATATAATTTTGAAATACAAGCTAGAGATCTACAAAGGAGATTCAGGGTGACGGGTTACTCAGAGCGTGATATTCAACGCTCTTAGAACTTGGCTAAAGAGAAGGGTCATGAAGATCTACTTAATGATCAGCTGCCACTAAATGTAGGGACCCCAAAGAGCCATAAAGGAGAAAAAATTAGCTTTACCACTGAGTTTAGCTTAGAATTTAATCATATACGATCTATACTTAAAAAGCATCTACCAGTGTTGAAGACAGATGAGGCATTATCATGAATTGTTGACAGAAGGATTACTTATGTTCCTAAAAAGACCTGTACTTTGGGCCACTGGCTAGCACCTAGCACTCTTTCCAACCCTACTGGAACTCCTGGAACTTGGCTTTCTGTAACTGGAATGTACCCTTGTGGCCATAAGATCTGTAAATGTTGTTACCCATATTGATAGGACAAATACCTTTGTATCAACTGTAGGGAAAAAAACATTCACATTAATGATTACATTAATTGCTGTACCGAATATGTCATATATCTGATCACATGCACCAATTGTGGCATCCAATATGTGGGCCAGACCACACGCCAACTAAAAAGTTGCATACATGAACATCCTGCAGCGAGTATGAAGTATAACTAGAACAGGTTAGCAGGATGTATCAGACTAAAGTAAATAGATGAGCCAAGCATAGCAAAGTGAGTATAAGGAACTGAGGCAAAACAGAACTGAAATACAGAGTACAGGGCTGCAGGACATGCAAGGAAGGGCAAATAATAAGACATGACTACATAACTAAGGAGACATACAAAAATACATATATAACACAGAAAAATATACAGAGGACAGCGTAAGGGCAAAAGGAACACAAGGGGTGGAGTGAGGAGATTAAATCCTCAGACACTTCATAAGGGGAACCAAGCTAGACATGGGAATGGGTGAGATTTGCTGAGATTTCTACAATTACATGAGCAACCTCCGGAGGCGAACAGCACTACTGTTTTGCTGGATAACTTCTTTAAGCGATTAGAAGTCATCACAGATTCCATGGTCATTTATCATGGAGTGCTCACAGGTAGGGATATCCCTGGAACAGGGAAGAATCCGGACTGTAGCCGGATTGGTCAGGTGCCACTCTGGGGGAGTACCAGTCTGTGACCAAGCAAAAAAAGGGTTACCACTCTGTGGCTGAGCTAGAGAGGGATGCCATTCTTTGTGGGATAACACTATGTGGCCGAGCTAGAGAGAGATGCCACTCTGTGGGTATACCATCTGACACCATCTTGGAACTCCCAAGCAAATGGAATGACTTTATCTTATAATTCCCAAGCACATAGTCTGGCATCATCCTGTAATTCTTAGTCCAAACCAATTCAAGTGGGTGAGTGTAGGTATATATGGGTATGTGCATGTGTGTTTTTGTACATATATGAATGTATAAATATATGTGTGTATATAGAACTGTGTTTACAGACAACAAACATATGCCCCTGGTGAGTTCAGTTGGCTCTTGAGGGAACATTTCATGTTCCCTGGTGAAGGAAAAAGGGTAAGGCACAGCGCTAATAGATAATATGTAAATAGTGACCTCCACTCCACCAACAAAGGAATAATAAGTAACAGAACCAATACTGACCACTGAAGACAGGGAAGGTACACGATGGGGATAGGAAAATCCCGGATAGTGTATGGAGTAGCAAATGACTTGATTACAAAAAATGAAAACAGGGAAACAGCTAGTCTTATAATGGAATGCAATGGAAAAATCCACTGCAAAAAAGGAGAGATAATGTTAGAGTGAGACAGCGCTAAAAATGTATACCAAAGAAGTAATATGATAGACTGCAAAGACAGGAATGTTATAAAAATATAGAATTTATTACAAGGAAATATAAGTATACAAGTGAATGACCATATGAAATATACAGCAATATAATCTAAAATCACAAAATATTACTGAAATTATATAAACAAAAATACAATGGTACACTGAATAAAGGGCCCCAAATGGGTGCAAAACAAAAAGAAAGATTTTTAAAAATACATAACAAAATACAAGTAGAGCCAAAGATCACTTACCCACTCGGTCTGTTCACCTGGCCAGGTATATTGAACAGTTAGGATATTGCACTATATAGAAACACAGCTACACCCCACAGGACGCGTTTCGAATTATCTTCATCAGCTGGTGGGCGGTAGTGCAATGACACCAGTGGGGAAGGGATCAGCTTATATAGTCACACATTTAGATAAAACCCCAATAAATGATTATTCTCGTCAGCTGTACACAATTGAAATTGAGGAAGTGCTAACCAAAGAGGATCGTTTCTCAGGGAAAGACACAACCGTTGTCATAGATACGAAAATAACACAGGGGATTCTCTGGTTTCTATTCGCTATAGAAAACCATAGAGAGACGTTTGGAAGGAAAGAGCGTCATCTCCATGGTAACGTGTCACATAGCGACGTGTCTCCGCCCTGCATAGCCGGCATAGCAGGGGAGAGACAGTCGCGAAGGACGCACCCATGGAGAGGAGGCATAATCATAGGTTACTGCACAATAATATATGTCCTATGGCAATTACTTGTTGGGGAATTAGTCTGGATGTAAAATAACAAAAAAGCCCACATGTCTATACTATGTAACAGGGAAACACGATCTAATGGCCATCTATTAAGTATTCAGGTGCATGGATGCGTGCATTGGATGTTAAATACACGATTTTTTAATAGAAGAAGAAAAATATTAATTGTACACAAGTATACATGTTTATCAACAAATCAGAGGTACATATTCTGTCAAAAAACAAAATACAGACTAAACATAGAAGAGTAATGCAGATTGGACTTCATATGAATGAAAATTACATATACATTTTCTTAGATATGCCTTCATATCCTAGACGGTGAGTCACTAATTAAATTGTTAACTACTATTCCTTGGCAGGAGGATATTATCTTGGTTACTGCCGACATTCAAGCCCTATATACATCAATTAGACTCACAGATGGAGTTAAAGGGGTAATAAATATGTTAAATCAATACGACTATTTGAGTGGCCCCCATAGAGAATTTCTATGTAGGAGTATTGGTTTTATTCTTGAATCTAATTATTTTATCTTCAATGGAGACTACTACCTACAGATATGTGGCACGGTGATGGCGACACGTTTCGCCACCAGCTACGCCAACCTTTTTCTGGGTAGCTGGGAGAGCAAGACAATTTTTGGTTCGCATCGCCGTGCAGAGCTTCTGCTGTATAGACGCTATATAGACGTCCTGTTCATTCTATGAAGAGGATCCATGGAGACTCTCAAAGCTTTTTTGGAGGAATTAAATAATAATCAATTGGGTCTGGTGTTTACATTCGAAGCCAACCAGAGACTTGTTAATTTTCTGGACCTTACTATTATCAATAATAGTGAGAGAAAGACTTTTGAGACACATACCTATTTTAAAACTGTAAATAAAAACACCTATCTGAATGCAAAAAGCTATCATGATAGAAAATGGATACAGAATATCCCTAGAGGAGAGTTTCATATGCGCAGAAACTGTTCAAATGTAGAACATTTTTGATGTTCAAGCCCAAGTCATTGAAAATAGATTATATAACAAGAAGATAGTGGAAAAAAGTAAAACCTTTGCAAGAGAGATGGACAGGGAGGCATTTTTTCAAAAACAGGAACTAAGAACCCAGAAAATAATTTTTTTTAGAATAGACAGAGGGAATGATATTAAAATAGAGAATCATCAAGAGCCGAATAACAATAATAAGTTTGAGAATAGCTTTATTACTACCTTTTCAGACAAGACTAATACTATTAGATGAATTTTGGATAAACATTGGTATATCATTCAGACAGATCCTATTCTAAACAAAATCCTTCCTCCGAATAGTATGGTTGTCTGTAGAAAAAATGCAAACCTAAAGACACTATTGACCCCTTCCGACTTAACAAACAAATTTAAAACGTTTCAAAATCCAACTTGTCCAAATAATGGTAATTTTCTGGGAACCAATAAAGGGTGGTACCGTTGCGGTCGCTGTAGGCATTGTAACTTTTGTCCTAAAAAGAAAGATCGTTTTGTTAGCTTTGTTACTGGTTCAAAATATGATATTCATAGGTATGTGTCATGTATGTCAAAATTTGTGATCTACATGTTGGAGTGCCCATGCGGCCTCCATTATGTAGACCAAACAAGTCGAAACTTTAAGAAGAGATTATATAAACACAGGTATAACATCAAAACAGGTTATCTTAAACATACTGTATCCAGACATTTCAAGGAGGCTCATAATAGGAATGATACTTTATTAAAAGCTTGGATTATAGAACAGGTCAACATGGGACCCAGGAAGGGAGACCGTCTGTTGGCATTGAGGAAGAGATAAACTTTTTGGATACTCACATTGGATACTTTGGTTCCAAAGGGTTTGAATGATAAATTTGATTTAATACCATTTTTGCAATGATCCATTTCTCTCTCCCTGCTCATGTCTGCTGGTCAACACTTCCAGCCCCAAAGTTTTCTCTATTATCTAATATGCATTATGGGCTATATATGTCTGTTTATAGATAGCCTCAATAGGGGGTAGTTTTTTCAGAGACCCCCCCCCTCTTCCTTTTATATGTTCTTTTTACCATCTAAGAATATGTATATGTAATTTTCATTCATATGAAGTCCAATCTGCATTACTCTTCTATGTTTAGTCTGTATTTTGTTTTTTGACAGAATATGTACCTCTGATTTGTTGATAAACATGTATACTTGTGTACAATTAATATTTTTCTTCTTCTATTAAAAAATCGTGTATTTAACATCCAATGCACGCATCCATGCACCTGAATACTTAATAGATGGCCATTAGATCGTGTTTCCCTGTTACATAGTATAGACAAGTGGGCTTTTTTGTTATTTTACATCCAGACTAATTCCCCAACAAGTAATTGCCATAGGACATATATTATTGTGCAGTAACCTATGATTATGCCTCCTCTCCGTGGGTGCGTCCTTCGCGACTGTCTCTCCCCTGCTATGCCGGCTATGCAGGGGGTGGAGACACGTCGCTATGTGACGCGTTACCATGAAGATGACGCTCTTTCCTTCCAAACGTCTCTCTATGGTTTTCTATAGCGAATAGAAACCAGAGAATCCGCTGTGTTATTTTTGTATCTATGACAACGGTTGTGTCTTTCCCTGAGAAACGATCCTCTATGGTCAGCACTTCCTCATTTTCAATTGTGTACAGCTGATGAGAATAATCATTCATTGGGGTTTTATCTAAATGTGTGACTATATAAGCTGATCCCTTCCCCACTGGTGTCATTGCACTACAGCCCACCAGCTGATGAAGATAATTCGAAACGCGTCCTGTGGGGTATAGCTGTGTTTCTATTTAGTGCAATATCCTAACTGTTCAATATACCTGGCCAGGTGAACAGACCCAGTGGGTAAGTGATCTTTGGCTCTATTTGTATTTTTTATGTATTTTTAAAAATCTTTCTTTTTGTTTTGCACCCATTTGGGGCCCTTTATTCAGTGTACCATTGTATTTTTGTTTATATAATTTCAGTCATATTTTGTGATTTTAGATTATATTGCGTATATTTCATATGGTCATTCACTTGTATATTTATATTTCCTTGTAATAAATTCTATATTTTTTATAACATTCCTGTTTTTGCAGTCTATCATATTATACTTCTTTGGTGTACATTTTTAGCGCTGTCTCACTCTAACATTATCTCTCCTTTTTTGCAGTGGATTTTTCCATTGCATTCCATTATAAGACAAGCTGCTTCCCTGTTTTCATTTTTTGTAATCAAGTCATTTGCTACTCCATACACTATCCGGGATTTCCCCATCCCCATCTTGTACCTTCCCTTTCTTCAGTGGTCAGTATTGGTTCTGTTACTTATTATTCCTTTGTTGGTGGAGTGGAGGTCACTATATACATATATTATCTATTAACGCTGTGCCTTACCCTTTTACCTTTACTCTTGCTTTGGCTTTTTTAGTCACGGTGACTTTAGCATAGCTGCTTTATATATATACAAAATTTCTGTTATAAATTTCTTTTATCACATACTTTATTGTTTGATTTTATTCACGTCACTTTTTTCTTTTGTCACTATTCTTGTTAAAGTCTCTCTCACTGTCTTTTCCTCTCTTTATTAATATGGAGAGTTATATTCAGAGAAAGAGCAAAAGAGCACAAATTAGCAAAAATGTTTTTAATACTAATAATGTAGAATCCAGGAAGAGTGTGAAAAATATGAATATAGACACCTGGTTCTTTGAATTGCAAAAAACACTTGAATCCGAATTGAGACACTGGTGGGATATTACTATCTTAGAGCAGTCTATCAAGGCACGTATCATACCACGAGGTCTCAGGATAAATAAAAAAGCCAACATGGGAGATAATGATGTGGCCCTGTTGGGAGAATGGAACAATGCTTTGGAGGAATGTTCCTTTAAACTTATGGAAATAGCTATTAGGAGAAGAAAAAATATGTTAGCAAAGGTAGAGGAGAGAATTGAGGAACAGATCAAATCGGTAGATAAATATAGGAATGCTACCGAATTCAAAGATCTTGAAAATATTTTAGAGAAGCGACTTGATAAAATAGAGACAGACATTATCTCTGGCAAACAGTCAAAATTTAATAGAGATAGACTAGACTACCAAAATGGTAGACAGTTCGATTGGAAAAATAAAGATAGAGAATGAGCTTCTAGTAGAGATAAGTCTAACCAGGGAAATAGATACAATATGCCGGACAAGAACACTAAATTTGATAGGAAGAACAGGAACATAAGAGAAAAAGAGAGATAGTCAAAGAAGAGATGGTGGTGGGAAACCCAAAGTCACTTTTGGTGTCACAACACAAAATAGGTTTGATGGATTAAAAGGGAAAGACAAAAAAAGAAATTTTACTAATACCAACTTTTCCTCTACCAACTCTACAATTTCTGTTCCTTCCACCTCTTTCTCCTCCTCGACATCCTCTTCCATACCTTCATCTTTTTTAGAACAGAGATTCGGGAAAAGGAAAGTCAATTCGTTCCTGAGAAAAAGACCATCAGAAACGGACATGACAGACCAGTGGTCAGCTTTCGAGTCCGAGGAAGAAGAGGAGGAAGAAGAATGAATATTAAGAGACACAATAAAAAGATCAAGGATTGTTCAATAACAGATTTGTAAAAGCTTGGAATATATAATACTTCTGATCATGTTTTAACTGTAAGTCAAACTACTCTTCTATTGAAGGGTTTGAAATTTGCACCTTGTAAACGTTTGAATAAGGTGGACTTACTATTAGATTTTAATAAATTTGTACGTAAATTAGCGGTAAACAGGTTTTTCTTAACCAAACAATACTTAGTACCTCCCACCAACAAGACACCATCCCCTAAAAAAATCTGGGACATAAATAGTGGTCTGTCAGCTAGTGACTTACCTGGAATGTGTGTTCTAAATGATTTATTGGGAGAAAATGGCACCGATATAGATGACCTTTTTGTCACCACCAACCTCAGACCCCATCTAAATTCAACCCCACCTCAAGTAGAGGTATATATTTGGAGGTTTTCAAGAATCGCGTTAAAAAGGAACTTGGAGAGATAGATGTGAAGTGCAGTTATAACAATCTCACCAGTTTTGAACGCAAGGCCCTAAGAGACCTGCAGGACACTGGTGGGATTGTCATTAGAGGTGCAGACAAGGGTGGGGGTGTGGTTATACAGAATACAGATGTATATCTTAGAGAAGCTGATAGACTCTTGTCTGATGTTAATTTCTACAAGAGGCTATCAGCTGATCCTACTGAAAAATACTCTAAAAGTCTGGGTTTATTACTACAAGCGGCGAAAAATAAGAAAATAATCTCGAATGAGGAATATACCTACCTTTTTGTTAGAAATCCCAGAACAGCACTTTTTTACCATTTGCCAAAAATTCATAAAAATAAAGAAAATCCCCCAGGAAGACCCATTATATCAGGCATCGGATCCTTAAGTTCAAATCTGTCATTATATCTAGATCTATTTTTACAGGTCCTTGTCCCTTTAATGCCTTCATATCTTAAAGACGGTCAGGCACTAATTATATTGTTAACTACTATTCCTTGGTGGGAGGATATTATCTTGGTTACTGCCGACATTCAAGCCATATACACATAAATTAGACACACATATGGAGTTAAAGGGGTATTAAATATGTTAAATCAATACGACTATTTGAGTGGCCCCCATAGAGAATTTCTATGTAGGAGTATTGGTTTTATTCTTGAATCTAATTATTTTATCTTCAATGGAGACTACTACCTACAGATATGTGGCACGGTGATGGCGACACGTTTCGCCCCCAGCTACGCCAACCTTTTTCTGGGTAGCTGGGAGAGCGAGACAATTTTTGGTCCGCATCGCCGTGCAGAACTTCTGCTGTATAGACGCTATATAGACGACCTGTTCATTCTATGGAGAGGATCCATGGAGACTCTCAAAACTGTTTTTTGAGGAATTAAATAATAATCAATTGGGTCTGGTGTTTACATTTGAAGCCGACCTGAGACTTGTTAATTTTCTGGACCTTACTATTTATCAATAATAGTGAGCGAAAGACTTTTGAGACACATACCTATTTTAAAACTGTAGATAAAAACACCAATCTGAATGCAAAAAGCTATCATGATAGAAAATGGATACAGAATATCCCTAGAGGAGAGTTTCTGCGTATGCGCAGAAACTGTTCAAATGTAAAACTTTTTGATGTTCAAGCCCAAGTAATTGAAAATAGATTATTGGAAAGGGGATATAACAAGAAGATAGTGGAAAAAAGTAAAACCTTTGCAAGAGAGATGGACAGGGAGGCATTTTTTCAAAAACAGGAACTAAGAACCCAGAAAACAAAAAAGTTTAGAATAGACAGAGTGAATGATATTAAAATAGAGAATCATCAAGAGCCGAATAACAATAATAAGTTTGAGAATAGCTTTATTACTACCTTTTCAGACAAGACTAATACTATTAGACAAATTTTGGATAAACATTGGTATATCATTCAGACAGATCCTTTTCTAAACAAAATCCTTCCTCCGAATAGTATGGTTGTCTGTAGAAAAAATGCAAACCTAAAGACACTATTGGCCCCTTCCGACTTGACAAACAAATTTAAAACTTGTCCAAATAATGGTAATTTTCTGGGAACCATTAAAGGGTGGTACCTTTGTGGTCGCTGTAGGCATTGTAACTTTTGTTCTAAAAAGAAAGATAGTTTTGTTAGCTTTGTTACTGGTTCAAAATATGATATTCATAGGTATGTGTCATGTATGTCAGAATTCGTGATCTTCATGTTCGAGTGCCCATGCAGCCTCCAATATGTAGGCCAAACAAGTAGAAACTTTATGAAAAGATTATTTGAACACAGGTATAACATCAAAACAGGTTATCTTAAACATACTGTATCCAGACATTTCAAGGAGGCTCATAATAGGAATGATACTCTATTGAAAGCTTGGATTATAGAACAGGTCAACATGGGACCCAGGAAGGGAGACCATCTGTTGGCATTGAGGAAGAGAGAAACTTTATGTATACTCACATTGGATACTTTGGTTCCAAAGGGTTTGAATGATAACTTTAATATTTAAATTTAATACCATTTTTGCAATGATCCGTTTCTCTCTCCCTACACATGTATACTTGTGTACAATTAATATTTTTCTTCTTATGTAAAAAATTGTGTATTTAACATCCAATTCACGCATCAATGCACCTGAATACTTAAGAGATGGCCATTAGATTGTGTTTCCCTGTTACATAGTATAGACATGTGGGCTTTTTTGTTATTTTACGTCCAGACTAATTCCCCAACAAGTAATTGCCATAGGACATTTATTATTGTGCAGTAACCTATGATTATGCCTCCTCTCCGTGGGTGCGTCCCTCGCGACTGTCTCTCCCCTGCTATGCCGGCTATGCAGGGCGGAGACACGTTGCTACGTGACGCGTTACCATGGAGATGACGCTCTTTCCTTCCAAACATCTCTCTATGGTTTTCTATTGCGAATAGAAACCAGAAAATCCCCTGTGTTATTTTCATATCTATGACAACAGTTGTGTCTTTCCCTGAGAAACGATCCTCTATGGTCAGCAGTTCCTCATTTTCAATTATTTATTGGGTTTTTTTCTAAATATGTGACTATATAAGCTGATCCCTTCCCCACTGGTGTCATTGCACTACCGCCCACCAGCTGATGAAGATAATTTGAAACGCGTCCTGTGGGGTGTAGCTGTGTTTCTATTTAGTGCAATATCCTAACTGTTCAATAGACCTGGCCAGGTGAACAGACCCAGTGGGTAAGGGATCTTTGGCTCTATTTGTATTTTTTTATGTATTTTTAAAAATCTTTCTTTTTGTTTTGCACCCATTTGGGGCCCTTTATTCAGTGTACCATTGTATTTTGGTTTATATAATTTCAGTCATATTTTGTGATTTTAGATTATATTCCTGTATATTTCATATGGTCATTCACTTGTATATTTATATTTCATTGTAATAAATTCTATATTTTTTATAACATTCCTGTCTTTGCAGTCTATCATATTAAACTTCTTTGGTATACATTTTTAGCGCTGTCTCACTCTAACATGATCAACGAACATGTTCCCTGGTGAATTCACATACCTTTTTCAGGTATCGCAGAATGGTAGAAGGGTCTTTGTTTGATTAACTCATGCAGGAAGATAGGAGGTTTCCTGGGGAGTTTTATTAACATAAAAAAATTGAAAATGTCCCTTCTTGGGATGGTTGATGAGGGGGAAATGGAGGGATATTACCAGAGGAGTAGTATAGTTAGGTAGTGAAGCTAGGGTGAATTAGGTAGAATTTGTTTGGAGTCTAGTGAGAGAGAGGCTAGATAACAAGGCAAAAGATTATTGTATACAACATCTCTCACTGTGACTTGGACACACCATCAGTTTATAAACAACATAACTTAATTTTGCTCGGGGCATCCAGGAATATTTATGCCAGCGACATGGATGGATTGTCTCAGTTTAATGTCCAAAGGTTCTAGTGATACTACGTAAAGCAATGGGGACAACACTGCCTAGACCCATTTGTGAAGAAAAGGCTTTGGTTAAAAATCCAGAGATAGCCACTCGAGCCATAGGTTTATTATACAGGGACATGATGGCTTGGAAGAAATTGATTGGGATTCCAAATGCAGTAAGTGTTTTTTGCACATATAACCAATTAAGAAGGTCAAATTAATTTTCTCCATCTAATGAGAAGAAAAGGCAAGGAGTTTTGGAGTTATTGATATATTCTATAAGATTTAAAAGTTTTCTTGTATTTCCAGATGTTTCTCTGTATTGTATGAAGCCCACCTGGTCTAGTATTTTTGCATAAATATTAGCATCCGTATTTTGTAATAAAATAGTTCTAAAGTTTTGACAAACTGTGGGGGGCTTACTGAGTTTCAGTATAGTTGTTATATGAGCTGTTAATAACTTGGAAGGTAATTGGCATTTAGTCATACTGTTATTAAAAAATGTACAAAGATAAGGGGTAAGTTGATCCTTAAATAATTTATAATAGAAATTGGAAAACCCCGGTGTATTATAGTTTTTAAAATTTTTAGTAGTGCTTACAATTTCTGCTGTTGTGATTGGTTTGGCAAGAGATTCTCTTTGAACACTAGTAATTTTTGGTAATGGGAGAGATTTAAGGAAGGCGTTATAAGATTTGCTGAGGGACTGACAATTGCAATCATTGGATACATTGTTGAGCTGTGAATAATAATCTGCAAATTTATCTGCAATTTCTTCCAGATTAATTACTTTGTTTCCATATTCATTAACTAAGTTAATTTTTGTGTTGCATCTATTGGTCTAAGTTTCTTTGCAAGTAGCTTCCCTGTTTGATTACCCTGTATACAAGTGGCTTTCAATTTGAGAAGCATAAATTCTGTTTCTTGTCTATAAAGAGAGTCTAATTCATTTTTTACTCTGGACAATTTTTTTCAAGAGATATCTGTTGAACAATATTTGTGGATTGTTAATAATTTTTGTAGCTGAAACAGAAGGTTGTTTTTCCTGAGCATAACATATTTATTTTGTAGAAGCTTTTAAGATGGCCTCTCAGGATCGCTTTGTGGGCTTGCCAAAAGGTCAATCGAAATCTCTGGTGTGTTGTTTTATAGAAAATAGTTTTTAATAACAGTGCCTATATGATCCTTAATTTTAGGATCATTCAATATGCTTTCACTGAGTCTCCTAGGATTGTTTGTACACTGCAAAAGACTCTGATATAGAAAGTAACAGAGGGGTATCAGACCGATTAAGTCAAATTTTACAAAATTCTAGTCTCGTGATAAGGGATTTTTCTGTTATGAAATAATCTATTCTGGAAAAGGAATCAAGGGGGTGAGAGTAAAAAGTGAAATCATTTCATTAGGGTATAATATACGCCAGCTATCAAACCAACCATATCCATTTATGAGGGATGACAGATGTTTACCACTAATGCTATTTTTTTAGTTCTCTAAGAATCCTTTGAAATAGTTGAATCCATAGATGGGTCAATTGCTAGATTAAAATCGCCTCCTAGAATGAAAGAGCCATGTTTCATTTTGTTTATCAAAGTAAAAAGTGTATTTAAAAAAGGAATTTGATGATCATTAGGTGAATATACATTTACTATAGTGCATGGAAGTTCATTGATAATACAAGTTAGGAGTAGAAACCTATTCGTTGGGTCTAATTTAAGAGCTACTTTTGTTCTAATTAGAATGGAGACACCTGTAGTTTTGGTTATGGCTCTGGAATGGTTTATGAATGGAAAATGTTTGTTAACCAAAGGGGAGACTTTACTAGAGGTAAAGTGTGTTTCCTGGAATAGACATATATCTGCATGGAGCTTTTTTGCTTTGTTGAATGCTAACCTTCTTTTGTGTGAGGAGTTTAACCCTTTAGTATTTAAAGATAAACCATAGCTCATAAAATGAGTAAAAACAAAATTTAATTGATGTGGTTGTGAGGTATTGACCATGGATGTTCCTAGATAACCAGGACCTTCATGAACATGTAAATAGCGAGCTCTAATATAATAATATAAGCAGAACATAGAACACTGCCAAAACAATACATGACAGCAAAGAGTAAAAACTAACTTGCCTAGTGTCAGAGGTATTGAAAAGTAATCTCGAGACTGGTACATATGAATAAAGCAGATGCAAAGTATAACAAGATGGATGCAAGCAGCCTCCATTTTGTGACAGTTTTTGGACATCCTTCTATGTGTTAAAATCTTATTCTGTGTCCCTGAGGATAAAAGGAAAGTCTTCCACATTCCTAACTCTGTTATCTGTAACCAAATATTTTACTGATAAGTTCATAGTATCACTGGAACAGATAAGGTGGCCATTGTTGTGCAAGGTTTATTACATCTCATTGTACTGATGCAGACACAGCTGTGTACATACTAGAGGAGAAGGGGGCTTCTCTGCAACTTGCTAGCCCACCCAAACTGGCAGAAACTGACAGACACAGACACACTGAGATTATTGGGATTTTTGATTTGTAGAATCTAATAAGGGTTATTATAAATAGACCTAGTTGATTCAAATCACCCAATAAAATATATAATTATATCACACCTTCACTAATAAAAATGTAAAGTATTATTAATCCTACATATTAATTAGAATATTGTTTTTATTGTTTTATTAGTGTGGTATATATTTTATTATACATTTTTATTTAATGTGCAATGATAAAAGTAAATATGATACATATTTACTCTAATTTCAAATTGTATTAACACTTTTAGACATTTAAACATATATTGTCTTATATTATACTCACAATCCAGGTGTAGCTATAAACCATGACATCATCTCATTTAAATTAAATACACCCATCCATTCAATTGGCTAGAAGTTACAGAAACAGGGTGTGAGTCTGAGATAAGGTTTGGTTGATAAGTTGGTACTGGAGGTGTAGAAAGGAGGGTGGAGATACCTGAGAGACCTGGGGGGACTGATTTTGGGAGATGGGAATGTTTTAGAAAAGGGCTGAGTCTCTCTCCTTCTGGGGAGAACTCAGGAATATGAGGCTTTTAATAGCACTTGTTCACTATAACAATAGAAATCTCCATACCCATAGTATTGAGCTAAGTCCCAGGAGTAACTCCCATCACTCAATTCTTCAATGGAAGGAGTCTCAACTGCAAACCAACCTCTGCCGGTAATGTATAAATGTGGTAATTTGTTTCTAGCATAATCTCAATTTTGATGGATGTCATTAGCAAATATATTTGGCTAAATTTAACTTAAATCCCACAATTTCTGGGATCTATATGTTTTAGCCTGGTGTTTATCTGTCATCCTTTCTGCAGAAGGAAGCCGGAGGAATATCCTATAGATATTAACAAAAGAACCATAAGTTCTTATAGTCTAGCTATTTACCCAAATATGTCATATCTAATCTCCAGAGATTATCTAAGATTCTCATTCTTAAAGTCTGAGCATACATACATACATACATTATCATTTACCGAGCAGATTAAGAAATAGCCACCTTGAGAAGTTATATGATTTAGTAATATTACCTTACCTAAGCAGAGTATATGCTGGTAATTTGTAGGTAATTATGGTGTACTATCATTAACCATTTTAAATACTAATCATAATCAATGTAGATTGTATCTAAATAAAATCTTATGGTCAGAAATGTACTGCATAGTAAATTATTCTACATGCATGTTGATATAGGCACAGAGCTGCATAATTCATGTTTTGTCCTACTTACTTATGTTATAAGTCCTACATGTGAATTATGATTAACAGCTATTGATACTGTATTTTGTTGTTATGCTATTTTGCTTACCGTTTGATCTTTATTCTATATTCAATAAATTCATTATTATTTTATTAATAATTGTTGCATTGTATTTACTTTTGTAAAAACGTCATCCAAACTCTCACATACATAACGAATTCTTGATATGGGTATTTTTAGTTGGACCCATATATATGAATCATCAATTTTCATATTTTTTATGATTCATAATTAATAAATCATATTCATATTTTTATGGTTATTAATAATCCGACATATTATGGAGGCGCTGCTGAGATGTATTTAAGATTTGATGCGTTTTTACAAACTGTAAATTAATTGTAATCCAGAGTACACTGTTTAACTTCATTCTATGGGCTCATAGTACTGAATCAGGTATTGGAATTACATTGCTATATATTGTTATAGTATGATAAATATGAGTAGCCATTTAGTAACTCACTTGGAAATAATTCTGTAACAGAGAATCCCAGTAAAATATACAATATCTTAAACATGCACAAAGACTTAAATCGTCAGTCAGATATCAAGAAATGGATTAAAGAAATCCACATTCAGACAGATCTTTAATGATGATACTCTGTTTAAAAGTTTTCTGACGTGCTTGTGTGAGGAAAAAGATGTTAAAAGAAATGTATTCATAAATGTGATATGCTTATTGACAACACAGCTAGAAGGGAAATGTAGTCACATAACTGTGTTACAGGCCAATTTGGCACCCTGTCCAAAATGTTTGTGTTAAGAGCAGATTGACTCTCAAAATTCATAATCAGAATTTGGGTAAAGAGCTTTAAAAAGTACAGAGACCTGTATAGCTCTCTCCAAATGGGAAAAAAAAGACATGCCAAAAGCCCCAAAATAATGTGTTCCATGTTCAGCAAAAATCACTGATCTGGCACTGAAGGGGTTAAACCCACCAGAGTCACAGATAATCCCCTGCAATAGAGCATTAATATGCAAATGCAGGTAATAAAGAACCAAATAAATCAAATGCATTAATTTGTATTGGTTCAGAAAAACATAGGTGACCCAAACCCTCTAAAAACTAATATATCCCAAGCTCATGCAGGCAAGCCCCAAAGGGTTAACATCAGGATATCTGATGAAGAAGCCATCAGCATGAGATCAGGAGATTCTGATAATGACAGTTTCTCTAATAGTGTACAAAATTAGGTCAGTGAGGACAGGTACTACTTGCCCCAGAGGGCTAGCTTACCCCTGGCAGGTAGACATACCTATAAGTGGCACTCCCAATACAGTGTATTCACCACAAGGAGTTGCAAGCAAATACCAACAGACAAGTCTAACACACAGGGTATTATTCTCTATCCCAAGGTTCCCAAATTTAACCTGGAAGGGTTAACTAATATAATTAACCATATTGAGTTGTAATCTCTTAATCTGTACTCAGAGTCAGATAACATTAAATTACTAACATGGGTCTTTGATAGTAAGTACCACAATTTCTTTAGATCTATGATAAATAGGAATTTTCAAAATTGCAATCAGGTAATCCAGGAGGTCACATTAGAATTTGGCCCACATAGGATTCGGCCTAAGAAGCAGATGGTGTAGAGCCCAATGTAGACCCCATCTGGGATTTAAACCCCAGAAAGTGAGCTATGCAAAAGAAGCCAAGTCTCCTAAGCTGGCAAAGCAGAAAGAGTTAAACTCACCCCTGTTAAGTACCAGTATCCTAATCTTAAGGGCATCCTCAGATATAGCAGCCAAAGGCCTATCATGCCTTGGCTGACTCAGGCCACTGAATCTAATAACTCCCATAAAGCTAAGCCCTATACCTACTATAAGGATAGAGAGGGGCCATAAGTCTGATCTGCCTAGAGGGTACAGAGACACTGATCCTGATAATTCCCCCGCAGACTCAGCTACCCACATCCATTAAGGATAATTATGGAAGGGGCCATAAGTCTGGTCTGCCTAGAGGGTACAGAGACACTGATCCTGATAATTCCCCACAGACTCAGCCACCCAAATCCCCATAAGGGTAATCACGGGAGGGGCCACAGATCTTATATGCCTAGGTGGGACAGAGATACTGACTATTATAGCTCCCATCAAGCTCAGCCATCTACCTCCAATAATTGGAGGCATAGCCGTAAACCTAGAAATTAAATATATACTCAGGTGAATAACCTGGATGAACTAATGGTACTCTTACAAAAGCAGGTAAGTAAACTAGCTCAAAGCGTGGCTGGATAAAGTAATCAGCCTGCAACACCCAGCATGACCCAATAAAACTCAGCAATAGAGGTTAAATTAAACACTAGGTAATCAAGTTGTTAAATTGCATCCTGTAATGTCTATTGTAACCAAAGTTTTCTTTTACAGCGTTAAGACCATAAGCCTATTGCTAAAATGTTGTTAAATGTTTAAACCATCGCTTCTTACTAGATGGTGAATTTGTGTATCTAACTTCTCATCTATTTTTCAGCCTATCCAGGACTAAGATAGTTCACTTCCTAACGTGTGCGTTTACCTAGTGATTGAATCTTTAGGATTCAGCCTTGAAAGGGTTAGTCACAAATTGTCAGTGAGATGCTGCAATCAAGAAGCCCCTGAGAAGGGGGGGGGGCAGTGGTTAATGCCTGTCAGTTTCTTTACAAAGGGTCACGAAACTGCAGAAAGGTGAAAGAGTGAAAATGTACTCACATATAGTGAACTAATCTCCATAAAGATAGCCTAATGATAGAAGAAGCCAACACACTTTAACTACCTACCTAAAGCAAGATCATTTAATTAAACATAATTTATGTTTAATATAATTTAACACATTTTTATTTACAGGTTATTCTAATAACATTGACCTGGAGTTCTTTTTGTTTTTCAACAACTTTGCGGGGCAGTGTTCTTTTTGTTTATCTCAATAGGTAATCAAACAGCTAATCATTTGTTCCTATGCTGGAAGGACCCCATCTCACAAGGGGGGATGCCCAGAAAGAAAGTTTAAACACCACTGCGGGTACAGTAAAGAAACGTCAACACAAGATCAGATGAAGATCAGATTGGTATCGTATAAACAGGGGTTTATTAATCCACTTGTCTGTCTCTCATCTGTTACTAACATTATGTTTTCTTGTACCCATATTATAACAAATATCAGAGATACTCTGCCTAGATGATCACTCCTATGTGTAATATATCCCCTAAGTGGAATAAATTCAGGATATAGTGAACCTAGTAGAGATAGTTCTGCCATGTTTTATATATTTTTCTTGCTAGAATAATCTAGCATTTTCCATATCTAGTAATTGGCTAGTATATGACAGATCTCATCGGGCCTAAGTCAGGTATATATGTATTCTCAATTCTGGCACAAATGTACTTATACTGTTTTGTTGATTTATTAATTTTAGATTCATCTATCAAAGCCCAAATTCATGGGGATCGCATGATGACTAGAGACAAGATGACGTAAGTCGGGATCATCCTACTTCGCGGACAGGACTTTCTGGACAAAGCGAATCGTGATGCAAAGCTCATCATCCAAAAGCTCCAAAGAAATCCAAGGTCTATCCAGAAGGAAGAGGGGGATTCATCTCTAGATGTACCCAGCAGTCTGATCCAACGACATCCCATCAAGAAAAGGTTCAACACAACAGATATCAAGTCGCCAGAAGAGACCTGCCGCCGCAAGACATCGCTCTCAAGTTCCTGTAGCCAAGTGCCGGACAAGCAAGGAAACCTTTGTCCCAAGTGTGCTGTCGACCAGCTAAAGGCCAAAGAAGCCACTTTGCTACATGGCTATTAAAGTTTGATATTTCCAGTTGCTTGGTGACTGAAGTCACGAAAATAGTTTGCTTTGCAGATTAAAGCTAAAGATCCAGAGTTCATTATTTTAGCCAGTCCCAAATACCAACTTCTTAATTTGAAACACAATCATTTTCTTGAGAATTATTGGTTCCAATTAGGGGGGAATTGTCAGAGGTATTGAAAAGTAATCTCGAGACTGGTACATATGAATAAAGCAGATGCAAAGTATAACAAGATGGATGCAAGCAGCCTCCATTTTGTGACAGTTTTTGGACATCCTTCTGTGTGTTAAAATCTTATTCTGTGTCCCTGAGGATAAAAGGAAAGTCTTCCACATTCCTAACTCTGTTATCTGTAACCAAATATTTTACTGATAAGTTCATAGTATCACTGGAACAGATAAGGTGGCCATTGTTGTGCAAGGCACAGCTGTGTACATACTAGAGGAGAAGGGGGGCTTCTCTGCAACTTGCTAGCCCACCCAAACTGGCAGAAACTGACAGACACAGACACACTGAGATTATTGGGATTTTTGATTTGTAGAATCTAATAAGGGTTATTATAAATAGACCTAGTTGATTCAAATCACCCAATAAAATATATAATTATATCACACCTTCACTAATAAAAATGTAAAGTATTATTAATCCTACATATTAATTAGAATATTGTTTTTATTGTTTTATTAGTGTGGTATATATTTTATTATACATTTTTATTTAATGTGCAATGATAAAAGTAAATATGATACATATTTACTCTAATTTCAAATTGTATTAACACTTTTAGACATTTAAACATATATTGTCTTATTTTATACTCACAATCCAGGTGTAGCTATAAACCATGACATCATCTCATTTAAATTAAATACACCCATCCATTCAATTGGCTAGAAGTTACAGAAACAGGGTGTGAGTCTGAGATAAGGTTTGGTTGATAAGTTGGTACTGGAGGTGTAGAAAGGAGGGTGGAGATACCTGAGAGACCTGGGGGGACTGATTTTGGGAGATGGGAATGTTTTAGAAAAGGGCTGAGTCTCTCTCCTTCTGGGGAGAACTCAGGAATATGAGGCTTTTAATAGCACTTGTTCACTATAACAATAGAAATCTCCATACCCATAGTATTGAGCTAAGTCCCAGGAGTAACTCCCATCACTCAATTCTTCAATGGAAGGAGTCTCAACTGCAAACCAACCTCTGCCGGTAATGTATAAATGTGGTAATTTGTTTCTAGCATAATCTCAATTTTGATAGATGTCATTAGCAAATATATTTGGCTAAATTTAACTTAAATCCCACAATTTCTGGGATCTATATGTTTTAGCCTGGTGTTTATCTGTCATCCTTTCTGCAGAAGGAAGCCGGAGGAATATCCTATAGATATTAACAAAAGAACCATAAATTCTTATAGTCTAGCTATTTACCCAAATATGTCATATCTAATCTCCAGAGATTATCTAAGATTCTCATTCTTAAAGTCTGAGCTAGAATACATACATTATCATTTACCGAGCAGATTAAGAAATAGCCACCTTGAGTAGTTATATGATTTAGTAATATTACCTTACCTAAGCAGAGTATATGCTGGTAATTTGTAGGTAATTATGGTGTACTATCATTAACCATTTTAAATACTAATCATAATCAATGTAGATTGTATCTAAATAAAATCTTATGGTCAGAAACGTACTGCATAGTAAATTATTCTACATGCATGTTGATATAGGCACAGAGCTGCATAATTCATGTTTTGTCCTACTTACTTATGTTATAAGTCCTACATGTGAATTATGATTAACAGCTATTGATACTGTATTTTGTTGTTATGCTATTTTGCTTACCGTTTGATCTTTATTCTATATTCAATAAATTCATTATTATTTTATTAATAATTGTTGCATTGTATTTACTTTTGTAAAAACGTCATCCAAACTCTCACATACATAACGAATTCTTGATATGGGTTTTTTTAGTCGGACCCATATATATGAATCATCAATTTTCATATTTTTTATGATTCATAATTAATAACTCATATTCATATTTTTATGGTTATTAATAATCCGACACTAGGAAGGCAACTTGAGACAAGTAAAAATACATGTCAGTTGGTAATCAGTGGGGGGACTAATATGCCCTGAATAGCCACTGTAGGAGAAGAAAAAAAACAAGAAGAAAAATCTCCTGCTCACTTGCAAAAGTGAAATGGAATAACACAACGACAGCAAAAAAAACTAAATGTGGTGGTGGAATGAGGTGTATTGATTCATATGCGTAATATTAGCACAAGCTTAAGATAAAAGGATGTATGAACACATTGCCAAAAAAGGTAGGTAGTCAATGGTTATATATACAAACATTATTAAAATTATTCAGGCTTTATTAGTTAGAATTAAAATATATTCAGCAGACACATACAAAACAACATGACCAACTACAGAAAAATCCTGAAAATTATTTCCAGTGATAAAGACAGTGAATATTTAGAGAGGAGTGTCCAGAGTATGAGTGCTGGGGGCTTTTATATGTGTTGCTTGGTATTGGTACATATCACAATCATATTATCTGAGAGAACAATCAGGGTTCAGCAATACTTTCCATGTATATTTTAAGTCAACCACGATTATATTGATAATAGGGCAAATAATTTCTACTGATATTAAAGATATATTTAGTAGTGGGAGGATAGAGATTTAATTTAAAAAAACAATGAAAAATCATTAGACCATTAGCATACTTTTTTGTCTAAGCACAAAAGAGCCTACTAGATAAAGAGCAGACT
Organism: Pelodytes ibericus; assembly: GCA_036172795.1. Taxonomy (NCBI): domain Eukaryota; kingdom Metazoa; phylum Chordata; class Amphibia; order Anura; family Pelodytidae; genus Pelodytes; species Pelodytes ibericus. The sequence goes on along the minus strand of CM069866.1, from coordinate 45,732,888 downwards.
TTGTGTTAAGGTACTCTATCTTATCTTAGGCCCAATTGTAAGCCACTTGCTTTAATGCACCATTCAGTGAACACCTATGGGGTGCATAAGGTGTAAGTCCAATTGAGTGCTAACCTATAGTTCAGAGCTAGCAAAACTTTAAGTGTATATAGTTATGACTGATATTATCTTATAGTGCGGTACAAAAAAAAATATTTACAGAAATTCCCTTGGAAGAAACATCTTACATGTGGATCTGGAGAAAAAACTGTATAAAGATTGTATTATAATATAAATATATAGTTTGACATATGGTGCCATCTATGGATATACATTTTATGTATACATTGATATAGAAGATTTTTTTTTCTTTTTCCTTATATAGACCAAGGGAAAGGGCCAACTATTAATTAATGATGTCCTTTACCTAGACCCCGAAACAGTGAGGACCTGAAATGCGTCATAGAAAAAGCATAACCTCTAGTATTATTTATGTTGCAGGTAGGCATAATAAATGAAAGGTATTTACAATATAAAAATTATCACTCTTGAGTAAACAACCAAGTAGAGAGCTTCACCATGAGATTCGCTTTCATAAACAAATCTTATATAAATTCAAAATACCATATATACTTAAACTAGGCTTTTCAGATGTTGAGAAATTATTGTTAACAAAAGCAGTTTGGTGAGAATTATAGGCGAAAAATAATCTTTAATATAGGGGGAGGAATGGATCAAAATGGCGGATTCTCAAAAATTTATGTAAGAGCTCTCTCTGAAAAGAAAAAGAATCTCATATGTGAAGTATGGAATAACAGAATAGACTGATATAAGTATTTATATAAGATAACAGTCATATATATATATACATAATTACCAATCTATGGGAAAAGTGAAATAAAGAACAGCTTGGGTCATACCAAGGTTATTTTTCTTTCTATGGAAGTAAAGTGGTAGAATAGTTTGTAGAATATTATAGCATTAAATCTTCTTTTTGTATGCTGGGATCCCTTCTCTGTTGATTTTGATTGGAGAAGTGATTGTCTTGTGGAATGGTGAAGAGTCGGCCAGATCCTATGTCAGAAACCTCTTCTGGTGTATGAAAAATCTTTTTGATGCCATTCTTGGTGACAAGTAGCTTGACGGGAGAACCCCACGAGTATAGCACTCCAGACTTCCTCATGATTTGCATAGCTTCTGTGAAGGCTTTGCGCTTTTGCAGTGTATAAGCAGATAGGTATGTGAAGACCTGGAGATTTTTGTATAGATCTGTGAGGATAAGGAATGCTGGATAGAGGTCACTATGCAGGATCTGAAGGTAAAACCCTAAGGCGGATCTATAACACAATAACGAGGTTAGTCTGTATATACAATGAAGGGAGAACAGACCTTGAACCAGGTTACCAGAATATCAGCAGCGTTCGGTTTATAGGCTGTCGGCTTATGTAATACATGTAATCCTATTGCTATTCTATAAACCGAACTTTCGTTTATAGAATGCCAATAGACTTACATTCATTCCATAAACCGAAAGTCGTTCGGTTTATGGAATGTAAGTGTACTATGCTATTGTATTCTATAAACAAACTCTATTTCGGCCTATAGAATGCAATAGTACTACGAATGGACGAATGGACGAATGGACGAATGATTTTCGTTTATTAACCATTCGTTCATTCGGCTTTCGTTAGCTTAGCATTTTCGTTATTCGGTTTTCGGACGAATGGATGAAAATGCTATTTTCGGACGAAAATGCATTCGTCCATAAAAGAATGCACATGTCTACTAAGTTTACAACCCTTTAATTAGCATCAGATGTGGGGTAATCCCCATACCTTTACCTTGAGAATGGCGTCTAGCACGCCGAGAATGGTAGGAGTTTTTACTTTTGGTTTAACAGCCCAGAGTATACTGGTTTATCATTGTTTTTAAACAAAGATTGCACATTTATTTCTTTACTTGCACAGTTGTGTTTTGGAATGTATGTTTTTTATAGATGAAAATATTAAAGATTTTTCTACTTTATCAATGGAATGGCCGACATACTTTATTCACACCTTGTGAAAATGTTTTACCTCAAACAACAACAAGGAGGACAAATCCCATCATGCACAGCCAAAGTGAATAAGTACCTTTTTTCTACAAGTTGTTTATATTGTCACTTGTTCATTGTTTCTTAATGTGTCTTCCCACGAACAAGAGAGTTGTAATAGAGAAACTTTGTGTGTCTCATTTTGATACATTTTTTTCAAAGGGCTAGTGAAAGTATTACTGCCTAATTAAACACTCCTGACTCAAACACAGCCTGAGCTCTGAAGAGCCAGCCTTAATATTGGTTCATTGATTACAATTATTACTGCCAGTCAGTTGAATGCATGGATATTGAGACTGGAGGTTAACCATTTTTTCTTTGTACTAAAAGAGATAAGCCAGGTTCTGGCCAGACCACTATTTTTGATTTTAAGGGACTATTTTATTTCAGGCATGATGCCCACAGATTGGTGTAAAGCTGATGTGTTGCCCATATTTAAAAATGGATCAAAATCCCAGTTGGGCAGTTACATACCTGTAAACTTGACATCTGTGGTGGGGGAACTGTTTGAAGGGTTGCTAAGGGAATATATTTAAGATCTCATATTGAAAAAGTATCTCATTAGCAGGAGCCAACAGAGCTTTGTGGAAGACAGATCTTGTCAAACTAACTTACTTCCTATGGAGAGGTAAACAAAAATACAGATATGGGTGCTGCAGTCGATGTGATACATTTAGACTTTCCTAAGGCATTTGATACAGTTTCACATAAAAGGTTACTGTACAAATTGACTGATGTTTGTTTGTGGATTGGCAATTGGTTGAAAGATAGAATGCAAAGGGTGTTGGTAAATGGGAAGTTCTCAAATTGGACAGATCGCATAGAAAGCGATGTCTCAGTGTTTGAAAAATTAAGTAGGGTAATACAGTCTGAAATAGATGTATCTTCACTGCAGTATTAGATTAGCAACAACTGCTATTCTACTACTGGACCACTTTCTCAAATTATGGGGTAAGTTAAAAGGGAAGATGGGCTTAGAAAATACCATACCTGACTCTATTAGATTAAATATGTTGCAAAAATTGATGTTAGAAATAAATCTAGTTAAATGGAAAAATAAGGGAATTCAATATATATAAAACAAATACTCAAACAAAAAAAGATAATTCCCTCTCCACAACTAGTTCAAGAATTTGATATACCGTACTTTAATTTTTATTATATATAATGAAAACATTTGTGATGGAAAAAATAATCAGATTAAGAACTGAGGGTGTCAACAAAATGTTGGCTATACTGGAATAAAATGAAGTAAAGAGACTCACAACAAAAATTAATTTAGCCATGCTAAGAGAAATTGACAAATTGGAGAATATGTATACTTCCTGGTAAAGTACTTTATAAATAAATATCCCAAACATCAAAATATGGGAAAATGATCTTGGGTTCGGGGTGGATGTGGGAGACTGGTGTAGGGCCCTTTCTGAAGTAAGAACAGTAGTATACTGTGTTAATTTCGTGGAGACCCAATATAAGATTGCAAACAGATGGCGCTTGGTGCCAACTAGGTTGTCAAAGATGTACCTATTACAATCAACCATGTGCTGGCATTGTAAAAGAGGGCATTTAGTTTCATGTCTAGTGGAGATGTAAACTGACCGAAGACATGTGGAAAAATATGTACCGACTACTGGAACATTTGATAGAAATAAAACTGAAATGGGCTCCAGAAGCCACTCTCCTACAGAAAAAAACTGTTTAATAAAGTAGAAAGACATGTCTTCCATGAGTAGTTATTTACAGTATAGTTTTCTTTTGGACCCACTATCCCCACCCCTACTCATGCCAGCATGGTTGCATTGTATCTTGGTTTAATCATAATATTTATTTAGTTATGGAAATGGTTATAAATCCAAAGAGAGGCTGCACACCAGATATAGATAATATAAAATTTTACTTTTAATCAATGAATAGAAAACATTCAATACATAAATAAACAATGGCGATAAAACACCAATATGGCATAATCCAAGCCGTAGTAGAATGTATACAGAGAAAAAAAAACATAAATAAGAAAAAACAATGATGAACACAATAAGCAGAACAACTTACAAATAAATAGCCAAGGCCAGCAAAGTAAATACCCAGCGAAATAGCACCCCAACATTTCGGCATACTGACTTCTTCTGGAGGAGCTATAATAGTATTCTCAAGCGGAGGTCCTTAAATAGTGCTACTGCTGATTGTAAAAATTGAAAAAAATGGAATAAATGTATTAACCCATTAGTGACTTTTTGGCTTTGTCTTACTCTGCGGTGTTTGTGTTTAGCTTAAATTTTTTTCTTTCTCCTTTAGCATACCCACACAAATGATATAAATTGTTTTTATCGGCATAAGAAGGATAATAGTGACTGCAACCCCAACAAAACCATCTCCACCTCTTTGAGAGGATGTTTTGTTTAACCCCTTCGCGACACAGGACGGACTAGTTCCGTCCTGTGTGGCGAAGCGTTAGTGACACAGGACGGACCTAGTCCGTCCTGTGTCAAAACGAGCACTGAAAGCGGAGTTTTTCCGCTTTCAGTGCTCTGATGGTATTGTAACGATGCTTCCGTGTGGAAGCATCGTACAATACTAAAAAAAATGCCCGTCGGCATTTCGATAGCTCCGGAGAGCGATAGAAATGCCGGTTTTAAAGGCACAGTGCCTTTAAAACACGTGCATTAAAAAATGAGCATAGGAAGCAAATTTTTCGCTTCCTATGCTCAGAAAGTGTTCCTGATTGCCTCGCAAGTCGAGGCAATCAGGAACACAAAAAAAAAATGCACGATCTTGGTCACTGAGTAACCAAGATGGCGCTGCCCTTCTAAGGGCAAGAGCACAGGAGGCAGGAAGTACCTGCTTCCTGTGCTCTCTGGCTGTCACACGATTGCCTCTTCACAGAGGCAATCAGTGACTGCCAGGCACACTGACAGGCAGTGGGGATGTTCTGCTGAACATCCCCACTGACTGGTCAGATCAATATTAACCCTATATTGATCTGACCAGTTATGATCTGCCTCCCTCTCCTCACATTTTTTTAGTGAGGGAGAGAGACAGATCAAAGTTCTAAAAGTAAAAAAAAACAATAAACACACAACACACAAATATTAAAACAATAAAAAAAAACTTATTAAAGCAATTCCCTGCGTTTAACCCCTTCCCTGCCACTGATCTTGCACAAGCAGTGATCGTGCACATCAGCGCATTTATTTTTGCCGTTTGTGCATTTTTTAGGGGTTAATTTTTTTTGTACTGTAATTTATTACAGTACTAAAAAGGCTCTTCTAAGAGTTATTAACCCCTTCTTTGCCGTCGATCACTGCTTACGCAATGATATTGACGCCAAAGCAATTTTTATCTGTCTGCATATTTTTATTTTTTTTTTTTTACACATACCCGCTAGGGGATTACATGTAAAGTAAAAATATTTGAGTTTTTTTTTTTTAAGCTGCCTGAGCGCATAGCGATCAGTAACAGCGAATTAGTGGCAAAGGCGGTTTGGTGATTTCTCAATTAAGCTCACCATTCGCCCTGGTCAGATCAAAATTGGTCGGATCAATATTCACAAATATTGATCTGCCTCCCTCTCCTCACTTACATTTTTGTGACGGAAAGAGACAGATCAGTATTAGTGATATAAAATAACATTTTATAAAATTGTCAGGTTTTATGAAAGTCTTTCACTGTGTATTAACCCCTTCCCTGCCATTCATCACTGTGTAAGCAGTAATCTTGCACAGCAACAGTATGTTTTTCTGTCTGCACTGTTTTATGGATTAATTTCTTTGTACTGTAATGTATTACAGTACTAGATAGGCTCTTCTAAGAGCTATTAACACCTTCTTTGCTCGAGATCACTGCTTACGCACTGATTCTGAGGCCGCGGACTCAGGGTTCGATTTTGACCCTATTCAGCTTTCTGATACATCATCTAGCGATGTATCGGTGGCTGCTGAGCCCTTGCCACAAGTAGTGATGGGGGTCTACCGATAAAAAAATATATGGTTTGGTGGGGGTAAATTACATTGGCTGGCTTCAAAGATATATCCCATAAAGGACACGTATGCAGGTTGACTACATGTCAAAATTCCAAGTTGGAATTTTGAGATGCGCATCTCACAAATGTTGCCTTCTAGCCAAAAACAAACCAACAAACCTATGCATGGGTGCTATCCCTGTACTCGGGAGATGTTGCTGAACACATATTGGGTTGTTGTTTGGCAGTGACATATACCAGAATCTGTGAATTCATGCCTGAAGTACAATGCATGTGGAAAAAAACCTCCCAAAAAAGTACTACCACAAACTTTTACAAAGGCTGGTGGTAGAATTAGTACCTATACAGTATTAAAATACCACCATTTGAAATACCTTAGGATGTCTATTTTCCAAAAATATATGGTTTGATGGGGTAAAATTCATTGGACGGCTTCAAAAATGTTCCAAATGGAACATGGGCGCAGGCTGACTACATGTCAAAATTCCAGGTTGGAATTGCGCACCCCCTAAATGTGGAATTTTAGACCCAATACAAACCAACAAACCTATGCATGGGGGGTATCCCTGTACTCAGGAGATGTTGCTGAACACATATTGAGGTGTTGGTTGGCAGTGGCAAATACCAGAATCTGAAAATTCCTGCCTGAACTACAATGTGTGTGGGGAAAAAATGACATCCCAACCCTTTGACATAGGTTGGTGGTAGAATTAGCACTTGGAAAGTGTTAAAATACCACAATTTTAAAAACCCTAGGATGTCTAGTTTTCCAAAATATATGGTTTTATGGGGTAAAATACTTTGACAGGCTTCAAAAGTGTCCCAAATGGAACATGGGCGCAGGCTGACTACATGTCAAAATTCCAAGTTGGAAATGCACCCCCCCTAAACATGGCCTTTTAGCCCCCAAATAATCTAGCTAACCTACACATGGGTGGCATCCCTGTACTCAGGAGATGTTGCTGAACACATATTAATGTGTTTTGTGGCACTGACACATAATAGGATCTATGAATTCATGCCCGATGTACAATGAATGTGAAAAACAAATTACTATCCATAACATTGACATAGGCTGGTGGTAGAATTAGTGCATGGAAAGTGTTAAAATACTACCATTTGAAATACCCTAGGGTGTCTTGTTTTCAAAAATATATGGTTTTGTGGGATAGAATACACTTTTTGGCTTCAAAAATGTCCCAAATGGGACATCGGCGCAGGTTTTCTGCACGTCAGAATTCCAAGTTGGAAAACCAAAAAGCGCACCTCTCAAATGTGGCCTTTTAACCCCCAAATAACCTAACCAACCTATACATGGGTGGTATCCCTGTACTCAGGAGATGTTGCTAAACACATATTGAGGTGTTGTTTGGCACTGACATATAACAGGATCTGTGAATTCATGCCCAAAGTACTATGTATGTGAAAAAAATTACTATCCATAACATTGACATAGGCTGGTAGTATAATTAGTGCATGGAAAGTGTTAAAATACTACCATTTGAAATACCCTAGGGTGTCTAGTTTTCAAAAATATATGGTTTTGTGGGATAGAATACACTTTTTGGCTTCAAAAATGTCCCAAATGGGACATGGTAGCAGGTTTTCTGCACGTCAGAATTCCAAGTTGGAAAACCAAAAAGTGCACCTCTCAAATGTGGCCTTTTAACCCCCAAATAACCTAACCAACCTATACATGGGGGGTATCCCTGTACTCAGGAGATGTTGCTGAACACATATTGAGGTGTTGTTTGGCACTGACATATAACAGGATCTGTGAATTCATGCACAAAGTACAATGTATGTGAAACAAAAATTACTACCCAAAACATTGACATAGGCTGGTGATGTAGATTAATTTTGAAATAAACAAAAATGTTTAAAAGTCTATCTGTTCCTGTCCAAATCTGAGATGAATAAATTGCGTATACGCAGAAGTAAGTTCACACTGACACATGCAGTTCAGGTTAAAAAAACTTCGAGGAAATTTATTAGCATCTGGCAAAATTCAGGCTTACAAGCCCTTATAAAGGCAGAATGACATCATCATTGAATATCAGATAATAACAAATAAACATCATTAATTGGGTTAAATGTTAAGTGGCTGTGTCAATGTCCACCCATCAATATGATTAATTGGCCCAAAAACTAAGTGGTTAGCTAGGTGTCCTCCCACCGAGAGGTGGTATTGTTCTGAACATGGGTGTGGACGGATGGCTCAAGCACCATCTTTCCCAGCACGATGCTTACTCGGTGGAAGGGGGGGCTCGGGCATCATTTTGCGTAGTTAGTGATATCAGTCTCGTGGTCGGGTGCAAGGTTCTTTTACGAATAGAACATTTCATTTGGCCGGTGTTCTCATGGCCTTCAGATTATACTATGTTGCAAATGACAGGAGATTCAGTAATTCCGGGGCTAGTTATATCCTTAGAGAGAAAATACAGTCTCTATTCATTATACTAAATACTGTCAGGAAATTCTGTCATGTAATGTGAACAAAATGGAGGGTCTGTCATAATATGAGGTTAAAATGGAGTTAGTACAATAATTCAATACAGGTTTCAATAAAGATTTTTAATAATTCCACATCAGTCCCCCCTATGAAATGTTAGATTCTAAAAGATAATCTTTATTTGTTAATATCAGAAGACGTGTTAGCCCAAAGGCACAGAAACCCCGTGGCCGCTAGCTTGGTGTTATTGCAAAGTGCAATCCTGTCCCTTCATCTGTCCCTAGTTGGCTAACTCATCTGTCTGCTGGGCACTCGAACGCTTCACTCCATGGGTATCCCGCAGTGGCTAGCCCACCACATCTCCACACGGTAGTCTTTCCCAAACAGACAGATGCTGTCCCTAAGCTGGTCCCTACCTAGAATTCTTGCACTTTATCAATAAAAAGGATAGTTTGTAGCGGTATACAGGGCGAGTTGATATCTTGGAAATCTTGGTCATCAACTGTGAGATGTGTGAAAGTGGGTGCCGCTTGGTCTACAGTCTTCAAAAGAAGTTTTCTCAGACAAGGGAGGACACAACAAACAAGAAGAGCAAAAATAAAAAGAAAAATTAGTATTGCTATACCAATATGCATTAAAGCCTTTTGCCATCCTGTCATCCAACCAAACCATCTCTCCCAGGGATCCTTTATCCCAGAATTCCTTTTTAACTCTTCAGAGAGCTCATTCAACTTCTCTATGGCTAAGGTAACTTTACCATTAGGGCCTGTGTTTTCTGGAATGTAAGTACAACATGTCATGGTGTCGGGCAAAATTTTACATACCCCTCCTTTTTCGGCTACAATCATGTCTAAAGCCATTCTATTCTGGAAGGACATTTGGGACGTAGCCTGCAGCTGTTCGGCTAAGCCCTGGAGGGCATCCCTGGTGTAATTAACAAAACGTTGTTGGTTGTAATAAATGTAATTTATCCAATTTAAATTCTTGTTTGCAGTGACTATGGTAAAAAGTGATTCAAACCCTGCAGCAACTTCATCTCTTGCTTTAAACTCATTGGGCACCCCCCTAGGCACCCCAATGGCATCGATATAAACATGAGGGTCAAAACTGCCTTTAACTGGGGCTTCACGCTTTACTTTGGTTGGTGTGTGTTTGGACTCATGGGTGTCGGGGTGTGTGTCAGAGATAATGTGTATAGGCATGATGGCTTTGGCCAGAGTACACTCCCCCCACCATTCTTTGTCCATTCTGGATCTTAGCTGTAAATCCCCACACAACCAGTAAATATCCCCTAAAGATCTGGTATGGAATTGTAGAAGGTTCATGTAGACAGTTCTGTAGGTGGCACAATACCCTTTAGAGAAGTTACCCACAAATTTACCAATCCCATCATAATTAGCATAACAGGTGTAATTACCTTTATAAACTGTAACACCATCTGGGGGTTTGCAATCCTTGGCTAGAAGGGGATATTCTACTGTCCATGCTTTACATATGGACCTGTTGAATTCGTAATGATAGGCAAAAAGACTCAAAACACATTCTTCTACATCTACTGGCAAGGTTAAAGGCACGGTGCCCAGGTGAGGCCGGGCACCACCACACACATAGCATGCGGTTCTGTTATGCTTATTGGCATTACATTTCATCCATTCTAACCATAGATTAACATCGTTATAACCTGTTTCAGCGGCCATGGTATCTTCAAATGTGGGGTTTGCAATGGCCATCATGTCTTTAAAGGACTGGATGTGTGGTTTCAATGGATTTGAGACCATGTGGGTGGTCCCTTGCCACTCAGAAGAGTGGCACATATCTTTAAGGTAGAAATGCCCTAATTTGTTATAGGAACCCTTTTTCCAATACATTCCCATTACATACTGGTCTGCATCTGTTGGGCTGGGATGCTCAATATTCAGGATTAATTTCATTGGTATACCTCCTCCAGGTTTTCTTAGGGTCATTCTTTGGAGAAGGGATCTACCATGATCATCTACTTTAGATAAAGCACTTTTTGGTTTGTAACCCCAGGCAGGCCCGGCATTCCATCCTGCCGCCCCCCAATGGTTACAATTGTGCCCCCATTGTTTGTCAACTACACAAACATAGGGGTCCTTTGAATGAGGGATATCTCTATAGATATTCTGAATCTGTGACGTGGGGAATGGGCATTCTACGATGTCACAGTAATCAAAAGTATAAGTAGCCACACGGGTACATGATGAATTATACCAGAAGGTGTACCCACTGGCATCTTTGGTGATGGCTACTTGTTGGGCTTTAATTAAGCTGATTAAGGAGATAATATACCAGAGGTACATGGTTGTGTGGTACCGGCTTCCTCTGGGGCAGGAACTTTCTTACAATGGGAAGCGTGGATCCAATGTGGCCTGCCGGCCAATTTGACGGAGGTTGCGGTGATCAGGAGAACCTGGAATGGTCCGTCAAATCTTGGTTCCAGGGTGTGTTTCCGCACAAATTTCTTGACTAGAACCCAATCTCCGGGAAGCAGGTTGTGAGTACCTGTATCCAAATCGGGATAGAAGTTACTGATCAATGTTGTGATTCCGGGTGCTTCATAATACTTCTGTATGAGAGCAGCCATCAAGTCTTTTGACAGGTGTGCAGGTCCATGTGCCCATTGGACAACTGCTGGATATAAATTTTTAGGAAGGCAGAATTTAAAGTTGTTGTAGTATATTCCGTCCTTTAGGACAGCCCCTTTCTTCTTCCATTTCTGGATTTCTTCGGGGGTAATTGCGGCTTGCTGTTCCCGCAAAATTCTTAGATCAGTAGGAAGGGTCTGTAGGGTAAAAATAGGAGCTTCTTCTTGACCGGACACTTCTTCATCCACTTCCTGCAAATTTCTTGCTGCTTGCTTAGCAGCCTGATCAGCCAAATGGTTGCCCTTTGCTTCATCTGTATCCAACTTCCCATGTGCCTTGACTTTCAAGACGGCCACTTCTTCAGGGAGTAGGAGGGCATCCATTAGTTCCTTGATTGCAGAGCTGTGTTTGACTGGTGTACCGGCAGTGGTAAGAAATCCTCTCGTCTTCCAAATGAGGCCGAAGTCATGTGCCACACCCAGGGCATATCTTGAATCTGTATAGATGTTGGCACGTTTTCCTTCGGAGATTTTGCATGCTGAAGACAGGGCTTGTAATTCAGCTTCTTGTGCAGACATTGCTGGCGGTAGAGATGATGATTTGATAACTTCATCTGTTGTGGTCACGGCATATCCTGTGTGGTATTTTCCTTCTTCATCAGCATACCTTGAACCATCCACAAACAGAGTGAAGTCAGGATTTGTTAATGGATTCTCATGTACAGTTGGAAGATGTATTGTTTCCATTTTCATTTGTTCAAAACTGTCATGAAGTGTCTCTGGGTCATAGTTATTCACTATGACCAGTTCTTGGAATTCATTTTCCAGGAAATGGCGTGGCCATGCTTCAAGAAGGTCAGTTGTTGGGTACTTGACAATGCCATTTTCCTGTAGCTTTGATTCATCCATGGTGGCCCATAATTTTGCCATGGGCCCAAGATCATTCCATGATTTTGTTTTCAATTTGGTAACAGGGACATGTGGAATAGCAGTATCCCAATGACGGTACAAGTAATTGAGTTCTGGGGGTAGTTGGATCAGGACCATGCTATTGCCTTCAGAATCACAACAGAAGTCTTGGGCAGTGAGTTTCACCTCCACCCAGTGGTAGAGTTCATCTTCATAGCAAGGTTCAGGAGTGATGTTTGGCTTGTACCATGTGGTACAGAAGGCATATCCTGGACCCTCACAGAGAGGTGTTTGTTCTTTATAAAAGGTTAAATCAGGATGCATTCTCTTGATGGTCCCAGTGAGAAGAAAAACATAGGTTTCATCCATGATAAACCCATAGTGGATACCCCCCTCAGGGAGTGGAAGAAGAGTGGATGGATTAAGAACTTGACATCTGTGTATGGTAATGTTGTCAGGCAGCAGGAGATGACACTGTAAACGTAGGTGTCTAGCGGGAGACACATGCTTGAGCTGAACTTGGTTGATGATGGCAGAGATGTCATGAGGGGCCAATACAACCAAGGGGTGGCCAAGGACCAGGTCTGCAGTTCTTTCAATAAGTTCCCTTGCAGCAAAAACAGCTCTAAGACATGAAGGGGTCCCTCTGGCCACGATATCCAGCTGGCAGGAGAAAAATCCAATAGGCCTCTGGCGGCCTCTTAAATCATTTGTTTGGGTAAGTACTCCTGTAGCATGGCCTTGTCTTTCAGAGACAAATAATTTGAAAGGCTTGGTATAGTCTGGCAGGCCCAGAGCAGGAGCAGATGCAATGGCACATTTTAGAGTATGAAAATTGTCCAGTGCTTTATTGGTCAGGCAAAATGGGTCTGACTTGAGTCCATCATAGAGTGGTTGCATAAGCAGAGAGGCTTCTGGGATCCATGCTCTGCAATAGGAAATGAGGCCTAAGAAGGCATGTAGAGATTTTGAGGTCTTTGGAGGTGGAATATCCAGTACGGCTCTTACTCGGTCCCGCGTGAGATGTCTGGTACCTTGAGATAGGCAATGACCAAGGAAGAGTACTGTGGATTGACAGAATTGCAGCTTGAGACGTGAAGCTTTGCATCCTTGTTCTGCCAGATAGCAGAGGAGACTAATTGAACAGTCTTCAGTTGTAGGTATATCATCTCCACAGAGTAATAAATCATCCACATACTGGAGGAGTACAACCTCTGGATGGTCTGTTTGCCATGGGTCAAGGATGGAGCACATGGCTTTTGCAAATTGACTTGGAGAGTTTTGTGCCCCTTGAGGCATGACAGTCCATGTATACTGTTGCATTTCATGAGTGAAGGCAAACAGATATTGACAAATAGGATCCAGTGGAACACTGAAGAAGGCATTAGCCTGGTCAATGACTGTGAAGTATTTTGCAGATGGTGGGACGCCAGAGAGCAGAGTGTGAGGGTTTGGCACAATAGGGGTGTCCAGGACAGTTGCTTCATTGACAGCACGGAGATCCTGAACCATTCTGTACTTCTCTGGTTCACCTTTTGGAGTTTTCTTCTTCACAGGAAATAATGGAGTGTTGCACTTTGATACACATTTTACAAGAGCACCCTTCTCCAAGAGTGCTTTGATTTGAATTGAAATAGCTGCAGCTTGAGTTGGTTTTAAAGGATATTGTGGTTTCCTTGGTAATTTTGCTCCTGGAATGAGCTTTACCACCACAGGCGGGAATTCTTAGGTGACCTATGTCCTCTGGGCCTGAGGACCATAATTTGGCAGGTACCTTTGTTTTTAGTATATCAGGAAAATTGGACCTCTGTTCCTTTGCTTCCCCACGGGGTTCTTCTAAATGCAGCATTAGAGGTAGGGAGCACAAGGCTGAGGTGTCTGATTCGGATAGAGGAGTAGACAATTCCACTTGTCCATCTGGGGTGAAGGTGATAGATGCCTGCAGGTGTGAGAGGACATCAGCGCCTAACAGGTTAATTGGGCATGTGGAAGATCTCCTAGGAGTCTGGGCAGATTCCAGACCTCTAGCAACTAAGAGTAAGGTATCTAGAGAGACTACCTTATATTCAGGGCGTGCAGCAATGATTCCCTTGCGTATAGAGTCTTTTACACCTTGGACAAATGCACCTGACAGCATTTGTGAATGAATCTTGTCAGTAAGGTCAAAACCCAAATCTGTAAACATTTGAAACAGTCTTGCATGAAACCTTTCCACTGATTCTCCTTTTTCTTGTATAATATCAGCAAGGCCAGCAGCCTGATCTGCAAATTTGTCTAAGGTTAAGGGAGGAAGTGGCGGCCATGTTGGATGTGGGCACATCCGGGGCAGACTGGGCCGGACTGGGCATGGCCAGGGTCTGAGGAGTGGCTTGGAAAAAGGGGTAGGGGTAATTTGAATAGGGCAAGGACATGGGGTATGGTAAGGGGTATGGCCAGGCCAACTGGGTGGGGGCTAGGGCGGAAACAGGGGAGGGCAGGACAGCTGGATAAGGATTAGGGGAGGAGGTGGGAACCTGGACTGTGGGAGGGGTGAGTAACGGAGAAGACAGAGAAGGATTAGTAGATATGGGTGTAGGAGGAGTAGCCGGAGCGGGTGTAGTAGGATTGGCAATAGCAAGGGAGGAGGGGTTAGTAAACTGGGTGGATGCAGATGGGATGGTAGAATTATCAACAGAGAGAGAGAGCGTAGAGAAGTAATGGTGGATGTAACATTTAGATTAGACACAGAAGGTAGTGCAGGGATGGATGAGGATGATGGGAATGTTAAGGATGATGAAGGGGAGAATAAAGATCCATCAGAATTCAGGACCGGGCAAACAGGGGAAGTGACGGGATAGGTATTGGGAGGGTCGGGAGTGGGGTACATGGTCAGCTGGCTATCGCTTGTTGCTGACTGAACCTTGAGAATGGACATCCCCTGGGCATCATCTTGGGGCGTTGGCTGAGGGGATGCCCCAGTAACACAATTCTTGTGATATACATACAGTTTTACACCTCTATGATTTATCTCTTCTTCAACCCAACCTTCCTGCTGAATAGCCTTCGCTACTCTGTACCATGCTTCAGCAGTTCGTAATAAATCATTATCTGTAAGCTTGCCTTTCTTCTCTGTCAGTAATCTACGCCAGCTTTCCGGTTGTAATCTACCACATGAAGGCACAGCAATTTTACACACTTTAGCAATCTTTTCAACATTTTTAACCATCTCTTTACCCTCTCTATCTTCAACTAAGTCACACGCGAGCCAGCCCCTACTGGGCTTACTCGCTTCCTGTCCCATATCCCCCTATACAAAGCGTCCCAAGTATAGGTAAAGGAAAATGAAACAGAACGTCTACAGTGCTCGACTGCCACTAGGAAGGGTGGGTCCCTCCTAAGTGCGTCTTCCCAAAACGTAGACCAGTCACTGAATCCGTGTACCCTAGGTGGTAGCCACGGATTGGAGCGGGGTGAGAAGTGTGTGACCAATCACTTCTCTCACAAAGAGAAATAGAAATAAATAATATAAATAATACAGAAAATAGAATAAAGATAAAAAGTGAAAGTAGAGACAGACCCAGGAGTTTGAATGACTCCCAATTAAGACAACATTTAAAACAACATTTCAATTGAAATACAGTGCATGCAACACAGTTCAAATAAATTCAACAGTAATCCCTTTCCTTTACTCTTGTGGCCAAAGCCACCTCCCTCAACCTCGTAGTGTCCCCGCTCGGAGAACGATTTTCGTAAATCTCACTACCAGCGGCCGCGGAAAACAACTAACACCGGCCCGAGATCCGCCAGCCTCCCTCGTTACAGCAGTCCACTAAGTGTGGCCACCTCTATCCTCACTCCCGTAGTGCCCCTATGGACCCACCCATAAGTCTCACTACCCGTGGTGCAGGAAGACAGCAATGCCTGCTCGAATCCACCACCACAAAAATAAAATTCGGGAATGCCACCAGCTTCAGCGCTTCGAAACTGGAGGGTACCACCCTCTGCAAGCAGAGCAAGGTGCACAATGAAGCGGCTAGCTAGGCTATCAAAGTGACACCACGGGGGAATCCCCAGGAAGCAATGAGTCTACACCCCTCCACAGATTCCCCACCCTCTCTTTTTCCTTACTACTGTTAGCTAGACAGCACCTAAAAGAGAGAAAACAGGCAACGAGGACCCCCCAGGACAACTTCCACAGGTCCACCCCCCTTTTTCCATACAGTCTGGGCCACGTGACTCCTAAAAGGGGTAAAACAGGCAACAGAAGACCCCCAGGCAACCTCCCACGGGTCCACCCCCCTTTTTCCAAAAAGAGGGAAAGAACAAAACTAACTAAACATAAACCACTAACATACCCAGGCAACAGATAGACTAAATGCAGGTAAACAAATGAGTAACAAGACACCGGGCAAGATATTACCTGTCTTTGATGCCCTCCCGGGAAGCAGTCACAGACACGTGGACGGGTCAATCAAAGGGGCTGGAACATACCGGTGGCTCCTGCAGAAGTCTCTACCGTGTAATCATAGGTGATCAGTCTCCCTTCCTTCCCCCCCGATTCCTCCGTCCAACAGCGTCTTCCTTAGGACGGCTTACCGGCCAGAGGCCATAGCCCGGTGCCCCACGTTGGGCGCCAAATTGATGTAGATTAATTTAGAAATAAACAAAAATGTTTAAAAGTCTATCTGTTCCTGTCCAAATCTGAGATGAATAAATTGCGTATACGCAGAAGTAAGTTCACACTGACACATGCAGTTCAGGTTAAAAAAACTTCGAGGAAATTTATTAGCATCTGGCAAAATTCAGGCTTACAAGCCCTTATAAAGGCAGAATGACATCATCATTGAATATCAGATAATAACAAATAAACATCATTAATTGGGTTAAATGTTAAGTGGCTGTGTCAATGTCCACCCATCAATATGATTAATTGGCCCAAAAACTAAGTGGTTAGCTAGGTGTCCTCCCACCGAGAGGTGGTATTGTTCTGAACATGGGTGTGGACGGATGGCTCAAGCACCATCTTTCCCAGCACGATGCTTACTCGGTGGAAGGGGGGGCTCGGGCATCATTTTGCATAGTTAGTGATATCAGTCTCGTGGTCGGGTGCAAGGTTCTTTTATGAATAGAACATTTCATTTGGCCGGTGTTCTCATGGCCTTCAGATTATACTATGTTGCAAATGACAGGAGATTCAGTAATTCCGGGGCTAGTTATATCCTTAGAGAGAAAATACAGTCTCTATTCATTATACTAAATACTGTCAGGAAATTCTGTCATGTAATGTGAACAAAATGGAGGGTCTGTCATAATATGAGGTTAAAATGGAGTTAGTACAATAATTCAATACAGGTTTCAATAAAGATTTTTAATAATTCTACATCACTGGTAGTATAATTAGTGCATGGAAAGTGTTAAAATACTACCATTTGAAATACCCTAGGGTGTCTAGTTTAAAAATATATATGGTTTTGTGGGGTAGAATACACTTTCTGGCTTCAAAAATGTCCCAAATGGGACATGGGCACAAGTTTTCTGCATGTCAGAATTCCAAGTTGGAATACCAAAATGAGCACCCCCTAAATGTGGCCTTTTAGCCCCAAAACAAACCAACAAACCTATGCATGGGTGGTATCCCTGTACTCAGGAGATGTTGCTGAACACATATTGAGGTGTTATTTGGAAATATCCCTTCACATTTTAAGGTAATGTTTACCTAAATTGCAATATATGTGAAAAATTAAAAAAAAAGATTTTTTGCTGCAAACTTTGGCATAGATTGGTGGTAAAATGGCTACATGAAATGTGTCAAAATACCCCAAGTTAAATGCCCTGAGTTGTCTAGTTTTCAAAAATATGTACATGTTGGGGGTCATTCATGGATTTAGTACAGAAATCAGTGTTACAATGTCACTATCGCTAATTTTGAAAGAAAGGATTTTAAAATAGCTTTGCACCACTTATAGTTCTGGCCCTGTAACATGAATAAAAAAGCACAAAAACATAAAAACATGGGCTATTTCTGAACTCAGGACATATATTAGAAACTTTTTAGCAGTGTTTTTTTGTTGTCTCTTGTACATGAGTATACGATTTTTCAAATAAAAGTCATAAAAAAAAGTATTTTTTCAATTTTTTTGCCATATTTTATTATTTTTTTTACATCAAATGATATGCTATTATCAAAATAATGGTATCAAAAGAAAGCCCTTCTTATAATGATAAAAACAATATATAGTTTGTGCGGGTACACTAAATGAGACAGAAATAAATTACAGCAAAACACAAACTGCTCAGAAATGTTAAAACAGCCCATGTCACCAAGCGTCGGACAAGCCAAAAAAGTCATGTCACTAAGGGGTTAAATATGTATTTTTTCTTTATTGTATATACACTGCACTAATTTCACAGCAAGGTAGCTGTTTGGCAGTTACTACTTTTTAAGAATACAGATTAAAAGTTACTTTTTAAACAACATACAGACTCCACTACACAACTGATAAAAGACCAGGTTTTCATTACCTATAAACAGGGAGTCTGTTACAAAGACAACAGCCCCAAAAGGCTCCACTCTCTAACAACAAAATGTTTAGATAGGGTTTCAATACCCATAACTAAAGAGAGCACTGAACTTGCTAGTAATGACCGGGTTTCTATCCTGTACTCCAGATCCCAGTACCTGGCTAGAGGAAGCAGAAAATGTTATTGTTTTGTTTTTTCCTTTTTTCCCTTCTCTTTTAGGCATCAATCAATATTTATTTTATTTATCAAAATAACATATACAAAAATCCATACAAACTCAAGGAAGAGTCACCATGATTACATAAAATTTCAGAATATATAAGATAAATATGATCCACTAACCTAAAAAATTATATCCTCTAGCAAACCTTTTCTGTTTCTTCTGCCCTGTTATAAAAGTGCCTATTGTCTGCGATTGAAATATAGTGTTTGGACATCATATAAGTGAAAATATGCTTCCGATAATATAACAAAAGGGAGAGGAGAAACAGGAGATACAAATTATATAATATTCCTAACAGACATACACCCATACATCACCCTTGTAAAGGGTTGTACTCATTGGTTAAGATTGAATAATAGACTGAGTTGGGTGTTGCCCAGAGACAAGGGGAGGGGGAGGATTCCTATGGGGAAGAATTCATAACTTTGTATAGTTACACAAGGGAGACCAGATCTCCTGGTATTTATCTTCACATATAAAAAGGGACTTTTCCATCTGGTTCTGGTAAATAATCTGGGTGATTATCTTTTTACCTTAGCTAGACTAAATGGAGTAAGAGTAAAACCAGGATCAAAATCCTACTTACTGGATATAGAAAGCCTGTGCAGCTCCATACCCCACAACTGAGGGCTTATAGCTACGGAACTTTTCCTTAAAAGGAGGGGACCGGTCTACAATGACCATGCAAAATTAACAATGGCGTTACTTACTTTCATGCTTACCCACAATGTCTTCACATTTTATAGAAAGATATACCATAAAATACAAGGAACAGCCATGGGCACATGTTGTGCCCCATCATATGCAAATCTCTACCTGGGATGGTGGGAGCAGCAAAGAGTGTTCACAGATGAACCACATACATCTGTGGCTTTGATGCTTAGGTGACATACTTATAGTATGGGATGGAAGTGAGGAACAATTTCTAGAGTTCACAGAACTCCTAAACAACAATGAGCTAAACCTGAGACTCACACATGAACTAGGAGGAGACCATATACATTTTCTAGATCTGACAATAAGTATCAGAGGGGACCTTACAATACAGAAAACACTGTATAGGAATTCCACAGAAACCAATCGCCTCCTACAATGGAAGAGTCACCATCCATATCCTCTTAAAATGGAATCCCCACAGGAAAATATCTACGACTGAGGTGAAATTGCTCTGAAATAGGAGACTTCAAAGAAAGAGCGAAAGAACTACAAAAGAGATTTCTAGGAAAAAAGGCTATCCTAGAAAAAACACTAAAAAAAGCATATCATAGAGCACTAGTCTTGGACCACACGGAATTGCTTAAACAAAAAAACACCACAAAGAAGCAAATCCAAGGCATAGGGACATTTGATGCAGGATGACCAGACACCAAAGGACTGCTGAATAGATATTGGTCTATCCTACAGGAGCGTCTAAAAACAGTATTAGCACTGCAAGTCTCAGTCACCATGAAAAAGGGACCCAGCCTAAAACACTCCCTGGTCCATAGCCACTTGAAACCAATAATAGTTGAATCAAAACCCATGTGGCTAAGACCAACCACAGGTTTGCACTGATGTGGAACTTGTGAAGCCTGCAACTTCATGACAACTGCCAAACATGTTATCAACTCATTGAATACAAAAACCTATGAAATCAAAACATTCTTCAACTGTAAATTGAATTTTGAGTATACATGGCTACATGCCAATGTGGCAGAGGCATCGCTAGGGGGGGGCTACTGGGGCTGAAGCCCCGGATATCCCCTCCATAGCCCCGAATGGATACTCTGACCACGCCCCCTAGTGCTCGGCCCCGCCTCATCATGCTCAGCCCCACAACTATATGCTTCACTCTGGGTGCTGAGCAGCCCCAGACTCTGCCCCCTCATGCTCAGGTCCGCCCCGCGTGCTTAACTCCGCCCCTCGAGCTTTGAACGTGAGTGTCTGGCAGAGTGTAAGTGAGAATGGCAGAGTTATGAGTGTGTATGTATGTATGTGAGTGGCAGAGTTATGAATGTGCATGTGTATGTACATGAGTGGAAGAGTTATGAGTGTGCATGTATATGTATGTGAGTGGAAGAGTTATGAATGTGCATGTATATGTATGGGAGTGGCAGAGTGTAAGTGGGTGTGAGTAGCAGAGTGTAAGTTGGTGTGAGTGGCAGAGTGTAAGTGGGTCTGAGTGGCAAATTTATGAGTGTGCATGTGTATGTATGTGAGTGGAAGAGTGTAAGTGGGTGTGAGTGGCAGCATCTAAGTAAGTGCAAGTGTGTGAGTGAGTGTTTTGAAGAGCATAAGTGTGTGAGAGTATAAGTGTGAGCAGCAGAGTTATGAGTGTGTGTGTGAGTGATTGTAAGCATGAGTGGCAGAGTTATGTGTGTGCGTGTGTATGTGTGTTAGTGGCAGAGTGTGTGAGAGTATAAGTGTGAGCAGCAGAGTTATTAGTGTGTATGTGAGTGTAAGAATGAGTGGCAGAGTTATGAGTGTGTGTGTGTGTGTATGTGTGTGAGTGGCAGAGTGTGTGAGAATGTAAGCGTGAGCAGCAGAGTTATGAGTGTGTGTGTGAGTGGCAGTGTGTAAGTGGGCGAGAGTGAAAGCATGAATGGCAGAGTTATGAGTGTGTATGTGTGTGTGTGAATCCCAGTGAGATTACTAGGAGAAAATGTGACTAATGACTATTATTCATATTGAATGTGATAATCAAGTGTGAAACAATGTTATCATCTGATATTATTTTTATTTTCACACTTGATTATCACATTCAATATGAATAATAGTGATTCATCTTTATATATACTCTTTATATTGATGGCAATAAAAGTCCATACACATGGCATTAAACATCCCATGTACCTGGTTATAGTATTAAACCCATACATTATGAGTGAATGTGCTGCTCATTATATTATGGGTTTTACTCATGAAAGAGAGAAGTGCAGGGAAGTGAGATGGGAATTTCAAAAATTAAGGCTAAAGTAGCAGAGTTGGAAAAATTCTCCCATTCAGTTGAATTCCCATCTCAATTCCCTGCACTTCTCTCTTTTATGAGGTTGATAGAAGGAGCATACCTCAGCCTATTCTTCCCAGGATTTGACCCCTTTTTATTAAAAAATAAAAAATAAAATAGTTCTGATGTGCGTGTGAGAGTTACAGGTTTACACACGTGTCTGCGTGGCAGAATATCTGTGTGGGAAAGGCCATCTGTGTGTATAAGGGTGTCTGTGTGTAAGGTTGTCTGGATGTGTGTGTGTAAGAGAGTGTGTGAGTGTAAGGTTGTCTATGTGGGGGTGTAAGAGTGGGTGTCTGTGTGTGTGTGATATCCCCTATATTATGACATATTATGAGACTGTTGGTCAACTTTTTTCTCAAAGTCTGGTAAATGGTGTATGCAACGTATGCAATGCTCAGTTATTTTGAAATCATGGGAATTTGCTCACATACAAGTGTGTGTGTGTAAGTGGGATTGTGTGTCTGTGTGTAAGGGTGTGTGTATGTATGTGTGACTGCAAGTGTGAGTATATGTGGCTGTATGTGTGTGTATTTGTGGCTGTGTATTTATGTATAAGTGTTACTTCGAGTTTTTTGTGTGCTGTGAGTCTTATTGTGTATTGTGGTACAGTAATGTGCAGCATGAGTGTGTAATACACTCACACACTGCACATTACTGTGAGTTTTATTGCTGTTGAGACTGTGATACACTCACACACTGCACATTACTGTGAGTTTTATTGCTGTGGAGGTAGTCACAGAAAGACAGACACACATATACGGACAGGCACACACATACAGTTGGTGACAGGCACACACATACAGTTGATCACAGACAGACATACAGTCAGTCACACACACACACACACACACACACACACACACGTAGTCAGTAACAGACAGACACACACATACAGTCATTCACATACGGACACACACATACAATCAGTCACAGACAGGTACACACATACAATCAGTCACAGACAGATACACACATACATTCAGTCACAGTCAGACATGCAGTCCGTCACACACTCATACAGTGGGTCACAGGCAGACATACAGTCTGCCACACACACACAGTCAGTCACATAAACACACAGTTAGTCACACATGCAGTCAGTCATATATGCACACACACACATACACACACACTGTCAGTCACATACACTTACGCACAAGTCAGCAATTTTGTTGTTGTTTACAATATAAAAAGTGAATCTATCAATATGTCCCCCTCCTGGCTGATATACCTCATTATAGCCTGGTCTGTGCCCTGCTGTTGTTTCTAGACCCGCTGAGCAAACTCAGCGCTCAAGCACTATAGTTCGGTGCATGTGGGAATGGAGCAGGAGGACTGTGCAGCCAGTGCACACAATGCTCCCTCGAGCTCCGCTGGATAAATAAATAAATAAAATGATCCCAGCAGTGAGGGCACCAGGCAGGGACAACAATAACCCGGCTCCAGGTATAATTTCCTGGTGCCCAGGATTTGTTGAGCCCTGATATATACCCACATATACCTATTGCTCATTGGCACCAAATAGATCAGTCTGTATGCCGCCTAAGCATGTGAGCTTATTTACTCCACTTCTATAAAAACTGTCATGGGCTCCAGCCCCGGATCTTTTGGAGACCTAGCAACGCCCCTGCAATGTGGTCTGATTTACATAGGAAAGACAATAAGAGAACTGAGAAGGAGAGTACTGAAACATGTGAACAATGTAATCAAAAAAAGCGATACACTGTTAGTGAAGCATGTAAATGCTTACCACAATGGAGACCTAAACGTACTAACATTCAATTTGATTGAATGTTGAATGGATTGATAAAATCTCCCCCTTACCTAGAGGAGAAGATACTAACAAACGATTGTTACAGAAGAAATCCTTCTAGATTTTTCTACTAAAATCACTATCCCCATCAGGACTGAATGAAGGATTTTCCTTCAGTTCTTTTATCAAATAAATTCTAACAACGGCATACATTCCTAGCAAGCTTCCCCCCCCACCCCCAAAATGACATCCCTATCAAGACTACTAACTAACAAGTACCATCAAAACGAAAATGAACAATGGACAAAGCCATAAAATATTACCCATACCAGTGACCCCCATATAAGTAATGAACCTTAATAAAGCAGGCTTATTATATGGATCCCAAGTATAGTACTCCCTTTATCACAGAATAGAGAAAATAAAAGGTCTATATACCTACTAATAGTCACTGAAAGGTAAGAATTAAAACAACTAATGGGTTAATCATAAGTCCCCCCATTTGAAATAGCAACACAATTGTTTATTAATAAAAGTGAGCTATCAATGTAAGTGAATCAGTACAATCCTACACACTATGTGGCAGACATCTAAGCAATTGTAACAATATTTGATAATGTAAAAGTCACTGCAAAAAAATTACAGTGTGCTTAAGTGCTACAAAAAGTGAAAAATGTGACTAGATATAAATCCAAACTGTGCATACAGCCCAAAACAAGATAAAGTGAACCTGTGCGCTAAAAACCACTCTATAAGCTAAAACATTACCCTTTTTTGAAAGATGAATTGTCTCCAGTAATATGCAAAGGGAAAAATAAAACAGATAATAATATAGTGTAGTATCTCTTTAAATGTGTCAAAAAAGTGCAAAAAATATATAAACTGCACACTCACATGTCCCTGAGCAATCAACTGCTCAGGAAAAATGGCATTGAAGGAGCCCAGCTGTGCCAGGTATGATGTATCCAGTAGTTCCCGATAGAATGATCACATGAGGAGAGAAGGTAGGAATACAGGTGTAAAAAACTTTAATTGACAGCAATAAAATCAATAGTAAGATCTTACATTAAAATATCCTTAAAAGTCCTTATAACAGTCTCTTGAAAAATGCTGCAGTCCCCTTCTCTTCACAACGCGTTTTTCCTCTTTCTCAAGGCTTTTTCAAGTGTCCCATGTGATCAGAGCAGTCTTCTTTTATCCAGTCGCTTCTGTAGTGACGTTTCTCTTCAGTCACTCCTCTTTGTCTCTTCTCTGGCTGGTCTCCGTTAGCTCCTACCCTTTCACAATCTGATTGGTTGATGTCCTTACAGCATCATGTCTCCGTTTGCTCCTCCCTTTAGTTCATCTGATTGGTGGATGTTAACATAGCATCTCCGTTGGCTCCTCCCCTTTGTCCATCTGATTGGTGGATATTTACATAATCGTCTCTACCTTTCTTTTCTCCGTTTCAACGGGGCATAAGTCCCAATGAAAAACAAAATAAGAGTGGAGACATGGGAGCACAGTGCATAGAGATAAAAATACACGTTTTAATACATATATACAATGAAAATGTAATTACACACAGAGATCAATCATACATAAAAACGGATGCATTCTGTTACCTCTACAGACAGCCATATCTAAGATGTGACTATCTCTAGTTATAATCCATTCATTCAATGATCAATAACTCCCCTTCACAATGCATATGTCTATTTGAGGGAACAGATGCAACCATTCTCAAATGACATTAATCCATACTACCACACCTATGTCCATCTGGGCTACATTAGATCAATTTTACAGAAAGTTGAATAAATCAAAGTCTGCATTTAACCCTTTGGGTGCTAGAGTCTGGAGTTCAAAAACCCACTTCATCTCCAGTTTGCCCAATTCTTTCCAAGAATTTCCTCCACGCCAGTATTTCTTATATTTGGCTATGGCAGCGAAGCTTAATTCTTTTGGGTCATTCTTATGTATAAAAAAGTGTTTTGGGACACTGTGGGTTAACAGTTTCTTACGGAGGTTATTACAGTGTTCCCCTACCCTAGTTCTAATCTTCCTTGTTGTACGACCCACATATTGTAGCCCACATAGACATTCCAATAGATATATAACATTGCTTGAATTGCAGTTCAAAAAATACCTGATCTTATATTCTTTTCTTGTAGCTTTGGAAGTAAAACTCTGGATCCTGACGGACTCTTTTTTCGTTTGTTTGCAAGTATTGCAACTATTACATCGGTAAAATCCAGGGTTCTGATCCAAAAAAGTACCACTCTTCTTTTTTAGGGTTCTTGTAGTGATACACCTTTTAATCAAAGGGGGCCCCTCTAAATATTATCTTTGGTTTTTCGGTAAGAATTTCTTTTAAAATGTCATCCTGTTTTAAAATATCCCAATGTTTATACATGATTTTCCTCATATGCTTATTTTTGGTATTATAATCCAATACTATGGGGAGGGTCATAGTTTTCTCCTTATCATTTTTTTCCCTTGTATCTTTATATTCAAGGAGTGAATCCCTCTCTTTGCCCTTCACTTCCTCTACTGCTTTATTGATCCCTTCTTCCAGATAATTTCTTGCCAGTAAGCGTTCTTTTAAGATCCCGAGTTGGTCCATATAGACCGATTCTTCCGTGCAATTTTTCTTTAATCTGAGGGCCTGATTTTTAGGAATATTTTCTAGCCATGGGGAATAGTGGCCACTATCTTTTCCAATGAAACTATACCTTTTTGAAGAAAGTTTTAGTTTTTAATTTGTCATTTTTTTGTCTGTGCATCCAGCCCGTTGCTGTACTTTAAAACAATATACAGAAGATAGTACACACTTAATGGATGTCACATTCCAACTCATGTGCATAAAATAAGGTGCTGTTTCTAAATCTTCTTCCTTGGTCTTTGTTTCCTACTTGACCTCCAAGTAACATAGTAACATTAGAACATAGTAATTTAGGTTGAAAAAAGACACAAGTCCATCAAGTTCAACCCTTCTATCTATCATTCCAGCTTTTGATCCAAAGTAATAATAAGATATCAGTATCAACACATAAAAATTGTAAAAAAAAGGTGCATACAATATCTTACACATAAGTTGCTGAATGAAGTCCAAAAAGATCCTGGCTAGCAGGTAATCTACAGAAGTCTCAAATCCCAGGAAGCAGTGCCTGGTTGATGCATTTCACCCATCTCTTGGGCTCCCTCAGAACCTGACAGTGCTTGTGGGGGGTGAAGCCAGTCTTTAAATACCTAAAAAATAATAGACAATGAGCCGTCACTTCCGGTGTGACGTTTGTAGTCCTGATTCTTCTGTCTCATACAAGACACTATGGTTCCTTTCTATGTCCGAAAAATCTCTATGGTCGTGATTGTATCCAATTCGGTGTAGGCCTTTCGTATTATGATACATGCATTTCGGATTACAGTCTTTTGCATAGAATTTGGTTTTCCAATAGTCGAAGTCCACTCGGTTTTAATAGATTTCAGTTTTTTATTTTAGGTAAACACAAATTGTTCATTCAAATGTGTATTAAAGTAAGATATAGAGAAATTACAGTACAGTCAACACTCCATATTAATTAGCACTTAACATCAATTTAATCATGTGCATGTTATAGATAAAAATCCCTGTAAAATCTATAGGTTTACTTTAATTAAAAAACTTTTTATTATAAAAAAATCTGTTTAGAATAGAAAAATAAGGAGATATGTATAACAATTATTTATTTATATATATATAAAAAGAAAAGAAGATGATTTTATAATGTATAAAAAACTGGGCTCCAAACTTGCACTAGGTTTCATATAACGTTAAAAAGATCAAAATCTGCATTCAAACCCGTGGATTGCCAGGTGCCCATTTTAAAAACCCATTTCATTTCTACCTGTCCAATTTTTTTAATGTTATAGCCACCTCTCCAATATGTTTTGACTGGACAGAATTTTAAACCTTTTGGATTTTGTGGTGGCATTCTAGAAAGTGTTGTGGCAGGGAATATTGTGTATTTCCTTTTTTAATGTTGTTCACATGTTCCTCTATACTTTTTTTTAAGGGGTTTTTAAGGGTTTGATTGTTCTGCCTATGTATTGAAGCCCGCAGGGACATTCTACTATTTTTGGGAAGTTGCAGAGGCTGTAAAAGAAAATCTCGGATTAACTTCATGGTCTGCTACACTGCAACCTAAACACATTTTACAAGGATAAAAACCTGGTTTTGAACCAGAAAATGCGTTGGCTCCTTTTGTTTTCAGGTTTTCCTGTATAATTCTTAGTGAGTTTTGTTTTAAAATTTGAAGCTCCTCTAAAAATGATTTTTGGTTTTTCTGGTAATAGTGCACCCAAGATATTGTCTTTTTTTTTTTTATCAAGTTCCAATATATTCTAATAATTTTTCTTCTTTTCCCTGCTTTTTGGTTATAGTTTAAAATAATAGGTAAAAATAGGTCAGTCTGGTTTTTCTGTTGTTTATCTTGATATTTTAAAAGATCCTCTCTGGGCCTATTTAGTATTTGTTGTATATGACCGTCTAAAACATCTTCCTTGTAGCTAGAGATGTCGCAAACATAAGATTTTCCATTCGCGAATGGCGAACGCGAATTTCAGCAAATGTTCGCGAATGGGCGAACCGGGCGAACCGCCATAGACTTCAATAGGCAAGCGAATTTTAAAACCCACAGGGACTCTTTCTGGCCACAATAGTGATGGAAACGTTGTTTCAAGGGGACTAACACCTGGACTGTGGCATGCCGGAGGGGGATCCATGGCAAAACTCCCATGGAAAATTACATAGTTGATTCATAGTCTGGTTTTAATCCATAAAGGGCATAAATCACCTAACATTCCTAAATTGTTTGGAATAACGTGCTTTAAAACATCAGGTATGATGTTGTATCGATCAGGTAGTGTAAGGGTTACGCCCGCTTCACAGTGACAGACCAAACTCCCCGTTTAACGCACCGCAAACAGTCCATTTGCACAACCGCAAACTCCCCATTTGCACAAGGTTGGATACCAAGCTAGCCATGTCCCGTTCCTTGTCCTCACTGATGTCATTGAAGGTCTCTTCCTCCACCCAGCCACGTACAACACCAAGGGTCCCCGAAAGGTGACAACAAGCCCCCTGGGACGCCTGCTGTGTTTGGTCTTCCACCTCCTCAAAGCCACCTTCCTCCTCTGACTCCTCTTCTTCAGACTCCTCTCTCTGCGTTGCCTCTCTCTGCATTATTATAAGGTGTGTTAAGTAGTGCTATTCCTATCAGTTTAATCCCTGTTACGTCCCCTATCAGGGGACGTGTATATGGCATCGATTTTAGAAACCGAGAGATGGAAAAAGATGCTTGGTCGGTCCTCCTACTTCAAATTTGGGGCACTGCGCGTGCAATCTAATGTGCCACCAGATAGGAGTGGTGTGTTAAGTTGTACTATTCTTATCAGTTTAATCCCTGTTACGTCCCCTATCAGGGGACGTGTATATGGCATCGATTTTAGGAACCGGGAGATGGAAAAAGATGCTTGGTTGGTCCTCCTACTTCAAATTTGGGGCACTGCGCGTGTATTCTAATGTGCCACCAGATAGGAGAGCAAGGGTCCAGGAAAGCCTTGCTGGGTGAATGCTGATCTGTAAGTGGGGGCTAAGGAGGTGATTTCCCACAATGGACAGAGGGTCTACTTCGTCCGGTAGATGGTCCGTTACATTGGTGGCAACCGACGGGATGGTTCTCACAGCCCAGAAGGACAGCTACAAGGCAACACTATTTCCTGGATTTATAATTTGAGGGCAACGCATGTCTCAGTACAGCGACCCTGACAGCAGCAGGATGGAACCAGGCTGGACCCAAACAGCAGTTCCATATGATGTAGAAGACCTGGATGGCCAGGATGCAATAAGGACAGGCATCTGGTACCAGGCACTGGATAACGTACAGTATCAGTGGGGCGAGGGACTCCCCAGTGAGGAGCAGCAACAGCAGACGCGACTGGCACTGCGGATGCCCTTCCTGGGAGAGCAGCCCCTGGAGCAATGGGTAAAGGAGCTCGAGCACCAGGTATGGCAGGAGAAATGGCTAGAGGATGCCTACCAGGCACTCTGGTGGTATACAGTTCGGTATACACCCTGGACAGTGGAGCATGATAACCCGGAGGGAGAAGAGTTTAATGGCCTTGGCTTGCTGTGGGAGGCTTTCACAGAGCCTGACTTTGGGAGCCCTGACGAGACCTGGTTCCAAGATATTTTTGACTGGAGGGAGGGTGTGCAAGTCTGGGATGACCCCCACGAAGTGAGACCAGACTTGACGCACCTGGTATCCCTGGAATGGGAACTGGAGCAGGATTACAAACTCCTGTTCCGCTCCATTGAGGATACCCAGCAGAAGAGCATCGTGGCAGACCCAGGTCCAGAGCCCTTCAGCTGGGAGGATATCATAGAGATGTACTGGGAGGACCTCCAGCCGGCAAGTGGAGATGGGACCGAGGTCTCTCCACTGGCCCCACAGGGAAAGGAGAGCATCATCTCCATTCCCCAGCGGCAGTGTGATTTGCAGGGAACAGAGAGCTCAGTCTCCTTTCCCCAGCGGCAGGCTGAGTTACAGGGTGCAGAGACAGTTGGTCCTGTCCCCCAGCAGCAGAGTGTTTTATTGGGAGAGGAGAGCCTTGTCCTCCCTCCCCAGCGGCAGATAGAGCAGGGAAGAGAGAGCCCAGCCTCCTTTCCCCAGCGGCAGAGTGTCCAGCAGGGAATAGAGAGCCCGGTCTCCTTTCTCCAGGAGGTGGGAGAGAGGGTCTGCTGCTGATTGGCTGGAATGTGTCTGCTGACTGTGAGGTACAGGGTCAAAGTTTACTCATGATACACATGATGACCAGCAGCAGGACACTGTATTGGAAGCAGAGACAGTCTGTCTCCCTCCCCAGCGGATGGGAGTATGTATGGGAGAGGAGCTTGTTACCCCCTCTCCCCAGCGACAGCTTAACGTACCAGGGGGAGACAGTAAGCCCCACAACCATGCAGATGGGACCGTGGTCTCTGCACTTATTGCACAGGGGGTAGGGACAGTCGGTCCTGTCCCCCAGCAACAGGGCTGTTTAGCCAAAGGGGAGAAAGTAGGTCTCCCCCCACAGCAGCATGGTGTTTTGTCCAAAGGGGAGACAATCGGTCTCACCCTCCAGCAGCAGAGCTGTGTATCCAAATGGGAGACAGTCGGTCTCCCCCTCCAGCAACCAAGCTCCAACCAGGCTACTTCCGTGGTAGTGCTGGCACCAGGGCAGAGTACCGCTGGTCTCTGCCCACTCAGCAACCCACATAGGCAGCCAGCCAGTCCCCCACACAGCCGTGGTGAGGCACCTGGACATGGACAAGTTTCTCCCTTACTCGGGTGTAGTAACCATTTATTATGGGTGGGCTGTACTGCTGTTTTTGTTTTGTGGGTGGGCTGCTGGGCTAACCAGGGCACTGACCGGCAAGAGGTCAGATACCCTGTTAGTCTGTTTGGAAAAGGGGAGAGATTTGGCGGAACCAACCTCGCCACTATGTTCTGGAGAAGCCTGGTTGCTCGCCTGCTGCCTCTGGACTATGGCCCCATGGTAAAAGCTTGTATTGTCCCCTGCAGAAAGGCTTGTTCGTGCCTTTCTGCCTGGGTGTTCGGCAGATTGAATCTACCGAACCAACTCACGAATGAACGGACCACCTGGGTAATGGATGTGCCATAACACTATAAGTTAATATTGTTAGTTAGTTATATTCTGTTGGTATATTGGTTATGTGTAATGTTTAATTCTGTGAGTAGACCACTCTGAAGGTGATAATGTGACAGTGACTCCAATAGTTTACCCCAACATCCATTGTTCTGTTTAACTGGATTAACTGGTAAACTGATTATGTTGTGTACATTACTGTGTGCATTGTAATTAGGTCTACTCACTCTATGTTAATTCCTATTTGGTTTGCAGTCTGAATGTCTATTGTTTTCCTAGCCCCAGTTAGTTGGAGAACTATGTTTAGTTCCACCTCCCCCCATTGTTTACTAATGTCTGTGATGTCATGTGTATGTCTTTTTATAAGTCTGTGTTGTTTGACAAATAAAGTAGTTGTTCAGTCTTGCTGTACCTAACTGCTAGATGTCCTGTCTATTTGGGTACAAAGAGCAAGGGTCCAGGAAAGACTTGCTTGGTGAATGCTGAGCTGTAAGTGGGGGCTAAGGAGGTGATTTCCCACAACGGACAGAGGGTCTACTTCGTCCGGTAGACAGTCCATTACAAATGTACACTACTGTTACACCAGATATGAGTTGCACTGGTGTGACACTGTGCCTGGCAGGCCCTGAAACGCACACGTGTGAAGGAAACTGACTGCTATTATTTCACAGTCAAAAAAGTGTTGTTTATTTTAAATGTACACTACTGTTACACCAGATATGAGTTGCACTGGTGTGACACTGTGCCCTGGCAGGCCCTGAAACGCACACGTGTGAAGGCACTGTACTAGACACTGAATACACTAGCCTAGCTATCGATTTCCCTAATAAATCAGCAGCAGCTACACTGTCCCTCCTCTCACTAAGAATGCAGCTTCTGAATGAATCTAAAATGGATGCTGTCCAGGAGGGTCTGCTGCTGATTGTATGGAATGTGTCTGCTGACTGTGAGGTACAGGGTCAAAGTTTACTCAATGATGACGAATAGGGGGCGGACCGAACATCGCAAGCTATGTTCGCCGGGAACTATTCGCCGGCGAACTATTCGGGACATCTCTACTTGTAGCCTTTCTCTACTAATTTTTTTTTTTTTTTAATGTTAGACTCTTCCAAATATGTTAAATTATCACTACAATTTCTTCCTAATCATAAGAATTGACTTTTGGGTACTCCTTTTAACCAAGCAGAATGATGGCAACTGTTTACATCTATATATCTATTAGAATCTACTTTCTTAAAAACGTTTTTTGTAATTATTTAACCATTATTGATGGAAATCTCTAGGTCCAAAAATTGCACACTATTCTTACTAAAATTAGTAGTGAGTATAATATTTCTATTATTATTGTTCAAATGATTTACAAATTGAAGGAGCTCATGCTCTTCTCCCTTCCACACAAAAAAGAGGTCATCAATATATTTTCGTTATAGCACCAGGTTTGCCTTCCAGCCCTGGCCCGATCAAAATGCCTGGTTTTCCCAATTGGCCATAATTAGGTTGGCATAGCTGGGGCAAATTTGATGCCCTTTGCTGTGCCTCTACATTGGAGGAAAAATTCATCATTAAAAAAGAAGTAACATAGAAACATAGGAACATAGAATGTGTCGGCAGATAAGAACCATTCGGTCCATCTAGTCTTCCCAATTTTTTTGGAGTACTTTTCTTAGTCCCCCGTTCCCGGTCTTATAGCTAGGATAGCCTTGTGTCTATCCCACGCATGCTTAAAATCCTTGACTGTGTTTACCTCTACCACTTCTGCTGGCAGGCTATTCCATACATCCCCTACCCTCTCAGTAAAGTAATACTTCCTGATATTACTTTTAAATCGTTGCCCCTCTAATTTAAGACTATGCCCTCTAGTTGTGGTAGTTTTTCTTCTTTTAAATATACTCTCTTCCTTTACTGTGTTGATTCCCTTTATGTATTTAAATGTTTCTATCATATCCCCCCTGTTACGTCTTTCCTCCAAGCTATACATGTTAAGATGCTTTAACCTTTCCTGGTAAGTTTTATCCTTCAACCCATGAACCAGTTTAGTAGCCCTTCTCTGAACTTTCTCCAAAGTATCAATATCCTTCTGGAGATACGGTCTCCAGTACTGCGTACAATACTCCAAGTGAGGTCTCACCAGTGCTCTGTACAATGGCATGAGCACTTCCCTCTTCCTACTGCTAATTGAGACTTGTAACCATTGTGTGTTACCAGTTAACTGGTTATGTTAGATAACTACTTAATATATTACAGAGCAAGCAATGACGCGGTGATGTAGGCTGCGTTTTCACGGTGTTTGCCGGGCGCCTGACTCGAGGGCATGTCCCTGCCCCACTAGATGATTCTCTCCCGCAGACGGCACATTAAAGACAGAGAAATCTCCACCTCCCGACTGGCCTCCATGCTACCAAGGTAATCCAGACCCCCTGAAAGCCTTAAGAGATTGATTGCTCCAATGGACCCTACAGAGGAGCTCTACATGCTCCGATCAGATGACCATGGATTCTCAGCTTGGGTAACCAGCCCCTGAAGGTGACTGACTGATTACCGACCTGGTAAGAGCTACAATTTCCTTATTAAGGCTCCATGAGGGGAAAGAGGAGGAAGTAGGGAAGAGAAAGCCTATCAGAGAAATGTTGTGTTGTGTGAGTGGAAATAGTGGGATAAAACTAATAGGCAATTTCTGAGAGTTTTGGACTTACTTTCTGGACAAGCGTGGGAGGCACAGGGAGGAGAGAGAGGGTTAAGACCTTTTATCCTTGCAACATATGAAATGTAATCCAACCCCAACCTATATGTTAACTGAATGTTGGAGGGAAAGGACATAGATAAATAAATATTTTTGTTTTGACCTGCCACCTACAGTACAAATTGTATAAGGGCCAGAATGGCTACAAAAAGAAATGACCCCAAGTGTGCCTCAAAAAAAGATAAAAGACAAGATAAGCAAGCAGGGAAGTCAGAAAAAGGCCTTTCAGCCTTTTTTTCACCAAGTGTAGATAGAACAGGTGGAAAGGCCTCCTGTGTACAGGAGAGAGTGGCTGAAGGAGAGAGTGACTTTGATACAGCAGGAGTTAACTACTTGGGACGGGATACAACAGAATTAACCCAAGAGTTTCTGAAAGCCTGTCTGGATAAATAACTTAAAAGTATAAAAGAGGAAATTCAGGAAAATTCTGGGGCAATAAAATCTGAAATTATGGTGCTAGGAGAAAGAGTGTAGCAGATGGAGGAAAAAACGAAAAATATGATACTCCAGATCTCAGCACGAGACGATTTGTTAAAATTAATGGAAGGCTAAAGTGTCCAATCTTGAGCTGAAGATGGCGGACATTGAGGAATTATGAAAACACCAAGTACAGCAGAGCATTTACGAAGAGACGTCCTAGTATGCTTACACTCTTTTAGGTTTAAAGCCCGAATTATGGAAGCCTTAAGAAAGAAGTCATTGAAGGACACTGAATTTGAGGACATTCAGGTTTTTTCTGATTTATCTCTGAAAACACGTAAATTTCGTAAAGCTTTTTCCAAATAAACATATATACTGAGAGGCCACAATATAAAATATGCATGGGGATTCCCAGTAAGAGTTAACCTAACATTTGAAGGTGTAAGAGAGTCCTTTTCAGTACCAAATGATCTGGCCGAATGGTTAAAGCAGCAAAACTTGTCCTAAGGTGATTGGGATAGATTGAGGGATGTGGATGGGGGAGATGGAGGAAACGAGGAAGGGGGGAAGTGTAATTGATGTCTGGAGGGGGAGGAGTGGAAAGATCTGATGGGGTGTATTGGAGGTAGATGTGGGGGTGGCACCGGGGTTGGGGGGCATTGAGAAGGGAGGGTTTTTTTTTCTTCTCTACTTTCTTGCCCTCGGTGTTCAGATAGTTAAGAGGAGGGAATTACACTTAAATATATATATATATATATATATATATATATATATATATATATATATATATATATATATATATATGTGAGATCTAATGAATAAGTCACTAAGTGTTATAGGAATATATTTGTGAGATTGTACAAATAAGTTAAAAAGTAATATAGAAATCAGATCACTGGGAATGATATCATTGACTTTATTGAGTGAAGGAATGTATGGAAGGACAGAGGTGTTTAAAGGTATGTGTTTTTTGTTTTGTTTTTCTCTTCCTTGGTGTTCAGATTTCCCCTCAGATGGAGGGAATTACACACAAATATATACGCAAGATTTAATGAATAAGTCACTAAGTGTTATTTGAACATATGTGTGAGATCTAATAATGAGGCATAAAGCAATATAGAAATTTGACCACTGGGGATGATATAATTGAATTTTTGACTGAAGGAGTGTATAGAAGGGTAGAAGTATTTAAAGGTAATTTTTTTTTCTCTTCTCACTCGCCCTCCGTGTTCAGATGGTTAAGAGGAGGGAATTATACCTAAATATATCTGTGAGATCTAATGAATAAGCCACTAAGTGTTATGGGAATATATTTGAGAAATTTTACAAATAAGTTAAAAAGTAACAAAGAAATCAGATCACTGGGGATGATATAATTGAATTTTCTGATTGAAGGAATGTATGGAAGGATAGAGGTATTTAAAAAAATATTCCCTCTCTCTTCTTTCTCTTTTCCTTCTCCCTCCCTTCCTTACCTCTTTCTCTATTGGGAATAAAGACGCCCTTGAGCAGGATGATGGCAAGGGTCCGCGTGGTGAACTTAATATTTCGACTACTCCTATTGCCCGTTGAGGATAGTGGGGCTGCTTGCTCGTTTCAAGCATGGACTGGGTGTCAAGATTGAGGTTTTCGGAGCATAGAGCAGGGGATGCTATCTCTTGCTGGTAATCCTTACAAGGTGGTCCACAAGTATATATAGGCAGAGCACCCTGGTAAGGATAGGAGCACGAGAGTGCCACAAAAGGATAATCCAAAAAGCGAAGTCAGGAAACAGTCCAATAGATCAGGGCAGGCAGCGGTCAAAGAGTAGTAATCCAAGCAGGGGTCAGGGTTCAGGCAAACAGGGTAATCCAGAGGTCAGGTAACGGGAAATCCAATAGATATACTGTAGCACAGCAACAAAGGGAAAACTGGAGACTGAAGTCCAAGGACAAACAGGAACCAAAGCTCTGGAACACGGGAGCATTGAAGAAACAGTTTGAGGGGTTTTTATAGTGCTGTGGGTCTCCACTCCTCCCCTCAGTGGGACAAGCTCCTTACTTGATTGGATGTTAGAGGGGTGTGCTTTTCTAGCACATATCCCTCTATCTCTGTGCTTGGAGTTAATAGGAGATTTGGCAGAGTTTACCTCCCTCCTACAGCTAGAAATAGGTTCCTCTTGATTGGGGTGAAGTCTGGAGGATGCATCCTGGGCTTGTAGAAACTCTAGGCCCTGGTTTCGGCCTACCGCGCTACTGCGATCGCGGATAGAAGATTGTACTACAGGCCCCGGCTTCGGCCTACTCCGCGATCGCGGATTACTTAAGGGACTTGCTGGATGCCTGGAACTACTGGAACTGCAGGTAAGGGCCAGAGGGCATGACAGTTCCCCCTTCCAATACGCGACCTCCGGGTGCGTCTAGGTGCTTACCGTTCATGGTTTGTGTACGGTGAAATGCACAAAGACAAGCGGGAGCATGAATGGTGGCAGCTGGTTCCCAGGATCTCTCTTCAGGACCATATACCTCCCAGTGTACTAGGTACTCAAGTCGTCCCCTTCTAATACGAGAATCCAAGATCTCTTGTACTTCGAATTCTGCTTCGTTGTCCACGATTATGGGGAGTAGAGGAGTAGGTGTCTTCCTTTGGGAAGTATCTGGTATCCATTTCTTGAGAAGTGAAACATGGAATGTAGGGTGGATACGCCAAGTGGTAGGCAATTGAAGAGTAACCGCTACAGGACTAATAATCTTTGTGATGGGGAAAGGACCTAAAAATTTTGGTCCTTATTTTGTGGTAGGACAAGACATTTTAACATGAGCGGATGAAAGCCAAACCTTGTCTCCAATGTTATATTGAGGTGGAGATGTACGTTTGCGATCTGCTTGTTCTTTGTAGGCTTGTTGGGCTTTCTTTAGAGTCTCTTGGAGAGTGAATCCTTGGTTAAGAAGTTGGATTCTATCGGTGACTTGTGGAACTGTGGTTGTAGCAGGTAGTTGAGGAATCGAGGAAGGATGATAACCATAGTTGGCCTTGAAGGGTGACAAACCTATAGAACTGTGTAGGCTGTTGTTGTAAGCAAATTCTGCTGTTGGAAGTAAGGGAAGCCAGTCATCCTGTAGGTGAGTAACATAGCAACGAAGATACTGTTCTAGAGTTTGGTTGGTTCTTTCTGTTTGGCCATCAGTTTGAGGATGGTAAGCAGATGATAAGAGTCTTTGGATGCCCAAACCACGACAAAAAGCAGACCAGAAATGTGAGGTAAATTGTACTCCACGGTCAGAGAGAATGGATTGTGGTATGCCATGGAGGCGGAAGATTTCTTTAATAAATAAGTCAGCAGTTTCGGCTGCGGTAGGGAGTTTGGTTGTAGGAATGAAGTGAGCCATCTTGGTTAGACGGTCCACGACTACCATTATGGTAGTATGTTGTTGAGATGGTGGGAGTTCAACAATAAAATCAACTGTCACGTCAGTCCAGGGATTTGTGGGGACAGGTAAAGGTTGTAGTAAGCCAGCAGGTCTGGTATTAATCCCTTTTGATCGTCCACAGATGTCGCATGAATGTATATATTGTTCAATGTCCTTTCTTTGTTTAGGCCACCAAAATGAACGATGTGCAAGGTCTAAGGTTTTCTTGACTCCTCCATGGCCTGCCAGCGGATGATCATGTATTGTCTCTAATACTTTGGTTCGCACAGCAGGAGGGACAAAAATCAGAGTATCCTTGTAGAGGAGACCATCTTTCTTGGTCAAAAAAGGATATTTGGATATGTAAGAGTCATCTTTACATTGTTGTTTAAGAGTCTTTATTAGAGAGGAATGAGTGATAAGAAAATGACCAGGTTGTAGAATGGTGTCTGGCTCTTGTTCTGTAGATGATCCATGTAAACGGGATAGGGCATCGGCCTTTCCATTTCGTGAACCGGGTCTGTAAGTAATGTGCAATAGGAATCTAGAGAAAAACAGAGCCCATCTTGCCTGTCGTGGACAGAGTCTGCGAGCTCTTTGTAAATACTCCAGATTGCGATGGTCCGTGAATACAGTGACTGGGTGATTTGCCCCTTCAAGAAGGTGACGCCATTCTTCTAGTGCCATTTTTATGGCCAATAGTTCCCTATCACCCACACTGTAATTGATCTCTGCTGGAGAAAGACGTTTTGAAAAGAAGCACACAGGATGAAGTGTACCATCATCTGCTTTTCGTTGAGACAAGATGGCCCCTACAGCTGTCTCTGAAGCATCCACCTCAACAAAGTATGGTTTCAAAGTATCTGGGAGAAGAAGAATAGGGGCTGTGGTGAATCTCTGCTATAATTCATCAAAAGCTTGTTGTGCTTCAGGAGTCCAACGAAAAGGTATATTCTTCTTTGTGAGTTGAGTGATTGGGGCGATGATTTTTGAGAATCCATTGATGAACTTTCTGTAGAAATTGGAGAAGCCTATGAAACTCTGTGTGGTTTTAACGGAAGAGGGGATGGGCCATTCCAATATGGCAGATACCTTCTTGGGATCCATTCTGATGTTTCCAGGGGTTAAGACATAACCAAGGAACTCTACAGACGTAGTCTCAAAAATACATTTTTCTAATTTGGCATATAGTTCGTGATCTTGGAGACGAGATAGAACGCGGGTCATGTGTTGACGATGTGTAGCCAGAGAAGGTGAATAAA
Source organism: Pelodytes ibericus (assembly GCA_036172795.1). NCBI lineage: Eukaryota > Metazoa > Chordata > Amphibia > Anura > Pelodytidae > Pelodytes > Pelodytes ibericus. The sequence continues at coordinate 45,693,930 of CM069866.1, read as the reverse complement.
TCAAAATGTCATCAAGGTATACAATGACAAACAAATCTAACATATCCCGAAAAACGTCATTAAGGAAGTGTTGGAAGGTAGCAGGGGCATTGCAGAGCCCGAATGGCATGACTAGATACTCATAATGACCATATCGGGATCGGAAAGCTGTTCTCCACTCATGCCCCTCCTTAACCCACACCATATTGTAAGCACCCCGTAAATCCAGCTTGGTGTATATTTTAGCTTCTCTGAGGCGATCCATCAATTCGGGAATTAAAGGTAAAGGGTATTTATTTTTGATCGTGACTTTGTTAATCTCTCTGTAATCCACACATGGGCGGAGACCACCGTCCTTTTTTCCAACAAAAAATATTCCAGCTTCAGCAGGTGAAGTAGAAGGTCTGATGAAGCCTTTCTTTAAATTGTCTTCAATGTAGGTTTTTAAAGTCTTTAATTCCGGTTCTGAGAGGGGATATATACGGCCAAATGGTATTGGTGCCCCAGGAAGTAGGTCTATTGGGCAATCATATGGACGATGGAGTGGTAGTTTATTGGCCTCTTGTTCACTGAATACTTTACTGAAAGCACTATATTGTGTTGGTAATTCAGTGTTCTCAGGAGATGGAATGTGAAGAAAAGAAGCTAAAGTTTGTGGAAAACATTGTGTTTTGCAAAAGGTGGAGGAAAAAGTGGTTAGTCCTGTAGACCAGTCAATAATGGGGTTGTGACGTTTAAGCCAAGGAAGTCCCAGAATCAAAGGAAACAAGGGAGAATGCACCAGACTAAAACTAAGTGATTCTTTATGTGTCTCTCCAATGTATACGGTGATGGGTACAGTCTCTGTGGTGACAGGTCCTGAATTGATGTCTCGACAAGTAGGATGGTAATGGGTTGTTTCTTTGGTCGTGTGGGTATACCCAATGTCTGGGCGATTTTGATATCCATAAAGCAATCACTGGCACCGGAATCAATGATGGCATCTTGTGGTACCTTGTCATGTGTCCATTGTAGAGAGACAAGATGTCAGGCTTTCATTTTTACTTTTGTTTTTTTTACTCGCGATCGCGTCATTAGGCCACGCCCCCTTCATTAGGTCACGCCCCTTTCTATGACGCAATCTTCCTGTGACTATAAATAACAGTCTGCAACAGACACAAATCGCTGAGTATTGTCTCTAGCAGCTGTTGTTCCTGACTCCTTAGCTCCAAGTTACCTTAGAGTATCTTGCTACTTTCATTTTTGATTACCTGTTGCTGACCCGGATATCCTCGACCATTCTGATTTCTCCAATCCTGACCTTTGGCTTCCTGAATCGAATTGTGTACTTCTCTAATCCTCTGAATACGGACCGTTCCTGTTATCTTGCATTTTTCTCTATCACCTAATCGCAAGTATCTTCCATATTTTCAATCAAGTGTTCCATCATATTTTTTACTTTATACTTCAATCAAGTTACAGATATGTTTCCATATTACTTCAAACCATTTATTTTTTCTCTGCAATCAATATCAGTCAGTTTTTCTTCTTTTTGCTGCTAAACTTTAATACAAGAATTGCTTAAACGATATACCTTGTGTGGATTGTCATTTATTTCTGCAGTTGAGTTTCCAAATATTCTTAAAGTCACAGCTACCCTGACACAAGAAGAGATAGATGAGAAGTCATGCCACCCAGGTGCAAAGAGTACAGTACAGAATGGGGATTACCTTTTGCAGCCAACCGAGGACAAAGACGAAATTGATGGTCGGAATTACCGCAATACAGACACAGATTCATCCTTCTTCTTCTGGACTTCTCTGTTTCAGTAAGTGGACAACGGGTTACCCCCAATTGCATGGGTTCCTCAGTGGTGGTAGTAGGCGTGGGTGTGTAATGTATAGGAAGGCGTGGTGTAGAGACTGAACGAAAAGGAAGGTTGGTTGAGGTAGTACGTTCCATCCGTCTCTCCCGGAGTCTCCGATCAACTTGTGTTACTAGAAGAATCAGATCATCCAGTGAGTCAGGAATACCAATCCGAGCCAACTCGTCCTTGAGTGATTCAGAGAGACCTAAACGAAATTGGTCACGCAAAGCTGGTTCGTTCCATTCTGTCTCCATCGCAACCCTCCGAAAGTCTGACACATAATCTTCAACAGGGCGACGACCTTGCCTGAGAGATCTCATGGTAGTTTCAGCGGTAGATCTCTTATGAGGGTCATCGTATAGTATACCCATAGCATGACAAAATGCCTCCCAGGAATTAAGCACAGGACTGTCTTCATACAACAGATGGTGTGCCCAGGACATAGGTGCTCCTGTGAGTAGAGAAATAGCTGTATGCACTTTCACAAAGTCTGTAGCATAGGTTCTTGGTTTTAATGCAAACAACAATTTGCAGGAAGTGATTAACGGTTGGAACTGACTGCGGTCACCGGTAAAACAAGCAGGTAGTTTAACATGTGGTTCAGGGGCAGCAGCACCATCAAGAACAAGTCATGGTTGAGGTACTGGGTTTGGTTGGTGCAAAACCGGTAGTGGTACTGGAATGGGTTGTAAATTCTGCATTTGGGTTTGTAAGGCCATTTGGTTGTCTTGTACGGCCTGTACAGTAGTAGATAGCGTGGTAAGCTGTTGTGTCAAGGTATTAACAGCATCAACCATCCCTGCAAGCTCCATAATGGCTCCAGTGTATTGTCAAGATTGAGGTTTTCGGAGCATAGATCAGGGGATGCTATCTCTTGCTGGTAACCCTTACCAGGTGGTCCACAAGTATATATAGGCAGAGCACCCTGGTAAGGATAAGAGCACGAGAGTGCCACAAAAGGATAATCCAAAAAGTGAAGTCAGGAAACAGTCCAATAGATCAGGGCAGGCAGTGGTCAAAGAGTAGTAATCCAAGCAGGGGTCAGGGTTCAGGCAAACAGGGTAATCCAGAAGGCAAGCCAAAGGTCAGGTAACGGGAAATCCAATAGATATACTGTAGCACAGCAACAAAGGGAAAACTGGAGACTGAAGTCCAAGGACAAACAGGAACCAAAGCTCTGGAACACTGGAGCATTGAAGAAACAGTTTGAGGGGGTTTTATAGTGCTGTGGGTCTCAACTCCTCCCCTCAGTGGGACAAGCTCCTTACTTGATTGGATGTTAGAGGGGTGTGCTTTTCTAGCACATACCCCTCTATCTCTGTGCTTGGAGTTAATAGGAGATTTGGCAGAGTTTACCTCCCTCCTACAGCTGGAAATAGGTTCCTCTTGATTGGGGTGAAGTCTGGAGGATGCATCCTGGGCTTGTAGAAACTCTAGGCCCTGGTTTCGGCCTACCGCGCTATCGCGATCGCGGATAGAAGATTGTACTACAGGCCCCGGCTTCGGCCTACTCCACGATCGCGGATTACTTAAGGGACTTGCTGGATGCCTGGAACTACTGGAACTGCAGGTAAGGGCCAGAGGGGCATGACACTGGGTTTGGTACCCAATACATGGGTGGGGGGTATTGGTGGGTTTGTTGAGTGTACATTTTGTAAGTATGTTTTATGGTGGGTTTTTGTGTTACTCTGTGGGCACGGCGCATTGGGGGGTGAGGCTCTGGGATGCCTTTTAAAATTTGTACCATTAATGCTCGAGGGGTAAATTCCCCACAGAAGAGATCTATTGTGCATAATTTTCTGAAACAAAAGGGGATTCAAATCATGCAAGAAACGCATTGGTTGCCAGGGGGTAGACAGGAGAATGATCTCTAGAGAGATCTCCAGCTCCTCACTGGGTAAAAATAAAAAAAGGGGGGTGGCAGTCCTCTTTTCCTAAGATCTAATAGTTGAAATAATGAATAAGGTAGAAGACCCAGAGGCAAGATATCTTATATTGATTTGTAGGATAGAAAATTCCATGTTTACCAGGGGCGTACCTAGAGCATTTGGCACCCGGGGTGGACCCTGAGTGTGGCACCCCCCCTCCCCCCCCCATAATAAAAATGTAAGAAAACACCCACAATTTTTTCAATGTTTGAAAATTGTACAATTATAGATACCAGGAATAGTGTGCCATTCAGAGGCCATTAATAGTGTGCCAGTCAGATACCAGTAATATTGTGCCAGTCAGATACCAGTAATATTGTGCCACACAGAGCCCAGTAATATTGTGCCAGTCAGATACCAGGAATATTGTGTCAGTCAGAGCCCAGTAATAGTGTGCCAGTCAGATGCCTGTAATATTGTGCCAGTCAGATACCAGTAATATTGTGCCAGTCAGATACCAGTAATATTGTGCCACTCAGAGCCCAGTAAAATAGTGCCAGCCAGATGCCCAGTAATATAGAGCCAGCCAGAGCCCAGTAATATAGTGCCAGTCAGATGCCTGTAATATTATGCCAGCCAGAGCCCAGTAATATAGTGCCAGCCAGAGCCCAGTAATATAGTGCCAGCCAGATGCCCAGTAATATAGTGCCAGCCAGATGCCTGTAATATTGTGCCAGCCAGAGCCCAGTAAAATAGTGCCAGCCAGATGCCCAGTAATATAGTGCCAGCCTGAGCCCAGTAATATAGTGCCAGTTAGAGCCCAGTAATATAGTGCCAGCCAGATGCCCAGTAATATAGTGCCAGCCAGATGCCTGTAATATTGTGCCAGTCAGAGCCCAGTAAAATAGTGCCAGTCAGAGCCCAGTAATAGTGCAAGTCAGAGCCCAGTAAAATAGTGCCAGTCAGAGCCCAGTAATATAGTGCCAGCCAGAGCCCAGTAATATAGTGCCAGCCAGATGCCCAGTAATATAGTGCCAGCCAGAGCCCAGTAATATAGTGCCAGTCAGAGCCCAGTAATATAGTGCCAGCCAGATGCCCAGTAATATAGTGCCAGCCAGATGCCTGTAATATTGTGCCAGTCAGAGCCCAGTAAAATAGTGCCAGTCAGAGCCCAGTAATATAGTGCCAGTCAGAGCCCAGTAAAATAGTGCCAGTCAGAGCCCAGTAATATAGTGCCAGTCAGAGCCCAGTAAAATAGTGCCAGTCAGAGCCCAGTAATATAGTGCCAGCCAGAGCCCAGTAATATAGTCCCAGCCAGATGCCCAGTAATATAGTGCCAGTCAGATGACTGTAATATTGTGCGAGCCAGAGCCCAGTAATATAGTGCCAGCCAGATGCCTGTAATATTGTGCCAGCCAGAGCCCAGTAAAATAGTGCCAGCCAGATGCCCAGTAATATAGTGCCAGCCAGATACCAGTAATATTGTGCCACACAGAGCCCAGTAATATAGTGCCAGTCAGATACCAGTAATATTGTGCCACACAGAGCCCAGTAATAGTGTGCCAGTCAGATGCCTGTAATATTGTGCCAGTCAGATACCAGTAATATTGTGCCACACAGAGCCCAGTAATATAGTGCCAGTCAGATACCAGTAATATTGTGCCAGTCAGATACCAGTAATATTGTGCCACTCAGAGCCCAGTAAAATAGTGCCAGCCAGATGCCCAGTAATATAGAGCCAGCCAGAGCCCAGTAATATAGTGCCAGTCAGATGCCTGTAATATTATGCCAGCCAGAGCCCAGTAATATAGTGCCAGCCAGAGCCCAGTAATATAGTGCCAGCCAGATGCCCAGTAATATAGTGCCAGCCAGATGCCTGTAATATTGTGCCAGCCAAAGCCCAGTAATATAGTGCCAGCCAGAGCCCAGTAATATAGTGCCAGTCAGAGCCCAGTAATATAGTGCCATCCAGATGCCTAGTAATATAGTGCCAGCCAGATGCCTGTAATATTGTGCCAGTCAGAGCCCAGTAAAATAGTGCCAGTCAGAGCCCAGTAATATAGTGCCAGTCAGAGCCCAGTAAAATAGTGCCAGTCAGAGCCCAGTAATATAGTGCCAGCCAGAGCCCAGTAATATAGTGCCAGCCAGATGCCCAGTAATATAGTGCCAGCCAGAGCCCAGTAATATAGTGCCAGTCAGAGCCCAGTAATATAGTGCCACTCAGAGCCCAGTAATATAGTGCCAGCCAGATGCCCAGTAATATAGTGCCAGCCAGATGCCTGTAATATTGTGCCAGTCAGAGCCCAGTAAAATAGTGCCAGTCAGAGCCCAGTAATATAGTGCCAGTCAGAGCCCAGTAAAATAGTGCCAGTCAGAGCCCAGTAATATAGTGCCAGTCAGAGCCCAGTAAAATAGTGCCAGTCAGAGCCCAGTAATATAGTGCCAGCCAGAGCCCAGTAATATAGTGCCAGCCAGAGCCCAGTAATATAGTCCCAGCCAGATGCCCAGTAATATAGTGCCAGCCAGAGCCCAGTAATATAGTGCCAGTCAGATGCCTGTAATATTGTGCGAGCCAGAGCCCAGTAATATAGTGCCAGCAAGATGCCTGTAATATTGTGCCAGCCAGAGCCCAGTAAAATAGTGCCGGCCAGATGCCCAGTAATATAGTGCCAGCCAGATACCAGTAATATAGTGCCAGTCAGAGCCCAGTAATATAGTGCCAGCCAGATACCAGTAATATAGTGCCAGTCAGAGCCCAGTAATATAGTGCCAGCCAGATGCCCAGTAATATAGTGCCAGCCAGATGCCTGTAATATTGTGCCAGTCAGAGCCCAGTAAAATAGTGCCAGTCAGAGCCCAGTAATATAGTGCCAGCCAGAGCCCAGTAATATAGTGCCAGCCAGATGCCCAGTAATATAGTGCCAGCCAGAGCCCAGTAATAGAGTGCCAGTCAGATGCCTGTAATATTATGCCAGCCAGAGCCCAGTAATATAGTGCCAGTCAGATGCCTGTAATATTATGCCAGCCAGAGCCCAGTAATATAGTGCCAGCCAGAGCCCAGTAATATAGTGCCAGCCAGATGCCCAGTAATATAGTGCCAGCCAGATGCCTGTAATATTGTGCCAGCCAGAGCCCAGTAATATAGTGCCAGCCAGAGCCCAGTAATATAGTGCCAGTCAGAGCCCAGTAATATAGTGCCAGCCAGATGCCTAGTAATATAGTGCCAGCCAGATGCCTGTAATATTGTGCCAGTCAGAGCCCAGTAAAATAGTGCCAGTCAGAGCCCAGTAATATAGTGCCAGTCAGAGCCCAGTAAAATAGTGCCAGTCAGAGCCCAGTAATATAGTGCCAGCCAGAGCCCAGTAATATAGTGCCAGCCAGATGCCCAGTAATATAGTGCCAGCCAGAGCCCAGTAATATAGTGCCAGTCAGAGCCCAGTAATATAGTGCCACTCAGAGCCCAGTAATATAGTGCCAGCCAGATGCCCAGTAATATAGTGCCAGCCAGATGCCTGTAATATTGTGCCAGTCAGAGCCCAGTAAAATAGTGCCAGTCAGAGCCCAGTAATATAGTGCCAGTCATAGCCCAGTAAAATAGTGCCAGTCAGAGCCCAGTAATATAGTGCCAGTCAGAGCCCAGTAAAATAGTGCCAGTCAGAGCCCAGTAATATAGTGCCAGCCAGAGCCCAGTAATATAGTGCCAGCCAGAGCCCAGTAATATAGTCCCAGCCAGATGCCCAGTAATATAGTGCCAGCCAGAGCCCAGTAATATAGTGCCAGCAAGATGCCTGTAATATTGTGCCAGCCAGAGCCCAGTAAAATAGTGCCAGCCAGATGCCCAGTAATATAGTGCCAGCCAGATACCAGTAATATAGTGCCAGTCAGAGCCCAGTAATATAGTGCCAGCCAGATACCAGTAATATAGTGCCAGTCAGAGCCCAGTAATATAGTGCCAGCCAGATGCCCAGTAATATAGTGCCAGCCAGATGCCTGTAATATTGTGCCAGTCAGAGCCCAGTAAAATAGTGCCAGTCAGAGCCCAGTAATATAGTGCCAGCCAGAGCCCAGTAATATAGTGCCAGCCAGATGCCCAGTAATATAGTGCCAGCCAGAGCCCAGTAATAGAGTGCCAGTCAGATGCCTGTAATATTATGCCAGCCAGAGCCCAGTAATATAGTGCCAGCCAGATGCCTGTAATATTGTGCCAGTCAGAGCCCAGTAAAATAGTGCCAGCCAGATGCCCAGTAATATAGTGCCAGCCTGAGCCCAGTATTATAGTGCCAGCCAGATGCCTGTAATATTGTGCCAGTCAGAGCCCAGTAAAATAGTGCCAGTCAGAGCCCAGTAATATAGTGCCAGCCAGAGCCCAGTAATATAGTGCCAGTCAGATGTCTGTTATATTATGCCAGCCAGAGCCCAGTAATATAGTGCCAGCCAGATGCCTGTAATATTGTGCCAGCCAGAGCCCAGTAAAATAGTGCCAGCCAGATGCCCAGTAATATAGTGCCAGCCAGATGCCCTGTAATATAGTGCCAGCCAGATGCCCAGTAATATAGTGCCAGCCAGATGCATGTAATATTGTGCCAGTCAGAGCCCAGTAAAATAGTGCCAGTCAGAGCCCAGTAATATAGTGCCAGCCAGAGCCCAGTAATATAGTGCCAGCCAGATGCCCAGTAATATAGTGCCAGCCAGAGCCCAGTAATATAGTGCCAGCCAGAGCCCAGTAATATAGTGCCAGTCAGATGCCTGTAATATTATGCCAGCCAGAGCCCAGTAATATAGTGCCAGCCAGATGCCTGTAATATTGTGCCAGCCAGAGCCCAGTAAAATAGTGCCAGCCAGATGCCCAGTAATATAGTGCCAGCCAGAGCCCAGTAATATAGTGCCAGTCAGATGCCTGTAATATTATGCCAGCCAGAGCCCAGTAATATAGTGCCAGCCAGAGCCCAGTAATATAGTGCCAGCCAGAGCCCAGTAATATAGTGCCAGTCAGATGCCTGTTATATTATGCCAGCCAGAGCCCAGTAATATAGTGCCAGCCAGATGCCTGTAATATTGTGCCAGCCAGAGCCCAGTAAAATAGTGCCAGCCAGATGCCCAGTAATAGAGTGCCAGCCAGATACCAGTAATATAGTGCCAGTCAGAGCCCAGTAATATAGTGCCAGGCAGATACCAGTAATATAGTGCCAGCCAGATACCAGTAATATAGTGCCAGTCAGAGCCCAGTAATATAGTGCCAGCCAGATGCCCAGTAATATAGTGCCAGCCAGATGCCTGTAATATTGTGCCAGTCAGAGCCCAGTAAAATAGTGCCAGTCAGAGCCCAGTAATATAGTGCCAGCCAGATGCCCAGTAATATAGTGCCAGCCAGAGCCCAGTAATATAGTGCCAGTCAGATGCCTGTAATATTATGCCAGCCAGAGCCCAGTAATATAGTGCCAGCCAGATGCCTGTAATATTGTGCCAGCCAGAGCCCAGTAAAATAGTGCCAGCCAGATGCCCAGTAATATAGTGCCAGCCAGAGCCCAGTAATATAGTGCCAGTCAGATGCCTGTAATATTATGCCAGCCAGAGCCCAGTAATATAGTGCCAGCCAGAGCCCAGTAATATAGTGCCAGCCAGAGCCCAGTAATATAGTGCCAGTCAGATGCCTGTTATATTATGCCAGCCAGAGCCCAGTAATATAGTGCCAGCCAGATGCCTGTAATATTGTGCCAGCCAGAGCCCAGTAAAATAGTGCCAGCCAGATGCCCAGTAATAGAGTGCCAGCCAGAGCCCAGTAATATAGTGCCAGTCAGATGCCTGTAATATTATGCCAGCCAGAGCCCAGTAATATAGTGCCAGCCAGAGCCCAGTAATATAGTGCCAGTCAGAGCCCAGTAATATAGTGCCAGCCAGATGCCCAGTAATATAGTGCCAGCCAGATGCCTGTAATATAGTGCCAGTCAGAGCCCAGTAAAATAGTGCCAGTCAGAGCCCATTAATATAGTGCCAGCCAGAGCCCAGTAATATAGTGCTAGCCAGAGCCCAGTAATATAGTGCCAGCCAGATGCCCAGTAATATAGTGCCAGCCAGAGCCCAGTAATATAGTGCCAGTCAGAGCCCAGTAATATAGTGCCAGCCAGATGCCCAGTAATATAGTGCCAGCCAGATGCCTGTAATAATGTGCCAGTCAGAGCCCAGTAAAATAGTGCCAGTCAGAGCCCAGTAATATAGTGCCAGTCAGAGCCCAGTAAAATAGTGCCAGCCAGAGCCCAGTAATATAGGGTTCCAGCCAGATGCCCAGTAATATAGGGTTCCAGCCAGATGCCCAGTAATATAGGGTTCCAGCCAGATGCCCAGTAATATAGTGCCAGCCATAGCCCAGTAATATAGTGCCAGTCAGAGCCCAGTAATGCAGTGCCAGTCAGAGCCCAGTAATATAGTGCCAGCCAGATGCCCAGTAATATAGTGCCAGCCAGATGCCTGTAATATAGTGCCAGCCAGAGCCCAGTAATATAGTGCCAGTCAGAGCCCTGCTCGTTTTAAACCACCCTCCTCCCCTCCTTCCCCATCACTTACCTAAAGGCTGCTCTCTGCTCCCGGACCGACGCCTCCTCCGTGCAGTCTTCCCTCTTGCACGGAGGAGGGAAACACAGTCACCGGATGTGATGTAGCAGCCTCTGGACGCACTTTTTCTGGATTTATCAGGGTGCCGCTGGTGAAAAGCCGTAATTAGACGTTTAGCATGAACATTCTCCACGGGTTCCCATGACCTATCAATGAACCAAGTACTGTAGTTTATTACGGAAGATCCTGGAATCAAGAATTTTCTCCACCTCATATTAATCTTCACCATCCACTAGGACAGGTGCAGGGTCAGGTAAGGTCCGTCCAGGAAAAGGATTTTCATGATAAGGTTTTAGCAATGCATTGTGAAATACTGGATATACTCTTATGGAATCTGGGAGTTGTAGGCGAAAAGTGACAGAATTGATCTGAGCAATGATCTCAAAAGGCCCAATATATTTCTGACCCAACTTACGAGACGGAATATGAAGCTTGAGGTTCTTAGTGGAAAGCCATACCTTATCACCAATTTGATAAACTGGGGCCTCTTTCCTATGCCTATTAGCAGCTCTTTTGTAACAACCCTGAGCCTTCAAAAGCGTTTCTTTCAATAGTTGCTGGGATTGCTGCAAGGTAGTAAGCCGGTCTGCCACCACAGGAGTGGAAGTAGTAATTGGAAGACTCACTAGAAAGTTTGGATGGTAACTGTAATTGGCAAAAAATGGGCTTTGACAAGTAGAGCTGTGTTGAGCATTGTTGTAGGAAAACTCTGCCGTGGGTAGAAAGTCTAGCCAGTCATACTGCAGGTAGCTAATAAAACACTGCAAATATTGCTCCAGAGTTTGGTTGGTTCTCTCAGTCTGTCCATTACTTTGAGGATGAAAAGCCGATGACAGATTCACATTTATTCCAAGTCCAGAACAAAAACATTTCCAAAAGCGTGAAGTAAACTGTACCCCCTTGTCAGAAATCACTTCATCAGGTACACCATGCAAACGAAATACCTCCCGAATAACTAAGTCTGCAGTCTGTTTGGCAGAAGGGAGACCGCAAGCAGGTATAAAATGACTCATTTTAGTAAGCCGGTCAACAACAACAAGGATGGTAGTGTGTTCTTTAGAGGGAGGCAGTTCTACAATAAAATCCATGGATATTGATCCCCAGGGATGATTAGGAATAGGAAGAGGCTGTAGCAAGCCTACCGGCGAACAGTGAGGAATCTTATTCCTAGCACATACATCACAAGAGGACACATACTTTTTCACATCCTCATGATATTTAGGCCACCAAAAGTATCTGGACAGTAGTTCTTGTGTCTTTTGGATTCCTGGATGACCAGCTGGTTTGGAATCATGAAATAAACGTAAGACTTCCAATCTTATGGATTCTGGTACAAATAGATGCTGTTGAAAAACCCAAATTCCATTGAGCATAGTCATATGAAGGTCAGTTGGTGGGTCACAAAAAAATGGATCTGCCGCATAACCCTTTTTGATGCGAGACATTAAGGTGGACGGAATGGTAACACCTAAAAATCTACTCTCTGGTAAGATGGAAGTTACTTCTTCTTTAATGTTGAGAGGTTCAGATATCCTGGACAAAGCATCAGCTTTGCCATTTCTGGAGCCAGGCCTATATGAAATCAGAAAATTAAACCTGGAGAAAAATAGGGACCAACGGGCTTGTCTAGCTGATCAGACACATTCCACGTTTTTGTGATCTGTGAGTACAGTAATTTGATTGGTGGCCCCCTCCAAGAGATGTCTCCATTCTGTGAAGGTAGATTTTATAGCCAAGAGTTCTTTATTCCCTATGTCATAGTTTCTTTCAGCAGGTGACATCTGGCGGGAGTAGAAAGCACATGGATGTAACATCATCTTAGGTCCAGTCCGTTGAGAAAGTATTGCCCCAACAGCAGAATCAGAGGCATCTACCTCTATAGTGAATGGCAGTTCTGGTTGAGGGTGTACCAGAATTGAGGCAGATGTAAACAGAGTCTTTAACCTTGAAAATGCAGCATCAGCCTTGTCTGTTCACTTAAAAGTGGTCCCTTTATGGGTGAGTTCAGTGATTGGTGCAATTACTCGAGAGAAATTCTTAATGAAACGCCTATAAAAATTAGCAAACCCCACAAATCTCTGAATATCTTTTTCATTCTTGGGGATGGGCCAGTCCAATACAGCTTGTATTTTACTTGCATCCATACTTAAACCTTCTGGAGTTATTATATAGCCAAGGAATTGAATCTCTGTTTGTTCAAACTCACATTTTTCCAGTTTAAAGTAGAGTTGGTGGGCACGGAGGCATTCAAGAACAATGCAGACCTGTTTTCTGTGATCTTCAATATTATCAGAAAATATCAGTATATCGTCCAAGTATGCTACAACAAACTGATCCAGAAGGTCCCGTAATACATCATTGATTAGATGTTGAAAGGTTGCAGGGGCATTACAAAGCACAAACGGCATCACTAGATATTCATAATGTCCATACCTGGTTCTGAAAGCAGTTTTCCACTCATCACCAGATCTTATGAGAACGAGATTATAGGCCCCTCGTAAATCAAGTTTCGTACACATTTTAGCTGAACGTAGTCTTTCCAGAAGTTCAGGAATAAGAGGTAAGGGATAGCGGTTTTTTACAGTGATATAATTTATTTCTCTGTAATCAATGCAAGGCTGTAGACTGCCATCTTTCTTTTCTACAAAAAATATATGAGCACCTGCTGGGGAAGTAGATGGTCGAATAAAACCTTTGGCAAGATTTTCTTGAAGATATTCCCGGAGTACATTCAATTCAGGTTCAGAGAGAGAGTACCGTATTTGCTCGATTATAAGACGACCCTGATTATAAGACGACCCCCCAAACTTTGGATATTCCATTATGAAAAAAACCAAAAGCCTGAATATAAGACTACCCTATAGGAAAAAAGTTCAACTTGTATATATTCATATGTAAATTGCTTTTTTAATAAAAAATTATGATATCAAAAAATGTATTTCTAGTTTTTATTTCTTTTTATGTGCCAATGCTGCCTTTCTCTTTCCCTTGCCCCCATTTTTCTCTCTCTCCCCCCTCCCCTTGTCTGTCTCTTAACCCCCTCACTCCCCTTGTCTCTGTCTCTTTACCCCTTCCCTCCCCTTGTCTCTGTCTCTTAACCCCCTCACTCCCCTTGTCTCTGTCTCTTAACCCCTTCCCTCCCCTTGTCTCTGTCTCTTAACCCCCTCACTCCCCTTGTCTCTGTCTCTTAACCCCTTCCCTCCCCTTGTCTCTGTCTCTTAACCCCCTCCCTCCCCTTGACTCTGTCTCTGCCCCCCTCCCTCCCCCCTGTCTCTCTGTCCCCACTGTCTCTCTGTCCCCCTCCCTCCCTCCCCTTGTCTCTGTCTCTTAACCCCCTCACTCCCCTTGTCTCTGTCTCTTAACCCCTTCCCTCCCCTTGTCTCTGTCTCTTAACCCCCTCACTCCCCTTGTCTCTGTCTCTTAACCCCTTCCCTCCCCTTGTCTCTGTCTCTTAACCCCTTCCCTCCCCTTGTCTCTGTCTCTTAACCCCCTCACTCCCCTTGTCTCTGTCTCTTAACCCCTTCCATCCCCTTGTCTCTGTCTCTTAACCCCTTCCCTCCCCTTGTCTCTGTCTCTTAACCCCCTCCCTCCCCTTGACTCTGTCTCTGCCCCCCTCCCTCCCCCCTGTCTCTCTGTCCCCCCTGTCTCTCTGCCCCCCTCCCTCCCTCCCTCCCCCTGTCTCTCTGCCCCCCCTCCCTCCCTTCCCCTTACCTTGATCCCTGGTGGCTAGTGGGGGCAGCCGGGGGATGTCTGCACGATATTTGCAGACATCCTCCATGCTGCCCGACACGGCAGTCTATTATGACGGACAGCTGTCCGTCATAATAGTCTGCCGTGTTGGGCAGCATGGAGGATATCTGCACGTATTTTGCAGACATCCCCCAGCTGCCCGATTGTCCCTGGTGCCTAGTGGGGCAGCAGAGGAAGTCTGCGCGATGAGCGCAGACCTCCCCTGCTGCCGCCCGGCACGCTCGCCGGGACTTCTGTGACGAAAGCGGAAGTACCCGGCTTCTTCACAGAAGCCCCGGCGGTCGTGCCGGGTGGAAGCAGGGGAGTCTGCGCTCGTTGCGCAGACATCCCCTGCTGCTAGAGAGGGGGATCCAGGTCCCCTGCAGCTCTGCTGGGGACCTGGATCCATGTCTTATAATCTGACCTCAATTTGAGGTCAGATTATAAGAAGACCTCGATTATAAGATGAGGGGTAGTTTTCAGTCTTATAATCGAGCAAATACGGTATATATGGTCAAATGGGATAGCAGCTCCAGGTAGCAGTTCTATGGGGAAATCATAGGGCCTGTGAGGCGGAAGTTGATCAGCATTATTTTTGTCACAGACATCTGCAAAATTATGATACTGTGGAGGAAGCTGGGTAAGATCTGTAGCAACAAGTTCGTTAATTGCTGTAAAAGCAGGGGTTGTATTAGAAGCAGTGTTCCAAAGGGACACTGTCTAGTCAAAGCTCTAGTCTTCCAGTCAATCTGTGGGTTATGTACGGCAAGCCAGGGTATACCTAAAATCACTGAAAACTGTGTTGAGGAAATAAGTTGAAAAGAGATGGTCTCATGGTGATTTAATTCCAGAACCAGTTCTAAGGGTACAGTCTCATGTGTAACTGGTCCTGATGTTAGTGGAGAACCATCCACTGTTTCCATTAATACAGGTGAAGGTTTAAGTTTAGACTCAATTTCATTTCTTGCAACAAATTTAATGTCCATAAAGTTGCCTCCTGCTCCGGAGTCTATCATAGCGGAAGTTTAAATTTTTCTGCCCCAATATTGCAAGGTGATGGGTACCACTAGATGAGGTTGCCGAGTCATCATACCTTCTTCACCTTGTGCCAGAGAAAATAAGGGTTGTGTGACAGAATCTAGCTGGTCTGAAGTCTGGGGTTGGTGTTGGATCTGTGCACATTCAGCAGTCATTGCTATTGTTCTTTTAGGCTTGCTAGGGCAATTGATGGCATAAAGCCCTGCACTAACACAATAGAGACATAAATTGTGATTGCGTCGCCACTGTTTTTCTTCAGTGGACAGTGGCCCTCTTATTAGATCAACCTGCATTGAATCTGGTTCAGAGTCCACAGATAATTGAGGGGATTTAGCAGAAAGTCTTGAATGGAATGCAGGACTAGCACTCAATTTAAAAGAGCCTTGTCTTTCTAATCTTCTTTCTGAGAGTCTCCGATCTATACGTATAGCCAACTGCACAAAAGAATCAAATTCATCAGGAAGGTCAACACGAGCCAGTTCATCTTTTATAGCATCGGAAAGCCCCCTGCGAAAATGGAATCTCTGAGCTGATTGGTTCCAAGTAGTATCAGCAATCCACTGCCTGAATTCAGCAGCATATTCAGCCACAGAGTGCCTCCCTTGATGTAAGTTAAGGAGAGTAGCTTCTGCTGTTGCACAGCGATTGGGGTCATCAAAAATTATGCTCATAGCATCAATAAAGTGTCTTAAATTTTCAAAGACTGGACTATCCTGTTCCAGTAAAGGGGAGCCCCAGACAAGGGCTTCATCTTTTAATAGGGAAAAAATGAATCCCACCTTCTCTCTTTCAGATGGATATCTGTTGGGTAACATCATGAAGTGCAAACGGCATTGATTTAGAAAACCCCTGAATTTTCGGCGGTCACCTACAAACTTTTATGGAAGAGGCAAGCGGGCATCTTGTGCAGGGGCAGCAGTAGCATTAGCAGCAACTGCAGCAGCGGCCGCTGCAACATCATGTGCTCTGTAGCTGGTAAATTCATTGTGCATGGCACGAACTTCATTTTGTAGTTCAGCTACCTGATCTTTCAGCACTTGAATGGTTTGTGCCTGGGTCTGCACAGTTCTTGCATTAAATGCAATCTGCTGGGCTAATGCAGATTCTGATCCAGCGGTCTCCATGATAGGGCCAGATTATTCTGTAATGATACTGATGTTAGCAGGTTTGGAGTCCAGCAGCCAGATCAGCAAGGTCTTCTGCCAGAAGTAGCCACTCGTTACCCAGGTGGTTGAGCCCCTGAGCTTTGAGTGACAATCTGGTCTTTTAGCAGAGCTGTGAGGCTGGAACAAAGCGTATAAACATAGTCAGGACAGCCAAAGTCAGTGGGTAGGAGAAAGCAGAGTAGTGAGACAGTCCAAATCGGTAGCAGGTAAGTAACGATCAATAGAAAGCTTGAGATACTGCAGGCAGGAACCACAATAATCTGGCAAAGGTAGATTCACAGGAAGAGGCTTTTATAGGCTGAGAGTGAGCACATGACTTGACACAGGTGAGGAGAGTTGATGATAATAACAAGGCTTTGTATAAGCATTGTTCCTAGAACATAGGCTGAAATGTAAAAGACAGGCTGATGAACCGGTAAAGAATAGAGCTAGGAACATGGAAGTCAGAGTTCAAGTCCAGGCATGGACAGTTCCTGACACACATCAACCAGCAGGATTAGACAGGTATTGTGGGACACACTTTATATTTTGACCGGTAAAATGGTGTAGCCAAAGGCTGCAAGCTATGTACAAATAAGCCTGCGGGCTTACAGACCATCAATACTAAGTGTCCCAACTTTCTAGCAACAGCAAAACAGCGCAGAAACTGAGGGAATTAGATAAAGCCTTCCAATTACGCTAACAATTAGAGGACAGTGTACCTGTTTCGATTGTATTTCTAGGAGACTCTAAAACAGTAACAAATATGCAGACAAACACAAAGGAGCTGAATGTGGACAGTTAGCCACACTAAACCTAATAGCACCATTCATTTACTTGTTCTACTGCAACCTGTACAGGGAAGCAAACCAAAACTATACAGTCTGAGACAAGACTAACCCCACTGGAACAAAACTAGTGACTGCAACCCCAATAAAACCATCTCTACCTCTTTGAGAGGAAAGGGATTTTTCATAAATATGTATGTTTTCTTTATTGTATATACCGTATTTGCTCGATTATAAGACGACCCTGATTATAAGACAACCCCCCCAAATTTGTACATTCCTTTAGGAAAAAAACTAAAAGCCTGATTATAAGACTACCCTATAGGAAAAAAGTTTAACTTGTATATATGTAAATTGCTTTTTAATATTTAATAAAAAATTTATATTATACAAATGCATTTCTTGTTTTTATTTGCTTTCATGTGCCAATGCGGCCTCTCTCCCCCAGCTGTCTCTTTCCACCCCAGCGTTGTCTCTCTCTCCCCCCAAAACTTCTCTCTCTTGTCTCTATCTATCACCCCCTCCCCTTTTCTCTCTGTCCCCCTCTCTCCCCTTGTCTGTGTCTCCCCCCCTTGTCTGTCTGTGTCCTCCCCCTCCCCTTGTCTCTCTCTATCCCCCCTCCCCTTTTATCTCTGTCCCCCTCCCTCCCCTTGTCTGTGTCTCCCCCCACCCTTGTCTGTCTGTCTGTGTCCTCCCCAGGGCTCAGGGTCCTGCAGGAACGCCGTTCCCTTTGCTCCTGCAGTAGCGGATCTTGATTTGAGCAGCCGTGTTAAAAAAAAAAAAAAAATTTCAAAGTCCAATTCTCGCGAGACGAGAGATTTCGGCCGTTTCGCGGGCTTTTCTCTGCACGGAGGAGGTGTCCGTCCAGGGAAACGGAGCAGCAGCTACCAGGTAAGTGATGGGGAGGAGGGTGGTTCCTGGGCATCTGACTGGCACAATATTCCTGGGCTCTGACTGGCACAATATTCCTGGGCATCTGACTGGCATAATATTACTGGGCATCTGACTGGCATAATATTACTGGGCATCTGACTGGCACAATATTACTGGGCATCTGACTGGCATAATCATTCATAAGAAATTCTTATGAATGGGGCTCTCGTTCGGTTCATAGAAAGGCAATAGTACTACATGTTTTCTATAAGCCGAAAGTCTATAAACCGAACGACTTTCGGTTTATAGACTTTCGGCTTATGGAATACATGTAATCCTATGGCTATTCTATAAACCGAACGACTTTCTGTTTATAGAATAGCCATAGGATTACATGTATTACATAAGCCGAAAGTCTATAAACCGAACGTTCGGTTTATAGGCTGTCGGGATTTAACTATACAGAGACAGAGTCTCCATTCATAAAACTAGGGGTTCTGTTGTAAATTAGATACATCCCAGAGGGGGTATCCATCCTTGAACTACATATAGGGTTGAGGCTGAAGCCAGAAAGGGGAAGAAAGAGCTCCAAAAGTGTGAAGTGGTACTACTAAAATCACTAACCAACAAAGATAAAAAAAACTGGGTGCATCACTGCAACTACAGAGCCTCAAGTGTACAGTCTTACTAATTATATTGCCTTGCACGCAAAGAACTGTGAGTAAATTCGCTCCCAAGCTTACACAACAGAATTTAGTGATCCATGTGGAGTTAATAATAATCAGAGATTATACACAAAAGGATACTTGAGAGGGGAGGAAAAGCTCAACGTTTATAGAGTTATTTTACTTTCTATAAAATAAAGTGTTTGCTTTCTGGATGGTCACTTAGACTGGAGAGGGGACAAAAGAGCTTCCAGGGTGCCCAATTTTTCTACTTTGAATACCACGCGCTACGTCAGGGAGACAGCGGGAGCTTAGGGAGATTAATGCGTGGTTGCGAAGGTGGTGCAAGCAAGAGGGATTTGGGTTCTTGGAGCACTGGGCAGACTTTGCAGTCGGCTACAGACTCTTTGGACGGGATGGGTTGCACCTCAATGATGAGGGGGCTGCAGTATTAGGGGCGAGGATGGCTATAGGATTAGATGAGCTTTTAAACTAAGCTCTGGGGGGGAGGGTCAAGATCAAAAAGAAGCAATGGTAGCTAGAGTAGATTGGAAGGTGGGTCTAGCTATGGGAGAGGAGGAAAGCAGTGGTGGGGTTAACATAGACCAAAGGGAGGTCCATATAACTAAACCTGCACACATTAAGTGTTTGTCAACTAAACAGAAAATGGGTAGTAATCTCAAATGTCTTTTAGCAAATGCAAGAAGCTTGACAAACAAAATGGGTGAGCTGGAGATACTGGTAAGTGCTGAACAGTATGATTTAATCGGAATCACAGAAACGTGGTGGGATGAGACCCACGACTGGTCAGTTAATTTACAAGGTTACTCACTTTTTAGAAAGGACAGAGTAAATAGAAAAGGGGGAGGGATTTGTCTGTATGTAAATCCTAAATTAAATCCCAGTATTAAAGAAGGTGTACATGATGTAACTGGAACTGATGTGGAGACACTGTGGGTGGAGATTAGCTTAGACGCTAAAAAGAATCGCACATTACTTGTAGGTGTATGCTACAAGCCACCAAATATTAGCATTGATGGAGAAGATCAGCTTTTATTACAAATTGAAAAGGCTGCAAATATGAATGAAGTTCTAATCATGGGAGATTTTAATTACCCAGATATAGATTGGAAGTGTGGCACAACTAGTTAAGCTAGGGGCAGCAAATTTCTGAACCTGCTTAATAACAAATTTATGGCACAATTAGTAGACACCCCAACTAGTATGGATGCCTGTCTGGTTTTGGTAATAACAAACAATGAGGAGCTTATCTCAAACATCCAAATAAGAGAACACTTGGGGAATAGTGACCATAATATGGTGTCATTTGAGATTAATGCAAAAAAGCAAATTGGTAACTTCGCCACCAAAACACTTAATTTTAGAAGGGCTAACTTTGATGGACTAAGGGCATCGATTGAACATTTAGACTGGGAACGATTGTTTTCTGGACTAAACACAGAAGACAAGTGGAATGCCTTTAAGCATTTGGATTTGGGGGTCTGGGATTCTTTCTTGGAGAATTTCAATGGGAAAGCCTTATGGCAGGCCCCTGAGGTGTCCAACAGGGATCTCCATTTATATACCGACGCGGCAGGGTCTGTGGGTTTTGGTTCTATCCTGGGAAAGCAATGGTCCTCTGGGGTGTGGCCGTCGGAATGGCGGACATCTGGCTTGACGCGGAATTTGGCATTTCTGGAATTGTTCCCTATATTGGTGGCGTTGGAACTTTGGGGGTCGGCCCTGTGGGATCGCAGGGTCGTTTTCCACTGTGATAACATGGGGGTGGTTATGGCTATCAACAACTTGACGGCCTCCTCCCCTCCGGTGATTAGGCTATTGCTATTGCCTGGTGCTGCGGTGTCTTTGTCTTAACGTGACTTGTAGGGCTGTGCATATACCCGGAGTGCAGAATGTCATAACCGATGCCATTTCTCGTTCGCAGTGGCCGGAATTCAGGGCTGCGGCCCCTTGGGCGGACGAGGAGGGATCCCCCTGCCCTCAGGACCTGTGGGACCTTGGGCAGGACGAGTAGCGGAATGGGTTCAGGGGTCGGTATGCCATGCAACTTGGGAGAGGTATGGGAAGGCATGGGCGGAATGGGAGAATCTGGAGAGGTCCCATGGGGGTTTTCGGACCCTGGAGTATAGTATTCAGGGTCTGTTGTGGTTGTTATGGCATTGGGAGGCATCGGGGATATCCCCTGGAGCGGTTTCAGGAAAACTTGCAGGTTTGGCCTTTGGATTTAAGATCCGACGGGCCCCGGACATCACGAAGGACTTAGTGGTGCGCCAGGCCCTTAAGGGGTGGCGCAGGGGTAGGGTGAGTAGGGACTCTCGTAGGCCTGTGTCTGGGGCTCTTCTTTTGGGGCTCTTTCATACGTTGCCATCTGTTTGTTCATCTCCTGGTGAAGTGACACTGTTCAGGGTTGCCTTGGCTTTTGCCTTTTTTGGTGCTTTGCGGATTGGGGAATTGGTGAGCCCCTCAAAGACTAGACAAGGGGGACTTTTACGGCAGGACGTGCTGCGGGAGCCGGGGTCCCTGCGGTTTTTGATACGTCGTTCTAAGACCGATATGGAAGGGAAGGGTGCTTGGGTGGTTTTACAGGAGGTTAGGGGTTCGGTGGTATGCCCTGTGGCATGCTTGGATTCCTACCTTCTTATTCGCCCAGAGGCCTCCGGCTCTTTGCTACTGCACTTGGACGGGTCCCCATTGTCTCGCTTTCAGTTTTTGCGGGTATTTAAAAATCTTTGGATGCTATGGGGATTTCTAGTTCCGAATTTGGGGGGCACTCCTTTCGGATAGGGGCGGCTACAGAGGCCTCCAGAGTTGGTTTTTCGGCACGGGCGGTGCAGCGCATAGGGCGTTGGGAATCGCGCCGCTTTCA
Source organism: Pelodytes ibericus (assembly GCA_036172795.1). NCBI lineage: Eukaryota > Metazoa > Chordata > Amphibia > Anura > Pelodytidae > Pelodytes > Pelodytes ibericus. The sequence goes on along the minus strand of CM069866.1, from coordinate 45,672,503 downwards.
ATCGTATGTTCGCCCGGCTGGACTAATTGATTCTTCACCTTTCTTGCCCGTTTAGATCATGGCCCATATAAGATTTGGCTGATCGGCCATTCTTATATCTACTGGGCTCGACGGCGTGCAGCTGTCCGCCTGGGAGGGGAACGTATGGGTTTCTCTCCTTTACAAGCGGAGGTTCGATGGCTGGGGGCAAGAGGGATGAGGTGGATCCAATTCCTGCCCGAGGTGGTTCAGTTGGCTCGGCTGGTGGGTCCCCCGGATATAATGGTTATTCACCTAGGAGGTAATGATTTGGGCACGGCTCCGGTATTGGCATTAGGGGACGCTATCAGGCGGGATTTGGCCAGGTTGCAGGTCTTATTCCCAGATGTGGGTTTGGTTTGGTCTGAGGTCGTCCCTAGGAATTACTGGAGGTGTGCCCAAAATCAGAGGGCCCTGGAGCGTTCCCGGATTAAGTTGAATAAGAGGGTCTCCAAATTTGTATTGGGTATAGGGGGGATTACGGTCCGTCATAGGGTGTTTGAGAGGAATGCGGCTGTTTTCTTCCGCAGTGATGGGGTTCACCTGACTGATGTGGGTTTGGATCTTTTCAATTTGGCCTTGCAGGAGGCTCTGGAACAGGCCATGGCGTTGGTGGGTGGTCACCGCTGATTTAAGGGGGGTTAAACAGCGGTGTCTGTGGCGGGGTGGTCCTTGCCAATACTGTTATGAATGGAGGATCGAGTCAAAGGATGGACAGGGTGGCCCCTCTCCTAACCTCTCAGATATTAGAAGGATGGCTAATGGTCGTGCCCACCGAGCTAAATGTCGGCTGGTGGTTAGCATCAGGTTGGAAATAATGCTGGAATTAGTATGGACGAGGGGAGAGGAGTGTCCCTCTAGGGACTCCAGTTTAAAGGATGGTGATTTAATGTTTACAATTGGCAAGGACTATTTGGAGCTGTATGTTAATTATGTTTTGGTATGTTATTAAAGTATTTATATTTATATTTATATTTTACAGAGTTAATAAGTTATAAGAAATAGATGAATAAAGTGGAGAAGGTTTGGCATACAGTTCCTTCGGTTTTGTTAAATAAAGAAAGCTGTGGCCTATTTAACTCCATACATGTCTCGTGTCATTATTGGGAAAGGGTATGGGGTTTATAAGTAAGTAAGGAACATTCCCCTTTACATCATACAAGTTCCCCGGGAAACAGGCAAAGCCTAGGTGGGAGGGGGCATGTATGAGTGAGGGGTGTGAGTGGCACCTATGACAGTGCTGGGGGGGGAGTGGCTGTGGGTGGGGGTATTTAAGGACCCCTCCATCTTGGATTCAGCAGCCATTTTAATTTCAAACGGACACAGCAGGAAAAATCTCCCGCCCACCCTCCCTATTGTTTTGTATTGTACTATTCATGTCGTATTAACACCCCTTTTCTCTGTCACAGCAGGCGGGGTGGTCCTTGCCAATACTGTTATGAATGGAGGATCGAGTCAAAGGATGGACAGGGTGGCCCCTCTCCTAACCTCTCAGATATTAGAAGGATGGCTAATGGTCGTGCCCACCGAGCTAAATGTCGGCTGGTGGTTAGCATCAGGTTGGAAATAATGCTGGAATTAGTATGGACGAGGGGAGAGGGGTGTCCCTCTAGGGACTCCAGTTTAAAGGATGGTGATTTAATGTTTACAATTGGCAAGGACTATTTGGAGCTGTATGTTAATTATGTTTTGGTATGTTATTAAAGTATTTATATTTATATTTATATTTTACAGAGTTAATAAGTTATAAGAAATAGATGAATAAAGTGGAGAAGGTTTGGCATACAGTTCTTTCGGTTTTGTTAAATAAAGAAAGCTGTGGCCTATTTAACTCCATACATGTCTCGTGTCATTATTGGGAAAGGGTATGGGGTTTATAAGTAAGTAAGGAACATTCCCCTTTACATCATACAGGGGATTTTAGTTGCAGGGTTTTTTTTAAGGGATAGTGTCAAAATGATTAGATGAGAACAACACACTTAGACTACAGTGTAGTATTTCAAAGTAATTGAAAGTTGAACACAATGTGCTCCTAACAGGATTTTATTTTTATTTTTGGTATGGTAAAATTGAACAAGACCAGTATAATTAGATACTCTGGAGATATATTAAGACACAGTACTAATAGTTATATGGAAGATTTTGTCAGAAAGAGAATTATATTACATATATTGATGATCACGAAGTTTAAATTAGAAGCACAAATGAATAGAATCACTTTTTCTTTTCTTTTTTCCATTCTCTCTTTCCCTCCTTTTCCTTGTGGCAGGAAGAATAATAGCAAAATGTTAAATAGTTGGGGCTACACTCAGTCAAGGGCAAGCAATCAGACCAGGCATTGCAATAGTCGACGATAAAGGTTATCATCTCTGAGATAGAGATTGTATGACCTCCCAACACAGGGATGACTTCCCAGGGGTTGGGTTTTGGGAGGGGTTAAGTGTATGTTTTTTGTGAGTGCGCATCGGGGGTGGAGGGGTGAGGGGAAGGAGGGGAAGGCGCTATCACGTGTAGCATGAAGATTCTCACAGTTAATGCTCAAGGTATTAATTCCCCTCAAAAAAGTCAAATCATAATAAGTTACATTAAGAAAGAGAGGATTAATATATGTGCCGTACAGGAGACACACTGGAAGCAGGGAGATGGTGTCAGGATGAAATCTAAAGCTTTCCCAATGCTGCGTCTTTTAAAAACAATAAGAAAAGAGGAGTGGCAATTCTTTTTGCAGGGAAAACAACCCTGGAAATTTTGTACCAGGACATAGATACAGAGGGGCAGTATATTTTCGTTATTTGTAAGATTGAGAATAAAATCTATACAATCCTTAACAGTTATGTCCCCAATAAATGACAGATTAGATATATTCAGAAAATTCTAGCTAGAGACAGGATAAAAAAAGGCAAAGTTTTGATCATGGGGGACTTTAACTGTAGAAAAAGAAGAACTAGACCTACTAAATGTTCCGTTTACTGAAAGAGAGATAAAAAAAAAGCATAGATGGACAAAAAGCAAACAAGTCCCCTGGTCCGGATGGATTTTTCAACTGGTTCTATAGGATGTTGAGGGATAACTTAACAACAGATCTAACAGCAACATTTAACATGATTGCAAGTGAAGGAAAGAAGAACTATTACAGGCCAACATAGTAACAACCTCTAAGGAAGGTAAAAACCTGGGACTAGTGACAAATTATCACCCGATTTCACTATTGAACACAGACATCAAGCTATACTCGGCTGTACCAACAGAACGGATTAAATTGTCATAGCAGGCATTATCCATCCGGACCAGGTAGGCTTTGTGCCAGGAAGATCATCAGTAAATAATCTTATGCACCTGGTAGACACCTTGGATTTGGTAGACAGGAAGAAGACTCCCCACCTGACCCTGTCATTAGACGCCAAAAAGGAATTTGACAAGGTAGGGTGTATTTTTTTTTAAGGGGGACATTAAAGGCCTTTGATTTTAATGGGCAGATACTGGAATCATGGCCATATATGCCTACTGCTAGCGTAACAGGCAACCGTATCTGCTCGGAATGGTTTAAACTAACAAACGGTACCAGACAGGGCTGCTCTCTCCCTTGTTCTACTTGATTACTATCGAACCTCTGGCTATTGTGATAAAACAAAATGATAAAATTAGAGGCCTCCAAGTTAAAAATAAACAGATTAAACTAAATTTGTACACAGATGACATAATTATAACACCCAAAAATCCATAGAATCCATTAAAGAACTAATGTTAGAGCTGAACCAATTATCTGAAGTCTCAGGCTATAAGTTAAATAAAGAAAAATTAAATGTTCTAATGGCAAACAATATCTCGCCAGAAATAAGACTCAATTAACGGACCACTATGGTTTTATCTGGACCTCAGACCATATAACGAATCTAGGTATTAAAATCTGCTCAAACCCAAAATATATAGTTGAAAAAAAATGTTGCAAATGTTGCAGACAAACAGATAAAAAAAAATATTAAAGAGATGCAGAGATCTGGTGGGGTCTGATCTGGAAGAAGTGCAGTTTAATACAATTCCCAAATGGGAGGGCGATATAGGTACCAAGATACATAAAACGAAAGTAATACAGGCATTTAATAGAGTAGTAAGATCCGTTAGGTGTCTAAATATAGTTGAAACACAATATAAGTTGATAAACTGGATGTATATGGTACCCAGTTGACTTCATAAAATGTTCAGAACAATTTTGGAGGTGTGGGCAAAACAAAGGTGATACGTTGCACATATGATGGAATTGTAAACTAGTACATGGACTTTGGATAAGGCTGAAGCAGAAGCTCTTTGATCTTAGCAATATAAATGTTCCCTTAAAACCTGAGAGTTTTTTTGCTGCATCTGTATCTACCAGATTTGAAGCCTGAATACAGAGATTTTGTCCATTTCTTTTTTTTTTAAATCAAAGTTTTTATTTTTGAAATTTTTGAGCATATTGTCAAGCAAGATTCACATTATAACATTTTACACTCCTAAATCTGAATGTAAAAGTACTTAAGAAACAAACATAGTGAATTTCAAATAATCAAAAGTGCATGAAAGAGAAAAAATTGTGCAGTAAATATCTATATTTGAGTGGGAAATATCTACAGAAACAGATTATAGACTTTGGTATGTAGTGAATTTAAAAACTCTGGTCAACTGAGTGAATTTAAAAACTCTGGTCAACTGAGTCTTGGCCATATACAAAGTATAATACAAATGTTAAAGTTCAGTATCTTCTGCGGCCATTTAGGAGAAGAAATTAGAAAAATTAGAGGTGCTTCTAAAGGAAGAAGCACTGATAGCACAAGAGAGTGCTATCCAAAAATGGTCTGGAACCCTGGGGGGGGGGGGGGGGGGGAGAGAGAGCATGAGACCCTTCCAGAACATGCACTAGTGAGAGCCTAAACATTAGTATGTTCCCTTAGTAGCCGGGGCATGTGCTTTATGTCGCAGCTCTGTAGGGTGAGAACCTCGTTCAGTCGAGCTATCAGACGATGAATCCATGCCTTCCCTCAGCTGTCTATTGGGGAGTGATTGGGATGCGGTTGAGGCCTAGCAGGCTGTGAAAGTAACTCATTAATGTCCCTGTTCGGTTGGAGGTTTTGACAATCTCCCTTCTTAGAGCGTTGCCCCATATAATCAGCTAGTCTTTTTAGCTGGAGTTGCCATAAAGACATAAGCTGTCTTCCTGAGGAGCTCCCTCAAAGCACGTCTATCCAGGTCGACATCCAGCTCTGGCCCATATCCTTTGCTTTTTAATGGCCATAAAGATCTCCCTGGCTAGAAAATGGAAAAGTGTGCTGATCCCCTCTTGGGATGAGATTAAAAAACAGTTATCATTTCAATTAAAAATGGATTGAAAAATATCAAGGAGTTATTATAATATTATTATAAACAGGGGTGTGTAAAAAATGGAGTTACTGGATGCAAATGCTATTAAACAGTCCCTAGACCACGTGAATATGACCCTAGCATTTGAACTATGAGGTGTCAATGACAGGTTAGGTACACAATGAATACCCTTCCTCCACCGCCTAGCCACTGACTGATAGTGCACAATTGTAATGTCTTGTCTAGTGTATTATGTTGTATATTATATGCACATAATTTATTATGGTCAAATATTTTTTTAACAAGGCACTGACTCTTTAAAGTGAAAGTGTATATATATATATGTTAAGCTTCACAAAAAGTTCATTTTTGTATTGTATAGTGTTTAAATACTTTAATAAATTATATATTTTTAAAAAATTCACTTCAATTTCGTACAAAAAAGTTAAAAATATTTTCCAGACATCAACCAAAAGAAACACACAATACCAAGAGACAAGCATTGCCTTGCTTAAACCTGCAACAGATCAACCACAGCCACCCTGTTCTTGTCTCCAGACTACATACATTGATATACATATAGTTTCAGCCCATGAGGAATCCTGAAGAAGAAGTCACAGTCACCTGATCCTAATATCAAAATTTGATCCAGTCTCAATGCAGGATCTCCCAAACTACTGAACTAGGGTGCCCATTCAACTGTTTCAGTCCAACAATTCCAGCTTTCATTTGTAGCTGTGGCTTTTGATTGACTAGTAATCAATCCTTGTTACTTTTTAATTGCTTTTTAACAATCGTCCAATTTGTAACATTATGGGTCTGAAAGTTAATGACAATTTTTTTCTCTTGAGGCTGTATTCTTGGCAAGTTTAGATGTAATAATCTGCTACATGGACATTTTGGTATTTTTATATTACTCAATTTGTATAATTTATCCAACATTGTAACACAGAATTTCTCAAGTGGGGGGCAGGCCCACCATTTAGGCAGGATGTAAGTTTTAATGATATTAGTTCTTACCCACCAAGAAACATTAAGATTTTTCTAGTCTCCAGTTTTTTTTTGGTCTGGGTCAACAATGGGAGAAAATTTATCTGTTATTTTATCTGGATCTGCACATATTTAATTCCCAAGTAGGTCATATAATCAACTGCTTATATAAACCCATATTTATTTTTAGAATGGTTTTTATGCCAGCTGGTACCTTATTTGCCAAGATGACAGTTTTTTCCACATTCAATGTATAACATGAGAGACCTTATAGAATAAATTATTAAAACCGTCAGGACCTGGTGTTTTGTTTCACTTAAGTTTATCTATGGATCGACCAACCTCCTAGGCTAGGTTGAGGCCTTCTAGGATAGGCTGAGGGCAGCCGTAACTTACTCAAGTGATTTTTGTGGTTCATCAGAGAGGTTATGTAGATTTTGATAGTAATCCCGAAATGCAGTCCCAATCTTCTCTGGAGTTATCAACATCTCTTTCTTGATTACAGTTATTTGTTTCTTGGCTGCCTGTTTTTTCAATCTAGTAGTCATTGACCTATCTACCCTATTACCTCGATAATACGATCTAATTTTAAGACTAACTAGATTCTTATTAGCTCTTTCAATCAAATTATCATTAATCCGTTTTTCCACTTTAGCAATTTTATTTGAAGTTGATTGGGTAGGGCACTGTTTATTTAAACTGTTTAGTAAATCCAAAATTATGTTTAATTCCAATAAGCATTATTTTTATCCTGGGACCCTAGCTTAATCAAATGGTCCCTCACCAATGCATTAAAAGGTACACTATGTAGTGTGTGGTGATACTCTATTATTTCTATTCTCATCATAATACTTCTTTGTAACTTCCTTCAGTGTCTGCACATTCAGATTTTTACTTAGGATTCTATTATTCAATCTCATTTCTAGTCTACATCTTTGATATTCTCCAATTCCATCCTGACCATGTTATGGTCTGACCAGCTTATATCCTTAATTACAATTTTGACAAAAAAATGTGTTACTGCTCTATCCCAAAAAATCATATCCAACCTAGAATAAGTCAGGTGAGATTCGCAAACACACATGAAATCCTGCTTCCCTGGGTGGAAAACTCTCCAAAGGTCCAGTAAGGGAAAGGTCCAAATTTCATTCTCTCCTCCCCCACAGGACTTCTTATCCCAACCAACATTCAAGATACCGTTAAAGTCACCATCAGTAACAATATTCATTGTCTAATTCAGCCTATCTTCAGAAGAATTTTCTGAATATATTTTACCTGAGACTGATTGGGGACATTAGCAAAGGCATATACTTTATTATTTATTTTTCAGACTACGATTATAAGTCTCCCTTCAGGGCCTATAACTTGATGCAAGATGGAAAGGTCCAGGCCTTTAGAAAAAAGAATTGCCACCACACCCACGACCCTCTTGTCCAATAAGGAAGCACTCAGTATTATTGGAAACTCCCTAGATATAAACCTTACGTCATCCCCTTGTTTCTAATGAGTTTGCACGGATGCACATATATGTGCCTTTCTTTCTTAAGGAAGTTAAATATGATGTATCTTTTCTGCAGGGAATTTATTCCTTGCGCATTGACTGTAACTACTTTTAACTTACCCATAAGACTTGAACCAATATCCTCAAAAAAACTCTTCTACACCACAATACAAACAAGACATATCAAAACACATATAGCCCACATAAATTATCCAGATATAGGGGATTTCTTGGCCCTATTGGGAAGCCTTGCATTATCACTACCAGAGAAGCTAGTCTGCTATTAAAGCCCAGTAATAGAATTGGGCCAAAGTTGAGGCTGTATTAAATCGGCTCCACCAGTGTTTCCATTTTCACACACATTGGAATGAACGGGAAAAAGAAAAAGAAAGGACTATAGGAGACCCTGTATCATCTACTTAGTTGCACTTTACTCCCCAACCTATTAAAAATACCTAACTATGTAGTGAACATAAGTGCTCTTGTGAACAAATGTGCTCATGAATCACTTACCCCCACTTTTAATCTTATTACTATTTAAAAACTCTATCCATATCTGTCACACTATATAATATTCAATTCTTCTTATCTGGATTGGGTGTACTTTCACACCCACAAAGTTGCACACACCAATTACAGTTATTTATTTTAACTTCATGAAACATTATTGCTGGTAACATATTAATTATAATCTACATAATTGTGCTAATGTCACACATTCTATCTAAATTTGACACTACCTATTATTCCATTCCATTTAGCGTGAATTGAATGTGCTTTCACAACTGTGCATTAACATCTTTCAAAATTACACACTTTACAAATTACAGTTATTTACTTTGTGAAACATTATTACCTATTACTTATTGCATATAAATTATAATCCACTTATTTGTACTTATGTCACTTAACAAAAAAAGAAAAATCCCACTATCTAACATTTTGCACATATCCTTATTTAACATTTCCTACTCCCAAGTACAGGGATACCCCCCATGTATAAGTCTGATGGGTTGCTTGGGGGCTAAAAAGCCACATTTGGGAGGTGCGCATCTCAGTGTTCCAACTTGGAATATTGACATGTAGTCAACCTGCATCTATATCCTATTAGGATATCTTTGAAGCTCACCAATGTAATATACCCCAACCAAACCATTTAGTTTTAAAAGTAGACAGATCAGCCAATGTATACAAGTAGGAAAAACCCAGCTACTTTTTGATTCAAGTTTGAAATTTATTGCAGTTCTCTCTTTATTGAGTAAAGCACCATGTGACGTAGAGCTAAGTTAGTGCTGCTAGCGCTCCCCGTGCTTAGAGATAATGCAGGGCATTATCAGCATAAGCAGTTCTTACTGAGCTCTGTGTCACACAGAGATCATGATGCTCGGCTCCCCAAAGCAGACACCGTTCTGCTTCAAAAGGAGGGGGCGGACCTCGCACCCAGTGAGATCTGTCCCCTCCCAGGCTGCTCCCCAGCAGCCGTGTAGAGGCCTGGCAAGGGAAGATCATCTCCCCAGAGGTGTCCAAATTGTGGCCTGTTGCACCTGCGAGGTGGAGCCCATGTTTTGATTGGCAGTGGTGACCGCACCTCCACTGAAGTGCTGACTAGCAATGAATAGGAGTATAGATGAGCTCCACACCCTCAGCCCTAGAGACTACATTCAGACTCCTGGATGTCATGTGACATCCGAGCACTCTAAATAACACAGGACTGTGGGACTGCAGAACTAGATGTGTGAAAGCAGGATGTACAGACCATGCTGGCAGAGAAGCTCATAGTAATAAAAGTGTTGTTTTTAAAAATATATATATAAATCTGACCCTGTGTAATTATGTGTGTATGACACTGATTGTGTGACACTGTGATATTATGTGTGTGTGTGTATTTGAAACTGTGTGATTGTGTGTGTGTATATGTGCAGGGCTGGCTTTACGTGTTCAGGCACCCTGTGTGGGTCATGTCTGTCTCCTCTCCCTCCTAATTCCTGTCTCTTTCCTTTGCCTCAAAGTATATCTCTCTCCTTTCCGATGTTTGTCTCTTTTCTCTTCTTTGCCATGTCTGTCTCTCTCCAACCCCCCATTTTATGTCTCTCTTCCTTCCCATGTATGTCTTCCACTCCACCACCCACATGTCTGTCTCTCACCCCCATATCTGTTCTCTCTCCTCCTCCCCAAATCTGTTATTATCTCCTTCCTATATCTGTTTTCTCACCCTCATATCTGTTATCTATCCTCCTCTCCATATCAATTATCTCTCCATCCCCTCCCCATATCTCTCTCCCTCTCCTCTCCCATATCTCTTTGCCTCTCTTTCAATCTCCCCATATCTCTTTCCCTCTCCTTCATCTCCCCATAGCTGTCCTCTCTCCTCTTCCCATATATGTCCTCACCTCCTTCTCTCCCATATGTGTTCACTCTCTCCCTCCTCCCCATCTCTGTTCTCTCTCTCCCTCCTCCCCATCTCAGTTGTCTTTTTTCCCCCTCTTCCCTATCTTTGTTCCCTCTCTACCCCTCCTCCCCATCTATGTTCTCTCCCCCCTCCTCCCCATCTCTGTTCTCTCTCCCCTCCTCCCCATTTCTGTTCTCTCTCTCCCCATTTCTGTTCTCTCTCCCCCCCATTCCCATGTCAGTTGTTTCTCCCTTCCTCTGTTTTCTCTCTCCCCCTCCTCCCCAACTTTGTTCTCTCTTCCCCCTCCTCCCCATCTCTTTTCTCTCTCACCCTCCTCCCCATCTCTGTTCTCTCTCCTCCTCATCCCCATCTCTGCCCTCTCTCCCCCTCCTCCCCATGTCAGTTCTCTCTCCATTCCTCTGTTCTCTATCCCCTTCCTCCCCATCTCTGTTCTCTCTCCCTTCCTCTATTCTCTCCCCCTCCTCCCCATCTCTGTTCTCTTCCTCTCCTCCTCTGTTCTCTCCCTCCCATTCTTACTTGAAGAACGAGCAGCATAAGCTCCGTGTGTTAAGCACACACAGAGCTCAGTAAGTGCCTCCCCATGTTTAGTGATAATGCAGGACATCGGAATTACGATGCCCTGTATAATCACTAAGAGCAGGGAGCACGAGCAGCACTTACTGAACTCTGTGTGTGTTTAACACACATGCAAACCTTTTTTTTCTTTTGAAAGTTGTGCCCCCTGGGGTGTGTCCGGCCCTGTGTATGTGATACTGTGAGATTTTGTGTGTGTATCTGAAACTGTGTGATTGTGTGTATATGACACTGTGTGTATCTAAAACTGTGTGATTGTGTGTGGATATGACACTGTGTGTGTGTGTGTATCTGAAACGGTGTCATTGTGTGTGTATATGATTCTGCGTGTCTATCTGAAATTGTGTGTGGATTGTTTGACTGTGATTGTGTGTATATCTGAAACTGTGTGATTGTGTGTACGAGACACTGTGTGATTGTGTTTCTGTGTGTGTGTGTGTGTACGTATGTATGTATGTATGTATGTATATATATATCTATATATATCTATATATAGTGGAAATGGTTGTATACCAGTCCCATAGCATTTGCGTCATAATACCAGCCCCATGACATTAGTTTCTTGTTCATAAAAGGGAAAACCATGCATTTTAAAGCACATTTTAAGAGTGTATTATTTATAGATAAGGTTGATATATACCCCATGCACAGGGCAATACATTTTTTTAAATACTGTTTGTAGGGAGGTGGATGGTTCAGACCAGACGGTGTACACACATACAAAAAAACATACACTTACACAGGCATACTTACAGAAATAAATAAACTTACACAGGCACACTTACAGACACACAGTAACACTTACACAGGCACACTTACAGACACACAGTTACACTTACACAAGCACACTTACAGACACACAGGCACACTTACAGACATACAGTTACACTTACACAGGCACACTTACAGACACACAGTTACACTTACACAGGCACACTTACAGACACACAGTTACACTTACAGAGACACAGTTACACTTACACATGCAGACACGCAGTTACACTCGCACAGTCACACACAGTTACACATGCATATTGTCACACAGATACACTAACACACTCTTAAAGCGACCGTCGCAGCCAGATTCTTAAAGCCCTCCTAGGGCCTTCCTATAGTACAACACATAGACACTCCGGCAATTTATAGATCTGGACACCACTTATCGTGCACCTGCAGGTCCGGTGCAAGACTTTTTGCAGCCATAGGTAAACTAATATTTTGCCGCCCCTTGCTGATCCTACCCTCAGTAATTTACACAAACAGTAACATATACATATGAAGGCACATGTGCACACACAGTAACACATGCAATAGCACATGCAGCCACACATTCACAAACAGTCACACATGCAATGTGAGCCTCTCTTTTGCACCACCTGCTCCATGCCATGCATGTCTGTCTCGCTCTCTACACCATCCCTGTCTGTCTCACTCTCCCTCTATGCCAACCCTGTCTGTCTCATTGTCCCTCTATTCCAACCCTGTCTGTCTCACTCTTCTCATGCCATCAGTGTCTGTCTCGCTCTTCCCATGCCATCAGTGTCTGTCTCACTCTCCCCATGCCATTTATCTGTCTGTTTACACCTTTTGTCTTTCTCCTCTCTACCATTATCTTCTCCTTTTTTGTAACTCTCCCCCATGTTTGTCTTTTCCACTCCTCTCTCTCTCTGTCTCTCTCAGTCCCCCAATCCCATGCCTTGTGTCTCTCTCCCTCACTCCCCACCACCCCTTGTCTGGCATCTCTCCCCTCCCATGCCTTGTGTCTCTTTTTCTCCCTCCCCCATGCCTCGTGCCTCTTTTTTTCCCTCCCAATGTATGGTGTCTTTTTTTTCTTCCCTCCCAATGCCTGGTGTCATGTTTTCCCCCTCTTTTTTGCCTCCCAATGCCTGGTATCACTTCCCCTCACCCTCCCTCCCTCCATCACAATGCCTGGTGTCACCCCCTCCTCCCAATGGTGTCACTTTTTTTCCCCTTCCCAATGCCTGGTATAACTTTTTTCCCCCTCCCAGTGCCTGGTGTCACTCCTCCCGTCTCACAATGCATGGTGTAACTTTTTCCCCAATACTCCCTCCCAATGCCTGGTGTCACTTTTCCCCCCTGCCTCCTGATGCCTGGTATCAGTCCCCCTCCCCTCCTTCCCTTCCTCCAAATTCCCTCTACTCCAACCCTGCCTGTCTCGCTTTTCTGATGCATTCAGAGTCTGTCTCGCTCTCCCCATGCCATTCATGTTTGTTTCCACCTTTTGTCTTTCTCCTCTCTACCATTATTTTCTCCTCTTTTGTACCTCTCCACCATGTTTGTCTTTTCCAGTCCTCTCTCTCTGTCTCTCTCATATATATACATTTAGGCCTGCCAGTAAAATACCGGGTGGGTGGCAACCCTATCTGCTGGACCTATTTCTATGGCCTGCCTTTTTGCTGTAAAGACTACAAAATTAAGGTAAGAGACATTAAAACAGTTGTCTACCTTTAGTGGAATTGAGCAAAAAAGAAATAGCAGCTAGGGAAGAGCATAACAATTCACTACTTTGACTGGTAGAGTCTTGCATTGACATATATTTTTCCATTCATTGAATTTATTTGCTAGGTCTTTCAAAAATGGTGTGATATTTTCTGTGATTATTTTCTGGGGGTTGTTTGATATTTTTATGCCCAAATACTCTATGCAATCTGATTTCCATTGGAGGCAATATTTCTCTTTTAACACTACCAAATCTTCTTTATCTATACCACATACCAATGCTTGGCATTTCCCTGTATTAAATTTATAGCCAGAGATAGCAGCAAAATGTTCTATTTCTATCATCAAGGCTTCAACAGACCCAATGGGATTTTCCATTGTCAATAGTATATCGTCTGCAAATAATGATATCTTCAACTCTTCTTTTTGGTATTTAACTCCCTGATATACTTGCTATTCCTAATACTATATGCTAAGGGTTCTAATGAGATAATATACAATAAAGAGGCTAATGGGTAACCCTGGCGGGTGCCATTAAAAATATCAAACCAGCGGGAGGTGTTTCCTGAGCCTGTAATTCTTGGACTTGGATTTCTGTATAGATCCCATAATGCCTCTAAGAAGGAACCTTCAAAGCCAAATGATTCTAATACCTCTCTGAGATGGATCCAGCTGACCCTATTGAAGGTTTTCTCGGCATCCGACAGGAGCAGCATGGATCCACCCTGAGATCAAGCCTAAAATAACATATCCAGATTTCATATAATGTTATCCGATGCAGAGTGAGAGGAGACAAACCCCGACTGGTCTATATGCATCAGTCGAGGGATTATCTTTTTTAATTTGTTTGCCAGAACTGTCAAGTACAGCTTAACATCAGTATTAATACGTGAGATAGGTCGACAATTTTTTATTTCCATTTTATCCTTACCCTCTTTTAGAATTGGGCTAATATTTGCTTTAAGCATTTCTTTGAGTATCTCTTTTTTTGTTTTTTATTTCTTCAAATAATCTTAACAGGGCAAAATATGTTCTTCAAATTCCTTGTAAAATAAGTTAGAATAACCGTCTGGTCCAGGCGCCTTATTTCTTTTTAGATTCCCTATTGTTTCTTTTATTTCTGTTAATGTAAAGGGAGTATTCAAGAGGCCACGTTCTTCTGTCGTTAATTTCAGGAGTTCTAAGCTACTCAGATAATTACGTATTTTCATTCTGTTCCCTCTAATATATTTATGTTTTTTATTTTTATCTAAATGGTATAACTCCTATCTAAATGGTATAACTCCTGGTAAAATTCTCCAAATGCATTCCCTATTGTATTCAGGTCTAACAACGTTTTACCCTGGTATATAATTGTATTCATCTCATCTTCTGTTTTTTAAGTAAACCTGAAAGGAGCTTATCCGCTTTATTTCCCCTTAAATACCATTTTTGTTTAAAGAAGAGTACGTTTTTATTTGTCCTGTCAATTATTGATGGAGCAGAGAGGCTCAAATATGATAGACAACCTATTTATCCCTCAAAAAAACAGTAACCCAATAGTAGCAGACCTGGACTATATGTGGAAGAAAATAAGGAAAAAATATATACCCCTTTATAATGTAAATGTTTTGTCAATGGACGCAGTTGAAAACCATATTCAAGATCTAAATTTAAAAACCTGGAAAGAGATTGGGATTACCTCAATAAGCCAGATATGAGAAATGAGAAAATCATCATGCCCTTTTCCGATATAATGACCAAATATGAATCACGGGCAAGACACATATTTAAGATTAAACATTTTTTCAAAAAATAAATTACCCCTTATTCACAAAGGGAAAACCCAGATATGGATGACTTTTTTAAAGCTGCATGGAAAAAAAGTGGGGTAAAAGATGTTATTTAGCTCTGGACTGTGTGGAGATCCTTGACAAACTACCAATTATCAAAAAATGGAAAGAAGAGTTAAACTTCTCCTGGTCAGAAAAGGACTGGAATAATGCTAATAAATTGACAAGGTCCTTCACACACTCACTAAATATCATCTAAGTATATTATAAAACAGTATATAGATGGCATTTATCGCCCGTAAGGTTAAAAAAATATATATTTTAACTACAATGATAATTGTTGAAGATGTTTAAATACAAAGGGGACATTATTCCACCTATGGTTGGAATGCCACTTTGTAGTGGAATTTTGGAATGATGTGTCTCTGCTGATATCATTGACATCGGGATTAGAAATTACATGTGAACCCTCTCTAATTTTATTCCACATAGGCACGGAAAAATGGGACCTAGATAAGAGAACCTTTATACTTCAGTGGGTCTTAGCAACCAAGTTAGTAATCACAATAACATGGACAATGCCGGGAAAAAGGATATTATTGTAGCAACGCAGATAAAAGGGAAAATTATTATAGAATCTCGTCATCATGGCTAGACAGGACTAATTAAAATAAACAAGGTTTAGGGGTAGTATGAATGTTGTATGAATGACATAAGCATGTAGTATGGTAGGGTAGTAGTATGAATTTAATACAAGTGTAGTATAAATAGATAGAGGTATGTTAGACACCAGAGATAGACAAGGAGAGATGGCCCTGAGTGTAAGTATCTTATTAGGACCATTGAACTATAAATGCACCTAAGAAGAATTATGTAGATATTTTTTGGGTCCTGTAAGGCCTCACCCAGTTTGCAGACTCATCCAAGCTGTTCCAGTGATCTCAGTATACGTTTGCTTTGCTCGCTAGTTTATTTCCTATGCTCGCTCCTGCTTTTGCTTTTCTCTGTCTTGATTATTACCTATGCTCATTCCTACCTTTGTTTTGCATACCTTTACCTTGTCCATCTCTCTCTAGCTTGGCCACAGAGTGGCGCTCCCACAAAGTGGTAACCCTTCCTTTGCTCGGCCACATAGTGGTATCCCCCACAGTGTGGCACCCCTCTCTAGCTCAGCCACATAGTGGTATCCCCCACAGATTGGCACCCCTCTCTAGCTTGGCCACATAGTGGTATCCCCCACAGAGTGGCAAACCCTTCCCTTGCTTGGCCACCAACTGGTACTCCCCCAGTTGGCACCTTCCCAATCCGGCTACAGTACGGATCCTGCCCTGTTCGAGAGTAGCCCCTACCTGTGAGCACTCCGTGACATATGACCAGGGAATCTTTACATGTGATAACTTCTGTTCCCTTAAGCAAGTTATCCAGAAAAGCAGTAGTGCTGGTCGCCTCCGGAGGTTGCTCATGAAATTGTAGGCTAAGTCTGCTCTTACGCCCTGTTTCCTGATTCCCTGTATTATCTCAGCCCTGTCTTATATCTGTTATACTCTCATGTTCCTGTTACTTTAGTTTCTGCTCTGATCCATTTCTGGTTTTCTTTCTCTCTGTTATTCTATTGCTCCTTTCCAGGTTTTCTTAGTTTCCTCAGGTAATTTATCTGTTTGTATGTCTGTGTATTGTTATTTGTTTGCTATTCAGTTTTAGTGTAGGGACTTGCCTTATTGTAAGGTACCTTGACGTGGTTAGCAAGCTTAATGTTATCAAATCCTTACTGTTTAATATAAGAGTGTTAGATCAGTTCCTGCAGGTTTGTTTGTGTGTATATATATATATATATATATATTTATATATATATATATATATTTATTTATATATATATATATATATATATATATATATTCATATATATATATATATATTCCCTTATCCTCTCTCCCTGAAGCACCTGAGGATCCCAGTTCCTCTCCCCTAACCCCATGTCCAGCTTGGTTCCCCTTATGAAGCGTCGGAGGATCCTGGCTCCTCACTCCATCCCTTTTGTTCCTATAGCCCTTGCCCTGTCTTCTGTATGTTGGTCTGTGTTATATATTTGTATCTCTGTATATCTCCTTAGTTATTGCTTATCCTTTGCCTTTCCTTTTATTCTTTAGTTCTCCCTTTGCACCTTGCTCTGTCCTGCAGCCCTGCACTATGTATTTCTTCTCTGCTCTGCCTCAGTTCCTTTGTACTTGTTTTGCTCTGCTTGGCTCACCTCTTTGCTTTATCCTGCTACATCCTGCTAACCTGTTATAGTTATACTCCATGCTTGCTGCAGGATGTTTGCAGGATCACTTCAGTTACACCTAGGCATCACTGGATTCCACGGCTGCATCACAGGGCCTGGGAACGTGGCTGCATAAACTTGGGGGTCTCAAACCACTGAGGGATTGCAGTTACCAAGCACCAGGCCCTGTGTCTCCATTTCCAGCATATTTAACTCCTGCATCGGGCGCTCAGGGTCCCATAACCTCCTGAACCCCTCCCTGACATATGTCTTCTAGTCAGGGGCCTGACAGGTCCCTTGATGTATTGTTAAACTGCTGGATGGCAACTTGACTTACTTCTGTTTGCTGTGAATCTGACAAGGCAAGGGTTCTTAGCATTATTGTCTCCATGTACCTTTTACGTTGCACTTTATGCCTTATACTCACAATATAAATGTATTTATTTCTTGTTATACTATATTTGATATAGATACTCACTTTGTAAGCAGGAAAAAAAAGTGCAATCACAACCAAAATTTCAGCTGTCAGGGAAAGTTGCTGAAAATTGGAGCAGATTCAAGCAAAGGTTTGAGTTATATCTTTCTGCCATAGATGCTGACAGAAAAAGTGACAAAATAAAAGCTTCCCTGCTTCTGGATGAGTTGGTGAAGAAGCACTGGATTTGGTTTGATAGTCATAGGACTTTCCTAGACATAAAATTAGACCATGGACTAATAATGTGGGAAAACAAACATAAAATAGCAGATTATATTGGCTAGATGGTTCTAGATGGGGATAAACTATCATCACTGTAAAATGTTAAGAGTTAAACTGGCTGATGCTTGCCTCCAGGTGCACTCTCCACCTAGTGTGTTTAGTGCATAAACACTTCTCTAGAAAGCTCCCTCCCTACCTGAGCAGCATGCTCACTCTTACTCGCTGCACATCCTACCATCTCAGATCCTGCACCAGCCACTAGCGATCACTCACTTCAAAAAGGAAGCAGGTTGAGGTGTGGAATAGCCTTCCTGATTCTGCCAAATCATCCTCTAGTCTAAAATCCCTGAAAATGTCTCAAAACAGAATGTACCTGTTATTAGTTTACAAACTCATATATATACTGTACATGCTGTTCTCTTTTTTTGTATTACCTTGTATGTCCTTATTTCCAACTTGTATAAATATATCTATTTATGTATTCTTTTAATCTACTGTAACTCCATTCTGGACTGGGTCACCAGGACATACTTGAAATGAGAGAAATCTCAATGTATTTTTCCTGGTAAAACACTTTCTAAAATAAAATAAATAAATACAAATAAATATATGTGTGTGTGTGTGTATACCTATATACATACACACCTTAACATACACATAACATAAATGTTATATTATATCATTTATTATGAAACCTTGGGAGATGTCATATTTAATAATATATTCATATTATAATACACATACAGTTATTACCAGACATCTCTTCTATTACCAGACAAGCGGTTTCGGGAAATTAACCCCTCTATTATCAGACACAAGCAGTTTCAGACTAAAGCAGTTTCAGAGAATTAACCCCTCTATTACCATCCATTACACACACACAAACAGTGGGTTTCTTACCTGATGGGTTTCCTTACGCTGATATGGAAGGGTGACTCCAATCAGGAGAAGCTTTTGAACTTTCCTTAAATAAGGAATGTTTATTTCTTATATATAAATCCATACTGAAATTTTAATTTTATTTTCTTATAATACCATTCAATCTTATGCATATATACAAGCAGAAGGGATATTACGTATACAAATATGTCCATCGTATAGATAATTACATGCAGTATACATACCAATATACAGAAACTAGCACAAATCAGAATCTTCACAGTAGGTCAAATAAGATCAAAAGAAAGTGAAAGGTACAGCAAAAACTATAGCTAGTCTGCCAAGGGAGGGGGACCAAGGGTTTAGATAGAGAAAAAGAAAGGAGACAAATCATACATCCTATTTTGATCTATACTCACAGGTATCCTTATTATTTCTTGCAAACCACTGGGACCAGATCATATTGTAAAATTCTTCTGAATAGCTATTTTTCTTATAAAAGTATTTTTCAGCAAGGGCCTGTAGGTCAATCTGGTATTCTATCTCAGCCCATGTATGGATGTCATGTTTCCTCCAATATCTGGCAAAAGAAGTTTCAAAAGCCAGAAATATATAAATACATATATATATATAATATTTGGTGGGGTTATCTACCAGTTAAGTCCCACCAGTTAAGTTGAATGCCTCTGTGCTTGAGGCAATGCCAGCATATCAAAAAATGGAACAAGTATGAGGAAGATGGGGCTAAAGAGAATATTGCACAAGCAGCAACTTGTCTAGCAGCTATCCAAAGTACTGCAACAAAATACGTATACAAGAAACACAAAAGGTGACAGTGTGCTATATGTGCTGTAAAGTGACAGTGCAGTAAATCAACTGTGCAAACGAATGCAAGATATACCCAGTGAAACAAATAAAGGTATATTGGTGGTACAAATATAGGTTGATAAAACACGAAGCACTCACATATAGTCCCTATAGGTGGGACAAGACAAAATATAAGTGGCAGCTTCTTTATCCTGGATTGATTCAACCTCCAAGGAATAAAAGATGATATTAGTTGGTAAAAATGAAATTTAATATAAAGTGCATATAGTATCTTACACTTAAAATCAGGAACATCAGCAAGGGATCACAAACTGGAACAAAGAAGTAAAAGGATCTGGTTCAAGTCTCAAATGAGTGATCAAGCAACACAACACAAACTAAAGAATTTCTTATGAATGGGGACTCTAGTTCGGTTTATAGAAAGCCAATAGTATTACATGTATTCCATAAGCCAAAAGTCTATAAACCGAGAGACATTCTGTTTATAGACTTTCTTTTTATAGAATAGCAACAGCATTAAATGTATTCTATAAAACGAAAGTCTATAAACAGAATGTCTTTCGGTTTATAGACTTTCGGTTTATGGAATACATGTAATGTATTGCTATTCTATAAACCTAAATAGAGTCCCCATTCATAAGAATAGGTCAATTCACTTATTCTTATGAATGGGGACTCTATTTCAGTTTATCGAATAGCAATAGCATTACATGTATTACATCTGAGAGTCAAATAGAACCTAATTCTAATTGTTTTGGGTGCTAAATAGTACAGTATTTTTAATTTGTATGTATTTTATTTTTTTGAAGATATTTCCCTATCCATATTTGTTTGCAGGGCACTTGTCCTACTCTTACCCACATTTTAATTCCTTCTGCAGCCCTCTAGCCCTTTCCATTACTATTTTAGTGGCCAAAAGTCCGTGTCCCCATTGACTTCAATAGGGTTCGGGTTCGGGGTCAAGTCCGGGGTCAAGTTCGAGCACGGACCCGGACTTTTTCCAAAGTTCGCTCGAACTTCTCGAACCCGAACATCCAGGTGTCCGCTCAACTCTATCCATAAGTAATCCAGATCAAAATGGGTTGGAGATTAAAGCAGAACTGTTTAAGGCAATTCCTGGTCCAAAGGAAAATAGAGGTCTAGGAAAGACTTGCTGGTTGAATGCTGAGCTTTAATTGGGGGCTAAGGAGGTGATTTCCCACAACGGACAGAGGGTCTACTTCGTCCGGTAGACGGTCCGTTACAGTAATATCTAATCTCCAGAGATTATCTAAGATTCTCATTCTTAAAGTCTAAGCTAGAATACATGCATTGTCATTTACCGGACAGATTAAGAAATAGCCACCTTGAGTATTTATATGATTTAGTAATATTACCTTACCTAAGCAGAGTAAATGCTGGTAATTTTTAGTTAATTATGGGGTACTATCAGTAACTATGTTAACTGCTAATCATTACCAATGTAGGTTATCTAAATAAAATGCATGGCCATCTTATGGTCAGAAATATAACTGCATAATAAATAATACTACATGCATGTTGATACTTCTACAGAGTTGCATAATTCATGTTTTATTTTATTCACCTCTGTTATAAGTCATACATGTGAATTATAATTAGCATCTACTGATATTGCATTTTGTTGTTACGTTATTTTGTTTATCATTTGATCTTTATTTTATTTTCAATAAATTAATTATTATTTAATTAATAATTGTTGCATTGTATTTACTTTTGTAAAAACGTCATACAAACTCTCTATATACATCACAAATTCTTTATATGGGTATTTTTAGTCTGAACCATATCTATGAAACATCAATTTTTCATATGTTTAATGACTCATAATTAATAACCCATATTCATATATTTATGGTTATTAATATCCAACAGTACCTAAAGCTTCACCAATCTATTTTTGGGGAGCTGGGAGGAGGGCATTGTGAGTCCCCATCACTACCCCGGAAATGTGCTTCTTTTCAAGCGCTATATTGACTATCTCTTCATTTTGTGGAGGGGAACCTCTACTCTTTGAGAAATTTTTTGGAAAGAAAATACTGTATTTAATCACAATAGTGAATAACACAAGTACTCCTTTTATCTTTGTCTCTGTCGATGCTGAAAAAGCATTTGATAGAGTCAACTGGAGATATATGCTTGAGGTTATGTCTGCTTTTGGTATACAGGGATTATTCAAAATTATGATTCTTTCCATGTATTCGGAGCCTATGGCTAAAATTTATGGCAATGGTCTGAACTCGCGGTGGTTCCCAATTAAAAACAGTCCCAGGCAGGGCTGCCCATTGGCGCCCCTCCTTTACAATCTTACTATGGAACCCTTAGCATCATACACCAGACAAACACAACCTATTTCTGAGATAGATTGTGGAAACCAACATAAAAATATACTGCTTTACGTCGACGATGTTATATTAACTCTCTCACATCTGGAACATTCTCTGCCAGAAGTATTGCGATGTGTGGAGGAATTCAGTTCTTTTGCAAATTACAAGATTAATCTTTCCAAGACACAAGTTATCTATAAAAATATTTCTCAGAATCAGGACACATTACTTAAGCAGACTTACCATTTTAATTGGTCAAATGAGACAATTAATTATCTGGGCATCGGAATTAAATTTTATATAAAAACTATAGTAAAACACAACTATCTTAGATTGCATAAAGAATTTGAAGATAAGGTAAAGACTTGGAGGAAAATCCAAATCTCCTGGATGGGCAGGATTAACCTGGTTAAGGCATATTTGCTCCCTAAGCTGGAATACTTGTTACTTACTATCCCACTGAGAGTCCCAAGGAAGCTTATCTCTATTTTTCATAAGTTTTTTATCGCATATGTTTGGGCAGGCAAGAAGCCCAGAATTCAATTCCATATTATGTCAAAATCTATGTCTCAGGGTGGACTGTTCTTCCCTAACATATACCACATACATGACTTGATAATGTTTTCCGATTTTCTCTTATGAGGTAATAAGAAATCATAGAACAAAAGTTGGTACCAATATGAAAGGGAAGTATATGGAAACATAGACCCCTTTCTCCTTTTTTAGCTGGACAAACAAAAATTTGGAACCTTAAAAATTGTAAATCCTGTAATACATAATGTGTTTTTAACTATTGGCCCAATTAAAACTACATTTTTTTTGATACCCAAATAACTCCTCGGGCCTCTATTAGTGTTTTGAAGCTCTCTATAAAGGATTTAAATGTAGACAATTGGTATAAATCTGGATTAGAGAAGATTGGGGATGTATTTTGCGATCTAAATGGACTTTTCTTCTCGGATTTTCAACAAAAATATAACCTACCAACGAAAGAACTTTTTTCTTACATTCGAATAAAAGATTTCCTCAAAATGTATCCAACTTAAACTAGACTCCCCCTTAGAGAAAATTATGTATGGCTCACATCAAAAGATATCTTCCCTAATTTTGAAAGCATCGCAAGAACTAGAATTGGGGAACGAGAAATTTGACACAATAATAAAATGGGAAACCGACCTGAGGAAAACCTATCAAATACAAACCTGGTATAGAGCAGTCGACTTGATGAAAAAATCAATTCACTGCATTTCCCTACAAGAACTATACATGAAGGTACTACATAGATGGTACTGGGTTCCATCAAGACTTGCTAAATACCAACTGAATACATCTCCACTTTTTTGGAGATGCAATAAAGAAACTGGTAATATTAAACTTATTTGGTGGGGAGGGGAAGGGATGACATAGATACGTGGCTACGTTTCGTGGGGTTTTTGTTTGGTCTCTGGAGGATTCCACTCTGAAAAACAGGCTGAGCTGTTTTCTGAGAAACTGCTGATAATGTTATTGTGAGCTACTATAACGGGAGTTGCTACAACCCAGGAGCTTCGAGGAACTTGATTTATACCAAGAGGAAATTCTCTGCCGAAATGTTTTAGGCTGCCTGCCTTTCGTAAGGAATGCGGAGAGATACTGTTTACTGAAGGCAAACACGCACCATCTGTACGGCAGTAGAAACCAACAGGACAGTTAGGAGAGGCTGCAGAAGTGAATGTGGAGACTTGCCAAGAGCTAACCTGGAGGAATCTGTGAAGTCTTCAAAGCTAAGTCTCACTAAATTGTATATACTGTATATACTGACGGCTCTCAACACTGCATATACTCAGCTTACTACTGCCGTAATACAGCTCTTGATAGCTCCTGTACGTTGAAACTACCTGTGTTCTGTTACCATTTGAGACTTTCTGCTGCTATATAAATCACAGGTCAAGGCTGGCGTTTGGCTGACAGGAACTAAATTAAAGACATATACTATCCAAATCTTGGAATCCCACAAGATTTGTAACGGACGCTGTTTAAGCTTTGTTACTGTGATATATGAGACTGACCTTTCACTCTATAAACAGACTGTTATTGCTGGCTGCATTTGGGGACCTGAATCTGCAAACAACCCTCTGCATCAAAACGCACATACTTGTGATTTGATAAGGATCTATTTAGAAGATTACTGCTGTTACATTCTTTAAACTGGCAGATTTTTAAACTCCTAAACTTTGAAATAAGCTGGGTGAATACCTACAGCCTTTGCATGTGGAATCAAAGGGAATATAATTACCAAAGGCTGTTTTGAGTCTATTGATGCTCTACAACTGCAGCTTACGACTGTCGCCAGATTGTCAGAAACTGAAAAGCTTTTAAACACCGAAATATAGTATCTGTACGTTGAAATTCTATGACCTTTGAACTGTATGCTGTCAAGATTCGCTATTAAGAATATGAGATTTGCCTTTTTCTCTACAAGCAGTTAGGCATAGATGTACATATTGGTACTAATAACTTTTCTGCATATTTGTGTCATAATAAGGATCTATAGAGTAACGATATCCCTTTTGAAATACTTGAGTCTGTAAGCCTTATACTTCGAAATAAACAGGGGAACCTACTAAGGAACTGTACTGCAAGACTATTGTAGCAAAAACGGTTAACTGATTAAGAGGGTAAGAAGACCAGTGAGTTAGAACTTAGAGGCTCCTAAACTTTTTGAGTTGTCATATAAGGGAACATTGGAGACCCTTAAATCTCATATAGGACCGTGTATACCGACACTTATCTAACTTTAGGGCCAATAAACGGCCTTAAGGTCCGGACTCTATGAGAAGGAAACTGTAAACTAAACCTGGTCTGGGAAGTAAGCGGTTTTTCCTTGAATTAGCCTTCAAACTTGAACTACCCTGAAGAATTCTGTGTCTCTTTAAGCCCTGAACCAAACTGTATACTTTGAAGATCCTCTAAATAACTGCTAACTAAGAAAAATAATAGAAAGTGTATATGCCCTCTGACTTTATCAAGACTTGGTTAGGAATATATAATACAAGTTAATATCCCTAACTCTGGCCTGGGACAAAGTACCTGACAAAATGGCGTCAAAGAAGTCAGCTGAAGCCAAACAAATTTCTAAAAAGAAACAGGATAAGAAACCAGAGAAACGATTATCAGGCTTCTTTACTCCACAAACAAACAGAGGAGAGACAAAAGTAATCACTAATGAAGAATCGTCCCTGTGGACACAGGAGACAGAACATCAGACATAGAGGCTATGGGAGGAGAATCCCCGACTCTGCCAAATATCTCTTCTGAATTTATCAAAAGCTGTCTAGCAGAACAAGCAGAGGCAATAAAGAGAGAAATATATATCAATTCTCAAGAAATCAAAAAGGAAATCACTAATATGACAACAAAATTTGAACAGGTGGAAATCTAGATAGAAAGCATCAAAAGTCAGATAGTAACCCAGACAAAAACTTCTAAAGAACTGCAGAGGAGAATTGACAACTTGGAGCTAAAGGTGGCAGATCAAGAAGACAGAAGCAGGAGGAATAACATCAGAGTACGAGGAATATCAGAAGAAATAATTAACAAAAATTTGGAGAAATATATGGAGGATTTTTTCCAGTTCTTGGGGCTTCCAACAGTTAAAGACAATAATATGATGGAGAGATGCCACCGAGTTCGTAAACCTGAAAATGTTCCTGATCATTTGCCTAGAGACACGGTCATCTGTTTTCAAACGTTTAAATTTAAGAGTCTATTGATGAGAGCTATTTTTGAAAAAACTTTGGAAGGGTCGATTTATGAAAACATAAAGATATTCCCTGACCTGTCAATCCACACTAGGAAAGCACGATTGGCATTTGCACAAGAAACCCAGTTACTCAGAAACAGGGGGATAAAGTATTCGTGGGGGTTTCCAACCAAAGTAATGGTCCTATATGAAGGGAAAAGGGAGGGGATTTCCACACCGCAGCGCCTAGCTCAATGGATAAAAGATCATAGTTAATAAATGCAGGGAAAGAGTTAAAAAGACTAGGGAGACAACTGAGAGGTGGGGAGGGAGGGGGGAGAAATCTTAATTATAATTTTTTTTTTTTTGGGGGGGGGGGGGGATAATTGTGCACACCTAGTGGAAAGGGTAGAAAATATACAATTCCTTAATTAATATGGCGTGAAATTGCATGTCTAAAAGAGAGTGAGAGGATAAAGAGAAATAATTAACTTTATAGGTAATAGAAGATTTGATATAGAAAGGACACTTTATAGGGAATATAGGAATTAAGCCACTATGCAAAAGAAAACAAATAACTGAATATATAATCGCATTATGCACTTATTAGTACAATACTAGACACTGCCTCCTTGGGGCATAAGGGAAGAAAGGCAACTTTTTTTTTTTTTTTTTGTGGAACCATTGACACTTGCATATTCACAAGGGGAAGTGATAACATTTAATCTGATAGGTTAAAACAAAATGGTAATATTTGCAACACTTATAGAAGAAATTTGACACAAGACACAACACGAGTATGAATAACCCCCCTTTCCCTTTCCCTTAAATGGATGGGCACTTTATAATAGATAGGAATTAAGTCACTATGTATAAGATAAATAAATAAATGGAATATAATTGCACCAGGTACTTATAAGGAATATACTTGACATTCCTCTTCACGGCAAGAAATGAGGAATTTTTCCCTCTCTTTCCCCTCTCTTTCTCTTTCTCCTCTCTCCTCACCCATTCAGCCTCCCAGGAGGGAGGTTTCATTCCAGAGACCAACAACCATCCATTGATAGTAATGGATATAATTTCGAGTCATTCTACCCCTCAGAGGGTGCGAATAGACTTCTCGATGTGTATAAAGGGAATTCCACATCGAGGTATAGGGAGGTCAATGTCTTCTGATAGAAGTCAGTGGCCAATTATCCCGAGGGGTAGGGGTTCTTTTCACCCTTTTACTCCCAGGGATAATCTTGGGGTTATATGTAGATGGTTATGATTGTCTTATGTATGTAAGTTGTGTTGTGATTGATTCATTGGAGCAATTCCTGAGGGGGACGAGGGTCAGGTAACCTGGTAGATATAAAGTTCTGTACAATAAATGCCTGGGGGATTAACTCTCCACAAAAGAGGTCCTTAGTGTACAATTTTCTTAGACAAGAAAGAATAGACGTATGTGCTCTACAAGAGACGCACTGGAAAACCGGGGACGAACAAAGAATGATTTCCAAAAACTTCCCCTTAAACTTCAGTGCGTCTCTGTCTGATAAAAAGAAAAGGGGGGTAGCAGTAATGCTTAGCAAAGAGTTAACAGTAGAAGTTATCCATATAGAGAGGGACTCAGAGGCCCGTTACATTATTCTGATTTGCAAAATCAACAAAGTAATGTATACAATTGCAAACTTGTACGCCCCTAATTACTCCCAAATACATTTTATCCAGAAGACACTTGCCAGAATTGAGAGGATCAGGCAGGGATCTGTAATACTTCTTGGAGATCTGAATTGTGTAATGAGTACAGAGCAGGACAGAAAGACTATAAGAGGGGTAAAAAACAGCAAACGAGAAAGGGGCAGTTCTAAGAAATGAAGGGAGCTAATTAGAACACATGCCCTCCTGGATCTATGGAGAGTATTCCACCCTGAGGAGGCAGACTTCACCTGTTATTCCAAGACTCACTTATCGTACTCAAGGATAGATATGATACTGGCTGATAGACATCTGACAAAAATTATAAAAAGCATATACATTAAGACTACGGTATGGTCCGATCATAATGCAGTGATTATGAATTTGAAAGATGAGTGCCGCTCAGGCAGAACAAACTGGAGGTTGAATAGCTCCCTCTTAACTAAGGGGGTTCATCAACCGAATATCAGAGATACCATAGTAAACTATTTTAAGGAGAATAACAACAATGAGATCAAGAGTACAACAATTTGGTGCGCATTTAAATGCGTGGTGAGGGGAGAACTGATAAAGATTGGCAGCAGGGAACAAAAGAAGAAAACAAAAAACTTAGAAGAACTTTACGTGGCACTAGACTCCCTCACTGACCTGAATAAATCTAACCCAAACAAAGAAGTAACAAATAAAATACAACAGGTAGAGCAAGATCTAAATGCTTTGCTGTTGGAAAAAGTTAATATAGGGTTGGAACGGTTAAAGAGGAAGTGGTATTACGAAGGAAATAAAGTTAATGCCAGGATGACAAACAGACTGAAGAAGCTTAAGGCCAAAAAGATCATAGAGACTATCAGAACCCATACCGAGACGTTATTATCCCCAGAAAAGATAGGAGGGGCCTTTAGGGACTTCTATGAATCACTTTACAACTTACCGGGAGGACCCTCGGAAGCCCAACGATCAGACTTTTCCCAGCTTGCATGCCCCCAGATGGATGAGATACAACTCTCTATACTTAATGAAAATATTAGGGAGGATGAAGTGGCTAGGGCGATAGATGGTTTAAAACTAAATAAGACACCTGGTCCGGACGGTTTCAATAACCTGTTTTACAGAATTTTCAGAGATGACTTAAAAGTAGAGTTAACTAAAACATTTAATGTGATAATGGATAATTCTAATGTACCACCAGAAATGCTGCAAGCAAATATAATAACAATACTTAAAGAAGGCAAAGATCCAGAATTAATAACGAAATATCGTCCCATTTCTCTATTAAATACAGACATAAAAATCTATAGCTCTATTTTGGCTAACAGACTTAAGTTGGTTGTTCCTTCTCTGATCCATCCGGACCAGGTGGGCTTTATATCGGATAGATCATCGAGTAATAACATAAGAAGACTTATTGACGTTCTGGATGCGGTCCAACAGAGAGAGGTACCCCATCTGGCCCTGTCTCTGGATGCGGAGAAGGCGTTTGACAGGGTCAGATGGGGTACTTGAGAGAGTCTCTGAAGGCCTTTGGATTTTCGGGTAGAATCCTGGGTTCAATCATGGCACTATATTCCACACCCGCTGCAAGGGTACTGGGAGGGGGATTTGTTTCGGACTGTTTTTTTCTTTCTAACGGGACAAGGCAGGGATGCCCCCTGTCCCTACTTCTATATGTCATCTCTATAGAGCCCTTAGCTATCCATATACGTCAGAATGCACGCATAAGGGGCTTTGGATCCTCGAAAGGGGATCTAAAGGTCAATATGTATGCAGATGACGTGATACTGACTTTAGAAGATCCAGTGAACTCGCTGAGAGAACTGTTACTGGAGCTAACAAGCTTCTCTGAAGTCTCCGGATATAAGCTTAACGAGGAGAAATCCTTGGCTTTAATGTGCAATGTTCCACCATCAATGGAAGACATCTTAAGAAAACATTATAAGTTTAAATGGGCAACGAACATTGAATATTTGGGCATTAAAATAGTTCCCGATCCCTCAGAAATAGTGGAAGCCAATTTCTTACCGTTGTTGACAAAAACCAGCAAGCAATTAAAAGATTGGAATAAGATGTTCTTCTCTTGGTGGGGACGAGTTAATATAATTAAAGCATATATCCTGCCTAAATGGCTTTACCTGTTACGCATGATCCCCTTGGCGATACCTAACAGCTGGCTCGCTTTAATACAATCAACATTTAACATATTTATCTGGAAAGGGAAAAGACCCCGAATGAGCTTGGAACGTCTTAGAAGGAAACCTAAACAAGGCGGGATTTCCCTTCCAGATATTTATGAGTTGCATAACGCTAGTCTCCTTTCTCATGCCCTGCTTACACAAAGAGGGAATGCCACCGCAGAGAAGTGGTACGGTGTTGAACAAGATCTTGTTGGTACGAGCAATTTAAATAATCTTTTTTGGAGTTTAAAAAATAAAACCAAACCCAAAATGGCCTATGGCAGTATAGTATTAGAAAACCTTCTAGATAGCTGGACTAAGTTCAAAAGGGAATTCGGGTTGGGAGATAAGCTTGTAACTTGCCTCCCTCTAGAGACCCTGGCTTACAATAGTGAAGATTTGAGTTTGAGGAGCTGGACAGACTGTGGCATCCTTAAAATCGAGGACCTGATAAAAGATGGGGTAATTAGGTCATTTCCAAATATAACAGAAGCACACCCCTCCCTAAATAGAGAAGTATTTACATATTTACGTATAAAAGGATTCCTCCAAGCACATCTATATAGGGACTCGAGAATTATAGTTAACAAGCTAAAAAACATCCTAACAAAAGGAAAAACTAAAGGGCTGATCACTCTGTGTATGGACTTTAAACCTGAAGTTTTTCTACTTCATTTAACTTTCCCAAAAATGAAAAGCCAAGAGCTGGATCTCATCATACACCTTCTGTTAGCAGCTAAGCTATCTTTAACAAGGAAATGGAGATCCACCTCCTTACCGACATGGGACCAAATTAAAGCTCAGTTATTGTATCAGATGAAAATGGAAAAAGGTATTAAAAAATATCAGTCAAGCGCCCCGGAAAAAAATGAAAACTGGGACAAGTGGATCCAGTTGGTCTCCCTATAGGCATTAGTGCGGACTCAGTGTGCGATTTGTGGTGGGCCTGGACCGGAACCCTTGGGGATTGTTCCTCTGAATAGTGTGTGAGGAAGGGGACGTGGGGGAACACGAGTAAAAAAATAAAAAAAATAAAAATAAAAAAAAATAAAAATTTGGTGGGATTGTGGAAAATGTACTATTTTAGTTATAATCCTCTCAGATTTACACTTAGATTTGGGCAATTTAAGCTTGGGAAACATTTTGTTCCATCTTGAGTTGCCTGTCATGAATAACCCCTCAAAAAAACTAGGAATACATGTCTTAATGGTAACTAAGATGTGCATATCAAGAAATTGGAGGAAAACTGAGATACCTTCAAAGACAGAGATACGATCTCAAATTCAGTATCAGTACTTTATCAGTATTTTAATATCTGCAACTTCATAATTATTATATTCCCAGTTCAGTCATTGGGAGTCATTCAATCTGGGCATACTGTAATATAGCTCTTGTCGTTTTTCTGACTTCTCTCCACCCATCCTCATAAGGTTTAAACTTGCGTATGTAGCTGCCTAGGACTATTGTTACTGTTTTCCCTATTCTCTGCACATCTATGTTAATTGTCTGTAAGAAGGTATATATACTATCTACGTTGAGGAGTTTAATTCTAATCCTTTTGGTTTGACATTTACAGATGAATATAGCAAAAGCAATATTACCTTTTTAGATCTTGAAATAGGGATAAATACAAACGAAAAGTCCTTCATTGTGAAGACATTTTTTAAGGAGGTGGACCAGAATACCTACCTGCATGTAATAAACAATATCCCCAAGGGACAATTTTTGCAAATTAAGAAACAGTGTACCGAACCTCAGGTTTTTAGACAGAGTATTACAATTAAGAAACGCTTTTTTGATAAGGGCTATGATAAGAAAAAAGTCTGTAAAGCATTTAAACAAACCATGGCTACAAATAGAAGTTCTCTTTTGATGTCAGGTCCCAAGAAAAATAAAAAACAAAAGAAAAAGATCCCTTGTATCAGCAGGGGAAAGATTTTCACTGTCCTTGATTACCACCTTTACGGAAAAACTTCCCGATATTAGAAATACATTAGATAAATATTGGGATATTCTCAAGAAAGATCCTCTTTTAAAAAATGATATTCCCGAAAAATTTAAAGTTATCTGTTTGAGAGATGTTTTAGCTCCATCCAAGATCACAAAAACACTGGATACTAATGCCCGAAAAATCGGATGTTTCTTGCATTGGTTGGATGGTATAGATGCTGTGAAGAAAATAGACTTTATTCGCTCTTTTCTTCTGTGTTCGGGCTTTTTGCCTACAGTATTGCTTGCAGGAGGATTCCTCATAAAAGCCAGTTGTTTTTTGAATAAAAACCGTTATTCCTGTTTCACGCTTCATGAAGTCTGGGCTCATGTTTGGGGGATATTCGATTTGCTGGGGAGAAACGTCTTGCAAACTGCGTTCATCTACAGTATTCCTCTACTCCTGGCTGCAGCTATAATCACTCATGCTTGGCTAGTGGGAAAGGAATATAAGACAGCAGTACCAGATGCTCACAATTTTTACAGAGTCCTACGGTCAATGGGAGAAATTTCTACCTCATCTCCTGTTTGCCTACCGGGAAGTACCCCAGGCGTCCACCGGGTGCTCCCCCTTCGAACTCCTATACGGGAGAAAAGTCCGGGGACCCCTGGACCTCATACGGGAGCACTGGGAGGGCAACCCAGGAGAGGAAGGGATCCCAGTCTTGCCATACGTGCTGGAGTTCTGGGATCGCTTGCAGGCCCTGACCGGATCTCTTCAGGAGAACCTGCGGGTGGCTCAGAAACGACAGAAACAATGGTATGACCGGGGAGCACCAGATAGGAACCTAGAAGTAGGGCAAAAGGTACTACCCCTCCGACCTTCCAAAAAAGACAAGCTCCAGGCAGCTTGGCAGGGGCCATTTAAAGTGGTGGAACGGATTAGCGACACCACCTATATTGTAGCCAAATGTTCAGATGAAAGGATCAGAAGAGTCTTTCATGTAAACATGTTGAAACCATACTTCGAGCCCTCTGAGGATGTGGCCGCTATCTGTGCCCCGTCCACTGATGACAGTGAAGGGCTCCCCTTACCCGATCTGCTGGCCGCTAACCAAGGTACCTTAGAGCTGGTCGGGCTGGGGGAGAAACTAGACCCCACAAAGCAGGCAGACACAAAACATCTGCTGCGGGAATACGGTGGGCTGTTTTCGGTCCTACCCGGGTACACATCCGCCGCAGTGCACCGGGTGGAAACGCAGGGGGAGACCCCATTACGGCAGCAGCCATACCGTATCCCGGCAGCAGTGCGGTCCAGCATGTGGAAAGAAATCCAGGAAATGTTAGAGTTAGGGGTTATTGAGGCTTCCCAAAGTCCTTGGGCGTCCCCGGTAGTTTTAGTACCAAAACGAGACGGTACGACTCGTTTCTGTATTGACTACCGGAAACTGAACGACCAGACTATCACTGACGCATACCCCATGCCACGGATCGATGAATTGCTCGATCGCATGGCCAGCGGGCACTTTCTAACTACTCTAGACCTGTGCAAAGGATATTGGCAAATTCCTCTAGACCCGGACGCTATCCCTAAGTCGGCGTTTGTCACCCCATTCGGGCTATACCAATTTCGGGTTATTCCGTTTGGGATGAGAAATGCCCCAGCCATGTTTCAAAAGATGGCGGACCGACTTCTGGAGGGAATGCAGGACTTCGCATGTGCCTACCTAGATGACATTGCCATCTATAGCGGCACATGGGAGGCCCACCTGACGCACTTGGCTACGGTATTTGGGAAGTTACAAGAAGCCGGCCTCACCCTGAAACCCGAGAAGTGCCATGTGGGCATGGCAGAGGTTCAATACCTAGGCCATAGAGTGGGGTCTGGGAAACAACGCCCCGAACCGGCCAAAGTAGAGGCCATAGCCAATTGGCACCAGCCCCGCACCATGACGCAGGTATTGGCTTTCCTAGGCACAGCAGGGTACTATAGAAAGTTCATCCCTGAGTATAGCACCCTAGCAAAACCCCTCACCGACCTGACCAAAAAGGCTCTACCCAAGCAGGTAGCATGGTCCCCGGAGTGTGCAAGAGCGTTCCAGAGACTTAAAACGGCTTTGAGCGAAGCTCCAGTATTGGTGGCCCCAGACCCTAATAAAACATTTCTCGTCCATACAGATTCCTCCATGTTTGGGCTGGGAGCCGTGCTGAGTCAAGTGGAGGAAGATGGCATGGAGCACCCGGTGGCATATCTCAGCCGTAAGTTTTTACCTCGAGAGGTCAGCTATGCCTGGCTCTAGTATGGGCCTTAAAGAAACTCCAACCATACCTTTATGGCCGTGCTTTTACCCTACTCACTGACCACAATCCCTTGGATATATAACTTGGATATATAACTATGCCACCCGGACATCCCCTAGCCAACCCGGCAGGGTCTAGGCGGGTATGCCGACCCATGGATCTAAGGGGGAGTATTGTGGAGAAAATAGACTTTATCCGGTCTTTTCTTCTGTGTTCGGGCTTTTTGCCTACATTATTGCTTGCAGGAGGATTCCTCATAAAAGCCAGTGTGTTTTGAATAAAAACCGTTATTCCTCTTGCAGGAAGATTCCTTATAAAAGCCAGTTGTTTTTTTAATAAAAAACGTTATTCCTGTTTCACCCTTCATGAAGTCTGGGCTCATGTTTGGTGAATATTCGATTTGCTGGGGAGAAACGTCTTGGAAACTGCGTTCATCTACAGTATTTCTCTACTCCTGGCTGCAGCTATAATCACTCATGCTTGGCTAGTGGGAAAGGAATATAAGACATCAGTACCATAGTCACTGCAGGTCTTAACAGATACGGTATGTGTGGTGATTGTAACAGATGCCCTAAGAAAGAGACCTCCTTTAAGGAAAATAGTACTGGGTAGAAATATAGAATTAACGTTTTTTTGTCCTGTAGAACAGATTTTGTAATTTATTTGTTGAAGTGCCCATGTGGCCTCCAATATGTCGGCCGCACAGGCCGTTAATTTAAAAAGAGATTACACGAGCATGTCTATAACATCAGGCGTGGTTATGATAAACACTCAGTGTCAAAACACTTCAAAGATTTCCACAATAGCGATGATAATAAACTGAAGGCTATGGCAATCGAACATGTAAAACTTGACCATAGGAATGGTAACTGACAAATCAAATTAAACCAAAGGGAAACCCACTGGATTTTTAGATTAAATACTATGTACCCTAAGGGGCTCAATGAGGGTTTTGATTTCTAGATATGTTTGTTATGATCTGTGTTGCTTTTATGCTTTTTTTCATTTTAATGTATACTACTATTTATCACTGTATAATGCTGTATATTACTGTACATTATTATGTGGAACTGCAGTGTTGCAAATTGTTGCTTCACTGCATATATTCCCAGTGTTTGTTTTACAATTATACAATTTTTAGTACCATTATTGCATATTATGACACAAATTACTATGCTACATACTATATCATTATATTCTTTATCTCACTGAGTTTAACATTACTTTATAATATTTTATAAGGCTGTGCAGCAATGCGTTTTTATATTTGTATTTTTTATATGATGGTCATATTTGTGCGTACTTATACATTCCTTATTGCTGCTTTGTTCTTTTAAATATATTCTTTCGGGACACATTTCTTACTCATCTAGATGTATGTTTTTCATCTCCCCCTTGTTTTATGATTACTGCCAATTTACCCAATAATATGCCAGTATTATTTTGCCATTTAATATGCCACAGCCAATTTGCCCAATAATATGCCATTATCATTTTGTCATTAATAAGCCACAGCCAATTTGCCCAATAATATGCCAGTATTATTTTGTCATTAATGTGCCACAGCCAATTTGCCCAATAATATGCCAGTATTATTTTATCATTAATAAGCCACAGCCAATTTTCCCAAAAATTATGCCAGTATCATTCTGCCATTTTTTCTGCCATTTAATATATACCAGTATTATTTTGTCATTAATAAGTCGCAGCCAATTTTACCAATAACATGCCAGTATTATTTTGTCATTAATAAGCCACAGACACATTTACCAAATAAAATGCCAGTATTATTCTGCCATTTAATATATGCCAGTATTATTCTGTCATTAATAAGCCACAGCCAATTTGCCTCAATAATACGCCAGTATTATTTTGTCATTAATAAGACACAACCAATTTGCTCCAATAATTTGCAAACATTATTTTGCCATTCAATATGCCAGTATTTTGCCTTTTAATATGCCAGTATTTTGCCATTTACTATATGCCAATATTATGCCATTCAATATGCCAGAATTTGGACATTTAATATGCCAGTATTTTGCCATTTAATATTTGCCAGTATTTTGCCATTCAATATGCCAGTATTTCGCTAATCAATATGCCAGTATTATTTTGCCATTCAATACATAAGTATTTCCCTATTCAATATGCCAGTATTATTTTGCCATTCAAAATGTCAGTATTTAGCCACTCAATATGCCAGTAGACAATTTCCCATTAATATGCCACTATTAGCCTGCCCATTAATATGCCAATTTGCCAATTAATATTCCACAGACAATATACCCATTAATATGCCACAGACAATATGCAAATTAATATTCCACAGACAATTCGGCCATTAATACACCCTCCTCACCCCTTCACCAATACTCACCTGGTCGTCTCCTCTGTTTTATTTTGCCATTAATACACCAGTATTTTTTTGCCCATTATTTTAGTGTGTTATTTTGCCCATCATTTGCCAGTTTTGTTTTGTCAGTGTTATTTTGCCATTAATATGCCAGTATTATTTTGTGATTAACATGCCAGTATTATTTTGCCCCTCATTTGTCAGTGTTTTTTTGCCCTTCATTTGCCAGTGTTATTTTGCCAGTATTATTTTGCCCTTCATTTGCCAGTATTATTTTTGTCCATCATTTGCCACTGTTGTTTTGTCCATCATTTGCCACTGTTATTTTGCCCATTAATAAGTCACCCTCCTCCCCCCTTCCCAAGTACTTACCTCTGTGTCTCCGTTGCATCCTCTGTGCTGCAGGCTTCCCTCCTGCATGGAGGGAAGCCTGCTGATGTGAGCATTGCTCACAAAGCCGTGCATACGGTCACGTGACGTCACGCAATGATGTCACGTGACCAGGTGACCCACCACAATCCATTTTCCCGGGACTGTCCCGCGATTGCTATATACGCGGGACATTTACATAGTTGCTGGGACTGTCCTGGCGAATCTGGGACAGATGGAAACTATGCCATGGGGGTGGCACCTGAACACTTAAGCTAGCTGGCCCATAATATGCACACAATATGTGTGAGTATACCACCGAATGCCACAACAATAATATTTCAAGTAACGTGTAGTGTGTAAGAGTATGTAACAGAGCCCCAAAGCAACAATACCTAAAGATGATATAGAATACATTCCCATGATGCTAAGCCAGGCAGCAGCTGGAGTTACCGATTTTAGCATTACATTCCCCTTCCTGTTATGCTGAAAAAACTAAAAGCATCCCATGATGCTGACTGAGCATCATAAGATTGATCGATCACAGCAGATTAAATTACAAAAGTCTTTGGATTATAAATTTCCATATGCTCCTATGATAGATGGCTGAGCATTATAGGACACATGATCCATAGCATGAAAAAAAAAACTCTATTTACAATACCTTACCTGGGGGGGATGGCCATGGATTCTGCCTAATTTTGTCTGTGGACTGGGGGCAATTTTCACCTCACACTTTTCCCACCCCTTCCTGACAAAGTTACAAATGGGAAGGACATACACTGAATGAGGCTAATTGTCCTATAAAAATGTAACTTAAATAAATAATCCTTAGGTTCAAGGAGAGTATTTAGCATTTTCCATCAACACATGGCTGTTTATTCTGCTGCCAAGTATAATTGAAAATAAGGCTTAGCATAATTATCCAAAATAGAGCTTCTAAACGCTGGTCCTAAAGTATTCACAGTGGTGCAGGTTTCGCTTCACATGAGCACAAATTACTCTTAAATTACTGTAGGTCTAAAAGACAGACATTGGACCACCAGTGTTCAGCTGAAGAGATACTGGAAACTTTCACTTTAGGAGGTACTTGAAGTAGAGAAATGCTGCTGGTAGACTATCAACATACATTATACTATCAGAATATAATTAGCTAGCTACACAGTTTGTACAGTATAGTTACTCTCTGTACTTAGGAATGATATAGTTATTATCAGCAGGTTGCATTATAAACATATATATATATATATATATATATATATATATATATATATATATATATATATATGGCCAGCCAAAGGCAGTACAGTAATATGATACAGCATAATGCTAGCAAAGATGGTGGTTGGACCAACATGTGCTGCATAGTCCACAGCAGATTGAGCAGCAATGTTTAGCTATGGACCACAGATCATCTTGATTCTCAGGTTATCCCTGGTCAATTGTCTAACCCTCCTCCTTACACTTAATTAACTATTTCCCTCCTCCAGACATCCATGATGTCCAGACAATAACAGAGTCGGCTTTTGGGGTGTGTGACCTGTGCAACCTTATAGGGTGAAACACCCCAGTTGGTGCCACTTTAAAAAAAAAGTTTGCAGGTAGAGGCACTGGCTGGGGAGATCAGAAGATGGGGCGAGTATGGGGAAAACAAACAAATATGGGGGGAGTAGGAGGAGAGAGAACAGATATGGGGAGGGGAAAGAGAGGGAACAAGATATGGGGAGAGGAAGGAGAGATAAGAGATATGGGAAGTGGAAAATAATTATGGGAAGGGAAAGGAGAGATAATCAAGGGAGGGAAAATGAGGGAAAAGAGAGAACATATATGGGGGAGAGAACAGATATGGGAAGGGAGAAAGAGATAACAGCAGACGGGGGGTTGGGGAGAGGAGAGACATACATGGAAAGGGAGAGAGACAGACATGGAGGGAGAAGAAAGATACAGGCATGAGGAGGGAGAGGAGACAAACAGACATGAGGGTAGAGAGGACTGGGGGACTCCACTGGTGTGGCCTGCACAGATCACCTGAACAGATAAGACCAGCCCTGCTTAAGACTTTCCCTCCTACTTACACCCCATTAGCTCTTTTCCTCCTCCTGGTGAGGATGGGACAGTTCATCGCGGCTGCATTAATGCAGCTGTTTCACTGCCCCCTCTTCGCGAGAGGTCATCGCTGGATTTTTCATCATGGGTTGGGGGGGTTAATTTTAATATTTGGATTCAGGGGGGTTAATTTTGGTTCGGGAGTTAAAGTTAGTATTAAGGTTTGGAGGTAGTGTTAGAATTAGGGTTTGGGTTGGTCTGGCTTAGAATGGGGGTTCTGGGTCACTTTTAGGAGGGGTCATTTATTAGGGAGGGTTAATTTATTAGGGGGTTGTATGTTTGTAAGCGCTGACAGTTTAGCTTACATTGCAGCAATGAAGTGGCTGTGTTTATCTTCCCTGCTGACAGTTCAGCATTCAAACTACTGCGCTAAGCTGTCAGCAGTGAAGCAGCCGCAAATAATTATCCTAGACCCCCTCCAGGCATCCCATAACATGTTCCCTACTCCTTGCAAATTATTAATATTTTTCCCTCCTCCGTAAACCCCACTGACTTTCCTTTATTCAGACACCCCATTGACACTCCCCATAGTCCATTTACCCTTTCCTTCCTCCAGAAACCCCCTCAACACTTCCTTTTCTTCATACACCACATAAACTCCTTCTTTCCTCAAGACACCTCTTTGACACATTCTCTCCTCCTTACACTCTATTAAGTATTTTCTTCCTCCAGATCCTCAATTAACACTAGCCTCCTCCAGACACTCCCCCCTAACTCTCATAATATTTTCCTTCCTCCAGGCAGCCTCTTAACATTTTCCCTCCTCCTTACAACCCATTAATTTTGCACTGCCTCCATAAATACCCTCCCACACTCCCAATGGTCAATATGTGACTACAGATGATTAGTAAACAAATCTGTTATGTTCCTATCATGCTGAAGGGACATGCTGCCTGGGAGTAAAATTACTGTCCAACATAAGAAGAAGTTCCATGAACAATATTAGGCGAATTATTGACATTCTAGACCTAAAGACAATAGAGGATAAGAGCTTACTGATAATTGCAGCAGACGCAGAAAAAGCTTTTGATGGCGTCAAATGTGAAAATGAGTAGTGGGACAAAACTTTAGGTCAGGTTGGTTCTACATGGGTAACGGAACAAGGCAGGGCTGTCCCCTGTCGCCCTTATTGTATAGTTTAACAATTGAAATATTAGAAGTAAGGATAAGAGCAGACCCGAGCATCCAAGGCTACCAGATTCTACAAGATCAGTCTAAAATAGGATTATATGCAGATGATATCCTACTAACACTCATAGATCCACTACACTCCCTGCCTGCTATGATGGATTCGATGAATGAATACTCCTTAATGGCCAGTTACAAACTTAAAATAGACATAGCATTGATACTGGCTGTTAATACACTGCCAGCAATTCTAAACAGACTAAGAATGCTATATCCATGTCAATGGATTAGTAAAGAAATAATATATTTAGGAATTAAAATTCCACCAAATGTCTCTGAAATCATGAGCACCAACTTCATATCGCTGTTAAAAGAAACAAATCACCTACTCACAAATTTGAAATATATACTTCCAAGGTGATTATACCTCTTCTGCCACCTACCTATTAAGATACCTGACAGTTGGTTGGATCTAGTGATGAATCTGCGTGGCAAGATAAAAAAAAAAAACCCTGGATAGGCCGTAACCACCTAGCATTAAAATGTAAAGATGGAGGACTGGGAATGCCGATTTTTAAAGACTATTATCTGGCCAACATGATGAGTCATATCTATATAATGCAAATACCCCAGGCTAAGGAATAAAGATGGTACCCTGTAGAATGCCAGATGCTGGATAGTAACGACCTGTCTTCAGTAATATGGAACACCCACAAAATGGAGCTAACCCTATATTGAACAATGTATGGAAATCAATAAAGAAAAAAATGGGTCTGAAAAATAAAATAATCAAGGCCCTGAGTGTGGAGAAGATAGAATATAATGTCGCAGATTTAAATTGAATTGGTTGGGAGAGCAAAGGTATAACAAAAATAGGCGACATTATTATAGAAACTGTCCAGAAAACCTATGTACAACTGTCTGAAGAATATGGGTTGCAGAGCAAAGAAATTGTAAATTTTTAAGAGTTAAGCGTTTCCTAGATAAAACACTGTGTATAGATGATAGGCTCGTGATAACTATCCTTAATACTATATTTTCCAAAGAAAATGTTCCCCAGGTCGTGGCCAAGGCACATTGTGTATTTAGATCAACTCAAAGGGAACAAATGAGCTGGGTGAAAGGGAAATGAGAGAACCTAACTAAAACTACAATTTAAAAATCAGAGTGGAACGCAGCAACCGAGAATTATAATTAAATTATACACTGTTTAAATATTAGGGAAAACCAGTTAAAACTTCTTCACTTCTGGTACCTGGTACAATATTAAATAAAATATCTCTCCAACAAAACACGGTATGCTGGAGATGTAAAGCCGGTGTCGCAGATTACATGCATATATGGTGGGACTGTGAAAAAGTCAAACAACTCTGGGGAATAGTGTTTGGAAAGCTTGAAAGTATATCTCAAACTTCCTAAGAAACCAGGAATAGCATTCGTCCACATAAAATGGCCTAAAATTTCTAAAAAACATGCACTGCTGGCATAGTCATCATCACACATTTGTGTTATGTATGTTCTCTGTCAGGGTTTGTACCTAGGAGCATAGCGCAGAGGTGATGGCACTAGGTAGAACACACACTAGGAATAACCTGGAGGGCAACAGTACCAAGGGAGTAGCCACACTACAAGTTTGAAAAACTAGCAAATACTGAACAGTGCTTGCTGGTTAAATAGGGCGCCAGAACCTTAGCTCCACCCCCTACCATCATGAAGGTTGCTGCCGCCCTCTGGCTTTAGCCAGGTAGAAAAGACAGGAGTAGGACCTGCCTCTTCTCCACACCTCCCACGCATCCCCCAATGGTAGTGCGCCCCCGCGCCATCAGCCTGACACTCGCACTCGCAGTACGTTAGGTGGGCCGTACTACAGGCCGGGGATGTGGCCTACACCTCAATCACGCGGCCCCCGGGCGGATGCCCGGGGATGGGAGTAAGCTGGACCAGGTAGGGAGTCCCTGCAGGAGGCATGGGATGGAGCTGACATTCTCAGTGAAGTTCAAGACAATAAGTAAATCTGAAATATTGTATTTGTAGCGAGTTTTGCTAATTAATTTATCAAAATGCAATATATGAATGTTTATACACTGAATATATATTGTGTTATAAATATGTTATATAATGAATAGAGAGAATTGAAACAAAAAAAAATAAAGCAAGGGATCAGCAGAATAATTTATAGAGTACAAAGATGCGAACAAAGCCTGCAAAAAAACAATAAAACGGCTAAATTGGACAATGAGAAAAGGATTGCTAAGAAGAGTAAAACTACCCACAAGATTTTTTTAAAGTATGTAAATAGAAAAAAGCTAAAGGCAGAAAATGTGTTGGGCCCTTGTTATCTGTAAGGAAATATCCTGTGTCCCTTAATGCGACCGTCTTGGTTTGACTTGTAAATACTGGATCCAGGAGAGCTATCTCACAGTGAATAACTGAGACCGACACCAATGCAACTGTGAAACAACTCTGATTTTAATTGTTTAAACAAGCGTATATATACGAAGATAAAAACATTAGTTACTACGATATAATTGGTTATTCTAATATTCTAATATGCAGAAAGGCGTGTTTTACAAGAAAATGCACTTAAAACGTAATATGTAAAATAGTGTTACAAAAAATTACAGAACTTTCAGAGACAACTTGTTGATGTTCCAGAAACCTCTGTTCTAGCCTTGGAATAGTAAGATAAGACCATTCTAATAATAATTATGCTTCTGGCGTGATCTGGCCTTCCAGAAGGTGCTGCAGACATCAGCTTCTTTGACACACTGTCGGCTTTTAACCCTCACAGATCCAAATTAATCCTTTCAAAATGGGAAATTTGGTTAGCGAGGACAGAGAGAAAGCAGACATTTTAAATACTTTTTTATCTTCTGCTTATATTAAGGAAGAACCGATGTAGGAGCCCCTGCTGACAGATTTTACAGAATCAACACCTCAAACATGGGTTTGGCTCACGGAGGAAAAAGTGCTTAAGCAAATGTACACTGTTAAAATAGACAAGGCCCCAGGGCTAGATGGTATACACCCAAGGGTACACAGAGAGCTAAGCATAACTCTGGCCAGACCATCATTTTTGATCTTTAGGGATTCTTTCAGTTCCGGTATAGTGCCAACAGACTGGCAAAAGGTGGATGTCATGCCAATATTTAAAAAGGGCTCAAAATCTCAGCAAGGAAATTATAGGCTAGTGAGCTTGACATCTGTAGTGGGGAAATTATCTGACAGATTGCTAGAGGTCTTGAATCAGAATATAATTAGTAAAAGTCAGCATAGTTTTGTGAAAAGCAGGTCGTGTCAAACAAACTTAATAACATTCTATGAAGAAGTCAGTAAAAATATAGATCTAGGTGTGGCAGTTGATGTTATCTATTTAGCCTTTTCTAAAGCATTTGATACAG
Source organism: Pelodytes ibericus (assembly GCA_036172795.1). NCBI lineage: Eukaryota > Metazoa > Chordata > Amphibia > Anura > Pelodytidae > Pelodytes > Pelodytes ibericus. Next base: position 45,629,274 of record CM069866.1, on the reverse strand, counting down.
TTTGAGACAGAAAATCCAGATGTGGGATCCCTTCAGTCACCCTCAAAGGTGACTAATAGTTATAAGTGACATATAATATAACAATACATCCACATATATAGCAATAATGTGCTAATACACAAATAGTGAAACAGAACAATATTGTGCATACAACCAGTGAAAAATGGAACTAATAAATACATAGCACAGGAGCACTTCCATGTATATAAGGCCCCTGAAAGATAAAAAAAAAATATATGTACTGTAAAATGGAATATAACATATGCAATGAGAACATGAATGTGACAGAACACTCACAAATGCTGCTCCTATAGCCAGGATGTAACCTACTGGGGTGAGGAATCACCGTTTTTTGCTCACTTGCACCATTACAGAGGAAACCTCTCCATTAGCATAGCAGACTGGTCCCACCCATAAGGGCAGTGGAGATCCAAATAGCCTGGCAGGTCTTCTCTGCACAAAGAATACAGCAACCACAAACATACGTTTCGGACTCCAATGGCCTCCTCAGTGTGGTACAACCGGTATCCCTCTAGGTGCAGCGAGCTAGGGATCCACGTCTGTGCGAAGAATACAGCAACCACAGATGTATGTTTCGGTATTCTTTTTGCAGAGGATACTTATCAGGCTATTTGGATCTGGACTGCCCTTATGGGTGGGACCAGTCTGATATGCTAATGGAGAGGTTTACTCTGTAATCTGTAATAAGAGTAGGTTACATCCTAAAGGGCCGGCAATTTCAGCTTTTGCTTTGTTCATGCTGAGGGGGATCCCACATCTGCGTTTTCTGTCTCATTTGATACAGTTCCACATAAAAGATTACTTTAAAAATTGAGAGAAATAGGCCTGGGGCAAGAGTATGTATTTGGATTGAAAATTGGCTAAAAGATACCATCCAGAGAGTTGTTGTAAATGGAAAATCATCAAATTGGACCAGGGTATTAAGCAGAGTAACTCAGGGGTCTGTTTTAGACCCTCTCTTTTTAATTTGTTTATTTTATGATCTCCAAAGTTGTGTTGAGAGCCATATCTTGGTGTTTGCTAATGACACACAATTACGTATGCTAATACAAACTAACTTTGCTGTTTGGACTTTACAGGAAGATTTGGACAGAGTGGGGTACTGGGAAATCAAGTGGCAAATGAGGTCTAATATAGACAAATGTAAAGTTATGCAATATGGGAAAAATAATAACAAAGCAACATATACTTTAAAATGGTATCTCGCTGGGAAAAACTACTAATGAAAAATATGTAGGAATAATTCTAGATAACAGACTTAGCAACAGTGCTAAATGCCTGTCAGTAGCTGCAAGGGCCAATAAGATATTAGCATGTATAAAATGGGGTATTGATTTATGGGATATAATCTTGCCTCTTTATAAATCAATGGTAAGACCTCACTTTGAATATGCAGTACAATTCTGGGAACCAGTCCTTAAAAATTATATTATAGAACTAGAAAAAGTTCAAATGAGGGATACAAATTAATAAGGGGTTTGAAGGATCTTAGTTATGAAGAGAGACTAAAAACGTTGCATTTATATAAGCTAGAAAAAAGGCATTCCAGAGGAGATATGATTACATTATAAAAAATATGTGCAGGGCCAATATAAAGAGCTCTCCAGTGACCTGTGCATTAACAGAAATGTACAAAGAACAAGAGGTAAACACCCTGAGACTGGAAGAGCAACGATTTCATTGACAGCAAAGGAATGGATTCTTTATTTTAAGGACAATAAATATATAGAACTCACTGACAAGAGAGTTGGTGATTTCAAATACAATAAATGAATTTAAAAATGGTCTGGTTGTTTTTTTTATATATTTTAGAAAAGCAGGACGTACAGGGTTATTAACCCCTTAACCCACATGGTCTTTTTTTCAACCTATTTAACTATGTTAATATATTACTTTTCTTGTTAAGGGGAGACCATTATACCCAAATAGGCCATATGATTTTTTGTCTATTTAAATCCATAATTTCCCGCAAGTTCTATTTTCATATTTGAGTCTATGTTAACAGCCATCGCCAATGTTTTTGATTTATTTAAGTTGTAATTTGAATACAATCTTATGCATGAGCTCTCTCACAGAGTTCTCTGGCTCCTCCAAGATGACAAGTAAGAGCTTAGGTGGTCAATCAGGGCCCCAATGGGTGACAAGAACCCTGGTTACACTGCTAGATCCCATTCAACATTTGTCCCTCCCCTATACCTGGACTTTCTCTCCATATTATTGTTTGAGCGGTTAGTTGCAACTAACCAACTCATCTACAAAATAAGCATTTTACCAACTTACCTCATGTTTTACTATCTTTATTTACTAATTAAATATAATAATACTTGAGGGATTGAAAACAAGGTCTTCTCCTTTGTTGCTTTTCCTTCTTTTTTGTCCTCCTTTGTCCATCTTTCTCTCTCTTTGTATTTGAGTATATTTAAAAGTTGAATATGTGTAGGCCTGCTATGTTGGAGCCCTTGTTTTCCTCCCTCATAGTTTTACTTACTCTTTGCTAAAAATTACAGAATGAATGTGTGATCATTCAACCACATACCTCTATTCTGCACTAAAAGGACATGAAGTGAAGGGTACAACAAATTCGTGCTAGGGTCAAAAATAACATTCATACATTTTCATTTCAATTTTCAAATTCAAACCTTTGTTTTAGGTGCATGGTAAGTATGTTAAGTAATTGAATAAAACGTAAAAAAAAAAAAAGTTAGAAAACCAGGAGAAGTCAAAGCCCACTGGATTTTTCAAAATGTGTAAAAGTCTCCAAGACCTTTGTTTAACTTGTTTATTTAAAGCTATTAAATTAAGAAAATTTATGAAATATGTCATTTGTAATAAATGAGGAACTTCCTGTTGAGCTTTGTGTTCTCTTTTATAATAACAAACGCAGGCACAAACGTCTTCTTATATTCAACTTTACTTGCAGTTTATTAAACTCTTAGGTTAATGCAAAATCTTGCTGACAGACTCTAGACCACTACATTGCAACTTGTCTGATGCAGTTTAGTCATGACTACTATGAGCATGCAACACTGAACCGCAGTTTTACACCTTCTTCTCTAAAGGCACTGTATCATCTAAACATTGCTTATACTGTGAATGTAGAAAACGAAAAATTATTGAAAATTATCTGTATATTGTTTTAGTAGAATTGCAAGTAAATGCCTAAATACATAGGTGATAATGTATAAAGCCTCCCGCACTGCAAAGTGCAAATAGAGGTGCACCTTTCAACACCTTGTTTTTTATACATAGACTGCTCCGCAAAGAGCACCGGCACAACCAAAATCAACATATTCTGTGTAGATAGCGCAGACTCCCATGATTTGTCGGGAGACTGCTTTTTACATTGGCACACACGCCGATTGCGCTAGTATTTGCCACAATCTGCTGTGCTTATATATGACCCCCATAGTCTTAGCGTATCTTAACATGACCTTACCAGTCTTTCTGGATTTTTTTCTTTGACATGCATGCTGTCTAACTTCCAGATTAGTGTCTGACTAAGCCTCCGTGTTGCTATTCAGTACTCCATCATAATCTATGTCGAAATGCTTCTACTCTGGTTCTTTGAAGAACAGTGGAGTTCTTTCAGTCCTTCTAAGACCAAACTGACGTTTGATTCTTTTCACAAAAAATTCTTATTTTGAGACTAAGTCAAATTCGGCACCTGAGTTTGACTAAGTCTGAAAAATAGCTCCTCGATTTGCTTAACTTGTTCACCTTTCCCTGTTGCAAGCACATCTTTATTCATAGGTAAATAGGAACGCATTTGGTTTCCAAGAGAAGTTGTGCAGACAAGTAACCACATTCAAGTGGTATATTGCAATGTGCCCGCAGGCTTTTTCAGAAGTCACCTTTGCTGTATTCGTTTTTTTTAAAGTCATTTTTGACAATTGGAGCCCATTGGACTGTTGAAAATGTGAGTTTTTGCCGAACTTTCTGAAGTTGACAGAAGCAAATTGTGGGTAAATACTTTGTATTATATCTAGCATAGACTGACTTCCTGTATTGAATCACATTCTCAGCCTATTTTGACCTCAATTCACATACGTCTAGATATAAAGAATGATAAACACTAATGATTCCAAACTCTGTGTTGTTACACATAAACATATCAACTCTGATTTTTTTTTTATATGGCATTTCAGGAACCGGACGTGGCTGCAATGGTATTCTTGATTTGCTCATCTGGTGTGACTTGTTTCATGCTTGTCTAGAACATGATTTTTCTCACCCTCTATCTACATTTTTAAATGCCTAAATGATCTTCAAGAACATTCTCCAGCATGAGTTTTCTGAGACTGTGTGAAATCACAGTCTTGCTGCCTTTGAAGATAATCCCTTCAACCACAGTCATTTCAGCTCTGCATTTCCAGTATTCTAGTACTCCAAGCATGCTGCTCTTTTTTTTTGATGTGAAGCCATGAGTTTGAATAGCAAGTTTAATTTGTTACATTGTAGAATCTTTGTCTGTCTCTGTACAGATCATCTGCATCTTTGCATCAGTGATAGGCAAAGCTGAGGTAATATCCACATATACTTGAATTTCTTCAGCTACCTTCTCAATTGGAACAGATGTTTGATCCACTGATGCATATAATGTTTCAGCCATATGCATCACCTTTCCTGGTGTGTATGTCACCTCTAGGGTAGAATGTTGCACTTTGATCATCATCCTGTCAGTTCTCACAGGACAGTCATTAAGAGACTTTGTGAATAAATCTATCAGAAAGTTATGATGAGTTTCAACATTTACAAGATGTTCTTAATTAAATTTATGAAATCTCTGACATGCAAATAAAGTATTGAGGAGCTCTTTCTCTATCTGGGCATATCTTGTCTCAGTACCAGTCAAGGAGTGGAAAGTATATGCTACAATTGTTATCATGCTCTTGTAGTATAACTGCATCTAGTCTGGTTTTTTTTTTATACATCAGATGCTATCTTAATGGGCTTATCTGGATTGTAGAACCTTGACACTGGTTCATGCATAAGCACATTCTTCAAGTGTTGCCATGCTAGTTCTTGATTATGATTCCAGTCCCATGCATTTTTCTTTTCAAGTTACTAGCTCTGCGGTGCTAATTTTTCAAACAGGTTAGTTATGAACATTCCAATGTAGTTGACAATACTCATAAACTTCTACACATCCTTTTTGGTTTGTGGTCTCTGAATGTTTTGCAGTTATCTTCATGGGGTCAGATCTCTACATTGCTCATGCTGTCTCAAACAAACTTTAGTGCTTTTAGTACTTATTGCCATTTATCTTTGTTTACTCTCAGGTTTGCTTTTCAAGTAGTTTCTAGACTCATGTTTATCTTTAGAAGTTCCTCACATGGTGAAGTCATCCAATATGTGCAAATGGAAAGATAAAACAGGCGCCAAATAATACTAAGTGAATATTATATATGTGAAAGAAATAGCTATAATAACTAGTGCATCCCTTACACCAAATAATGTAATCAAAACAATGGTGATGCACTGATTAGAGAAAAAATTATTATAAAGTACATATACTTAACATAAGATCCAGTATTGATCCGGTGATACATATAAAAAACACCAATAAAAAGACGATAGTGTAATTCCGATAACTCAGATATAGGAGATAAAACCACACAAACAAGAACACCCCCCTGGTATCTCACTTACATATACCAGAGCCCTTCAACTCAGCTCTAGTTGTTAGGCTCTGGGGTGTAATATGACCTCCTCTTTCTGTAGTCAGGTTATAGATGGTAAATGTGTAAAAAGGAAAGATAATACACCTCCTTCGTTTGTATACCTTTAAAAATAATTACAAGAAAACGGCAAAGTGCATACTATAAAACTACTAAATGTATTGGCCCCCGCTACATGAGGCTTACTTTAATTGGTAAAAAACTGGCACATAATAAAACACTTGCGGAAGTGGAGCAGGATTCCCAGTCCCAAAAGTCTTGTCAGTCTGAAGTCAGATAAAATTGTGGCGTCCCACTAAACTCTCGAGTCTTCACACTCTGAGGACACACAGCTGATCAGGATCCTGAAAACGCGCACTCTCTCTCCAACAAGCAGACGCGTTTCGTCGGGTGTCTACTTCCTCAATGCTACAGATGGGGAGGAGGCGTGGGCTTTTTATGTTCTCATTCCTCAATGTTCTTAACCCTTGAGTTGTCTTGCAATGGTTCTGTTAACCCTCAAACTCCCTTCCAGTCAGTTTTATATAAAAAAACAATTTAATGCCCTTTAATTAAAGACATGATATATACAAGTCTGCACACCAGGGCCGTCTTTAACGCGGGGCAAATGGGGCAGCTGCCCTGGGCCCATTTACTCCTGGGGGGCCCCAAGGCAGCTGTCCCGTGGGCCCCCAGCCCCTGCTGCCGCGTTCACAGCGCATTGCGCTTGTGAATGCTTTTTTCCGGCAAGCCGCATCCGATGGATGCGACGGCCGGAAAAAAAAAAAAACTGACACCGGATGTGACGTCGCGTCACATCCGGTTTCTGTTTCCCTCCTCCGTGCAAGAGGGAAGACTGCACGGAGGAGACATCCGGCGGGGGACACGGAGCAGCTTCATGTAAGTACGGGGGGGGGGCTGGCTGGCACAATATTCCTGGTATCTGACTGGCACTATATTACTGGGTATCTGATTGGCACAATATTACTGGGCATCTGATTGGCACTATATTACTGGGTATCTGATTGGCACTATATTACTGGGCATCTGATTGGCACTATATTACTGGGTATCTGATTGGCACTATATTACTTGGCATCTGACTGGCACTATATTACTGGGCATCTGATTGGCACTATATTACTTGGCATCTGATTGGCACTATATTACTGGGTATCTGATTGGCACTATATTACTGGGTATCTGATTGGCACTATATTACTGGGTATCTGACTGGCACTATATTACTTGGCATCTGATTGGCACTATATTACTTGGCATCTGACTGGCACTATATTACTGGGCATCTGATTGGCACTATATTACTGGGTATCTGATTGGCACTATATTACTGGGTATCTGACTGGCACTATATTACTTGGCATCTGATTGGCACTATATTACTTGGCATCTGACTGGCACTATATTACTGGGCATCTGATTGGCACTATATTACTGGGTATCTGATTGGCACTATATTACTGGGTATCTGATTGGCACTATATTACTTGGCATCTGATTGGCACTATATTACTGGGTATCTGACTGGCACTATATTACTTGGCATCTGATTGGCACTATATTACTTGGCATCTGATTGGCACTATATTACTGGGTATCTGATTGGCACTATATTACTGGGTATCTGACTGGCACTATATTACTTGGCATCTGATTGGCACAATATTACTGGGCATCTGATTGGCACTATATTAATGGGTATCTGATTGGCACTATATTACTGGGTATCTGATTGGCACAATATTACTGGGCATCTGATTGGCACTATATTACTGGGTATCTGATTGGCACTATATTACTTGGCATCTGATTGGCACTATATTACTGGGCTTCTGATTGGCACTATATTACTGGGTATCTGATTGGCACTATATTACTTGGCATCCGACTGGCACTATATTACTGGGCATCTGATTGGCACTATATTACTGGGTATCTGACTGGCACTATATTACTTGGCATCTGATTGGCACTATATTACTTGGCATCTGATTGGCACTATATTACTGGGTATCTGACTGGCACTATATTACTTGGCATCTGATTGGCACAATATTACTGGGCATCTGATTGGCACTATATTACTGGGCATCTGATTGGCACTATATTACTGGGTATCTGACTGGCACTATATAACTGGGCATCTGATTGGCACAATATTACTGGGCATCTGATTGGCACTATATTACTGGGTATCTGATTGGCACTATATTACTTGGCATCTGACTGGCACTATATTACTGGGCATCTGATTGGCACTATATTACTGGGTATCTGACTGGCACTAGATTACTTGGCATCTGATTGGCACTATATTACTTGGCATCTGATTGGCACTATATTACTGGGTATCTGACTGGCACTATATTACTTGGCATCTGATTGGCACAATATTACTGGGCATCTGATTGGCACTATATTACTGGGTATCTGACTGGCACTATATTACTGGGCATCTGATTGGCACTATATTACTGGGTATCTGATTGGCACTATATTACTGGGTATCTGATTGGCACTATATTACTTGGCATCTGACTGGCACTATATAACTGTGCATCTGATTGGCACTATATTACTGGGCATCTGATTGGCACTATATTACTGGGTATCTGACTGGCACAATATTACTGGGCTCTGGCTGGCACAATATTACTGGGCTCTGACTGGCACAATAATACTGGGCTCTGACTGGCACAATATTACAGGCATCTGACTGGCATAATATTACTGGCATCTGACTGGCACAATATTACAGGCATATGACTGGCACAATATTCCTGGCCTCTGACTGCACACTATTACAGGCATCTGACTGGCACAATATTCCTGGCCTCTGACTGCACACTATTACAGGCATCTGACTGGCATAATATTACAGGTATCTGACTGGCACAATATTACAGGCATCTGACTGGCACAATATTCCTGGGCTCTGACTGGCACAATATTACAGGCATCTGACTGGCACAATATTCCTGGGCTCTGACTGGCACAATATTACTGGCATCCGAAAGTTACAATATTACTGGCATCTGAATGGCACAACAATTATGGCATATGTGTGTGTGTGTGTGTGTGTGGGGGGGGGGGGGGGGGGTGGGTAACATTGCGATGGATGGCGGGATTGCATGCAGGGGAGGGGGCAGGGTCCAGGGGGCCCAAGCAAATGCTTGCCCAGGGTCCAATCACTATTAAAGACGGCCCTGCTGCACACATAAGAAATACATAACAATTGCAAAAATATACCATTTAAAAAACATCCTGCATATGCAAATTAATAAACATCACAATAATACTGAATAAAATTCCTGAAACAACAAATATTGATTAGCCATAAATAACACATCTCAAAACACCTTCAATGTGTTCATATATCATATAAGTGGTTTTGTGATACACTTCTGGGGCACATACAAAACCAAATGGCAATCTCAAGAATAGTATGGTGTGCTGAATGTATACAATTTTGAACAGGCTTTATCCAACTTCCGTTGCCAAAATCCCGAGGAAGCATCCAATTTACTGAAGTATTTAGCATTTGCAAATTGTGAAATTATCTCTATAAGAGATTAAAATGTTCTATTTCTCTATTGCCTTGTTTAAATCACAAAGATCCAGGCAAGTCCTTAATTTTACATTTTGTTTTTCACTGTGACTAAAAAATTCACCCACTCAGTTGGCTTGTCTATTTTTTTAATGACATCTATACACACTCTGTTTTAGAACCTTGCTTTTTGTTCCCAAATAGTAGGCAGGGCTACTAGCAGTTAGGTACAGCAAGAATGAACATTTATTTGTGAAACGGCACATACTTATATGCAGAAAAATATGACATCAACTGGGGGGCACAGGGGAATCAATTATAACATGGTAAGCCTCAAACAATAGAAAACCTAATAAATATAGTAAGACATAACCAAATGACACATTAAGATACAGACATCAAGACTACAAGAGACAATTATGCCTCACAGGACAGTAAACATGTATTGATTAGCTAAGTACACATTTCAACACTAACATAAAATAACATTGCACATACTACAAATTGAGAGAAATAGGATTGGGGGAAAATGTAGGTATTTGGATTGAAAATTGGCTTAAAGATAGAACACAGAGGGTTGTTGTAAATGGAAAAGCCTAAAATTGGACCAGGGTATTGAGCGTAGTACCTCAGGGGTCTGTTTTGGGACCTCTTCTTTTTAATTTGTTTATTAATGATCTCCTACATTGTGCTGAGAGCCATGTCTCAGTGTTTGCTGATGACACAAAATTAGGTAAGGTAATACAGACTAATCTTGATGTTTTTGCTTTACAGGAAGATTTGGACAGAGTGGGGGACTGGGCAAGAAAGTGGCAAACGAGGTTCAATATAGACAAATGTAAAGTTATGCATTATGGGAAAAATAATAACAAAGCAACATACGTTAAATGGTATTTCCCTGGGGAAAACTACTAATGAAAAGGATTTAGGAATAATTGTAGATAACAAACTTGGCAACAGTGCCCAATGCCAGTCAGCAGCTGCAATGGCCAATAAGATATTGGCATGTATAAAATGAGGTATAGATTCACGGGAGGGGGACATCATCTTGCCTCTTTACAAATCAATGGTAAGACCTCACCTTGAATATGCAGTAAAATTCTGGGCACCAGTCTTTAAAAAGGATATTAAGGAACTAGAAAAAGTGCAAAGGAGAGCTACAAAATTAATAAGGGAATTGGAGGATCTTAGTTATGAAGAGAGACTTAAAAAATTGCATTTATGTACTTTAGATCGGATATGATAACATTATATAAATATGTGCAGGGCCAATAAAGAGCTCTCCAGGGACCTGTTCATTAACAGAAATGTACAAAGAACAAGAGGAGACACCCTGAGACTGGAAGAGCAAAGATTTCATAGACAGCAAAGGAAGGGATTCTTTACGGTAAAGACAATAAAGTTATGGAACTCACTGCCAAGAGAGGTATTGCTATCAACCACGATAGATGCATTTAAAAATGGTCTGGATGTGTTTTCAGAACACACAGGGCTATTAATAATAGAATAAGCATTAATAATAGAGCTTATTGATCCAAGGAGAAATCTGATTGCCCTTTTGGAGTCAAGAAGGAATTTTCCCCCCTTGGAGGCAAAATGCTGGAATGATAGGTAGATGGGTTGAACTTGATGGACTTGTGTCTTTTTTCAACCTAAATTACTATGTTATGTTACTGTGTTACTATTGGAATAGCTTTGCTTGGGCACCTTTTGTTGAAAGTGTACCTGCACTGAATCCTTGGGTCCCTGCCAAAGTGTGTACAGGGCAAAGGCCCTAGATAGTGACAAGCTCTTGGGGCTTTGGAAATGGGGACAACATGGGGCCCCATAGAGGAAGTCAATAATAAATCCAGGGGACAGGTAACAACCAGGAACAAGTGGGTCAGTGATATGTCCTTTGAGAATGTTATAACCCCTTCCAGTGGCAGGGGAGACTAGGACATGGAGGCTTACGTGACACATAGCTCCTTCAGGAGGGGGTGCTTCTTGACCCACAGAGGGTCGATTGTCCACAGGGAGTCTTCTAGCCCCAAGGGTCCTCCAAGAGCCCCAGTCACTGTGGCTTTCTAGATTCACTTTGGGACATATAGTCATAAAAATGTCCTCCCCTACCTCATACAAATGTACACAACTTAAATCACTACATAGTTTTCTCTTTACACACTTCAGTCATACGAAGTCCTGGGGGATCCAGATGTTCGGGCTTCCCATATGAAGATTGTTCTACTAAAAGAAATACAGAAAAAGTAACTTACTAAATATTATATATGATTATATTCCCGAGGGGAGTAAAATAGGTCCCAGGGATCCCATATTTTCTTTAATTTCTCCAGTCTATCTTGTCTGAGAGAAAATCTGTCAGGACTTACCCATCCATTTTCCCTCAGAGTTCCTTCCAGGTTTCACTCATCACAGGCTCCGCCCTCTTTCTGTGACACAATCTTCCCTCACCTTATAGGGGAGTCACTCAACAAGTTAGTTGCTGAGTTATTTTGTCCTGAATAGTACAAGTGCCTGCTTAGCTCCAGTTTATAACTTATAAAGATCTTCTGTGTACCGACTTCTGCCTGATACCTGTTACTGCTGACTTCTATTGCCCTTGGACCCGGATTTGTTTCACCATTCTTATGGACCTATATTTTCCTTTGGACCAGGAATTGCCTTAAACAGTTCTGCTTTAATCTCCAACCCATTTTGATCTGGATTACTTATGGACTTTTCTCAACCTCTAAAACAATTATCTTTATATATTTATATTTCAACCAACAGAATCATCTTGTGCATGTTAAGGTAATCCTTTCCATTCATCCATTTGTTGCATAAAGTATTCACTCTGATCAAACCACTATTGCATCACCTGCTTGCTAATTACCTGCAAAACCTGCATTCTAATCTCTTGCAAAACCTGCTTGCTGAAAACTGTTACATTCGCCTGGAAATCCTTAAAGAGGTATACTCAATTTAGCCACCTGCAATTGTGTTTCAAAAATATCCTTTGCAAACTTAACATAATAACTCAGCCTCCATATGGAACCAGCAGAAATGGCTTCACAGATATCCTCACTCACCCAGAGGGGAGAAATGTTGTATAAAGGCATGCATGATTTAAGAATTACAAATGAAAGCTTGCTCACCTGTGTTACTGAAATTCAAAGCCAGGATTTTTCTATCCTTGCCACTGGAGTCAGATCTATTGATTATGCTGAACCAGCAGTTTGCAATCCTGAAAATTTTTCAAGAGACCATTCAATATATAGAGGATTCATTAATTCATGCCACCTCCTATTTACCTTGAGACCTATATCATACCCAACTGAACAAAGTCATTTCCTTTCTTAGAGGTGATCCCATGGCTTGGGCTCACTCCTTCCTAGAAAATGTGGAAGTCGTTTCAACTTCCACATTGTATACAGACCAGGTTCTAGAAATAAAAAATCTGATTCCCTATCCCGAATACCAAACAAAAGTCTAATAATTGAAAAACCTTCTTCTATTCTTCCTCCAACCCCATTTATTGGGATAACCACATCTTTAGCCGAAACACTTAAATCACTTCCTCCTGAAGAATTAGACCTTCCTCCTAATTCCATTCTACATGAAGAAAATGGTATATTAACAAGATTAATGTCCCCCCATCTTTAAGGATTGAAGTAATGAAAATGATCCATGATTCTCCATTGGCAGGTCATCCAGGTACAGAAAAAACATTGGAATTATCAAGAAGACACTTCTGGTGGCCTGGTCAAAAAGAAACCATCTCCAGTTATGTCTCATCATGTCTTGTTTGTCAAAAAGCAAAACCTAACCGACTTCATCCTTTCGGATTACTCATGAATCTACTAGTTCCTGATAGACCCTGGCAATCCATCTCAATGGATTTTATAGTTGAACTTCCTCCATCAAAAAAGCAAACCACTATATTAGTTGTTGTTGAAAGATTCTCCAAAATGTCTCATTTCATTCCTCTACCAAAAATTCCCACATCCAAGGAGTTATCCATGATTTTTATCACCAACATCATCAGATTACATGGGTTACCAGATGAAATTATTTCTGACTGTGGTACTCAATTCACCGCTTGCTTTTGGAAAGAATTATGTACCTCACTGTAACCATTGCTGGGATTGAACCCTGGACCGCTGTGTTTCTGGTGCCTGTGTCTGTTCCATGCTCCACCAGAGGGCTTGGTTTTCAGTACTGCTTTGTGTCTGTCTAGCTCCTGCCCATACTTAATTCCGCCCAGGTGTTCCCTGTCCTTCATTAACTTCCTTGTTATTTAAACCCCCTCCTCCCAGCACTCTTTGCTGGAACATTTTGCCTGCCTGTCTTTTGCTGGTGTTATCGTTTTGATCCCTGATCTATTGTTATCGATTTGTCCTGTACCCTGACTTCTCCGTCCTTCTCCAGTCCTGACCTTTTGGCTTGTGACCCCGACTACGTTTTCTGATTTGCCCGTTTGTTCCTGTTTGACAAGATGCCCAAAAGAAGACCGCAAAACCCTAATTGTGGCCGCTCAAAGCCTGGGGCTCCACCCTTAGGGCAGAGTGGTCACCCTGCACAGGGTATCACACCTGCTCCGGCCCTTGCATCTGGACTCCAGCCAGAACTGGCAACCATGCCGCTGACACAATGTTCCAGCCATACTATGGAGTCCGCAAGTGCTTATGCTATTACGCTTTTGATAGAGCAGGTGGGGACGCTGTCAAAGTATATTCAGACGCTGCAGAAAAGTTTTTCTTTGCTCCAGGAAGAGGTACGTCTCTTGAGGTCAGCCTTTACCACTACCCAGTCTTCCAGTTCAAAAAAGCTGACCAGGGTGAATTCGGCACCAGAGCTGCGCTCCAAGAAGCTGTGTACTGTTACCAAACAGCATACCAGCAATGTGGGTCTCTGTCTGCATCAAATCCCAGCCTTGGCCTTATTTGGAAAGGCACAGCCTTCTTCTGAAAAGAGCCAGAGGTCCACTCACAGATGCAGAATGGTCCTGGCGCAGAGACCGCAACTTGTGCTTTTACTGTGGAGATTCTGGGCACTATATAAGTTACTGCCCCATTCGACCACCATTACCTGTTCACAAGAGGAGGACAATGGGACTGCAACCTAAGCCATCACCTGCATTTTGCTGCATGATGAAACGTCAGTCCCAAAAACCTGTTTCCTACAGTTTGGAATGTCTGCCTGATAGCTCTGGTGAAGAGGAGGATGGAGAACCCAATTTCCTCGCCTCACGCAGAACTTTTCCAGCTGATGTCACTCTGGGGACTGTCCTAGTCAACCCAAAACCACAAGGTGTTGATTTTATATCAGCCTGCCAGGAACCCATGCCCCCTTTACGTAAAGCCATGGCTGTAGCCCCTTCACCTAACCTCCATCTGAATGAAGAAAACTTTCTATCCCAGGTCATGCCACAGCCCAGCTCCTACTCAGCAGTAAAAAGGAACCAGAAGAAAACCAAGACACTAAGGAGAAAGTGTATAAGTCTGATGTAGGCGTTCAGTGCACGCCTTTTTTGGAGGGGGATAGTGTAACCATTGCTGGGATTGAACCCTGGACCGCTGTGTTTCTGGTGCCTGTGTCTGTTCCGTGCTCCACCAGAGGGCTTGGTTTTCAGTACTGCTTTGTGTCTGTCTAGCTCCTGCCCATACTTAATTCCGCCCAGGTGTTCCCTGTCCTTCATTAACTTCCTTGTTATTTAAACCCCCTCCTCCCAGCACTCTTTGCTGGAACATTTTGCTTGCCTGTCTTTTGCTGGTGTTATCGTTTTGATCCCTGATCTACTGTTATCGATTTGTCCTGTACCCTGACTTCTCCGTCCTTCTCCACTCCTGACTCGGCTAGATCCTTGGCTTCTCCATCCTTCTCCAGCCCTGACCTTTTGGCTTGTGACCCCGACTACGTTTTCTGATTTGCCCGTTTGTTCCTGTTTGACAAGATGCCCAAAAGAAGACAGCAAAACCCTAATTGTGGCCGCTCAAAGCCTGGGGCTCCACCCTTGGGGGAGAGTGGTCACCCTGCACAGGGTATCACACCTGCTCCGGCCCTTGCATCTGGACTCCAGCCAGAACTGGCAACCATGCCGCTGACACTCACTGCATATTTCTCCTAAATTCTCTTCTTCATATCACCCACATACAAATGGTCAAACCGAGAGAGTTAACCAGTGTTTAGAACAATATCTGAGATGCTATTGTACTTACCTTCAAGATGACTGGTCAACCTGGTTACCCCTAGCAGAATATGATTACAATAATTCATTTAATTCCAGCAGTCACCCTTCTTCTCCAACTACGGATTCCATCCTACCTTAATTCCCATTGATCCTCCACTCAGTTGTAACCCTGCTGTCAATATCCAAATATCAGAGATGACTTCTCTTTTCCAAACAATTAAAGAAAACCTTGAAACGTCCCTTCACAGTCACAAGAAATTCTATGACATTAAATGGACACCTCCTCCACCCTATGTGATTGGAGATTTAGTACTACTCTCTACAAAAAATATAAAAACCAACCGTCCATCTAAGAAACTGGATCAACTTTTTATAGGACCATTTCCCATTGAAAAAGTCATCAATGATGTTGTTGTTAAACTGACTTTACCTCCATCCCTTAAATTTCGTCCAGTTTTTCATGTCTCGCTACTCACAACCCTGACACAACCTCACAACCCTGACCCATTTCTAAGAACTGTTCAAACTGCTCCTGATCCTCTTATTGTTCAAGGTGAGGAAGAATATGAGATTGATAAGATTCTGGATTCTCGTTTCCATAGGGGCAACTTACAATATCTCATTATACGGAAGGGCTATATACCAGAGGATGACTGTGACGAAGTGCCCTTCGGTCCTGGCGAGGCCTGCTTGCCAGCCTCCTCCCCTGTGACTATGGCCCTGGGGTGTATGGCCCTTTAAGAATGCTGTTTGGGCCTATGGACTTGTATTGGACTGTGTATGGCCCTTTAAGAACATATTTGGGGGCATGGTGAAAATGCTGCAAAAAGCTAACTTTTAAACTACTGGGTGGAATTGTCTGATTTTTAGTTATGTTCATATTTAAAGTATGCTGATTCTGAAAATGTATGTTTTATGTGAATGTGATGCTTATTTTGAAAGTTATTAATATTGTGTAAAACCTGTATATTTTAGCTAGGAGATAATTGAGCTGATGCAAAGGTTAACTCAATTATCTCCCAAGCAGAGGGGAGGAATGTACTGTAATTACTAGGATCCAAGTCTTTGTCCTATTCACTGTGCTTTCCCCAAGTTAAGATTGGATCCTATTCTTTAATCCCTGTCATTATGTCACCTTTCCCATTGTCTTTATGTAAGTCATGTAGTTTCCTGTATGTATCTGAACTGGGCACCTTTGTATCCTGAAAGGTGTGAGGCAGGATTTCCCTTTTGTATGTCCTTAGGTTAAACTTTAATCCTGTTATAGTTCCTTTGTCCAATCTGGTTTGTCAAGATGTTCAACTGTATATATTCTCTGTTTCTGAATCAATAAACTGTTCTGTTCAGTTCTACTTCACCCTTCAAATGTAGCCTTGTCTCGTTCTTGAAACGGAACCTGCCCAGCATAATCACTAGCTCTTTTAAGAGCTTGTTCTTCTCCACACGGTCCTGGAGGACAGAAGCTGATCCAGGGTGGACAGAAGACGGTGAGACTCCAGTTAAGCTACGGCGGTTGTGGAGTCTGCGGTGGTTGTGGTGTCCGGTGCTGTGCTTGTGGTCCTTGCGCAAGCTAGGAAGCGTCCATCAACGGAAGGTACTCAGTCGGAGTACGGGGAGTTCCGTTACAGTGGTGGCACCGGTGGGATGGCTATCCTAGTGCGAGGAGCAGCATCATGGGAACACCAAGCCAGCATGGTACGTCTCTATGAGGACGACGACTTCGTTGTGGAGGTAAAGAGGCGGCTAGCCAGGTATGGCCCAGATCCTTCAGATGTGATGATCGACCTATTTATGCAAGAGGTGTATGTGGAGAACCAAGCGGCAAGGTGCGGCAAGGTGCGGCAAGGTGCCTCGAGCTTGAGTTGTACAGATCGAGAAATGGATACCCAAGCCCCCTCCCCAGCGGCAGGGTGAGTCCCAGGGAGAGGAGACAACCGGTCTCTCTCCCCAGCAGCAGTGTAAGCTGCAGGGAGAAGAGGCAGCCGGCCTCTCTCCCAGCGGCAGTGTACCCTACAGGTAGTGGAGGCAATCGGCCTCACTCCCTAGGATGAAAGATAAACAACAGGCTAAAACATGTAAATACCAGAAATTATTTGATTTAAGTTGAATTTACCCAAACATATATGCTAATTACATCCATAAAAATGGAGATTATGCTAGAAACAAATTACCACATTTATACATTACCGGCAGAGGTTGGTTTGCAGTTGAGACTCCTTCCATTGAAGAATTGAGTGATGGGAGTTACTCCTGGGACTTAGCTCAATACTATGTGTATGGCTATATCTATTGTTATAGTGATCATGTGTTATTAAGAGCCTCATATTCATGAGTTCTCCCCAGAAAGAGAGAGACTCAGCCCTTTTCTAAAACATTCCCATCTCTCACCCCACTAGTGGCATCTCTCCCAAAATCAGTCCCCCTAGGTATTTTCAGGTATCTCATCTCCCTCTCTACACCTCCAGTATCCACTTATCAACCATACCTTATATCAGCCCTCAGGATGCCACCATTGCGCTGTAGTGCAAACGCGAGGTAGGCCGCATCCCCGATCTCGAGTAGCAAGGAATCTGATCGTGGGTAATGTGAAGGCCCAGATGCAGCTCAGGGGGCGTGGTTGCTTAGTGGATGGTGCTGTGTGATTGGTGGTATCTCGGTGGGTGGAGAAAGGAGTGTTATCCTCACCACTCCTTCTCCCTATACTTTGTATGTGATGGAGGTGGATTCCAGGTGCACAGGGGAGGGGTTCCTTGATGGAGGACACTATAAAACCCCTGCAAGCCCTAGACTACATGCTTACCTTTTGAGCTGTGGGGCCTGTTATCAGTCCCATTCCTTCCCTGTTCCTGTGATTACTGTCTTACCTGAATTCCCATGTACCGACCTTGGACTGTACTTGACCTCCAGTATGTCCATTTCCCAACTTGGATTTCTCTTACCGCCTTTGAACTATTGCAGCCTGCCTCGACCCTCTGGGGTACATTTAATGTAACCACACAAATTATATATATATTTTGCTTTAAATTTTAGTCTTTATTCTATTTTATAAAGTTAAAACATACAAAACAGTACATCATTCAAATACATACCCATCAGAAAATACTGAAATCCATTTCTATAATAATTATTGCACATTAGCATCCAAAACATGTCAGGTTCTGAGAGGGGAGATCATTCATGCAAATTACATATTCTCCATCAGTACTTCAAGGAACATATGTTGGATCTTCAATTATATTGAGAGATGCTTTCCAAATTTTGCACTGTTAACCCCATACACCGGTCTTAGTTAGTAACATAGTTATTTCCCTTCCCTTTCCCTTCTCCCCTGATCATGGGCATCAGCAGAAATATTTTCAGGGGGGGGGCATAATTTTACCGTCATCCTTTCTGCGCCGTGCCTCTTTTTGACAAGTTATCATGAAGTGGAGGAGCTTTGTCATTATCAGTGAAGGCATGCAAAGGGTTGATAAACCCTGGACCAGATACAGATCCACAGCACTAGATATAAACCAACCACACTAGATATAGCCTCACTGCACCAAATAGAGATCCACTGTGCCAGATATAGAACCACGGTACCAGCTAAAAATCCATGACACAAGATATAAACCACAGCACCAGATAAATATCCAGAGCTGTAGCTGAAACTCCACAGCAACAGATAGAACAACATAGCAAAGATATAACCCCATAGCACCAGATACAACTCTATAGCACACAATATAACCCAACAGCACAAGACACAACACTATAGCACACAATATAACCCAACCGCACCAGACACAACACTATAGTACACAATATAACCCAACAGCACCAGATACAACACTAAAGCACACAATATAACCCAACAGCACCAGACACAACACTATAGCACACAATATAACCTCTCAGCACCAGATACAACACTATAGCACACAATATAAGCATACGGCAACAGATAAAACAATATAGTACACAAAATAACCCCACAGCACCAGATCCAACATTATAGCACACAATATAACCCCACAGCACCAGATACAACACTTTAGCACACAATATAACCCAGGGCTTGACAAATTTAATTTAGTTTTAGGAGCCAGCTAAAAAATTTAGGAGCCAGACAACGGCACATCACAAAATCATAAACGCACGGAGACAGTCGCATACACCCACCTCACATACACAGCCAGTTACATTCACACATACATACATACACAGCCAGTTACATACACACATACATACACACCATTTTTGTGTGTTTTTTTTTAAAGAACAAAAAGGTATTTCTTAGGGAGTCCTCCCTCCCTGCTGCTTACCTCATTGCAGGGGAGGGGGACATTTATGCTGGAGCCCGATCTTCTTTCGGTTCCTGCTAAGTGCCGTGTTGTCACCTGACACTCGGCACTACATCGTGTTGCACGAGGGGGCGTAGCTTACAGTCTGTGTGATCCACAATCCACGATCCACTATAGCACACAATATAACCTCACAGCACCAGATACACTATAGCGCACAATATAACCCAACAGCACCAGACACAACACTATAGCACACAATATAACCTCTCAGCACCAGACAAGCTCACGACAAGCTCACGTTTATTAAGATGAACCAGGCATGGTACCTTGTGCAGGATAGACATTTATACAGGCCTCACCCAGTCATTATATTATATTATACTCAAATGCACTTATTCTTTGTTTTCTGTTGTTATATGTCCCAATATTTTGGGGGCTACCCCAATTTAAAAAAAACAAAAACAAATAAAAAACAGTGTTGGCTACCTCCCTCTCCTCCTCCTCCAGCGCCGCTTCCAACTACACCGCCACGGTCACCGCCTCCTCAACCTATGGGTCACTTAGTATAAACTAAAAGAGAATACCCTGCACTCCAACCCTCTCTCAAATGGATAATTCTGTTTATCCTCCTGGCAGCCATGCTTTAGATTTAGATTTATGTTCTTCCAAAGCTAAAATCAAAGATTCCATCTAGTGGTATTTTATGGCTCAGCTGTATTTGTAATTTGTATGTATTTTATGTTATTGTAAGTTATTTCCCTATCCACATTTGCTTGCAGGGCACTTGTCCTACTCTTACCCACATTTTACTTGATTTTGCAGCCCTCTAGCCCTTTCCAGGACTTTTAGAGGAATTTTAGTGGCCGAAAGTTCATGTCCCCATTGACTTCAATGGGGTTCGGGGTCAAGTTCAAACTACAGCGATTATTCAAATTACAGTGATTATTTTAGTGGGTGCTATACAAATAAATACTGTTGACTATTGGCGGTTACTTTGTCGCCTGACATAAACCATCTGTTACTTTGGTGGGTGACCGCAAAGAATGAGGAGAGCGTCAAATAAGGGACGTGGCCCTGCTCTTTGTGCTGCTGGTGTTGGTGGAGCTCCTGTTGCAAGTAGGGGATGTGGTCGATCTGTGCCAGCTACACGCACAAGTGAAACACTTTCCTCAGGGGCTAGTACGTGACAGAACCTTCAGCGTTATTTGGTAGGCCTGAATGCCGCTCTTAGAATGGTGAGGCCAGAACAAGTACAGGCGATAGTAGATTGGGTGGCTGACAGTGCCTCCAGTTCCTTCACATTGTCTCCCACCCGGTCCCCTGCTGAAAGCTCAGAGTTGACACCTGCAGCCCGAGGCCATCTGTCTTTCACCTCACCCCCTTGCAAATCAGCCAAGCAGTCTGAGCCACAAATCATGCAGCAGTCTCATTTGCTTTTTGATGACTCATCAAACCTAGCCTTGCCCCAGAAGTGGAAGAGATTGAGTGCACTGATGCACTACCACTTATGTGTCAGGATGTGGACATGCGAGGACCACCGAAGCATGTCTCTGGTGATGACGAAACACAGGTGCCAACTGCTGTAGCTTTCGGCAGTGTGCAGACAGGCAAGGAGGGCAGGGTTGAGGAGTGGGTGGAAGATGATGTGGAGGATGATGAGGTCCTAGACCCCACATGGAATCAAGGTCATGCGAGTGACGTGTCCAGTTTGGAGGAAGAGGTACCAGCGCAGCATAAGAGGGAGCAGGGTGAAAAACCTGTCCCCTAGACAGTACGCCTGCTACTGCCCACCGCACCGAGGGGCCGAGCACACCAAAGCCAGCTCCAAGGAGTTCCCTGGCGTAGCAGTTCTTTAGACAATGTGCTGACGACAAGACACAAGTGGTTTGCAAGCTGTGCAATCAGAACCTGAAGCGAGGCATAAACGTGCTAAACCTGAGCACAACCTGCATGACCAGGCATCTACATGAAAAGCACGAGCTGCAGTGGAGTAAGCATTTCAAAACCCAAGAAAGGTCTCAGGCTCCTCCTGCTTCCTCTTCTGCTGCTGTCTTGGCCTCTTCCTCCAGCTCTGGAGTCACAGTTGCCCCTGCCACCGAGAAAACAGAGGAAGTGGCAGCAACGCCACAACATCCGCCACCGTCCCCAAGCATCTCCACACTGTCCCATGGAAGCATTCAGCTGTCCATCTCCCAAACACTGGAGAGAAAGAGGAAGTATGGCCCTACCCACCCACGAACACTGGCCCTGAATGCAAGCATTTCCAAATTCCTGGCCTTTGAAATGCTGTCATTCCATCTGTTGGAGACGGACAGTTTTAAAAACACACATTTTACTTCATTTTGCAGCCATCTAGCACTTTCCAGTACTTTTTTAGAGGCATTTTAGTGGCCAAAAGTTTGTGTCCCCATTGACTTCAATAGGGTTCGGGGTCAAGTTTGGGGTCAAATTTGAGCACGGACAAGGACATTTTTTCAAAGTTCGGCCGAACCTGCTGAACCCGAACATCCTGGTGTCTGCTCAACTCTATCCAAACCCTAGGATTAGGGTTAGTACAAACCCTAACCCTAGAGTTAGGGTTATGATGAACACTAAACATAACTCTAATGTTAGGATTTAAAAAAGGTATTTTATAATTATTATTTAAAAATCCAGTTCGTGCTACTAATATATTAAGTCTTCCTACCCCACGACTGATGTGGAGCAAGGAGAGACTATAGCTGTCAAAGCAGGCACTTGATTTGACAACTAAAAACATCCACCGATCGGATGTTTCCAGTGGGTCCTCATCAGCCATGGCTGAAGTAACATAGTAACATAGTAACATAGTAATTTAGGTTGAAAAAAGACACAAGTCCATCAAGTTCAACCCTTCTACCTATCATGTAAGCGTTTTGATCCAAAAGAAGGCAAAAAAAACCCCTAAGGAAGCTTTTTCGAATGTTGCCTCCTAGGGGGAAAAAGATTCCTTCTTGACTCCAAAAGGGCAATCAGATTTCTCCTTGGATCAAAAAGCTCTATTATTAATGCTTATTCTATTATTAATACCCCTGTATGTTCTGCTTTTCTAAAAAAAAACATCCAGACCATTTTTAAATGCATCTATTGTGGTTGATAGCACTACCTCTCTTGGCAGTGAGTTCCATAATTTTATTGTCCTTACCGTAAAGAATCCCTTCCTTTGCTGCCTATGAAATCTTTGCTCTTCCAGTCTCAGGGGGTGACCTCTTGTTCTTTGTACATTTCTATTAATGAACAGGTCCCTGGAGAGCTCCTTATATTGGCCCTGCACATATTTATATAATGTTATCATATCCCCTCTAAGACGCCTTTTTTCTAAAGTAAATAAATGCAATTTTTTAAGTCTCTCTTCATAACTAAGATCCTCCATTCCCCTTATTAATTTTTTAGCTCTCCTTTGCACTTTTTCGAGTTCCTTAATATCCTTTTTAAGGACTGGTGCCCAGAATTGTACTGCATATTCAAGGTGAGGTCTTACCATTGATTTGTAAAGAGGCAAGATGATATCCTCCACCCGTGAATCTATACCTCGTTTTATACATGCCAATATCTTATTGGCCCTTGCAGCTGCTGACTGGCATTGGGCACTGTTGCCAAGTTTGTTATCTACAATGATTCCTAAATCCTTTTCGTTAGTAGTTTTTCCCAGGGAAATACCATTTAACGTATATGTTGCTTTGTTATTATTTTTCCCATAATGCATAACTTTACATTTGTCTATATTGAACCTCATTTGCCACTTTCTTGCCCAGTTCCCGACTCTGTCCAAATCTTTCTGTAAAGAAAAAACATCAAGATTAGTCTTTATTACCTTACCTAATTTTGTGTCATCAGCAAACACTGAGACGTGGCACTCAGCACAACGTGGGAGATCATTAATAAACAGATTAAAAAGAAGAGGTCCCAAAACAGACCCCTGAGGTACTCCGCTCACTACCCTGGTCCAATTTAAAGCTTTACCATTTACAACAACCCTCTGTGTTCTATCTTTTAGCCAATTTTCAATCCAAATACATACATTTTCCCCCAATCCTATTTCTCTCAATTTGTAGAGTAACCTTTTGTGTGGAACTGTATCAAATGCTTTAGCAAAATCCAAATAGATCACATCAACTGCCACACCTAGATCTATATTTTTACTGACCTCTTCATAGAATGTTATTAAGTTTGTTTGACAAGACCTGTCTTGCACAAAACCATGTTGACTTTTACTAATTATATTCTGATTCAAGATGTATTCTTGAGTGTACACCTTTAGCAATCCTTCAAATAATTTCCCCACTACAGATGTCAAGCTCACTGGCCTATAATTACCAGGCAGAGATTTTGATCCCTTTTTAAATATTGGAATGACATCCGCCTTTCGCCAGTCTGTTGGCACTATACCTGAACTGAACGAATACCTAAAGATCATAAATATTGGTCTGGCCAGAATTATGCTTAACTCTCTAAGGACCCTTGGGTGTATACAATCTGGCCCTGGGGCCTTGTCTATCTTAACAGAGTTTAATTGCATAAACACTTTTTCCTGTGTCAGGCAATCCCATGTTTGTGGTGACTGTTCCGTAACTTCCGGTAGCAGGAGCTCATCCATCTGTTCTTCCTTAGTATAAACAGAAGAAAAAAAAGTATTTAAAATGTCTGCTTTTTCTCTGTCCTCACTTACCAAACTTCCCATTTGGGATAACAAGGGCCCAACATTTTCCCTCTTTAGCTTTTTTCCATTTATATACTTATAAAAAATTTTGGGGTTAATTTTACTCTCCTTAGCAATCCTTTTCTCGTTTTCCAATTTAGCCATTTTAATTGCCTTTTTGCAGGCTTTGTTGGCATCTTTGTATTTTATAAATGATAATGTTGATCCCTTGCTTTTATAATGTTTGAATGCCATTTTCTTGTTTTGCATTTCCTGTTTCACGGTACCGGTAAGCCACATTGGTTTTGATTTGTGTCTTTTGTATTTGTTTCCCAAAGGTGTATATTGGGATGTGTACTTTTGTAATGTGTGCTTTAAGGCATTCCACTTGTCTTCTGTGTCTAGTCCAGAAAACAATCGTTCCCAGTCTAAGTGTTCCATTGATTCCCTTAGTCCATCAAAGTTGGCCCTTCTAAAATTAAGTGTTTTGGTGGCGTAGTTACCAATTTGCATTTTTGCATTAATCTCAAACGAAACCATGTTATGGTCACTATTGCCCAAGTGTTCTCTTACTTTGATGTTTGAGATAAGCTGCTCATTGTTTGTTATTACTAAATCCAGACAGGCATCCATTCTAGTTGGGGTGTCTACTAATTGTGCCATAAATGTGTTATTAAGCAGGTTCAGCAACTTGCTGACCTTAGCAGAACTAGTTGTGCCACAATTCCAATCTATATTTGGGTAATTAAAATCTCCCATGATTAGAACTTCATTCAGATTTGCAGCCTTTTCAATTTGTAATAAAAGCTGATCTTCTCCATCAATGCTAATATTTGGTGGTTTGTAGCATACACCTACAAGTAATGTGCGATTCTTTTTAGCGTCTAAGCTAATCTCCACCCACAGTGTCTCCACATCAGTTCCAGTTACGTCCTGCACACCTTCCTTAATACTGGGCTTTAGTTTAGGATTTACATATAGACATATCCCTCCCCCTTTTCTATTTATTCTGTCCTTTCTAAAAAGTGAGTAGCCTTGTAAATTAACTGACCAGTCGTGGGTCTCATCCCACCACGTTTCTGTGATTCCGATTAAATCATACTGTTCAGCACTTACCAGTATCTCCAGCTCACCCATTTTGTTTGTCAAGCTTCTTGCATTTGCTAAAAGACATTTGAGATTACTACCCATTTTCTGTTTAGTTTACAAACACGTAATGCCCGCAGGTTTAATTTTATGTACCTCCCTATGATCTATGTTAACCCCACCAGCGCTTTCCTCCTCCTTTGCCATAGCTATACCCACCTTCCAATCTACTCTAGCTGCCATTGCTTCATTTTGAGCTTGACCCTCCCCCCCAGAGCTTAGTTTAAAAGCTCATCTAACCCTCTAGCCATCCTCTCCCCTAATACCGCAGCCCCCTCATCATTGAGGTGCAGCCCATCCCGTCCAAAGAGTCTATAGCCGACTGCAAAGTCTGCCCAGTGCTCTAAGAACCCAAATCCCTCTTGCTTGCACCACCTTCGCAACCACGCATTAATCTCTCTAAGCTCCCGCTGTCTCCCTGACGTAGCGCGTGGTACTGGTAATAGTTCAGAGAATATTACCTTGGAGGTCCTTTCCTTTAGCTTCTTTCCTAGTTCCCTAAAATCATTTTTAAGGACCCCCCACCTACCATTTACTTTGTCATTAGTACCAATGTGTACTATGACCGCTGGATCATGCCCAGCCCCTCCCAATAATCTTCCTACCCGGTCCGCAACATGCCGAACCCAAGCACCCGGGAGACAACATACAGTTCGGCATTCAGGGTCCAGGCGACAGATTACCCTATCTACCTTCCTAATAATAGAATCCCCCAGAAGTACCTCGATACCAATGCACTTATCCATGTCAGATTTGGATGATGGTCCTTGCCAGTCATTAGCCACCAAGGGGTTAAAATGCATATGTTACATTTTTCATTGATAAAAATATTTGTAAAAAACTTAGTTAGATGTATTTGCTAAATGTTAAGGTTTTGCAGCCATTCAAAAACACCCACTGTCTTTGGCTAGAAAGATAGGTACATGTTACAGCTAAGGTGGTTGGACAGTAACCCTTGGAGTACCAGGGAGGTACATGTTACCATTATAGGAGGCTGAAGTACTTGGTGGGCTACAGTGGACAGAGATGACTTAGGCACCACAGTGTAATAATTTACTGAGCATTATATACAAACAGGAGTAGACTTGCCTTCAAATGCAAGAGGCTCAGTCACTCAGATGGGTTAGATGGGTAATTTGGTGCTATATGATAATGCTTCCCTCGGGGAAGTAGCAATGTATTTGAGACGGTTGTGTGTGTCCTCCACTAAGGATATGTATAGCTGATGAGGCCACCCAGATATAGATTGGAAGTGTGGCACAACTAGTTCAGCTAGGGGCAGCAAGTTTCTGGACCTGCTTAATAACACATTTATGGCACAATTAGTAGACACCCCAACTAGAATGGATGCCTGTCTGGATTTGGTAATAACAAACAATGAGGAGCTTATCTCAAACATCCAAATAAGAGAACACTTGGGGAATAGTGACCATAATATGGTCTCATTTGAGATTAATGCAAAAAAGCAAATTGGTAAATACGCCACCAAAACACTTAATTTTAGAAGGGCTAACTTTGATGGACTAAGGGCATCGATTGAACATTTAGACTGGGAACGATTGTTTTCTGGACTAAACACAGAAGACAAGTGGAATGCCTTTAAGCACACATTACAAAAGTACACATCCCAATATATACCTTTGGGAAACAAATGCAAAAGACACAAATCAAAACCAATGTGGCTTACAGGTAACGTGAAACAGGAAGTACAAAACAAGAAAATGGCATTCAAACATTATAAAAACACGGGATCAGCATTATCATTTATAGAGAACAAAGAGGCCAACAAAGCCTGCAAAAAGGCAATTAAAATGGCTAAATTGGAAAATGAGAAAAGGGTTGCCAAGGAGAGTAAAACTAACCCCAAAATGTTTTATAAATATATAAATGGAAAAAAGCTAAAGAGGGAAAATGTTGGGCCCTTGTTATCCCAAATGGGAAATTTGGTAAGTGAGGACAGAGAGAAAGCAGACATTTTAAATACTTTTTTTTCTTCTGTTTATACTAAGGAAGAGCAGATGGACGAGCCCCTGCTACAGGAAGTTATGGGACATTCGCCGCAAACATGGGATTGGCTGACACAGGAAAAAGTGCTTAAGCAATTACACTCTGTTAAGATAGACAAGGCCCCAGGACCAGATGGTATACACCCAAGGGTACTTAGAGAGTTAAGCATAATTCTGGCCAGGCCACTATTCATGATCTTTAGGGATTCATTCAGTTCAGGTACAGTGCCAACAGACTGGCGAAAGGCGGATGTCATTCCAATATTTAAAAAGGGATCAAAATCTCTGCCAGGTAATTATAGGCCAGTGAGCTTGACATCTGTAGTGGGGAAACTATTTGAAGGATTGCTAAAGGTATACACTCAAGAATACATCTTGTACCAGAATATAATTAGTAAAAGTCAACATGGTTTTGTGAAAGACAGGTCTTGTCAAACAAACTTAATAACATTCTATGAAGAAGTCAGTAAAAATATAGATCTAGGTGTGGCAGTTGATGTGATCTATTTGGATTTTGTGAAAGCATTTGATACAGTTCCACACAAAAGGTTACTCTACAAATTGAGAGAAATAGGTTTGGGGGCAAATGTGTGTATGTGGATTGAAAATTGGCTAAAAGATAGAACACAAAGGGTTGTTGTAAATGGAAAATTCTCAAATTGGACAAGGGTATTAAGCGGAGTACCTCAGGGGTCTGTTTTGGGCCCTCTTCTTTTTAATTTGTTTATTAATGATCTGCCACATTGTGCTGAGAGCCATGTCTCCGTGTTTGCGTACGACACTAAATTAGGTAAGGCAATAAAGACTAATCTTGATGTTTTTTGTTTACAGGAAGATTTGGACAGAGTGGGGGACTGGGCAGTAAAGTGGCAAATGAGGTTCAATATAGAGAAATGTAAAGTTATGCATTAATGGAAAAATAATAACAAAGCAACATATACGTTAAATGGTTTTTCCCTGGGAAAAACTACTAATGAAAAGGATTTAGGAATAATTATAGACAACAAACTTGGCAACAGTGCACAATGCCAGTCAGCAGCTGCAAGGGCCAATAAGATATTGGCATGTATAAAACGAGGTATAGATTCACGGGAGGAGGATATCATCTTGCCTCTTTACAAATCAATGGTAAGACCTCACCTTGAATATGCAGTACAGTTCTGGGCACCAGTCCTTAAAAAGGATATTAAGGAACTAGAAAAAGTGCAAAGGAGAGCTACAAAATTAATAAGGGGTTTGGAGGATCTTAGTTATGAAGAGAGACTTAAAAAATTGAATTTATATACGTTAGAAAAAAGGCGTCTCAGAGGGGATATGATAACATTATATAAATATTTGCAGGGCCAATATAAAGAGCTCTCCAGTGACCTGTTCATTAACAGAAAGGTACAAAGAACAAGAGGTCACCCCCTCAGACTGGAAGAGCAAAGATTTCATAGACAGCAAAGGAAGGGATTCTTTACGGTTAGGACAATAAAGTTATGGAACTCACTGCCAAGAGAGGTAGTGCTATCAACCACAATAGATGCATTTAAAAATGGTTTGGATGTTTTTTTAGGAAAGCAGAACATACAGGGCTATTAATAATAGAATAAGCATTAATAAAAGAGCTTATTGATCCAAGGAGAAATCTGATTGCCTCTTGGAGTCAAGAAGGAATTTTTTCCCCCAGGAGGCAAAATTCGAAATAGCTTCCTTAGGGGTTTTTTGCCTTCTTTTGGATCAAAAGCTGTAATGATAGGTAGAAGGGTTGAACTTGATGGACTTGTGTCTTTTTTCAACCTAAATTACTATGTTACTATGTTACTATGTCTCTCTCTCTCCCCCCCAGACCAGTAGTGCAACCTCTGAACAGGATTATTCTCCAATTGCCAGAATCATTCTCCCCAGCGGCCACCATTTTAACCCAGGCCTAACACACTGATCCATCATGTGATGACAGTCTCATTATATTTCCACCTGGGCACATCTTCTCCTACCGAGTAGAGAACTCACTGACTCTTTTCACTGCCTACAAACTTTTCACTTTCTATCACCAGCTGACTTAGCGGGTTGCCTTGGCTGGCCTGCAGTATAAAAGGGATGTTTTTGCTGACTAAACAATGCAGCCGCAGGTAACCATCCCTCTGAGCAATTTCATACTTCACCAGATCAGCATCCATAAAAAATAAAAAGCGTGATGTGAACCTGAGATCAAAACCTATTTTTAATCTGAAAGACCCAGGCCTGAAGGAACTGAGAATCATACTAGAGAGACCACAGTCCAGTCTACTTAAGCAAGTTTGCACAGCTCTACAATAATGGGCATTTCACTTGATTGATGGCAGAGTGGAAGACGACACAGAGACATGTGCACAGAGAGGTAAAAAAAACAACACACACATACGCAGTTAATCTTTCTACTACAGAGCCGTGTGTATGCACTAGCCTAGGAGCTGAGGAAGTTAAAAAATAAAAGCAGGATTTAAACAGTGACTGCATATTTTGTCACTGGAAAAACACCTGTCTGTTACACAGGTTTTAGATTTTTAATTGCACCAAAAGTTTGTAGGGTGTCTAGACTGTCTAAAGGCTAAAGTAACCAAAATATTATCCAATTCAGCTGAATGGGAACAATTTTCTAACTCGGATACTCCAGCCTTAAGTTTGAAATTACAATGTCAATTCCCTGCAATTCCTTCTTTCATGAATACAGCCCTACCTTTTGTTGACTGCATCTACAATAACATTTAGCCAGCCATATTACTAGCCCAACTTCATGAAAATTGTAGTTAAAGACTGGGGTTATGGTGGCCTACATCAGGGTCGATCATAGGGTCACGGACACCTGGGTGCAGGATTTGTCTTTGGCGTCTTCCATTAGGGCATGGCTATATTGCTAACTCCTCCCCCTTTTGAAAATTTCAATTTCAGACATTCCCACTCAGACACATAGACACATGCAAACTTTCCTCTCTCGCACTCCCATTCTGCCACTCACTCTGGCACACATGTAAACCCATCTCTCTCACACTCTCATCCTGCCACTCACTCGGACACACACAGACCTGCCATCAGGGTGTGACGGGCGATCCTGGCATCCTGGGCTTGGTGGGCCCAGGTCACACCAGAAGAAAAAAATTTCCCCGGGCCGCAGCCTCTGTGTAGCCGTGCCACGTGCTGTGAGGGAAGTGTTCTGTGCTTTAATAAAGTTTTAAAAAAAATGCGACCAGAGCTTCCCTCCTCCGTGCAGGAGACGACCGGGATACAGAGCAATAAGGAGGTAAGTAAGGTGGGAGGAGGGTGGCATAAAATGAGCAAAATAGTGGCATATTGAATGGCTAAATATTACTGCCATATTGAATGGCTAAAAATTACTGGCATAATGAGTGGCAAGATATTACTGGCATATTAAATGGCAAAATACTGGCACATTGAGTGGCAAAATATTAGTGGCATTTTGAGTGTCAATATATTACTGGCATATTGAGTTGCAAAATATTACTGGGATATTGAGTGGCAAAATACTGGCATATTGACCAACTGCTCCCAACCACCCTCCATATTACACTAGACCTGGATAACAAGTGGGAGATATTGTCGGGGGGGGGGGGGGTAGGGGGCCCAGAAAATATGTTCAGTAAGGGGCCCTGAAATTCCTGGTGGTGGCTCTGGACACACACATGCAAACACATCACTCTCACACTCCTATCCTGCCACTCACTCTGGCACACATGCAAACCCATCTCTCTCACACTCCCATCCTGCCATTTACTCAGAAACACACATGCCAGCCCATCTCTCTCTGTAAGGCCTTTTGTGGGGTCAAGAAGAGGGAGAAGCTTGGACACAGTTCAATAAATAGGGATAGGAAATATATAAACAAATTAGGTAGGAGGTGCTCCCCAGTAAGAAGCAAAGAAGGGTCCAGGACACAGTCCACAATCTCATGGTTAAGCACATAGAAG
Organism: Pelodytes ibericus; assembly: GCA_036172795.1. NCBI lineage: Eukaryota > Metazoa > Chordata > Amphibia > Anura > Pelodytidae > Pelodytes > Pelodytes ibericus. The sequence continues at coordinate 45,597,817 of CM069866.1, read as the reverse complement.
AAGTAGTCGGGGTCACAATCCGGTGTCGATGCAGGCAGCAGACAAAAGAGTACTAGGGGTCACATCCCGGAGTCAAATGCAGGCAGCAGACAAAAGAGTAGTAGGAGTCAGAATCCACGGTTAAATCAGACAACAGATGAGACTAGCAGGGAGACTCAGAAAAACAGACATGCACTCTGAATCCTTGAGCACCGCCATCAGGGAAGCAGTGGTTCTTATAGTGCTATAGTATAGTCTGGTGTTTGGTCTGTAGCGCCTCCCCCATGGGGTTTGTCTCAGAAGGCATTGGCAGAGGCGGTGTGGCCACAGAGGATGGAAGCATCGCATCCCCGTCAGCCTCGGTGCCCCTCTGTCGCCACTATCTCCAGCTTGCTGCGAGAACAGAGGGCGGATAGAGACGCATGGTGCCATTGCTGGTAGGATTGGCACCCCAGCAAGTGGCCACACCTCCTGCCTCTTAGACGCACCACGGAGACACGGTGCAGGATAGGCACCCGACACTCTCACATCCCCATCCTTCCATTTATTCAGATACACATGAGCAAATCCATCTCTCTCACACTACCATCATGCCACTCACTCAGACACATGTGTAAATCCATCTCTCACACTTCCATCCTTTCATTCACTCAGACACACACATGTAAACCCATCTCTCACGCTCCCATCCTGCCATTCACTCAGACACACACCTACAAACCCATCTCTCACACTGCCATCCTGCCATTCACTCAGACACACACCTACAACCCCATCTCTCTCACACTCCCCCCTTGCCACTCACTTTCACCTTTAAACTCTCACACACACACACACACACATAAACACACTCTGCCACTCACACACACTCTTACAGTCTAACACACACTACCTGCCACTTACAAACACGTACACTCTGCCACACACACTCAGTTTACATAAAAAATACAGTGTTTGTATTTTTTTAATATAAAATAGTCTTGTCCCAGACTTACCTTGCAATTCAGTACCCAGACTGCTGCATGCATGGAGGCAGTGTCTGCAGGAGAAGCCAAGGAGCTTCGAAGTTTGAGGAGGCTGGGCCGAGTGTGAGAGGTTGGAGTCATGCATGAGGGGTGGAGTCTGGTGCTTGACTCCCACTGATGTGTCCTTGTCAGGCAGAGCTGTCAAATTCAATTCCATGATATCCCATCAGTCTCATAAGATGTGGTAGTTGCGACTATATTCTACCACCACAGCTATTGTAAACTAAGGTTCTCATATTGTGCAGGTAAACTACAACAGGAAACTTCTGCAAAAAAGTGCTGTGAATGCTCAAGATACATGTGTTTGTTTTAACAGACTTTGTATGTGCCTTGTGTGCTCTATTATACATATCTTTTTTATCATAGACCTCATCTATCTTTTTTCCACTTGTTTATGTTTTCAAGATTCATGTAAATTCTTAATTAAAATTCTCCAGTTGAAGAATTTGCAGGGAATTAGATGGGAATTTCATCTTAAAGTCAAACTAGATAAGTTAGAAAAATGCTCTAATTTAGCTAAATGGGAGACTTTCTAAAGGGTCTACTTGAGAAATATGAAGTTCAGCTACTCAATATGGCAGGTTTGGGCATATAGATGCCAATTTCTGCTGTTTTCGGGCTGGCTTTTGGCCACATTCAGATTGGGGCATTTAGGACAGTTCATAACTGCTGTTTCATCGCTCACAGTTCAGCACAGCAGTTTGAGTGCTGAACTCTCATATTTGAATGGCAACCTGGCTGTTACATTGAAGCAGTGTAAGTGCTGACAGTTCAGCGCAGAACTTTCACTGCTTACAAATACAGTAACAAACCCCCACTAATAAAGTAGCCCCCTAATACTAACCCCCAAACCCAAATACTAACTCCTAATACTAACCCTTGAACCACAATTCTAACTCTGAATACTAATCCTAATAGTAATTATAATAGTAATTCTAAACCCTAATAATAACTGCTAGTAATAACCCCTAATACTAAACCTAAACCCCTAATACTAATCCTAACCCCTAATACTAACACTAATCCTAACCCGAAATAATAATAATACTAAAAGAAAAGTGGTTGCCGAAATGTAGCAACTTTCTATGATGGTAGATACGCAGACTGGACCCAGCTTGTCGGTAGAATAATGTCCAATTCTTTATTAAATGTCAACATACAGCAACAAGAATATCGCCAGGACGATATCATAGAAAGTTCCTAAATTTCTGCAACCACTTTTCTTTTGGATTTATGATCCATTGGGGTCACAGGTGAGAGTTGAGGTCTCATCGTTATGGAACATACTAATTTTGGCTGAGCATGATGAGAGGCCAGTAAGCGCTTATCAGGGATTGGGTTGCTCTCCTACTTTTACTACTAATAATACTTACCTTCTATGTGATCCCGCAAAGAACTGTCCCACCATAAACTGTCCTGCGATGACCTCTCACGCGATGAAGTCACAGTGAACCATCCCATCCCCCAGTATGGGGGGCAGGCCCGGACTGGCCATCGGGCACACCGGGCAAATGCCCGGTGGGCCGCGGTGGCCATGGGCCGAAGCCGGCGGGGAAGGTCCCAGCAGTGCATTAAAAAAAAAAAAAAACTTACCTCGTTCCTGTTCTGTCCCCCGGAGCTCTGAAGGTGCGTGGCTGTGAGGGAAGCGTTGTGCGCTCCCCTCCACCCGCGCGGTCAGTAAAGTTTGTTGGAACTTTTTTTTTCAAACAAACTTTATTGATCCACGTGGCTGGAGGGGAGCGCACAACGCTTCCCTCACAGCCACGCACATTCAAAACACCGGGAGACGGAGCAGCAAAGAGGTAAGTAAGTACTGGGGTCTGGGGAAGGGGGGGAGGAGGGTGGGAAAACGAGCATACTAAGGGGCAATGTCATGGCATATTACATGGCATATTGGATGCAATATCCTGGCATATTTGGGGCAATATCCTGGCATATTACATGGCATATTGGGGGAAATATCCTGGCATATTACATGGCATATTGGGGGCAATATCATGGCATATTGGGGGCAATATCATGGCATATTGGGGGCAATATCATGGCATATTGGGGGCAATATCCTAGCATATTACATGGCATATTGGGGGCAATATCCTGGCATATAACATGGCATATTGGGGGCAATATCCTGGCATATTACATGGCATATTGGGGGCAATATCCTGGCATATTACATGGCATATTGGGGGCAATATCCTGGCATATTACATGGCATATTGGGGGCAATATCCTGGCATATTACATGGCATATTGGGGGCAATATCCTGGAATATTAAATTACATATTGGGGGCAATATCCTGGCATATTAAATGGCATATTGGGGGCAAAATCCTGGCACATTGAGAGCAAAATCCTGGCATATTAGGGGGCAAAATCCTGGCATATTAAATGGAATATTGGTGGGCAATATCCTGGCATATTGAGGGGCAATATCCTGGCATATTAAAAGGAATATTGGGGGCAATATCCTGGAATATTAAATGGCACATTGGGGGCAAAATCCTGGCATATTGATAGCAAAATCCTGGAATATTAAATTACATATTGGGGCAATATCCTGGAATATTAAATGGCATATTGGGGGCAAAATCCTGGCATATTGAGAGCAAAATCCTGGCATATTAAATGGCATATTAGGGGGCAAAATCCTTGCATATTAAATGGCATATTGGCGGGCAAACTCCTGGCACATTGAGGGGCAATATCCTGTCATATTGAGGGGCAATATCCTGGCATATTAAATGGCATATTGGGGGCAAAATCCTGGCATATTGAGAGCAAAATTCTGGTATATTAAATGGCATATTAGGGGGCAAATCCTGGCATATTAAATGGCATATTGGGGGCAAAATCCTGGCATATTGAGAGCAAAATCCTGGCATATTAAATGGCATATTGGGGGACAAAATCCTGGCATATTAAATGGCATATTGGCGGGCAAACTCCTGGCATATTGAGGGGCAATATCCTGGCATATTAAATGGCATATTGGGGGGCAAACTCCTGGCATATTGAAGGGCAATATCCTGGCATATTAAATGGCATATTGGGGGGCAAAATCCTGGCATATATCCCTTACCTATGTAGGTGTCTTCCCCCTGCTAGGGTTAAAACTTTAAGTATTACTTGCTTTACATCCCATGGCGTTGGTTTTCTTGGCTGAAATCATCATTCTTAATGATCTCAGCCAATCCAATGCTTTCATAGAGATGTCTTAGGAGGGTAGTACGCTTTGGTGGGAAAATACAACACTGTGGCAATCGAATACCCTCTAGGAGAGTATTTTGAGCTATAACGAAGTTTAAATTGTTTATAGCTGCAGCTGTAGCTGTGAGAAAGACAGCCACTAGGAGGGTGTTAACCCTGTAATTTCTTTGTGGCTAGGAAACCTTTGGTCGCCTAACTGACACTGGATGTCCTCATGCTCTGCATGAGGACATCCAGCTTCAGTGAAATCCCCATAGGAAAGCATTAAATTAATGCTATCCTGTTGGGACTGCCAATTGTGCCCGCATGCACATTAGATCTTCCGCCTCGTAGGAGGTGGAGCACCGGGGGAGATAGGTGCTGGAATCGGGATAGTGAATAAAGGTTTTTTTAACCACTTTGTATTCCTAGCACTATAGTATCCCTTTAAACAAATCAAAAGATAGGTAAAATCAAACAAATCAGCCGTAAAACAATGTTTGGAGAATCAATGACGGGATTTTTGTTTTTTTACAAAAAATAAAAATGGGCTGCTCAGTCTTAAATGCCCGGGCCTATTTTTTGTCCCAGTCCGGGCCTGATGGGGGGGGTCAGACATTTTGCTTACTCCTAAAGGAGAGAAGTTGGCCCACAATCGGGGGATATTGTTGAATTTCGGGCAATTCAAGTTTCTAGATTTTAGTTGGAGAATTGAACAGAAAAGTGTGGAAGAATAAACATATTTATATACAATTATATTATGCTAATATTTGGGGGGGCCACTTCAAGAGGACTTAAGCTATTTCTATAATAGCCAAAGTCCTCCCATTGAATTCTATGGGAGAACTATGGCTTTATCCATAATAGCCAAGATCCTCTGCATAGCTACCTGATTTGACTCTTAACTTTAAGTTAAGCCCTAAGTTTGAAATTCCCATCTCCACTCCCTGCAATTTCCTCTCGCATTAATAAGGTCTAACTTTTGTTGACCTCATCTACAATAATAATGTGTTTTTCGGTGTGCCCAATTATCCTTATCCTTTTATGTTTGAACTCATCCATCTTTTGTCAACATTTTTCTATGTTTCCAAGATACACATAAATCCTTACTTGATTCATGTTATCCACTTGACATTGTTTTGTTCTTACTTGATTTTTCTTGTAGTGTTATTTCATTTTTTAATTCCGTGATATCATCCATCTCACTCTTTTCACACTAGTATTTTGTCTATTAGTTTCACTCTGTTTGTCTTTTTCTCTTTCCCTACCCTCTTCTCAGGGAGGAATTTCTGATGGAGTGTTTACTTTGGCATCCTGGTGTTACTATGGAAAGATACTTTATGATCCAGTAAAACACACTAAGCCATTCACATAGCATCCAGGGTTTGGTTAACTGTTTTTTTATATAACTAGATTCTGTATAAAAAGAGTTCTGTGAATTTTATCATACTAATTTAGCTAGCAATTCTTTTAAGTACCATGAGGAGTCACTATGAGTGTTAAAGCTTAACCATATATTAATTATTACCATGCTGAGCTCCTGGACTGTCCCTCTTAATCATTAATTAATGTTCTATGTAACATAATCTTAAATATATTTAGGACACCTAAATCTCCAATTCTTAAAAAGACAGTTTCTCAGTGGTGCATAAGATGTGTTAGATGTGAATATCAAGAACCAGGTGATAAAACCATGTCTTTAAAATTAAATCTTTCTTCAACAACTTTTAATCATACAGATGTTCACCAATTTGGTTTTACTTTGCGTGTCATACTAACACTTTCAGGCTGTTATGGTATGGATCTGCTACTCCCAGGGTCATATTAAGCCATTGTAGGCCCCTGGGCTACAAGTACTGTGAGGGCCCCAATGATATCGGATTGGGCATGTCACGTGCCAGTACTTAAATTGCACTCACATGAATTATCCCAGCACTTAGATTGCACTCACAGGTCATACCCCAGCACTTAGATTGAACTTTGTTGTGACAAAATCATCAGTATTATTTAAACATGGCATAACATGGCCAAATCATCAGTAATATTTAAACATGGCATAACATGGCAAAATCATCAGTAATGTTTAAACATGGCAAAATCATCAGTAACGTTTAAGCATGGCATAACATGGCAAAATCAGCAGTAATGCTTAAACATAGCACAGCATGGAAATCTCAGCAGTAGAGTTCAGCGGACACCTATATGTTCGGGTACGGCAGGTTCGACCGAACTTCGAAAAAATGTCCTGGTCCGTGCTCGAACTTGACCCCGTACTTGACCCCGAACCCCATTGAAGTCAATGGGGACACGAACTTTTGGCCACTAAAATGCCTCTAAAAAAATGTCATGGAAAGGGCTAGAGGGCTGCAAAATGAAGTAAAATGTGGGTAAGAGTAGGACAAGTGCCCTGTAAGCAAATGTGGATAGGGAAATAACTTAAAATAACATAAAGTACATACAAATTACAAATACAGGTGAGCCATAAAATAGCACTAGATGTAATCTTTGATTTTAGCTTTGGAAGAACATAAATCTAAATCTAAAGCATGGCTGCCAGGAGGATCAACAGAATTATCCATTTGAGAGAGGGTTGGAGTGCAGGGTATTCTCTTTCAGTTTATACTAAGTGACACATAGGTTGAGGAGGCGGTGACCGTGGCAGTGTAGGTGGAAGATGAGCTGGAGGAGGAGGAGGAGGAGGTATTTGACGGTTCTATTTGACTCTCAGATATGAAGTGCAGGCCATAAATGTACTATTTAGCACAACAATTAGAATTTTTCAAAGTGAGCTGTAAGCACACTATTTGACGGTTGTATTTGACTATCAGATATGAAGTTCAGGACGCAAATGTAATAATTTAACACCAACAAATTGCAGTATTTAAAAATTCCTAGATGTTGCCCACTGAGCTAACAGAACAGGATTAAAGTCATGTGCCTGGCACACATGCAGTTGCAAGTGCACTGCACTCTCTGTGGTACTGGGCTCAGGGCAGGGTACAAATATGTAGTATAGCACCCACTAAAATAATCACTGTAATTTGAATAATCGCTGTAGTTTGAATAATCACTGTAGTGTGCAGATTCAACACCAGAATTTTAATCTGTCCCTCACAGCTGCAGCATCCTCTCCCTACACTAAGAAGAGCTCATGTGATGTGCGTGTACATGACTCCAGCTTATACCGTATTTGCTCGATTATAAGACGACCCTGATTATAAGACGACCCCCCAAACTTTGTATACTCCTTTAGGAAAAAAACTAAAAACCTTGAATATAAGAATACCCGATAGGAAAAAAAACTTTAACTTATATATTTGTAAATTGCTTTTTAATATTTAATAAAAAATTGATATTATACAAATGCATTTCTTGTTTTTATTTTTCACTTTATGTGCCAATGCGGCCTCTCTCCCCCTCCCCCAGCTGTCTCTGTCCCCCCCAGCGTTGTCTCTCTCTCCCTCCCCCCTAAGCTTCTCTCTCTCTCTCCACCTCCCTCGTCTCTTCCCCCCTCCCCTTGTCTCTCTCTATCCCCCCCTTGTCTCTCTCTATCCCCCCCTTGTCTCTCTCTCTCCCCCCCCTCCCCTTTTCTCTTTGAGGTCAGATTATAAGACGACCTTGAATGTAAGACGAGGGGTATTTTCAGAGCAAAAAAAAACTCATCTTATGCTGCACTGGCCAATCACAGCCATGCCATTAGTAGGCATGGCTGTGATAGCTTCTAAGGGCAAACGAGTCAAACGCTTGTTGATTGGCTGCCCTGTAGCCTTTCAAAACGCGCCATTAAATCGCCGAATCCCGAACTCCAACCCGAACATGCAGTGAAATGTCCATGTTCGGGTCCGGGGTCCAAAAACCGTAATGTTCGGTACGAACCCGAACAGTGCGGTTTGGGGTTGCTCAACACTACTCAGCAGTAATGTATAAACATTGAACAACATGGCAAAATCAGCAGCAATGTATTGACATGACATAACATGGCAAAATCAGCAGTAATGTATACATTTGGCATGTAAATGGCAAAAGCAGCAGTAATGTATAAACATGGAATGTCATGGCAAAATCAGCAGGAATGTTTACATTTTAGATATTATTTTAAGGGAATAAAATAAAAAGTCTAAATATAAGATCTGTGTTACAAGTAAATATTAATTCACATGTAAACTGTTTTTTTCATATTTAATAAAAACTATGATTTCTTTTTATTTGCAAATCTGCCCCTCAGACCTGCCAATGCATCCACAGATGTGCCATTCTGCCCCACATTACACACCCAGGACTTACTCCAGTACCCCAGCATATGCCCCACCAACCATATTGCACACCACAACTTACCCCAGTATCCAAGTACATGCCGCATCAGCCACATTGCACACCCAGGACATGATCCATTACCCACATTGTACAACAGAACTTACCCCAAGATATGACCCATCACCCCCATTGCACACCCAGGACTTACTCCAGCACCCTAGTACATGCCCCATTACCACATTGTGCATACAACCTGCCCACAGACAACATAAAAATCCAGGTGTGAGAAACTTCTGTGCAAGGGTTAAAAAAATGAGCAAATTGAACCTAGTGCAGTGCTTACTCCCACACCACGTGAAACTATAGATTTGTCTACGCATGATGAGAACTGGAGACCCCATTTTCTCCACACACTAAAACTCTATTGCCAATCTAGTAATTCCTAAAAATACTGGTACATCTACTTGATAAAGGCAAAACCAAAATGTTCTGTGTAAGAAACTCATTGAATGTCCACGTAGTTTGGAATGCATATCAGCATAACATGAGTGTCAGTACAGGCTTCCTGGTTTGGTGCCATGACAGAATTTTTTCAGCGGTTTGATAAGCTCCTGTTGGGACAAATGTCAAACCCCTGCTTGCCATTGAACATTTTTCCCTTTAGTGTTCAAGGAGTAGTAGGATAGGGAGATGATGTGTGCGCTAGTTCAGAAAGAGGAGTGAGAGGAAGAGTTGCACAACAAAATAGTGATAAAAATATTGTTTTAATACAACACTTAAAATACCAAATAGATTCTTATATAGATGCAAACAATTGTAAAATGGAGTACAGGTAAGTACTAACAAGAAACAATTCTCACCAAAAGACCCCAAGATATGCTATGTAGGGAAACACCAAACGCATTACGCCCACTAGAGAGTTCTTTAAGGTGTCATTTGTTATGGAAACTGTTGGCAATGTGGATAAAAAAGAAGAAAAAAATAAAAAGAATGATTTTCAGAAAGAAAGAGTGAATAGAAAACTGCATTAAACAACACTTTCTAAAAATGTACACTTTAAATTTTGCCACATGATACAATTGACAGCAATATGAGCAGAAGGATAATTTGACTCCAAAAAAGAGGTTTAATACAAAATGTGTAGTACAACCTCTAATGGTGGATGTAATGGATGAAGAGGCTTTGTAAGCCATTAAATATGCTTAGTCTGCAGACTTAGCTGATATAAAAGGGTATACAAATGTGTGTTAATTTGTAGGAAGTCTTAGTATAACACATGAGTTTGGAAGATTAGAAGCATACAAAACACATGGATAAACTCTTATGCAGGATTGTCAAATAGCAGTTTGTTCTTTCTTTTAGTCTTAACACATATAGGTGCAGATACAATTTTATGCAAGTCAAACTGTTTACAGATATAACAGTTTGCTATAATTATCTTATAAAATAACAAAGTTAAATCAGAATGGTTTGTGGATATAATTGAAACAAAATATTAGACTCACAGCAGTGTTGAGTCTCTGACTCACTTATTGGTGAATTTCTGATGTTGAAAGGATAATCTTTAAAGAGAAGAAAAAAGGAAGAATGAATTAGACATGTGCATTCGTTTTCGGACTAATGCATTTTCGGACGAAAATAGCATTTTCGTCCATTCGTCCGAAAAACGAATAACGAAAATGTTAACTAACAAAATCCGAATGAACGAATGGTTAATAAACGAAAATCATTCGTTCATTCGTCCATTCGTCCATTCGTGCTATTGGCATTCTAAACCGAAATAGAGTCGGTTTATACAATACCAATAGCATTGTACTACATTCCATAAACCGACATGAATGACTTTCGGTTTATGGAATGCATGTAATGCTATTGGCTTCCTATAAACCGAAATTGAGTTCCCATTCATAGGAATAGGTCAATTGACCTATTCGTATGAATGGGGACTCTTTCGGTTTATAGAAAGCCAATAGCATTGCATATATTCTATAAGCCGAAAGTCTTTAAAACAAGCGACGTTCGGTTTATAGAATACATGTAATGCTATTGCTGTTCTATAAGCCGAAAGACTTTCGGCTTATAGAACAGCAATAGCATTACATGTATTCTATAAACCGAACGTCGTTCGTTTTAAAGACTTTCGGCTTATAGAATACTATTGGCATTCTATAAACCTAACTAGAGTCCCTCCTCATTCATAAGAATTTCTTATGAATGGGGACTCGACTCTAGTTCGGTTTATAGAAAGCCAATAGTATTCTATAAGCCGAAAGTCTTTAAAACGAACGACGTTCGGTTTATAGAATACATGTAATGCTATTGCTATTCTATAAACCGAACGACTTTCGGTTTATAGAATAGCCATAGGATTACATGTATTACATAAGCCGAAAGTCTATAAACCGAAAGTCGTTCGGTTTATAGGCTGTCGGCATTTAACTATACAGAGACAGAGTCTCCATTCATACAATTATGAATGGAGACTTTGTCTCCGTGTAGTAAAATGCCGAAAGCCTATAAGCCGAACGATCGGTTTATAGACTTTCGGCTTATGTAATACATGTAATCCTATGGCTATTCTATAAACCGAACGTTCGGTGTATAGGCTGTGGGCATTTTACTACACGGAGACAAAGTCTCCATTCATAATTTTATGAATGGAGACTCGGTCTCCGTATAGTTAAATACCGGCTTTTAACTATACGGAGACAAAGTCTCCATTTATAATTTTATGAATGGAGACTCTGTCTCCGTATAGTTAAATGCCCACAGCCTATAAACCGAATGTTCGGTTTATAGGCTGTCGGCTTTTAACTATACGGAGACAAAGTCTCCATTCATATGAATGGAGACTCTGTCTCCGTATAGTTAAATGCCCACAGCCTATATACCGAACGTTCGGTTTATAGGCTGTGGGCATTTAACTATACGGAGACACAGTCTCCATTCATAATTTTATGAATGGAGACTCTGTCTCCGTATAGTTAAATGCTATTGTATTCTATAAACCGACTCTATTTCGGCTTATAGAATGCAATAGTACTACGAATGGACGAATGAACGAATGATTTTCGTTTATTAACCATTCGTTCATTCAGCTTACGTTACCTTAGCATTTTCGTTCTTCGTTTTTAGGGCGAATGGACGAAAGTGCTATTTTCGGACAAAAATGCATTCGTCCAAAAACGAATGCACATGTCTAGTATATATTCACATGTAAATTGCTTTTTTAATAAAAAATTATGATATAAAAAAAATCTTGTTTTTGAGCGACAAATCTGGGGGCAAGGGAAAGAGAGAGGCAGCATTGTCACATAAAAGGAAATAAAAACAAGATTTTTTTTTATATCATAATTTTTTATTAAAAAAGCAATTTACATGTGAATATATACTAGACATGTGCATTCGTTTTCGGACGAATGCATTTTCGTCCGAAAATTGCATTTTCGTCCATTCGCCCGAAAAACGAAGAACGAAAATGCTAAGCTAACTAAAGCCGAAAGAACGAATGGTTAATAAACGAAAATCATTCGTTCATTCGTCCATTCGTAGTACTATTGCATTCTATAAGCCGAAATAGAGTCGGTTTATAGAATACAATAGCATTTAACTATACGGAGACAGAGTCTCCATTCATAAAATTATGAATGGAGACAAACGTATAGTTAAAAGCCGACAGCCTATAAACCGAACGTTCGGTTTATAGGATGTGGGCATTTACCTATACGGAGACAGAGTCTCCATTCATAAAATTATGAATAGAGACTTTGTCTCCGTATAGTTAAAAGCCGGCATTTAACTATACGGAGACAGAGTCTCCATTCATAAAATTATGAATGGAGACTTTGTCTCCGTGTAGTAAAATGCCCACAGCCTATAAACCGAACGTTCGGTTTATAGGCTGTCGGCTTATGGAATACATGTATTCCTATTGCTATTCTATAAACCGAACGTTCGGTTTATAGAATAGCCATAGGATTACATGTATTACATAAGCCGAAAGTCTATAAACCGATCGTTCGGTTTATAGGCTTTCGGCATTTTACTACACGGAGACAAAGTCTCCATTCATAATTTTATGAATGCCTTTCTTATGAATGGGGCTCTCGTTCGGTTTATAGAAAGCCAATAGTATTACATTGTATTCTATAAAACGAACGAATAAAACAAAACAAAACGAAAATAATGAACGAATTTCGTCTGAAACGAATGCACTAATGAACGAAATTCGTTTTAGACGAAATAAATAACATTTTCGTCCGAATGGACGAAAACGAAAGGAAGATTTTAGTTTTGCACATGTCTAGAATGAATATCTTGATGGAATTAATTTATTTAATTTTCAGCTAAAAGTAGATGATGCTTGTTGTTTAAAAAAAGGATGTGATCATAAGAATTAGTCTGAGAGAAAAAAGGGCATTTTTTTTAGGAACCACAAGGGGGTGGGAGATGGGGTTAGGTCCTCCCACGAGGGGGGGGTATTCTCGCAGGCATCATCCATCGGCGGTTAGTTGGCGTCTGGGCCTGGAGGGTGGGGGCTCGTGTAGTGGTAGTAGCCCAGATAGAGGTAGATAGGGGCAGTCATCGTTCTTGCAGTGCTAGCTATTCTGGCTCGTCTTCGCGGGAGCACAGGGGGAGGGCGGTAGGACCTCGGAGTGTTAGGGTGGATCAGTCCTCCACAGCACTCCCCAGATCTGTTTCGCCTTCCAGGAGAGCTACCGATGACGGTAGAAGGACAGACACCCAGATGCTGAGGGGGTCGACAGCCTGGCCACCGGTTCCTGAAGTACAAGCATCCGGAAGTTCGGATCTGAGGTCTGTGACGGCCGGGGGAGCTACCAGTGAGAATTCTGTTTTAATACACACGACACACAAGGGCCTGGGGGGGACACAGGGTGAGGAGGGTTTATTGGCGGGGTTGCATTCCTGGAATGAGGGTAAAGGGCAGGTTGGGGCACCTACAGCGGCTTCGTCGTGGGTCGTGCCCACTCCTGCAGCTGGTGTGGTTGGCTCTTTTGAGGGAGGTGACATTTGGGCTGTGGCGGGGGTGGTGGTTGAGGAGGCAGCAGGGAGGGGCGGAGCAGAGGAGTTGTGGGACTGGGTGCCCGACGCTGCCGTGTTCAATTCTTACTTGTCATATTCTGGCCCCTTGGGAATGCATTTAAAACTAGAAACAAAGGAAAAATTTGGTTGGGGGAAGTACGTGGAGATGTTCTCCTTGTTACCGCTGGAAGAGTCACTCTTGAAGGAGGATGACAAGAAGGAGGACAAAGCCAAGAAGTAGGAGGAGGAAAGGAAGAAACGGTACAGGAAACTCCCCAAGACCTTCGGGACTTGGTTAAGGGTTTTCTGTATCTTGGGGAGTGTAGTGGGCCAACGGGCGCCGGAAAAGTGCTCGGCTCTTTTCTCATATCTAGATGGGATTTTGGATGCCTATAGGATGTACGTGGGGCTGGCGTGGTGGCGGTATGACAAACAGTTTCGTCAACGTCTAGCCGCTAATTCTAAGATGAGGTGGGACCAGATGGATATCATATTATGGCTTAAGCTGATGATGGCCCAGAAGTCCGCCCCTTTTCAAGGTGGGGCCGGTGTGGAAGCAGCCGCTTCCTCGCCGGCCTCGGGGAAGAAGGGTTGCTGCTGGCTGTTTAATGACAGCCAGTGCAAGTGGGGCAGTTCATGCTGATTCAGATACGAGTGTACTGGGTGCGGGGGCAGTTACACCAAATGCTTTAAGAAAGGAAAATCTGGGGGGTCAGCCGGTGCGTTGGGAACAAAGGGGGAAATCTCCGGTGAACAGAAACGCGATGCTGCCGTGGCTAAAACGCTATGGTAGGCGGGAGGACGCTTTGTTCCTGGAAGAGGGGTTTGCTGTGGTGTTTTATATTCCTTTCATGCCAAAGGGAGCGGTGGGGTCTAGACGGAACCTCAAGTCTGTCCATTCCTTTCTGGAGGTAGTGGGGGATAAGTTGTTGAAGGAGGTTGGCCTGGGGAGGATGGCGGGTCCATTTGTGGTCCCTCCGTTTCCTAATTTATGGGTCTCCCCTTTGGGTGTGGTACCCAAGGAGGGGATTGGTAAGATCAGGTTGATTCATCACTTGTCATACCGTAAAGGGCTGTCGGTTAATGACAACATAGAGAAGGAATTATGTTTGGTGTCCTATACCTCCCCTTGTTTCTCTCTGCCCCCCCCCCCCCCTTGTTATACGGAAGTGTTGGGCAGCATGGAGGTTGTCTGCACAATTCGTGCAGACATCCCCCAGCTGCCCGATTCTCCCTGGTGGCTAGCGAGGCAGCGGAGGATGTCTGCGCGATGAGCGAGACCTCTCCTGCTGCCGCCCGGAATAACCGCCGGGACTTCTATGATGAAGCTGGGTACTTCCGGCTTCCTCATAAAAGTCCTGGCGGTCGTTCCGGGCGGCAGCAGGGGAGGTCTCGCTCATCGCGCAGACATCCTCCGCTGCCTCGCTAGCCACCAGGGAGAATCGGGCAGCTGGGGGATGTCTGCACGAATCGTCGTGGGTCGTGCCCACTCCTGCAGCTGGTGTGGTTGGCTCTTTTGAGGGAGGTGACATTTGGGCTGTGGCGGGGGTGGTGGTTGAGGAGGCAGCAGGGAGGGGCGGAGCAGAGGAGTTGTGGGACTGGGTGCCCGACGCTGCCGTGTTCAATTCTTACTTGTCATATTCTGGCCCCTTGGGAATGCATTTAAAACTAGAAACAAAGGAAAAATTTGGTTGGGGGAAGTACGTGGAGATGTTCTCCTTGTTACCGCTGGAAGAGTCACTCTTGAAGGAGGATGACAAGAAGGAGGACAAAGCCAAGAAGTAGGAGGAGGAAAGGAAGAAACGGTACAGGAAACTCCCCAAGACCTTCGGGACTTGGTTAAGGGTTTTCTGTATCTTGGGGAGTGTAGTGGGCCAACGGGCGCCGGAAAAGTGCTCGGCTCTTTTCTCATATCTAGATGGGATTTTGGATGCCTATAGGATGTACGTGGGGCTGGCGTGGTGGCGGTATGACAAACAGTTTCGTCAACGTCTAGCCGCTAATTCTAAGATGAGGTGGGACCAGATGGATATCATATTATGGCTTAAGCTGATGATGGCCCAGAAGTCCGCCCCTTTTCAAGGTGGGGCCGGTGTGGAAGCAGCCGCTTCCTCGCCGGCCTCGGGGAAGAAGGGTTGCTGCTGGCTGTTTAATGACAGCCAGTGCAAGTGGGGCAGTTCATGCTGATTCAGATACGAGTGTACTGGGTGCGGGGGCAGTTACACCAAATGCTTTAAGAAAGGAAAATCTGGGGGGTCAGCCGGTGCGTTGGGAACAAAGGGGGAAATCTCCGGTGAACAGAAACGCGATGCTGCCGTGGCTAAAACGCTATGGTAGGCGGGAGGACGCTTTGTTCCTGGACGAGGGGTTTGCGGTGGTGTTTTATATTCCTTTCATGCCAAAGGGAGCGGTGGGGTCTAGACGGAACCTCAAGTCTGTCCATTCCTTTCTGGAGGTAGTGGGGGATAAGTTGTTGAAGGAGGTTGGCCTGGGGAGGATGGCGGGTCCATTTGTGGTCCCTCCGTTTCCTAATTTATGGGTCTCCCCTTTGGGTGTGGTACCCAAGGAGGGGATTGGTAAGATCAGGTTGATTCATCACTTGTCATACCGTAAAGGGCTGTCGGTTAATGACAACATAGAGAAGGAATTATGTTTGGTGTCCTATACCTCGTTTGATAGGGCACTGGACGTAGTTAAGTCTGCGGGCCCTGGGCCATTGTTGGCTAAGGTTGACATTGAGGCGTCTTTTCGCCTTTTGCCAGTGCATCACGAATGCCATCACCTTTTAGGCTGCTGGTTCAAGGGTGAGTTCTTCGTGGACCATTGCCTCCCTATAGGGTGTTCTATCTCGTGTGCCTACTGCAGGAGGCAGGGATTAGTTCACTGGTCCATTACTTGGATGACTTCCTTTGCGTGGGTCCCGGGGCGTCGTCGGATTGCATTCACCTCTTACGGACCATGCAGCTGGTTGCTAAGTCATTCGGGGTTCCCTTAGCCACGGAAAAGACTGAAAGACCCACTACCCGTCTCAGTTTTCTGGGCTTGGAAATTGACACAGTAATGGGGGTTTGTAGGTTACCGGAAGAAAAGCTTATAGTTTTGAGGCAGGTACTGGTGGAAGTTTGGCGCGCTAAGAAGGTCACCCTTCGGCAGCTCCAGTCAGCAATCGGGAGGCTTAATTTTGCATGTAGAATTATTCCGGCGGGCAGGGTATTTCTCAGGTCACTGTCTCGGGCCACAGTAGGGATACGGGAGGGTCATCACTTCCTGAGGGTGTCAAAGGCCATGAGAGCAGACCTGGTGGTCTGGGAAGTGTTCCTGGAAAAGTTTAATGGCCGGGCCTTTTTTCAAAAGCCGGCGGTCTCGGCGCCTGACTTGGAGCTGTATACCGATGCTTCTGGGAGTGTGGGCTTTGGGGCATACTACGGGGGGAAATGGTGTGCGGCCCCGTGGCCGGAGGGGTGGAAATCGCCTCCGCTGATGCGCAACTTGGCCTTCTTGGAATTATTTCCGTTGGTGGTGGCACTCTCATTATGGGGATGGTCCATGAGGGATAGACACGTTACCTTCTATTCAGATAACTTGGCGGTGGTGTATTCCGTCAACAAGATCTCTGCATCCTCCCCTTTGGTGGTTAAACTTTTGAGGTATTTCGTGTTGCTATGCATGGAGCTCAACATGTAATTTTGGGCGAAGCATATCCCAGGTTATCAGAACGTCATCGCGGACTCTCTTTCTCGCTTGCAGTGGGACAGATTCTGGCAGGCGGCACCATGGGGGGAGGCCGAGGGTTACCCATGCCCGGAGGTGATGTGGAATCTCGGGACGAGTGTTGCAGGGATGGGTGAAATCCTCATTGGTTCCCACTACGTGGAGGGCGTACAATCGGGTATGGCAGGAGTGGGATGACTTGGCGGTTTGGGCAGGGGTGATGCAACAGAAGGGAATAGCCTACAAATATTATTTTGGTTCGTGTTTCAGTTGGCTTCACAGGGGGCTTCTCCTGCGCAGCTGAGTGCAAAGCGCTGACTTTTATGTTTAAGCTGCGGGGGTATGCGGACATCACAAAGCACTTTGTGATACGGCTGGCCATGAAAGGCTTGAAACGAGGCCGGTCAGTTCAGGATCACCGTCGCCCGGTATCCATAGGAACGTTACGGGATATAATAAGTGTTTTGGGCAATATTTGCTTTTTGGAGTTTGAAACGTTGCTTTTCAGGGCTGCCTTTTCATTTACGTTTTTTGGGGCATTTCGGATTTCTGAGCTGGTTAGTGGCTCGCAGCTGTCCGCGGTAGGCCTTCAGTTTGGCGATGTTTCCTGCTCAGCAGATCAGGTTGTGGTGTTGTTGCGATAATCCAAAATGGACAGTTCGGGGTGAGGGTCACAGGTGGTGCTATGTGGGGTACCTGGCAGTGTTGTCTGCCCAGTATCCTGCTTACAAGCGTACCTGGCGGTACAGCCCTTGGGAGGGATTCCCCTCCTGGTGCACAGGGGTGGGAAGTCACTTTCTAGGTTCCAGTTCCTGAGAGTTTTTTGTTTAGGGCTGACCAGGTTGGGTTTGCCGGAAAAGGTGTTCGGAACTCACTCCTTTCGGATAGAGGCGGCCACTGAGGCCGCGCGCCTGGGGGGATGATGTGGTTAAACGTATCGGGAGATGGCAGTCCAACAGGTTTAGAATGTATGTGAGGCCTCATCGGGTGCTTTAAAAGGGGTGAGTGCAGGTTGTGGCCGGGTAGTCTCTTCCTTTTTTCCTCTCCCCTCCTTTTGTTTTACGGTCCGTCTATGTGGCATGGATCATTGGCCACTCTTACGTTTTCTGGGCTAGACGGAGGGCCGCAGTTAGGCAATCGTGTCTACGGCTGGGCTTTCCTGCTGAATTGCTTCAGATGAAGTGGTTCAGGGCCCGGGATATGTGTTGGGTGGGGGTCTTACCCATGATGCTGCGCTTCATTGGCCGGGGGGTGCTTCCTAATATTGAGGTAATTCACTCCAGGGGGAATAATCTGGGGTTGTGCCACAGAGGGAGTTGGTGCAGGTAATACAAAAAGACGTTGCTCACATTTTAGCAAGGGTTCCAGGGGTCAAAATTTTTTGGTCCGAAATGGTGCCGAGGGACCAGTGGCGATATGTGCGGAACTTCAGGGCAATGGAACGCAGCAGGAGGAAAATTAACAAATAAATGTTGATTTTCATACGGAAACAAAATGGGGTGGTGGTCAGACACCGCGCTTTGGAAGGAGACCGGGCAGGCTTGATCGCCAAGGATGCGGTGCACATGTCCGACTTGGGTTGGGATGTGTTTTTGTTAGGCCTACAAGAAGGGGTAGAAAAGGCTATGTTTTTGTTGGGTGGGGTAGCCCCTTTGTAGTGAGGGATCAATCAGAGGGGCTTTGGTGGTAACTTGCTCCTTAGGGGGGTCTATGGCTTGAATATCTGGAGGCAGCCATAGTTCAAATGGATACTATGGTTTTGAACTAAGCTAGGGGCTCTCAGCCTGATGGTGGGCTGGGCAGAAGGTCTGCCTGGCAGTGGGTTTCGGTGGACATTGGACCCCTGGGGAGCAAGTTGGTTCAGGATATTTTTCTAGGTTGTTATGTTAACTATGTTAATAAAGTTATGGTTAATTATGTTAATTTTCAGGTACGTGTCATTTATGACATATATGTGCTAATATGTGGGTTTTTGTCTTTGCCTATTATTGTATATTTATCTTTGTATTTATATTATGATGTTTATGTGAATGGTTGGAGGCAATGACATGTATAATAAATAAAATGGCTGTGGCCTTTTCTACCCACTACATCTGTGCCATGTGGTTACTATTTATGATAAAGAGGCTACAACTGTCAAGCTTACTTGAATGAACTTACTTGCATTGTCGCTACGTGCTATATGATAAAACTAGCACAGATTGCTGGGTATATTTTTGCGATCTATAAAAAAAAACTACAGTAATAGGAGCACTGCCCTGGCAGCCATTGGGCAGATAATTAGGGTGGTAAGATATATGGATACACTTACCTAGCACAATATTAATGAAAAGTAGTGCTAGAGAATACTGTATGAGCTCCTGTAGCACAATTATTAATTCTGCAGGGGAAATCCTTGATATCCATGGACACAGTGATTATTGAGGCCATGAGTCCGTCTATAAACAGAATATAAGTAAACGATGGATCCAATTCAAGCCTGTTTGGGTTACAAATTGTTTTTTGCAGCTACAGAAAGAATTAATACGAGGGATGGCATGTTTTTGCAGGCTCAGAGGAAAAGTAACTTACTCGTTAATACTCTGCTTTAAGTGTACTGTCCAGAGGAGGCTGGCTGCTGAATGCAGATGCTGTGGGCCGCTGGAGAAAAACACTCTGTTATTTAACCCCCATACGTTGGGGGTGAAGGGTCAGACTGGAGCAAGTGGAAGTGTCTCCTACATTGAGCCTGCTGGGTACCAGTAGTTATGTAAGTGAAAGTGCCGTGAGGATGGTGGAATAAAGAAATAAACTGATAACCCATTGCCAATATGAGTCAAACATACAGGTTTTAAGGTGTCTTGTAGTCCTTCTTACATACTGGATACAGCGGGGGCATGCTAGTAGCTAGATAATGTTTTTTTATGGTGCATGTAATAAATTCTTTAATCTTGTAGCTTTTTTTCAGTAAGAGTATTTTCCCTGCATGGTACTCAACGGCCACATTTGAAGAAGCCATTACCCAGATTGAAATAATCCTTAAATGAGTTCTCGTTTGCAGTTAGAGCAGTGCTTGTGCTAACATTAAGATAATGGCACCTCTAAATACATGTATCAAGTAAATGCCAGTGTTTACTGAAGATATTGTGCAGTGCTTTGTGATGAGGGTTGAAATTGAAAATAGCCATGAAATCATTTGAATTGTGAGTGACTGGTTTGGTTTTGCATTTGAGCAGCCCTTTGCTATCTATGTTCCTTACTGACTCTATGTTGGTAGTTAGGAGATCCAAATAATAGCCTTTTTTCCGTTAATCAGAGTTGGAGGGTGTCAATAGAAATGACGACTGTCAATACAGAAATTGAAGATATCAAAACAACCAAATACTCATATAACAAACTGTCCAGGAAAGAGCGTGCAGCACAGGGAACTTAAAAAAAAACACCATAATATAGTCATCAAGCCAACATATAAGGGAGGATGAATAGTGATCCAGAACAAAGAAGACTATTCATGGAAATCAGCCGCCAGCTTTCTGACACTGACATGTACAGATGCTTCTCTCAAGACGCGCTTCCACATGGTGTCAGGCTACATTTCCCTTAAACACATATGTCACATATGTACAATCCATAATAATGTCTTATATTATCATGCTGAATGATGTATTGCATTTCCCCGGATGTATGCAGGGCCTGATTAAGGGATGGGCTTTAGGGGCTGCAGCCCAGTGGCCTTGGCCAGATTGTAGCCTTGACAGGGGGGATGGGACTCTTCATCGCGGCTGCTTCCGCGCAGCCGCTTCACCGCCGACTCTGCACAGCAAGACAGATCGTCGCTGGAGATTTCATCGCTAATGGTAAGTTTATTTCAGTATTTTAGCTATTTTAGTTTATTTCAGTAAGAGTGGTTAGAATTAGGGTTTAGGGGGTTAGAATTAGGGTTTAAGGGGTTAATTTTAGTATTAGGGTTCAGGGTTAATTTTAGTATTAGGGTCGGGGGTTAGTATTAGGGTTAGTATTAGGGTTTAGGGGGTTAATTTTAGTATTAGGGGTCGGGGGGTTAGTATTAGGGTTTAGGGGGTTAGTATTAGGGTTTAGGGGGTTAGTATTAGGGGTCGGGGGTTAGTATTAGGGTTTAGGGGGTTAATTTTAGTATTGGGGTTAATTTTAGTGTTAGTATTGGGGTTTAGTGTTTAGTGTTAGTATTGGGGTTTTGTGAATCATTTATTAGGGGGGGTATTTTCGTTTTACTTTTACATTTGTAAGAGCTGACAGTTCAGCACGCGATGAAACGGCCGCGTTATTCTTCATTGATGACAGTTCAGCGTTCTAACTGCCGCGCTGAACTGTCAGCGATGAAGATGCGGCGCGGAAGTGTCCTAGACCGTTGACAGGTCCCTACTTTAAGCATGGCCTTTTTAAAAAAAAAAAAAGAAATTGCCGGCATTGGCATTGACTGGGGAGACCAGAAGATCTCTCCTCACTAGCTCCCTGTAGGCGAGCAGCTGCCTCTCTCAATTACCCCAATTACCCAGAAGTACTACTGAGACTCCCCCCCACCAGAGCTGCATCCAAGCGGCAGACCTTTTTACTAATATGTACTTTATTCTTGTACTCAAAGTAAGCGGCTAACGCTATAAAGGGCCAGTGCAATAAAATGTATATTGTGGTGTTCTGGTTTTATCTTCTATTTGTATTTGGTTTGTTTCATGAAAAAAAAATACCCTAAGAGTTTGATTGCTGCAGCTCACATTAGAGTTTCACAAAGGGGCAAAAATCTAGGACCAGACATAAGAGGTTCTGGTGAGTTTTATTCCTGTGGAGGGAGGGCGGCAAACCAGACAAAGCAGAAGGCTATTTTTTCCCAAAGAATCACGCATTTTCAGTGCTACCACCACTACTTTCTGGTTAGGCATATGCAAATCTGCGTAGGCATATGCAAATCCAGTCAACAATTATCACCTTTTGCCTCATAATTAGAGTTGAGCGGACACCTGGATGTTCGGGTTCGGCAGGTTCGACCGAACTTCGAAAAAATGTCCTGGTCCGTGCTCGAACTTGACCCTGAACTTAATCCCGAACCCCATTGAAGTCAATGGGGACACAAACTTTTCGACACTAAAATGCCTCTAAAAAGTCATGGAAAGGGCTAGAGGGCTGCAAAAGGAAATAAAATGTGGGTAAGCGTAGGACAAGTGCCCTGCAAGCAAATGTGGATAGGGAAATAACTTACAATAACATAAAATACATACAAATTACAAATACAGCTGAGCCATAAAATAGCACTAGATGTAATCTTTGATTTTAGCTTTGGAAGAACATAAATCTAAATCTAAAGCATGGCTGCCAGGAGGATCAACAGAATTATCCATTTGAGAGAGGGTTGGAGTGCAGGGTATCCTCTTTCAGTTTATACTAAGTGACCCATAGGTTGAGGAGGCCGTGATCGTGGTGGTATAGGTGGAAGCGGCACTGGAGGAGGAGGAGAGGGAGGAGGTATTTTTTTAGTTTTTTTGTTTATTGGACTGCAAAAAATTCACCGCAAGACGTAAATGTACTATTTAGCACAACAATTATTTATTAGCACAACCAATAATTTTTCAAAATGCGCTGTAATCAAAGTATTGGACTGTTCTATTTGACTCTCAGATATGAAGTGCAGGCTGTAAATGTACTATTTAGCACAACAATTAGAATTTTTCAAAGTGCGCTGTTAGCACAGTATTGGATTGTTCTATTTGACTCTCAGATATGAAGTGCACCGCAAGACGCAAATGTACTATTTAGCACCCAAAACAATTAGAATTTTTCAAAGTGCGCTGTAAGCACAGCAGGGGCGTATCCTGGTTATGAGAGAAAGGTGTGCTGCTACTTAAAAACAATAACAATGTAATGTCAATGTCAGATACCAGGAATATTGTGCCAGTCAGATGCCAGTAATAGTGTGCCAGTCAGATTCCAGTAATAGTGTGCCAGTCAGAGTCCAGTTATAGTGTGTCAGTCAGAGCCCAATAATATTGTGCCACTCAGAGCCCAGTAATATTGTGCCAGTCAGATACCAGTAATATTATGCCATTCAGATGACAGTAATAGTGTGCCAGTCAGAGCCCAGTTATAGTGTGCCAGTCAGAGCCCAGTAATATTGTGCCACTCAGAGCCCAGTAATAGTGTGCCAGTCAGAGCCCAGTAATAGTGTGCCAGTCAGATACCAGGAATATTGTGCCAGTCAGATACCAGTAATATTGTGCCAGTCATATGCCAAGGAATATTGTGCCACTCAGAGCCCAGTAATATTGTGCCAGTCAGATACCAGGAATATTGTGCCAGTCAGATACCAGGAATAGTGTGCCAGTCAGATACCAGAAATAGTGTGCCAGTCAGAGTCCAGTTATAGTGTGCCAGTCAGAGCCCAGTAATATTGTGCCACTCAGAGCCCAGTAATATTGTGCCAGTCTGATGCCAGTAATATTATGCCATTCAGATGCCAGTAATAGTGTGCCAGTCAGAGCCCAGTTATAGTGTGTCACTCAGAGCCCAGTTATAGTGTGCCACTCAGAGCCCAGTAATATTTTGCCACTCAGAGCCCAGTAATATTGTGCCAGTCAGAGCCCAGGAATATTGTGCCAGTCAGATACCAGTAATATTGTGCCATTCGGATACCAGTAATATTGTGCCAGTCAGATGCCCAGTAATATTGTGCCACTCAGAGCCCAGTAATAGTGTGCCAGTCAGATACCAGGAATATTGTGCCAGTCAGATGCCCAGTAATAGTGTGCCAGTCAGATGCCCAGTAATAGTGTGCCAGTCAGAGCCCAGGAATATTGTGCCAGTCAGATACCAGGAATAGTGTGCCAGTCAGAGACCAGGAATATTGTGCCAGACAGATGCCCAGTAATATTGTGCCACTCAGAGCCCAGTAATATTGTGCCAGTCAGATACCAGGAATATTGTGCCAGTCAGAGCCCAGGAATATTGTGCCCGTCAGATGCCCAGTAATAGTGTGCCAGTCAGAGCCCAGGAATATTGTGCCAGTCAGATGCCCAGGAATATTGTGCCAGTCAGATGCCCAGGAATAGTGTGCCAGTCAGATACCAGAATAGTGTGCCAGTCAGATACTAGGAATAGTGTGCCAGTCAGATGCCCAGGAACCACCCTCCTCCCCATCACTTACCTGGTAGCTGCTGCTCCGTGTCCCTGGACGGACACCTCCTCCGTGCAGACAAAAGCCCGCGAAACGGGCGAAATCTTGCATCTCGCGAGAATTGGACTTTGAAAAAGTAAAATCCATAGGTGTGCGGCGCACACCTCGCACCAATGGAAGATCCGACACTGAAGCACAGTATTTGACGGTTCTATTTGACTCTCAGATATGACATGCAGGCCGTAAATGTACTATTTAGCACAACAATTATAATTTTTCAAAGAGCGCTGTAAGCACAGTATTAGACTGTTCTATTTGACTCTCAGATATGAAGTGCACCGCAAGATGCAAATGTACTATTTAACACCAAAAACAATTAGAATTTTTCAAAGTGCGCTGTAAGCACAGTATTTGACGGTTCTATTTGACTCTCAGATATTAAGTGCAGGACGCAAATGTAATATTTAACACCAACAAATTGCAGTATTTAAAAATGCCTAGATGTTGCCCACTGAGCTAACAGAACAGGATTAAAGTCATGTGCCTGGCACACATGCAGTTGCAAGTGCACTGCACTCTCTGTGGTACTGGGCTCAGGGCAGGGTACAAATATGTAGTATAGCACCCACTAAAATAATCACTGTAATTTGAATTATCACTGTAGTTTGAATAATCGCTGTAGTTTGCAGATTCAACACCAGAATTTTTTTTAATCTGTCCCTCACAGCTGCAGCATCCTCTCCCTACACTAAGAAGAGATCATGTGATGTGCATGTACGTGACTCCAGCTTATACCGTATTTGCTCGATTATAAGACGACCCTGATTATAAGACGACCCCCCAAACTTTGTAAATTCCTTTAGGAAAAAAACTAAATGCCTGAATATAAGACTACCCTATAGGAAAAAAAAGTTTAACTTGTATATATGTAAATTGCTTTTTAATACTTAATAAAAAATTGATATTATACAAATGCATTTCTTGTTTTTATTTCCTTTTATGTGCCAATGCGGCCTCTCTCCCCCTCCCCCAGCTGTCTCTCTCCTCCCCCAGCGTTGTCTCTCTCTCCCTCCCCCCCAAACTTCTCTCACTCTCTCCACCTACCTTGTCTCTTCCCCCCTCCCCTTGTCTCTCTCTATCCCCCTTGTCTCTCTCTATCCCCTCCTTGTCTCTCTCTATCCCCCTCCCCTTTTCATTCTTCCCCCTCCCTCCCCTTGTCTGTGTCTCCCCCCTCCCTCCCCTTGTCTGTGTGTCTCCCCCCTCCCTCCCTCTCCTTGTCTGTGTGTGTCTTCCCCCTCCCTCCCTCCCCTTGTCTGTGTGTCTCCCCCCTCCATCCCCTTGTCTGTGTGTGTCTCCCCTCCCTCCCTCCCCTTGTCTGTGTGTGTCTCCCCTCCCCCGTCTCTGTGTGTCTCCCCCACCCCCTCCCTCCCACTCACCTTGCTTCTTTCCCTGGTGGCTAGTGGGGGCAGCTGGTCCGTCATAATAGACGGAAATGTCGGGCAGCATGGAGGATGTCTGCACATATCGTGCAGACATCCCCCAGCTGCCCAATTCTCCTGGTGGCTAGTGGGGCAGTGGAGGATGTCTGCGCGATGAGAGCAGACCTCCCCTCCTGCCGCCCGGCACGACCGCCGAGACTTTTATGATGAAGCTAGAAGGACCCGGCTTCATCATAGAAGTCCCGGCAGTCGTGTCGGGCGGCAGCAGGGTAGGTCTGCGCTCATCGCGCAGACATTCCCCTGCTGTTAGAGAGGGGGATCCAGGTCCCCTGCAGCTCTGCGGGGGACCTGGATCCCAGTCTCATAGTCTGACCTCGATTTGAGGTCAGATTATAAGACGACCTCGAATGTAAGACGAGGGGTATTTTTCAGAGCATTTTCTCTGAAAAAAACCTCATCTTATGCTGCACTGGCCAATCACAGCCAGCCATCTCCAGATGTTACTTTTAAACACTTTGCAGCTATCTTTTTCTTTTTTTTCTTTTCTGGGGGAGCTTGATAGAAGGTGAGACCTCTCAACTCTCCTGATTGGCTGAGAGTTCAGAATCCTCCATTGATTGGCTCAGTCTCTCTTTCACACAAGGAGCTCAAAGCAAAGAGATGCCTTCAGCAGGTACATTAAAAACTGTCAGTGTGAGTGTATGTGTATGTCAATGTGAGAGTGTGTGTATGTCAGTGTGAGTGAGAGTGTGTGTGTGTGTGTGTGTGTGTGTCAGTGTGAATGTGTGTGTATATGTGTGTGTGTGTATGTGTGTGTATGTATGAGTGACAGACTGACTGTGTATGTGTGTAAGTGTGTATAAAGGGGTTAACTCCTCTGATACTGCCTATATCTGTCTAGCTACCCAAGGGGTTAACTCCTCTGACACTGCCTATATCTGTCTAGCCACCCAAGGTGTTAACTCCTCTGACACTGCCTCTATCAGTCTAGCCACCCAAGGGGTTAACTCCTCTGACACTGCCTATATCTGTCTAGCCTACCAACGACTTGACTCCTCTGACACTGCCTACATCTTTCTAGCCACCCATGGGGTTGACTCCTCTGACACTGCCTAGAACTGTCTAGCCACCCAAGGGGTTGACTCCTCTGACACTGCCTAGATCTGTCTAGTCTACCAATGGGTTAACTCCTCTGATACTGCCAATATCTGTCTAGCCATCCAGGGGTTAACTCATCTGACAAAACACACCAGAACAGAGGCGCATGTACAAGGGAGAAGAAGATAAACAATAAAAGTGCAATACAGAAAAAAATGAATATATGGAATGGTATATATGTAAAGGCTTGCCTGGAGTTGTGGGAGGGGCGTGGTGATCCTATTTAAACTCACTCCCCTTTTTCTGCATCACTGTGTAGTTTTGACTTCGGCAAGCATCACTTCCGGTTTCGGACTTCCGGGTTACAATCCCTTCTGGTTCGCGGTCTGTGCGTTCAGATCGGCTAACAGCTGCGGTATTCCCACACGCTCGGGGGGCACTAAAATCGTGAGTCTTGCATACTCCGGTCCCCTCACCATCTGCCACACGTCGGATGGTCCATAGGGGTGGAGGGGCTGGCAGTAAAACACACGGACACTGCAGCCAGAGACCACACTGGTCTCCACACTGCTGACCGGTTTCATTTTCAGCTTACTTAGTACACTACCAAAACGAAGCCTACATGCTGCTGGGGAAGTTAGTTTAAACTGTAAATACTGTATCACATACCACAGTACAACTACTGGTATGCATAATGTATACTGTTATGACATACTACTTGCTTCATACTATTTTATACTCAACATATACTTATGTCATACTACTTACTGCATACGACTGTATACGTTATGTCATACTACTTATTGCATACTAATGTATACTTATGTCATACTACTTACTACATACTACTGTATACTTGGCACATACTAACTAAACTGAAGACTAATGAATACTTTATGTCATACTACTTACTGCATACTACTGTATACTTAGCACATACTAACTGAACGGCATAATGATGTATACTTTATTTTCATGCTACTTGCTGCATACTACTATATACTTATCATATTCTAATTAAGCGGCATACTAACGTATACTTATTTCATGCTAGCCTGCCGCGGGCTACTACATACTTATCACATACTAACTGGGCCGCATTCTAAGGCATACTTTTATTACATACTGCTGGCTACATACTATACTTATCACATACTACGGTATACTTTTATTACAAACTACTTGCGGCATACTACCGTATAGCTCATTACATTCTATTTACGGCACTACAGTAGTACATACTGCTATGCAACACACTACTAGGCTGCTCTACGGTATTACATACTACTGGGCTTACCACTATGGTTCAAATGGGGTTACATTCTATTGCGTTACATGCTACGGTATGCCATGATACTATATGACTTGTTGCATACTATGGTGTTATATACTACCATGGCACGAGTGGTTCGACATGCGGCGGTATTTCATGCCACTTTACTACGTGCCTGTAGGGCATATTCTAAGATACGCGCTACTCGATAAAGGAGGGCGGCCGCTTACATATTATGGTGGTGCGTGTTGCTCTGGATTTACAATGTGTTCACATGCTTTACGTGCATTATTCAACAAAGGCTAGTATCAGAGATCACATTACTTATTTCTCCATGCTTACTTTTCAGGTTCAAGTTGACGCAAATCAACTACGTTCATTACTATCAAATCTTTATTTAACATTGTCCAGTAAGTAAGGTGTTAAGTAAGGGGTACTCTCAGCATTAAAAGGGAAGTACGTTTATTACTATGTATAACATATACTCCTCTCTACTATCACTAGGTATAAACCTCGCTTCCATTAGATTAGTGGTGGAAGTCTCAGGTTCTCTGTTTGGTTGTGACCTAATTTTTGATCCAACAACAACAAGCGGGTCTCAGGTACGTTTTGCCTAAACACCCCTCCCCCCATAGAGCTTATGATTTAGTGTTACTGGCATATCTAGGATAGGCGGCCACTAGTAAATTATCCGGGCTTCTTCACCTTAGTAGTAGTGGTCCCGCGAGGCCAACCCATTTCCTCCACGCTTGAGGACATTCGCCCCTCGGGCCAAATCACAGTTAGCCGCCTCGCACGGTTGCATAGAGAGGGCCTCACTTGTCACTCCCATTCTATATTATGCACTTTAATCGTCATCGAGAGGCCAACACCCCGCCACAACGTTTCGGTGGCAACAATTCCCTCGCGCCAATCGATAGATAGAGCCTCTCAAGCCCCTTGCCAACTAGCAGGGCCTCACCTGTCACCACACCTAGGAAATTGTTTCGCCATACGGCATTAGCTAGCCAGCCAGTAACCAAAGATGGTACAATGGCTGATGGTTTGATTATTTCCTTTTAGTATGTCACATCTACCGGATGACACAAACAATTTGTCTCTACCCAGTTCTCCGGCCACATCCTTGTCACCTGCTCGTAAAGGCGACGTTGGGAGTCCAACTTCAATAAGGTCATGGACCATCCCTCGTATTACTGCAGAACTCCAGAGACGCAGCATTCCTTTTCCTGCCATGGCCAGGAAAGCTGAGCTGTACAAATTAATGCGGACTCATACTGATAACTCGGGGGCGGGGGAGGGCACAAGTTGTACGGGCAACTCGGACCTACACACCATGGTCGCTTCACTAGTAGCATTCATGAGCAAGGTCAACGAGAGACTAGATAGGATCGAGGCTCGGAGCCCTCCTGTCAGGTCTCCCAGGCCCTCGACTGCCTTACTCCCCAATGCTCCACTATTGCAATCGGGTAATTATATGCCTTCTGGTTCCGAAACTCACATTATCAATCCTGTGCACATGGTCCCAGACAAGATTAAGAAAGACATCTTGGAGGGGAAGGATGTCAATCTTGTGGCGTTACTTATTGCTTCTCACGATGTCATTGATAACCGCACTTATGCTTATGGTGATATTTCGGTGGTGTTGAAAGCCAGGGACTCTAGATTGAATAAGAAACTGTCCATAACTGATTTTGTCTTGGCTTTTGGTATATATCGTGATGTCATTTGTTCTGTTTATCCGCATAGACGAGAGGAACTCGACCTCTACATGCACAAGCTGGTGGACTTGGGAAGCAAATATGGTGGGTCATCCTTTTATGACTATCACCAATCCTTTTCGGCAAGAGCGTCTGCAATATTGGCTCAGTATAACGTCAAAACTGAGTGGAGCCGCATGGATACTGAGCTATTTTGTAGACATTTTGCCGGTCTCAAGACACCAGCTTGTGCAGTCTGTGCTTCAACATCTCATTCCTCGGATTATTGTCCCACTATGCCAGAGTCCACACCTAGGACTTTCCGTGAACCACAGACCAGGTTGGACAGATCTGGCAAGGACAAACTTGGTCGCCCTATTGTTTACCTGGGAAAGTCTCAGGTTTGCAATAACTTTAACGTTGGTACCTGTGGTTATAGTGCCTGCAGGTTTGTTACATGTGTGTTCACACTGTTTTAGGGCACACGCTAAGTCTATGTGTCCCAATAAAAGTCATACTAAACCATACTTGACCTCTGTAAAGATTGGTTCTTTGGCGCACGCATTAGCCTTCCATCCATCCAAACACCTAGTGGACTTTTTGATAGATGGTGTCACGGAGGGATTCCATACAGGGTTGGTTCATACCCCCGCTGGCATTTATGAATGAAACAATTTACAGTCAGCATTTGCAAACGTGGAAATGATCGATGCTCTATTACACAAAGAATTAGAGGATGGGTTTTTATTGGGACCTTTTCACGAGCCCCCATTTTCCAATTAGCGAACCAACCCCATAGAATTAGTCACTTGGAAATCCTCAGGGAAACACAGACTTATTTTAGACCTATCAGCACCTCACTCCTTGGCCATACCAAGCCTTAATTCCCTAATTCCATCCGAGGAATTTTCACTCCAGTACGCCACTATAGACAACTCTATACACACCATCATCACAGCTGGCATAGGTGCTTGGCTCAGTAAAACTGACATCGTCAATGCGTTTAAGTTACTACCCATTCGCCTGTCACTATGGCATCTGCATGGTTTAAAATGGAAAGGAGTCTATTATTTTTTCACAAGGCTCACGTTCGGGTCAAAAAGCAGCCCAAAAACATTTGACATCTTTTCTGAGACCTTATGTTGGCTGCTGTTAAACAATTGCAGATGCCAGGCCATCATACATTTTCTGGACGACTTTCTGTTCATGGAGAATAATTCCTCTTCCCCCAGTGATCTGACAAAGGCCATATCATTTTTTCATTCTTCGGGGGTGCCAGTGTCCCCCAAGAAAACAGAAGGCCCTGACACGTTAGTAAATTTCCTAGGTATCCTACTCGATTCAGTAAACGAAAGCGAGCTTTCCTCCAGGTAAAATTTACAGCATACTACAATCCATTAACAATTTTTTGGTCAATAGGACATGCAATAGGAAGGAATTGCAATCTTTGTTGGGATCGTTGAATTTTGCTATACGAATCATCCCGCAAGGCAGGGCCTTTATTTCTAGACTCCTTTGCCTCTTCCCTCTCATACCAAATGACGTTACTCGTATCAGCTTGGAGGCACAGGCTACAGCTGATTTGCTAATGTGGCGCAAATTCTTGTTGCAATGGAATGGCAGAAGCATGTTCTTGCCTCCATTGTCTGTCCACTCTCCAGTCATCTGGAGAGATGCGGTAGCATCAACGGGTTTTTCTGCCATATTTTGACACGAGTTGCTTTGGGATGCTTGGCCAGAGGAGGTCCAGCACATTGAAGGCTTCTCACACACCTCGGCCTTATTTGAGATATACCCCATTGTGGCGGCAGCGGTGGTGTGGGGTCAGTCTTGAGCAGGTAGCTCGGTACGCTGTTTTTCCGACAACCAAGCTACCTGCCACATCATAAACAAAGGCCGATCAGAGTCTCTAACGATCATGAGATTCATGAGAAGACTGACCTGGCTGGCGGCCTGCGATCACTTATATTTGGTGTGTTCTCATGTACCAGGGGTCTTTAATACTGCAGCTGACAAATTGTCTCGCTTTGAATTCCAGGCATTCAGAGAGACGTTAGCCACGGCCTCCCCTACGGCCACTACAGCACCACGTTTTCAGGAGCTGGTGATGGACTGAAAGAATTGGCAAGGCATGGGCTCACCTTGGCTAGTCTAGCCCTGTCCGACAATACTAAACTGTCTTACGATAGGGCCTTCAAACTATACAAGAGGTTTATGATAGAACACAACTTGGTGCAGCTTTTTGCCATTTCCACACTGGTAGCTTTTGTTTCGTTTTGTCATCTTAAACTCAAACTGTCACACAACACCATCAAATTATATTTAACCGGCATACAACACCACATGTATACCTTATACCCAGATAACTCTAGTTTCTTATCTTCTTACCCCATTAAAAACATTCTTAAAGGCGTACAGAAATCCAGTACCACTCCTCCATCAACAAGATTACCAGTACATAAGCAGCTATTTAAGGATATGTCCGACTTGTTGGACACGGCCCCATTTGAACACTATACAAACATGGTGATCAAAACAGCCATCTACTTGGCATATTATGGTTTTCTTAGACCTGGCGAGTTTGCCATACACGGAAATAAATACGCACAAAACTGCCTCAAACGGTCACATCTCACCAAACTACATGATCACTATATCTTGTCACTATCAGTTACGAAAACAAGCAAGCTGGGCAAGATAGTACCAGTTACATATTATCCTACTGCAAACAGATGGTGCCCGGAGAAAGTATTGGATAAATACATCCACTCATTACCACCGCAGTTTGACATCCCGCTGCTAGTCTTACACAAAGAGGTCTTAACAACAGCCAAATTCATGCAATACGTCCGCATGTTACTGACCAGACTAGGTCTGAACACTGGCAACTTTTCTGGCCATTCATTTCGGATAGGGGCAGCCTCCACAGCCTCCAGCCAAAATATTCCAGTACATGTAATCAAGTCTTTGGGCCGCTGGAAGGCCTCAGCATTTGCTTTGTATATACCTCAACCTGTGTTAGAAATTAGGGCGGCATTTGTTAAACTGTCATCTTGAGGTATTTTCTTTGCACTATGTTTTTCTATGTAATAAATATTTTCTTTGGCAAAGACACTGCTTATTTTTGGCCTCTTTATTACAGGTCTACCGCATACGTCGGTTTCGGCACACTTCAACTGACTTGTTCATACCTATGGTTACACCATACTATATATACGTTACGTTACAAGAATAGCACCGAACACCAATGTAAAGGCTTGCCTGGAGTTGTGGGAGGGGCGTGGTGATCCTATTTAAACTCACCCCCCTTTTTCTGCATCACCGTGTAGTTTTGACTTCGGCAGGCCCCACCCACCACTCCCTCAACTCAATTTAATTATTATTTTATATCTAGGGTGGGCCCTCTTTATTATAGGCCTACCGCATACGTCGGTTTCGGCACACTTCAACCGACTTGTTCATACCTATGGTTACACTATACTATACATACGTTACGTTACAAGAATAGCACCGAACACAAATATATATATAAAACATTACCAATTGGAAACCTATCATCTGGGGTGAAATGGATGCCTCACTGACCTGAGACAAACTGTTGCTAAGTAGAATAATATAGATATTCTTAGACATAGATATAGAAAATACTAGGGACGCTAGAATCGTCAGTAATCCTATCTTAGAACAAATAATGATAAGAGTTAACGTGCTGGAGATGTGACAAACTGTCAAAAGTACACATAGGTAATATAAAAACAATGAACGTATACTGACTATACAATTTACACAAGGTGACAGTGCGCTAAAATGTTGTAAAGTGACCAGTGCAACAGGTAAATGTATTCAGACTGTGCAAAAATGGTGTAGATTGATATAAGGAATAATGTAAGACAAATATAGCACTCACATATGATTAGTCCATATTATTAGGACAAACAGTATACAAATATATAGATTCTTCCTCCTGGGTCTTTGTTCTATTTGACCTCCAAAAATAAGAAGATATCAGTATACTATAACTCAATTTAATAAGAAGTTCATAAAACATCATACACTTAAAATCAGGAACATCAGCAAAGGAACAATATTTAAATTCCCACTGCAGAGATGTGTTGACAAAAAAAGGAAGGCTTAAACCATGGCCAGGTAGTTTCAAAAAGAGGGACGCGTTTCGATTTCTTCCTCAGCCTCATACAAAAACGTCCAGTACATTGATTGGTCCTCAGATTAATCGCTTAAAATCGCAAAAAGAATGGGCGCCTGGACCGCACTTTTGACGGCTAGAAAAAGTGCCTCTGGCTCCAGTGATGGAGTGGTGATACTTTTTTTTGTAGGACTTTATTAAAATATTAGAGAAATGATTAGGAGACAGAAAACTAACCTCTAACAAATCATTTTCTAAAAATTAAGGTATTTGCAGTCAGGCAAAAGAAAAACAAAAAGAAAACAAAGAAACTGAACACTTGTTAACAGACAACTTTTTCAATGTTTCACAGTTTTAGCTATCCAGCTGAAAAAAAGGCATATTGTTCATTGTCTACAAAAATATATTTCTGACACTCCGAGTAATTTATAAAAAGCTGGTCAGCTGTCCATATAACCTGTAACAAACCAACAGAATATTGACCACACAACA
This sequence comes from Pelodytes ibericus, assembly GCA_036172795.1. NCBI lineage: Eukaryota > Metazoa > Chordata > Amphibia > Anura > Pelodytidae > Pelodytes > Pelodytes ibericus. The sequence goes on along the minus strand of CM069866.1, from coordinate 45,563,352 downwards.
CTGCACCTTTAGGACACAGGGTCACATTTCAGCTCAGTCCATGCAGGGTTAACAAGATCACCCATTGCAGATGTGGGCCCAGGGGATAATTTAACCCCTGTAAGGGGGAGGGGGAGAAGGGTAGGGTAGGGGGGTGGGTGGGCTATCCAAGGAGTATGCAAACTCCTAGATAACCTTTGGGCGTGGTTACCCCCTCTCCAGTGTGGATCAAGATTTTCTATCCCTATTGCTTTAAAAGTATCCAGCGAAAAGCGTCTCCAATGATTGTAGTGAATTGGTATACTATGTTTCCTGCTTTTATTTCTGATAAATCCAATATGTGCCTTGAATTTTCTAGTTGTTCTACCTATATACTGAGCACCACAGATGCACTGTTTAAAGTTCTCTGTTTTCTTATAGATAATCTAGAAACTAGAAAATTCAAGGTTAGAGCTTTAGGAGGGAAACGCAGGTGGATCTATAAATGTAAGACTATTCGAGATGGTGGATTAAATACAGATCTGGATGCTTTGCCTTTTTTATAGATTAAACTAATTTATCTCTCCTTGAGGTTTTCAGACTATTTTACTTTAACCTGTACTATGTCTGGTGGTTTAAAGGTGTTTACATCTATTTTTCACTATCATTATGTCTATGTTTCCACAGTCATTTTAAAATCGTGAAGAATTTCTATACAAGTTTTTGACTGTTTTATAATTACTATAATCTATATATATATCTTGACTTATCAATTTATGCATTAAACCAATGTGATTAGTCAAACATTTGATGACTTATTTGTGTTTGAATATAAAGCAAATGGTCTGTGCCCATTGTTTTTATATTGTTGCATTTTTGTATTTGTATGTTATTTCGTAGTTTGTACACAGAGATGGACATTGCTAAGCTTGTATTATTATTTTTTGATAATTTATATGAGGTGGTTGTACCCACCTCTATATCTACCTTATTTGCTCGGAAATAAGACGACCCTGATTATAAGACGTCCCCCCAAACTTTGCATATTCCTTTAGGAAAAAGCCTGAATTTAAGACTTCCCTATAGGAATAAAGTTAAACTTCTATATATTCACATGTAAATTGCTTTTAAATATTTAATAAAAAATCATAATATAAAAAAAATGCATTTCTTGTTTTTATTTACCTTTATGTGCCAATGCTGTCCCTCCCTCCCCCCAACGGTGTCTGTCTCCCTGCCTCCCCCCAACATTGTCTGTCTCTCTCTCCCCCTCTCCCCAATGTTGTATGTCTGTCGCTCCTCTCCCTGCCTCCCTGAATGTTGTCTGTCTGTCTCCCCCCTCCCTGCCTCCCCCAATGTTGTCTGTCTGTCTTCCCTCAATGTTGTCTGTCTGTCTGCATCCCCCCTCGTCTTATATTCAAGCAAATATGGTATTTATTTTTATTTGCACACATTTTACTTTTTCATCTCCATAAAAAAAAAAAATATATGTTTATCTATTTATATTCATCTCTATTATATATCCACATTTATATGTATATCCATTTATATATTTTTTTTATTCATTGTTTACTTTTGGTCTTATTCATCTTTTATTTTTTTTTATTTTTTTTATTTCTCATTTTGTATTTTTAGGTTTCTACCTTTTTTCTTTTTATATCCAAACTCATTGCTATTTATTTATTTTAGTATTATTATTTTTCCTTCCCCCCCCCCCTTTTTTTCCCCCTTCCTCCCGTTTTTTTGCAGTTATTTTTTATAAGCATATTTTTTCTTCATTTGGGCTGCATATTTTTTACATCCTTACAATTTTTGTACCATAGTAATATTGCATTATTTTATTTCCATTGTAAGGTGATTGACATCTCTGTTAGGGTATATTTTACGATATGTATGTTCTTATAAAGTTTGGTATTCATGAGATCACATGTCCCGGGCTGTCTAGGAATAAATTAGATTTTAATTTCTGATGAGCCTGAAACTCTGTTTTTTTTGTCAGTGCAACAACTAAACACTACCATTCCATATATTCATTTTTTACTGTATTGCACTATTATTGTTTTTCTTTTTCTCCCTTGTACATGTGCTACTGTTCTGGTGTGTTTTGTCATTTGGAGAGCCCAAGGAGCACTTATCTGAGAGCTGCAGTACTATAGGAGGAGTATTCTTTATTATTAGTAAAGTGGTGAACTGTTGCGCAAAGTTAAACTGGGTAATGGTGAAAGTGAGAAACAATAAAAATGATGATACTTATCCTAAATAGCAGACAAACTCATAGACAGGATATATGCAAAAGAAAAAAACAAAAGAAAAACAATGGTGTAGTATAAAAGACAGTAACGGATGTATCTGTAGCCGTGACCCCCAATGATATTAGACTCACGTGGTCTAGAGCCTCAGGACCGGCTCTAGGTATAATCCGCAGAAGGACTAAAAGTCCTATAATCCATAGCGGCAAAAAATCACTCTCCCATAAGGAGTAGAATCTTAGATGTGGAGTTTATCTCAGAAGGGAAGACAAATAGGAACCAGACATAGTGAAGTATATAAGAATAGGGAAAAATGTATTGGCCCCCTGTATTCTTGAGGCTTACATTAAAACAATAGAACAAGGGTATATAAAATCACCAGTCTTGAAGTGCAAGATAGTAGGTCCGTTTCGGAAGAAATAAATGGGAAATCCACGTGGATAAAATCTGCAGAAGGACAGCAGAAAAGCAGCAGGATGGTAGATAGCAGCTGTGAAGTGAGGTAGTCTCGTGTGGCGTCACTCCTGCGACGCGTTTCGCCTCTATCGGCTTCTTCAAGGCAGTCATTTATTATTTATTATTGTTTATTGTTTTACACTACCAGTCACTATTTCACCTGTATACAGGTAAAAAACAGAATGGTGCAGGATAGTGGGTTCCTTTTAAAAAAAATATAACACAAAATAGTGCAATATGCAATAAACACAGGAGGGATCTGGTGATTGAGGTACTATATGCACTCACAAGTGTAGGCAAATAATATTCATATCGGCTGTGTTGTCTTCAAAGTTTCACCTGTGTTAGTGCCTTGTTTGTTTTCATTATTGCTAACTCATCTTACACTGCATATATATGTCAAGCAATCCAGGGGTTAGCTCCTCTGACACTGACTATATCTGTGTGGATTTTGTTATAGGTCACTGGTCACATTATGTTTTAGGGAATTGCACAGGGTATTATCATAATAATGTTTTACCATTACTCTCTTTTCACCTTATGGGTGAGCTCTTTGAAAAAAAATATTTTATTATGTATATAAGAAGGGCTTTGATGGGCATATAAAAATAAAATATTTTTTTCTTAGATCTCACCCATGAGGTGAAAAGAATGAAATGATAAAACAAACATTATTAAGAAAATAGGCTGTGCAATTTCCCAAAAGATAATATGTGATCACTAACCTATAACATGACTTGCTCAAATATTGTACATTAAGTTTATTTTTTGTACATTTTTTTTTGCACTCAGATCTTGAGACACATTGTTGTCCGTCACTTTATTTTAGCTGATCTTACGTGCTCTGGGATCATCACTATGCCTGATGGTACAAAAATGTGTCTCCTCCATTCTCCCTCATAATCCTTATTTTTTCTCCTTGTTTCCGTAGCCCTTCTCTATCTCATTGTTTTTGCTTCTAATTTAGCACGATACTGGAAAGAGCATTATTTACATTTAAGTGTTTTGCAAGCAGTTCGTTAACTAGGAGGGCATGATAGGTAGATCCCGTCTAATCGTCCATACGCAAGCCAGATCGAGCAACTCGGGCTCACTATGGGCGAGGTACAGACAATAATGGGTGGACAAATACATGGGTAAACTAACGTAGGACTAACAAGGGTACCACAGACTAACTAACAGAAAAGTTTAACAGTGAAGCAGCTTTGACTCGCTCGCTGCTCGTCGAAGGGATTTGGTAATTTCCGAGCTATACGTAAGCGAAGGAAGTTACTTCGGACTCGCTTTAATTGTATGTTATCTCTGATTTTTGCTTTCTTCTTTTCCTCACTTCTATTTTTCCTGTCTTTCCTTTCCTCTTTTCCTCTACTTCCCCTTCTCCTTTACTCTCCCACTTTCCACCCGCTCTTGCTCTCCTCTATCTCGTGGACCCATTTCCCTGGTTTTATCTTTCTTTTCTTGGGAGTTACTATAACGGTAGGGGGGCTTCATTATTTACTGATTGTGACATCAGTTTGACCCATCTATCCCACATTACATATTTTTTACTATTAAATCCTTGTAGTGCTGAGATACCTCTTTCCATTTTTAATTGATAGATCAGCTGGTGATGGATGTTTTCCCATGGAATTGGTTTTGAAGATTTCCAGTTCCTCGTCACCGTCAGTTTTGTTGCAGATAAAATGTGGTGTAGAATACAATTCTCCTCTTTTGAGGTCCGGTGGGATTTCTGATGCAGGAGAGCGCTCTCCGGCAGCATTTTCAAATCTACTCTCAAGTAGTAATTTATTTTATTAAAAACCTCTCTCCACATTCTTTGGATTATCGGACAATCCCACCATAAGTGTTTGTAATCTTCTATAGAGGATCCACAGCGCCAACATAGGTTAGAGGTTCCCCCGTACATTTTTGCTAAGATAGACGGGACATAGTACCACCTATTAAAAAGCTTATAATTGCATTCTATAATATTAAGGCAGTGTATTGCTTGCTTTATCTTAAACAGTGTTCCGTTCCACTCCATAGGAGAGATCTCTATTTGGAGGTCTTGTTCCCATTTCTTTATAGCTGGGGGAATATGCTCCTCTCTACTGATTTGAATGAGGTTTAAGCATTTTGCCATCAGCTTTTTTTGATCTCTTAATTTCAACATTTCTGACATTTTCATACACATGTTAGTGTATATTTCTTTATGATGTAATTTGTGTCTCTCTTGAAGATTAAAAAATGTGGCGATGGTATTATGATCTAGGAAGTCATCGATGGTGATTATACCGCCGTCTATCCAAGCTTCTAGTTGTAGATCTTTTATAATTGTAATTGTACATTAAGTTTAAATACTCAAACATTTAGGGTACACATTTTAATCACGTCCTGCCAATCCTCGGGCCAATACAGTATTTTGTATAATTTTGCATATAGAAAGGTGCTCTTGACTTAAATTATCACTTCCTAATATTATGACTTTGGGCTTTTTTTTGGAGGGGTGGGGGGGGGGGGGGGGCAGCATTTCGTTTTTTTTGCCCCAGGCAGCACAATGTCTTGGGCCAGTCTTGTCTGGAAGTGATACAGCAAGTTACTTCTCCTGAATTAGCAAGACGCAAATATTTCACAACTAATCTCTTTAGGAAGATGGTAGTCCATTGAAACACGTTAAGAACTTTTTTCTGGTAGACTTTTCCATACTTTGCTGCTGATTCATTAATTTTTTGTACAATGCACATTCCTGATTGTAAGTGCAATTATCATTCTTTTTCCTGGTTATTTGTGATACTTTGTTTAGCCTTGAAGAAAGCATTTGTTTGATAAGCATTTGTTTGATGAGCCTGCTTGATATTTTGGAGAAGTGAGTGCAATAATTACTAGACATGTGCATTCGTTTTCGGACTAATGCATTTTCGTCCATTCGTCCGAAAAAAGAATAACGAAAATGCTAAGCTAACGAAAGCCGAATGAACGAATGGTTAATAAAATTCGTCTATTCGTAGTACTATTGCATTCTATAAGCCAAAATAGAGTCAGTTTATAGAATATAATAGTATAGTACACTTACATTCCATAAACCAACATAATGAACGACTTTCGGTTTATGGAATGCATGTAAGTCTATTGGCATTCTATAAACCGAACGTTCGGTTTATAGGCTGTCGGCTTATGTAATACATGTAATCCTATTGCTATTCTATAAACCGAACGTTCGGTTTTTAGAATAGCAATAGGATTACATGTATTCCATAAGCCGAAACCCATTATGAATGGGTTCATATAGAAAGGCACTACTACTGTACGTTTACTATAAGCCGAAAGTCTATAAACCGAAGGTAGTTTGGTTTATAGACTTTTGGTTTATAGAATACATAGAATTTATAGACTTTCGGCTTATAGAAAACATGTAGTACTATTGCCTTTCTATGAACCGAACGAGAGCCCCATTCATAAGAATTTCTTATGAATGGGGCTCTCGTTCGGTTTATAGAAAGCCAATAGTATTACACGTATTCTATAAAACGAACGAATAAAACGAAAACGAAACGAAAATAATGAACAAATTTCGTCTGAAACGAATGCAGTAATGAACGAAATTCGTTTTAGACGAAATAAATAACATTTTCGTCCGAATGGACGAAAACGAAACGAAAATTTTAGTTTTGCACATGTCTAATAATTACCTCCATCACTAGTCTATTTAAGTTTGCAATACTACGCTATGGTCTTTGCATTTTTGCTCTCCTTTGCAAAAGTGCGCCCCTCCGTGAAGATTTGTATCGTATTTTTTTAACGCTGAAAAAGCGCTCTTGTGGGTGCTGCAAGTTTGCAGGAAGAGTATCATTCATTGTTTTTATATCACCTGTGGTGTGTGTGTTTGCCTCTGTTTTGCTTTGTGTAATATGTTATTGACTGTTTGCATTATTTCAGATATAACTATATGTCATATTATAACTTTGTAAAAAAAACTTGGGAGATACTGTTTTTATGAATGCTTATTGGCCATATTTAGTGGCATCTAGTCACTCATAATTCATATTTATACACAACAAAACAGTGAATTCGGAATAATCCCTAGGAGTATTTTTAAAAATCTGGGTAAGAACACTTTCTTTTCTAAGTCATTAATAAGAAATTATCTCTTAAAAGTTAACTTAAATTTACTCAAATTATGAAACAATTCAAATGAATTCATGGATAAAACTGGTAACCTCTTTAGAACTGTTGTGTAAATATCAGTAAGAAAAAACCTGGAAAAATTACAGACACCGTCCATCTGACATTCTTTATTTATTCTTACAATTAGATAAATACAACCTAAGCTGGACAACAACACATGACATATTACACCATGTCATTTTTTTTTTAACAAAAATAAGGCCAAAATGAAAAGGCCATGTGTGAAAAACTAAGTACACCTTATGATTCTCGCCTGGACTACTGTAACAGTCTTCTGACTGGACTACCTCTGGCTCGTCTGGGTCCTCTACAGTCTAACCAAAATGCGGCTGCCAGACTCATCTTTCTTGCACGTCGGTCTGATTCGGCGGCTCCTCTCTGCAACGCCCTCCACTGGTTTCCCGTTTCTGTCTTTAACCTACAAAGCCCTCCACTCCTCTGCTCCTACATACATTTCCTCCCTTGTTAACCGTTACCTCCCTGCACAACTTTTGCGCTCCTCAAAGGGGTTAACACTCTCTTCTAATGTCATCACCACTTCTCACTCGCGTCTCCAAGATTTCGCCCGAGCTGCCCCCTCTCTCTGGAACTCCCTTCCCCGGAGCATCCAGCTCTCTTCCTCCATTTCAAACTTTAAAAAGTCCCTCAAAACTCATCTCTTTAGAGAGGCTTACTACCCAACCCACTAGATTACCAGTGACTTTGCCTGTAGCCGATCCCACCTAGGTGGAACACACACTCCCTCTTTGACTTATCCCATCTAGTGCCTACCATCCACTCTACTGTTACTACAACTTCAATCCCTCTGACCTCTTCAATCCCTTAATTGTCTCATGGACCCCATTCCCTCTAGATTGTAAACTCATGATCAGGGTTCTCTACCTCATTTACCAGTCTGTTCTAGTTTGTCTAACTTAGTATTTAGTTCCCTTCTATGCTCTGTACCAAGCGCTACGAGAATTGTTGGCGCTGTACAAATAAATGTTAATGTAATGTAATGATTCAATAGCTTTTAGAACCACCTTTATCAGCAATAACTGTAACAAGTAATCACTTTCTGTATGACTTTACCAGTCTCGCACATCAGTGTGGAGGAATTTTGGCTATTTTTCTAGACAACGTTGCTTCAGTTCATTGTGGTTTTCTGGCATGTGTTTATGCACAGCTCTTTTAAGGCCCAGTCACAGCATTTTAATTGGCTTAAAGTCTGGACTTTGACTGCCTCATTGCAACACCTTTATTATTTTATTTTTCAGACATTCGGTTGTAGATGTGCTGGAGTCAGGATCCATTCCGCTCTCAGGTTCCATCCGCATGCAGGATCATCTTTTATACAGTATTCTTTGCTTTTCAGTTCTTGGGTTCTTTGTTATTCGGTTATCCTTGTGTGTTCTCTACATCCCAGTCCCGGCCACATGGTGGCATTTCCCAGTCCCAGTCCCGGCCACATGGTGGCATTTCCTAGTCGTGGCCACAGAAGTGGTACTTCCTATTTCCTCGCCACAGTGGTGGCATTTTCCAAGACCCTGTTCTGAGTGCACCTGCCCAGTTGGCCTATAATGGCACCTGTCCAGTTGGCCCCAAAGCGGCACCTGCCCAGTTGACCCCAGAGTGGCACCTGCCCAGTTGGCCCCAGAGCGGCACCTGCCTAATCCGGCTATACTCCAGTTCCAACCCACATGTACTCTAGTTATGTCTTAGAGTCCCTTAAATGGGATGCTTTGTTTTAGAGTCCCTTCAATGGGATGCCCTGAGTCCCTTCAGTGAGATATCCTGTGTCCCTTCAGTGGAATGACCTGTGTCCCTTTAAATGTGATCCTTTGTCATTGTTCCGCCCTGTTCTGTCTTAGTTTCAAGCCTGTTCCCTGTTTTAGTTATACCCTGCTTTTGTACCCAGTTACCTTTGCTCTCTGCTCTGATCTGTTTGTGGCTTCTGTTCCATTCCAGAATTTCACTGAGTCCTTCTGTCTTGTCTCTCTGCTTATCTATATAAGTCTGCTCCACCCATTGCTTTAGTTTCCTTTCAGTCCTAAGTCCTGTGCAGCCTACAGGTATTCTCTGTTTGTGTGTATGTGCAACGTTAATATTTTGATTGTCTTAGCTAGGGACTTGCCTAATTGTGGGGTACCTTGACGTGGTTGGCAAGCTAACATCTAATTGGCCAATATGTAAACCAAACCCCTACCAGTGGCGGAACCAACCTCGCCACTATGTTCTGGAGAAGCCTGGTTGCTTGCCTGCTGCCTCTGGACTATGGGCCCATGGTAAAAGCTTGTATTTTCCCCTGCAGAAAGGCTTGTTTGTGCCTTTCTGCCTGGGTGTTCGGTAGATTGAATCTACCGAACTAACTCACGAATGAACGGACCACCTGGGTAAGGGATGTGCCATAAACCTATACGTTAATATTGTTAGTTAGTTATATTCTGTTAGTATATTGGTTATGTGTAATGTTTAATTCTGTGAGTAGCCCACTCTGAAGGTTTATAATGTGACAGTGACTCCAATAGTTTACTCCAACATCCATTGTTCTGTATTAACTGGATTAACTGGTAAACTGATTATGTTGTGTACATTACTGTGTGTATTGTAATTAGGTCTACTCACTCTATGTTAATTCCTATTTGGTTTGCAGTCTGAATGTCTAATGTTTTCCTAGTCCCAGTTAGTTGGAGAACTATGTTTAGTTCCATCCCCCCATTGTATACTAATGTCATGTGTATGTCTTTTTATAAGTCTGTGTTGTAACACAAATAAAGTTGTTCATTCTTGCTGTACCTAACTGCTAAATGTCCTGTCTATTTGGGTACAAAGAGCAAGGGTCCAGGAAAGACTTGCTGGGTGAATGCTGAGCTGTAATTGGGGGCTAAGGAGGAGATTTCACGCAACGGACAGAGGGTCTACTACGTCCGGTAGACGGTCCGTTACAACTGGTGGCAAGCGACGGGATTGTTCTCATAGCCCAGAAGGACAACTACAAGGCAACACCATTTTCTGGGTTTATAATTTGAGGGCAACGCATGTCTCAGTACAGCGACCCTGACAGAAGCAGGATGCAACCAGGCTGGACCCAAACAGCAGTTCCATATGAGGAGGAAGACCTGGATGGCCGGGATGCAATAAGGAAAGGCATCTGGTACCAGGCACTGGATAACGTACAGTATCAGTGGGGCAAGGGACTCCCCAGCAAGGAGCAGCAACAGCAGACGCGACTGGCACTGCGGATGCCCTTCCTGGGAGAGCAGCCCCTGGAGCAATGGGTAAAGGAGCTCGAGCACTGGGTATGGCAGGAGCTATGGCTAGAGGATGCCTACCAGGCACTCTGGTGGTATACAGTTCAGTATACACCCTGGACAGTGGAGCATGATAACCCAGAGGGAGAAGAGTTTAATGGCCCTGGCTTGCTGTGGGAGGCTTTCACAGAACCTGACTTTGAGAGCCCTGACGAGACCCGGTTCCAAGATATTTTTGACTGGAGGGAGGGTATGCAAGACTGGGATGACCCCCACGAAGTGAGACCAGACGTAACGCACCTAGTATCCCTGGAATGGGAACCGGAGCAGGATTACAAACACCTGTGCCAGATCACACACCAAGGATAGATCCATTTATAAATAACAAGAAAAGCAGTGGCTGAAGGATGGATCCTTGAGGCACTCCACACTTAATATGCAATGGGGGGAGGCAGTATATAGAGTTCTATCAGACAGATGTAAATGAAACAGCAGAGCGACTGCTCATTTATACCTGAGCAATTAAGCTTGTTTTGCAAAGTCTAGGAAAACTGCTCTTGTAAGTTCACCACTCTTAATACCATTCTGGATGTCATTGCTTTGGGAGGGCAGTAATCATGGAGTGATTGACTGAAACCCAGACTGAAGAAGGTGAGATCATTGGACAGTTGATAATATTCATACAGTTGCTCATGAGCACATGTTTCCAGGACTTTAGAAAGGATAGGTAGCAGTGAAATAGGCCTGTAGCTTGACACTATGTTTACATCACCATTTTTATGGATAGGGACTAGACATGTGCATTAATTTTCGAAAAAATGCATTTTCGGACGAAAATTTTCATGCATTTTCGCATATTCGTCCATTCAGATGCCGACAGCCACTCTGATATCTTGAATTCGAATTTTGTCTCAATTTCAATTGTTATTGTATGTAATACGAATTACATAGAGGTGAAATAGAGTCGAAAAGTGTCAAATTCAGCCAAATTGACCTAACTGTCGAATTCCACAGAATAGAGTAATCAGACATTCAGTATTCATATCAGATTAGTTTTTATTCTGCATAACATTACGCTATGCAGAAGAAAACTGTTCCTAACTGAATAAAGAATGCCCCGGCCACCTTTCAGAGGCTTGTCGATCAGTGGTTGTGTGTTATCTTGTTGACATCGTTATTTTCAGCGCCTCTTGGGAGGAGCATCTGTGGCACATCGATACAGTTCTGGGGTAGATACAGGAGGCAGGGATGACGATCCGTTCTGACAAATGTCAGATTGGAATGGTGGAGGTACAATACCTCCGACACTGAGTGGGCAGTGGGTGACAGAGACCTGAGCCGGGTAAAATAGATGCCATCATGAACTGGCCAGTACCCCAGACCAAGAAACACGTTCTTGTTTTCTTGGGCACAGCCGGGTATTACAGAAAGTTTTTGCCCCACACAGTACCATAGTGAAGCCGCTCACTGACCTGACTAAAAAAATCACTCCCCCACATGGTCCTGTGGTCCCCTGGATGTGGCAAGGCTTTCAAAGACCTAAACATTGCCCTTGGAGGAGCACCTGTCCTCGCTGCCCCAGATTTTAACAAACTATTTCTGGTTCACACAGATGCAACTTTGGACTCGGAGCTGTGTTGAGCTAGACAAACGAGGCAGGAGAAGAGCACCCCATCGCATACCAGAGTTATGCAGCCATATAAAACGTATGCCTGGCTCTGGTATGGGCACCGAACGGTTTCAGCCATATTTGTAAGGGAGGGAATTTAAAGTTATCATGGACCAAAACCCTCTTGTGTGGCTGAACCGGGTGTCCGGAGACAATGGAGCTTGGCTCTGCAGCCATTCAACTTCTCCATTCAATACAGACCAGGGAAGGACAACCAAAATGCAGATGGCCTCTCCCAGCAGTTGGATGCCTAAACCCATGGATTATCGGGTTTATTTTGTCCTCTGTTGGATGTTGTGAAACATCATCTGCAACCCTGAGATGACTCTCTCCAAATGGGGGGAGTAATGTGAAGAACTGTGGATTAAAACCTCTTTTGTGACTTCTTTTGTCCAGCCTCAGAGCACTAAAGATTGAATTGGATTGAATTATAATTAATCCGGTTATGTCACAACTGTGTTTCCAACTGTAAGTAAAACTAATCCGTTTACTGTTCTATTGCCTAATCTCTGTTATCAGATGCCTGACTGTATATATTCCCCATGTTATGCTTTAATAAATGTTTTCTGCTGTACCTGAGACCTGTGTCAGTGTGATTATTGGGACAAAGAGCAGAGGGAACAGTGACTTTTATTTGGGAATTGCTGCCTTTCATTATGGGTAAAAGATATGTCTCCTTACAGGGCTCAATCAGGATTCAGTAATGACAAGAGTTTTTGATACCATGACTGTGTATGTTGCAATAAACACAGGAGAGGCCATTATTGGAAGTGACATTTGTACTAGGATGGGGAGTTGGTTTCAATGTTGTTTGCCAGGGCATGAAGAAGAATGAAAATAAATTTAGAGAGCTACTTGCCCTGAGCTTTCAATGAAAACCTATGCTGTATAGTGGGAGAGAATGGAGTGTTTTTTAACACTCTCCACCAGCACTTACTAGGAAGTGCACATTTACAAAGCCGTCCATGGTGGATCACTACATTATTTTGCAAAGCAGGGGTCTGTGTAGTGGGATGAGTGGTAAAATGGCTTAGTAAAGCCAGGCATAATAAAAACGTAATCATTCCTTTTGCTTGAATATTCATTCTGGCAGCAAGGTAGTTTAGACAAGTGAACATAGATTGGGAGAGTTAAACAGTATCTCCTCTAAGATGCAAATTACAGCTACAATTGAGTTTATATTAATTTATGTGTAACATGGAGTTTGAATTGTAACAAGTAAGAGTTCATGGTTCCGAGGTCCTATGGCTGCAAAACAAGCCCAAATCATCACCCCATTCATCACTGTGCTTGGCAGTTAGTATGAAGTGTTTGTGCTGATATGTTGTGTTCGATTTTTGCCATTCATGGTGCTGTGCATTATGGCTAAACATCTCCACTTTGGCCTTGTCTGTCCAAACAAATTGTTCTAGAATTCTTGTAGTTTGTTCAGGTGCAACTTTGCAAACCTAAGCTGTGCTACCGTGTTCTTTTTAGAGCGATGTGGCTTTCTCCTGGCAACCCTTCTTAACAAACCATTCTTGTGCAGTCTTTTTCTAATTATACTGTCATGAATTTTAACATTTTTTTTAATATTTGAAAGTCTTTATTAAATGTATAAAAATAGCAACAAAAAATGCTTGTGAAAAACTCATACCTCCTCCCCTGACCCAGCGCATTACCCCCAGAGAGAACAAATGCATTAGTCCATTCTGGGGAATAGGCAGGAAAGAGGTATGTAGCAGTCCCTTTCCTATTCATAATTATAAATATAATATGCACAACAGTAGAACAAACATAATATAACAAACAATTCACTTGTATTTCAAGAAATATCTTAACACCCTATACTTTTGGCTATTGGGGGGCCAGACACAGCAGTGAATAAAGCCTACAGTACTGATCTGAGATGCCAGGGGGGTCAAATGGAAGACAAGCAACCAATGCACAGGTGGGTGGGAATACCTCCTCAACAATTAATGCTCAGTACCCAAATCGACCATATACTCTTGTACGTCTCCCTATTGGCCCCATAGAATACCCTTTCTGCTCCTGCTTGGAATTCTATTTGGGCTGGAATTCCATTTTTTTCCATAATCTAGCCATTCATAATTTAAAGGCCTGGAAGATATTTATTAATAGGTACTTCTGATGTTTGTTTAACTCCGGAAAACGCACATGGAATAAGAAAGTTTGCGGTACCAGATCTATGTCCCACCCTGCCACCAGTTTAAAGATCTCCACCATCTTACCTCTAAGGTGAAATAAGTATGCATACTGCCACCAGATGTGGACCTGTGAACCTGTGTATAGCTTTCCTCATAATCTGCCAGGCTAAAAACCATGGGCATAAATTCTAAATCTCTTTCCAAAGATCTTACTGATTTTACCTTATCTAATGGAGTTTGGTCAAATAACATTTTCTTAATCTTGGATGACAATTTCTTATGGGTTGTTGAGATTAAGAAATGATCCCAGTGGTCAGATTCAGATGGAGGGTTCAAGGTGAGGAAATGTCTAAGTCTGATATAAACGAACAGTTCAGTAGCGGGCAGGTTGAATAAACTTTGAAGGTCAGGGAAGGATATTATGTGGTTTGCTACAAATTAGTCTCCAAGAGTCTTAATACCACACCTGACCCAGGTGCCCAAATTAAAATTAGCTATATAAAATATTATCGCCTCCAATGGGGAAGCTTTGGACAGCTTTGGACAGAGAGATCCGCAGATTAAACCGTCTTCTCCTAATCAGCAAACTTGGAACGTTTGACCTTCTATATTGTACTGAAATCACCTACACCAGCATAAAGGGGTCTTTTTGTCTGCATCTATGTTTCTAAATATTAAACTAGCCTAACTTCTTCGGCCTATCAGTGTTTAAGGATATCACATGAGTCAGTTGGCTCATATCATATAACTGGTACAAATCTGGGTATCCCACACAACACTTATCTACTTCTCTCATTAATATTGTCTTGTAAACTTTGGGCCTCCCAGCTGCCCAAACATAGGATGTAAAAAAGAGTCCCAGGTCCCTCAGATGATACCTTGGAACCCTTAATGGTATAGGTACAAGAATTTTGTCACTACATAAGATTTGAGTATGTTTATCCAGCCCAGACAGGAGGCATCCACTCCTTTCAAACACAAGAATAGTGTCTTCAGTTGGGTCTTTAATATGGTATACTTCAGGTCAACTATCTCCTCAATTTTCTGACAAAACCTAATACCAAGTTAGTTGATACATTCAGGAAGGCCATTTTTCTACCCTTTAACCTCTAGTCCCTCCGTTTGGATATTATTCAAGTATAGTGGTATAACCTGCTTTTTCAAAATATTTAATTTGTAATTTGAAAAGTGGATAAATACCCATATCTCCTTCATTAGGGCCGGAATAGATCCCAGTGGAGAATAAAGGGTCAGCAGGACATCATCCTCATATAGAGTAATGGTATAGGCCTGTCAAGCAATTTCAATACCCCGGATCGCTGGGTTCTTTCTGAGTGATGTTGGAAAGGGCTCTATAGCTAGAGTGTACAGGAGGGGGGCCAATGGGCAACCCTGCCATGTACCATTAAAAGTAAGAAAGAAATCAGATAATAAAAAGGGACCCTGTCAGGGTTTCTGTTTCTGTCTGGTTCTTGGTCCCTAACATTACGTAAGGGCACATGAATACAGATGGTACAGGCAATCCTCCAATACCTAATGTATTTACTAGGTTGGACCAGCAGGACCACCGTTTAAACCAGTTTGCACTCGCATTGCAGACCCTTCTGATTCATACTGTGCATCTGGATCCACAGTTCAGTCAGTCTGTGGCTGCCTCTGCCTCACTTGAACCTTCTAGCTAGAGCCTTCACTGGGTCCACCCCGCTTCCCCGATGTTTTGGGGGCAACCCAGCTCAGTACAAAGGATTTTTAAACCAGATTAGAATATACCTGGAAAAGGATCCCAATGCATTTTCCACAGACAGAAGCAAAGTTGGGTTCATGATTTCTTTGCTGTCTGATAAAGCCCTAGCTTGGGCAAATCCTCTCTGGGAGATAGAGAGACTCATTGTTTACAATTACCCTGAGTTTGTTGTGTCCTTTAAAAGGGTATTTGACATTCCAGCTCGCTCCAGCTCTGCTGCCAAATACCTCATGTCAATCAAACAGGGCACAAGAATGGTTGCCAAGTATGCCATAGAACTCCGCAGAAGAGGTTGGCTTGAACAATGAGGCTCTCGTGGCTGCCTTTTCACATAGACTCTCTGATCCTATTAATGATGAGATTGTAACTAGAGATATACCTAAGGATCTCGAGGAACTGATATTGTTTGTCATCCTCATTGATACCAGGATCAGAGAGAGACCCTCATTCAAGGAACGCCTGTGGAGGCCTCCTGTTTATTTGGCACCAAGCTTTTTTTGTCCACCCATGCCTCCCTCACGTCCCATACCTCCTGGTTCCGAAAATTCTGGTGGTGTGAAGCCAATGCAGTTAGGCTTAACACGCCTCTCCACTGAGGAAAGGACTGTTAGAAGGAGGGAGGGCCTGTGCCTGTACTACGTCCAACAAGGTCACTTGTTAAAGTCTGGACTGATTCATCTGCGTAAGCCAGCACCTAAGGTCCTGTCGCAGATAGACCTTGGGTGGCATTTCATCATCCCCAGAGACCTACAAGGACAAACCGTTGGTTCAAATTGTCCTCTACTGGCCTGAGTCATCTGTTACTATGCAGGCATTACTCAATTCTGGGGCTGCAGGCTTGTTTATAGACAGTGTATTTGCAGTAGAGAATGCTATACCTTTACAGCCTTGCACCTCTCCATTAGCTATTGAAAAAAACGATGGCAGACCCTTATAGCCTATCTGTGTTACCCATAGACCGTTCCCATATCTTTGGTTGTATGGGCTCTACACCATGAGGAGATCAAATTCCAGGTGATTTACCCATCATTATACCCTGTCATTTTAGGGTACCCATGGTTACAAAAGCATAATCCCACATTCGATTTGCTCAGATCTGAGTTATTGTCTTGGTCCCCACAATGTATTTACACTTGTTTCCGGAAACCAAAGTTTTGTGCACATCTTGGGTCTCTTTGTTGCCCGCTGAGAACCAAGAGTTCCAAGACATATTTGATAAGGGTCATGCAGGGTGTGTCCTGCTGCCACACCGTCCATATGACTGCACTATCAGCCTCCAACCTGGTGCCATACCACCTCGTGGCCGGGTATACCCGCTGTCTGTCATGGAGAATAAAAGCCATGGAGCAGTATGTTCCTGATGCTCAGGCACAGGGATTCATCTGTAAATCCTCCTCTCCTGCTGGGGACGTTTTTTTTTGTGAAGAAGAAGGGTGGCGAGCTGAGACCCTGTATCGATTATAGGGGTCTCAATCGTCTCACTATAAAGAATGCATTTCACATTCATTACTGAGTTATTCGACTGCCTCACGGAGGCTACATTCTTCAGTAAACTGGATCGGAGAGGGGTATATAATCTCATCAGGATAAAAGATAAATGAAAAACAGCATTCAACATTAGGAGCGGACATTACAAATACCTTGCAATGCCCTTCAGTCTTTGTAAAGCTCCTGGAGTTTATAAATGATGTCCTGCGAGATATGCTGCAGCAATGTGTGGTGATTTAGCTCGATGATATTCTTATCCATTCCACATCTCTCAAGAACCACAATGCAGACGTCTCTCATGTTTTGCAGAGACTCAGAGAGAATAACCTGTTTTTCAGATTGGAGGAATGTGAATTCCACCACAAACAGGTTATATTTTTTGGCTATATTATCTCTGACACTGGATTCTCTATGGATCCAGAAAACTTTCTGCCATAGTACAATGGCCTCAACCTATGGGTCTTCACTCCATCCAGTGTTTTTATGGCTTTGCCAACTATTATTGGAAGTTTATACGAAAATTTTCCTCCCTGGTCAATCCTCTCACAGACATGATCAGGAGAGATGACAACTCACAGCATTGTAAGGTACCCTGCCTTACTATTCATCCTTAAAGTCGATGCATCTGAGATGGTAGTAGGCGCCCTCCTGTCTCAGCATTCTAACCCTGATAGTTCCGTGCATCCATGCGTGTATTTCTCAAAGAAATTGAGCCTGGTGAAATGTAATTACAAGATTGGTGATAGAGAACTCCTAGCTATAATTCTAGCTCGCAACAAATGGAAGCATCTCCTTGAGGGTACTTCAGTGGCAATTCTCATTCTCACGGACCACAAGAATCTTACATACCTTTCCAAGGCAAAAAGTCTTTCCCCTTTGGGCTCTCTTCCTATCAAGATTTTAATTATTTGGTTTGTCTGGTACTAAAAACATTTGGCCTGATGCCTTGTCCCGACAGTTCTCCTCCCTATCCAAGGAAGAGAAGGCTCCTACTCCTGTGATTCCTGCTAATCATATATTTGCCACTATCCGCATTAACCTAACCTCGCCTCTAGCAAGGAGATTCTGGCTGCACAAATTACCATATTTGCTAGATTATAAGACAAGGTTTTTTTCAGAATTTTTTTTCTGAAAAATACCCCTTGTCTTATAATCGAGGTCGTCTTATAATCTGACCTCAAAATTGAGGTCAGATTATAAGACAGGGATCCAGGTTACCAGCAGAGCTGCCTCTAACAGCAGGGGATGTCTGCGCGATGAGCGCCGCCCCCCCCCCCCCCCCCCCTGCTGCCGCCCAGCACAAACGCCAGGACTTCCATGATGAAGCCGGGTACTTCTGGCTTCGTCATAAAAGTCCTGGCGGTCGTGCCGGGCGGCAGCAGGGGAGGTCTGCGCTCATCGCGCAGACATCCTCCGCTGCCCCGCTAGCCACCAGGGATAATCGGGCAGCTGTCCGTCATAATAGACTGCCGTGTCGGGCAGCATGGAGGATGT
Source organism: Pelodytes ibericus (assembly GCA_036172795.1). NCBI lineage: Eukaryota > Metazoa > Chordata > Amphibia > Anura > Pelodytidae > Pelodytes > Pelodytes ibericus. The sequence continues at coordinate 45,544,753 of CM069866.1, read as the reverse complement.
CTGCACGTATCGTGCAGACATCCCCCGGCTGCCCCCACTAGCCACCAGGGAGTGAATTACAGGTGAGGGGGAGGGAGGGGGCAGAGAGACAGGGGGAGGGAAGGGGGCAGAAAGACAGGGGAGGGGGGACAGAGCAACAAGGGGAGGGAGGGGGCAGAGAGAAACAAGGGGAGGGGGGAAGAGACAGAGACAAGGGGAGGGAGGGGGGAAGAGAGAGACAAGGGGAGGGAAGGGGGGCACAGAGTAACAAGGGGAGGGGGCAGAGAGAAACAAGAGGGGAAGAGACAGAGGCGAGGGCAAGGGAAAGAGGGAGGCAGCATTGGCACATAAAAGGAAACAAAAAGAAATGCATTTTTTGATATGATTTTTTATTAAAAAAGCAATTTACATTTGAATATATACAAGTTGAACTTTTTTCCTATAGATTAGTCTTATATTTAGGCTTTTAGTTTTTTTTCCTAAAGGAATATCCAAAGTTTGGGGGGTCGTCTTATAATCAGGGTCGTCTTATAATCGAGCAAATACGGTAATACTCCTCTGGAGAAACCGTGGTTGTTGCTTTGTACCAGCTCACCTCCGCACTAAATTATTGGGTATCACAACTCCAAATCAGCCGGGCATCCAGGTAAAAAATCAGTTAATATGGGCCGTCTCTTGACAATTTTGGTGGCCTGGTCTAAATTCTGATGTAACCACCTATGTAGCTGCTTGTCCTGTGGTGCTCAAAGGGAAATGGGGCAGCGCTGGATTAGCGTTTGTGGACGTTTTACAAGTGTCCCCTGTGTAACCATGCATTATTTCTCACATATTGATATGGTCGTAGATATTATTTTATTATCATTTTACCTTTGGGAGTTGTTTGTTGTATTGTGAACATATATTTTCTCCATACAATATATATATACAACCGCATGTAATTATTTATACATATTCTTGACAGATGTGACTGACAAGTATATATGCTTGGCATTCTACGGCTCTTCTCTTCTTCAGGGGACTCTGAGGAAGTCACACAATTACTGTTTAGCAACATCATCTGCTCTGGACTTTGCATGTCAGTATTTTACTTATTTGTTTTTTGTTTTTTGATGTATAGCAATGATCTTTGTAATTGTGCTTTTTTTGCATGCTTTTGCTCTTTTTCATTTTTTGTGACCTGTGAGTGTGAGAGTAACCACTATGTTATATCACTATTTTTTGATTGTACACAATTTTAATTAATTTCATCAAGTATTTTTATATGTATGCACTGTTTAATTATAAACTGCTTCTATATTGATTTTTGTTCTGTATCTGTATCTGTGATGTGTTTTTGTGTGCACCTGAGCAGAACCCATTTTATATCTTTTTTTTTTCTTTCATTCTTTTTCTTCTCTCTCCCCTCACATACTTTTCACTTCTACACATATTTTACATTCTCACACTTGCCTTCACACACTTTTACACTCATTTTACACTTTCCTTCTTTTGTATAGTTGTTAGGTTTTTTTTTTCTCTCTTTTTCTTCTCTTCTCTCTTTTTTTTTCTTCTCTCTTCCCTCACATACTTTTCACTTCTACACATATTTTACATTCTCACACTTGCCTTCACACACTTTTACACTCATTTTACACTTTCCTTCTTTTGTATAGTTGTTAGGTTTTTTTTTTCTCTCTTTTTCTTCTCTTCTCTCATTTTTTTTCTTCTCTCTTCCCTCACATACTTTTCACTTCTACACATATTTTACATTCTCACACTTGCCTTCACACACTTTTACACTCATTTTACACTTGCCTTCTTTTGTATAGTTGTTATTTTTTATATTTTCATTTTTTTTCTTCTCTCTCCCCTCACATACTTTTCACTTCTACACATATTTTACATTCTCACACTTGCCTTCACACACTTTTACACTCATTTTACACTTGCCTTCTTTTGTATAGTTGTTATTTTTTATATTTTCAATTTTTTTTTCTTCACACATATCTCTCTTTATTTTCCCACTCATTTCAGATATATCTCACTTTTATTCATATTTTGCCATATTTCATTCATTGATCTATTTTTTTTTCTTCTCTCTCCCCTCACATACTTTTCACTTCTACACATATTATACATTCTCACACTTGCCTTCACAAACTTTCACACTCATTTTACACTTGCCTTCTTTTGTATAGTTGTTGTTTTTTTGTTTGTTTTTTCTGTTTTTCTCTCTTTTTACTCACATTTTTTACTCTCTTTTTTTCACACATATCTCTCTATATTTTCCCACTCATTTCACATATATCTCACATTTATTCATATTTTGCCATATTTTATTCATTGATCTATTTGTGTTTTTTTTTCTCTTTCCCCTTACATACTTTTCACTTCTACACATATTTTATATTCTCACACTTGCTTTTACACGCTTTTACACTCATTTTACACCTGCCTTCTTTTGTATAGTTGTTGGTTTTTTTTTTGGGGGGGGGGGGGTTCTGTTTTTCTCCCCTCCCCTTCCTCTTTATTTGATTTGTTGGTCTTTCTGCACAGGTGCACCCAATACACAATCAGCACACTTGTCACTCATTGGTTGATCACTCATATTTAAGTTTTGTGTGTCCACTTGTGACATACCTATGGCTAAGCGTGGCAACACGTGAAACGCGTCAGGTGGTCCTCCCCCTGCGTTTTGACTTCCCAGTCCATGGATGTTATTCATCTCATCTGTATGCATAATTTTTAAAGATAATAAAGCACCTTATTTTTCACCATCCTGGAGCGTGGACTGCACACCTTTTTGCTCCAGCAGTGCTGGATTACACATGAAACAATACAAACAGAAAGAAAATCATAGTGTAATAAGTAAAATACAAATTGTGTTTTTGGATAATGTATGGTATCACACTCACGAAACCAGGCATCAATAAAAAAAAGTGGTCACGGGTATATGGAGAAGATGTCTCTGTGGAGAAGGAATAAAAAGCACATAGAGCAGTACAGTTGATGGCATAAAAAAGTCTCCTTTATTGGAGAAACATAAAGTAGAAGGGCTCACAATTTGGGTTAAAACAGCAATAAAAAATGTTCTGGAGAATAGTCCAATACAGAGTGTAGATATTAGAAGCCTCTCTACGCGTTTCGCAGAGTGTAGTCCCAGCTTCCTTAGGAGAAATGGCTTTGTCCTGGATTCTGCAGTCCTCTGCGTTAAAACGAAAGCTACATATAGGCTACTGTAGATGTCTCCTTCTTATCCACAGTTATAAATCAAGATAAAGGAATAGCAGCTATTCAATAAACTCTTGCTGAGGACCCTGAAATCCCAGAGGCCCAAAGGACCTTTCTTCTAGACTGTATCCAATTTGTACTGACACACAATTATTTTATATTTGAAAGTGAATATTTCTTACACATTTGCGGGACGGCCATGGGGACCAAATTCACTCCCAGCTATGCTAACTTCTTTGTAGCCAATTGGGAGGAAGAATCCATTTGGGAGCGAACTAGGTTCTCGTGCCGCTATATTTATGATGTCCTTATTATATGGGGAGGTGGGGAAGCAAGTTTAAAAGAATTTATGTCTGCCCTTAATATCAAGTATTTGTAAATATAGAAAAGAATGAGTAACACAATACTCTCCTTTGATATATCTCTGCAAGGATGTCCTCAGATCCCAAATATGCCACAAGAAAAAACAGAATATCATGACACTGTATGATTATAGACTGGATGCCTCCTCGGAAAATCGACGAATAACAGTGTAACAATACCGCAGTTACAGGACAAGGGTTCTTTATTAATGTACTGTACACCTCGTTACATAGTGTTCATACCGTACTTCCTGTACCTATCTTTACAGCACTTTATTATATTTTGTACTTTTGCCTTTTCTGTACAATTAATTGATGTTGCAGAATGTAATATATTTATTTTTTATATTTTTTGCATTTGATATCACATTTTTTATTTACTCTCTTTTTAGTCTATGTATGGTACAACTATCAAAACTACTGGATAGTTGTACCATACATAGATTTCAATTTTTTTTTCAATTTTGCATTAAAATATGTATAAACCAAATGTCAAGAATTTTCCATTGAATACAAGACCAATTGGGTTTTAGAAGGTATATCCGTGTACTGAGGACCTGTCTATATTCAAAAGATGAGACCATCTCGGATAAACATATAAACAGAACGAGAACAGATTTTCATATATTCAAAAGACGAGACCATCTCGGACAAACACATAAACCGAATGTGAACAGACTTCGTATAAACAAACATACGAATGGCTTTGGACTATGGATTGAATGAACTGAATCCGTATATATATAAACCAACATGTGAATAGTTTTGGTTTATGAAAACTGAATTTGCATGTACTTTAATACAAAAAATTTTTACGCATGCGCACTTATTGAACACAAATAAAAGAGTGGTGGAACGCATAGAGAGGCCTGCACATGCGTGGATCTAACTTTTATCACATGTGATCGGACTTTGAGGTTAATAGACAGGATTGGATTGGACAATGGGAGGGGAGGGGTGATGTATATGTATATAAGTATAGCTGTTTTTTCTTCTGTATTCATTCAGCACCTGGCTCCTGATGAAGTCTAGATAGACGAAACGCGTCGAGCTCAGGTGTCAATTTTATCCCATATTTTAACGATCATTGGGAATGCATTTTGGAAACCCCGACTGAATTCATTCAAAAGAATTTTCAGAAGCTCGAGGTTCAGCCCGACAGTGACATTTGCCCATCGGGAACTGTTCCAGCACGCGGGGTAACCAATCTTGCATATGTGCCTTTTTAGCACTTAGAGCTGGTTCTCTATGTGCATTTAATCTTGTGAGTGTATATGTAATAAATGTATTCTTAACTACTAGAGATTTGCAGTATTACACTATTGTGGATTTTTCCCCGTTCTTGTTCCCCCATTGTCCATACAGGAGACATCCAGTCTATAATAATACAGTGTCACAATTTCCTGTTTTTTCTTGTGCCCTTAATATCAAACAATATGGCTTGAAGTTTACCTTATATATTGATAATACAACAATAGATTTCCTAGACTTGACAATCTATATGGAGGATAATAATAAATGCGCAAAATCTTTCTTCAAACCTACAGATGCAAATGGTTTTATTGATTATAAAAGTTGCTATCACCCCAGATGGCTACAGAATATTCCCAAAGGGCAATTAATGAGAATAAAGATGAACTGCTCTAAAAAAATAGATTTTTGAAGAACAGGCTAAAACGTTGAATTTAAAGTTTGGTTAGAAAAACTACCCAATAAAGCAGCTAAAGAACGACCTAGGAGAGGTTAATGAAATCCCTAGAAAGAATATTTTGACCAAAAATCAGGCGCCCTGGGGAGAAGAGAGGGCCCAAAAATGCAAATGTCCTTTTATCACCACTTTTAATTAAAGACATAGTCATATAAAAAAAAGCTTTAAAAAAAGTAGGTGGATTTTGGCAGGGGAAACTTTCCTAAAAAAGGTCCTACCCACACGCCCCATTGTCATCTTCAGAAAAACGGAAAACCTTAAATCCTTGATTGCACCTAACGCCCTACCTCAAACCAAAAAAGAAAAACCCACTAATTTTGAGTGAAAAACCTAAAGGATTTCCAAACATCAACCAAGAAACACCACACACTTTAAAGTAATATTACCCAAAAGGAATACGGAATTAGACACTTTATTAATTGTAATTCAATGTATGTTGTATATATGCTGCAATGCCCTTGTGGCATGCAGTATATAGGCAGAACATTCAGGCCGCTAAAAGAAAGAATACACATAGGGAGTACAACAGGTGATAACTCAAAATCAGAATGCAATGTACTGATTCACTGTAAGGGATTTTGCAATTTGATATAAATACATTTCTATGTGTGGGGATAGAGAAAATGAATCCACATTGGAGAGGGGGAAATATCATCCAGAAACTTTCGCAAAAGGAAACAAAATAGATTTATGAATTAAAAACCCTAAAACCCAATGGCCTATACTCTTATTATTATTTAAACATTATGTCTTTTTATGATAGCTAGCAATAGATTAGAATTCACAATGGTCACATGACTTAATACGGGTGTGTGGCACTAAGAATTATTTTTAAGACAGTTCCACTAGGTCTCTCTTTTTTCACCATAAGGTCACCATAAAGGTTTTTATGGTGTATAAGTTCAGTGTTTCTCTTTTTTATGTATCCTAGTTATATTAAAAACACAAGCTGTTTTTTAAATGTTTTTCGTCTTTTTTAGATAATTTAGAAGTATTTTTAAAAATAATTGTATTTCAATGAATAAATAAATACTGTAAAACCTCCCCCTCCTTCCGCCTCCCCCCCACCCGTTTTTTACATAATACATTTTTTCTATATAATGTTTTCCTTATTCAATGTTTTTTTTTTATAATGATTTATATAATATTATGATTATAAATGATGTATTTGTTTATTTTTCTTCAAAAAGTCAGGGAGAATATATTTTCAGACACCTGTAAGAAAGAAAAACCACATTAATGCTCCCTATAAGAAAGCAAGAAGGCTGCTGATGCTGCCTTGTCCACAGAGAAGCCACTACTGAATGCGCTACACACAAGGTGGAACGCATAAAGACGGAGGTGGAACACACACGTCGCTTATGGTTTGCACACGTGACCGGAAGTAATATGGAGGAATTACATGGGGTATTTAATGTAGAGGACTGCAGAATCCAGGACAAAGCCATTTCTCCATAGGAAGCCAGGACTACACATCCCGTAAACACGTAGAGGCTTCTAATAATTACACTCTGCATGGGACTATTCTCCAGGCTGTTTTTTTATTGCTGTTTTAGCCCAAATTGTGGGCCCTTCTACTTTGTAAGTTGCTCCAATAAAGGAGGCTTTTCTATACCACCAACTGTACTGCTCTATGTGCTTTTAATTTTTTCTGCACAGAGACACCTTCTCCAGATACCCTGGACCACTGTTTTATTGATGTCTGACACCTGTTTTTGTGAGTCTGATACTATATATTATCAAAAAACACAATTTGTATTTTGCTTATTACACTATGATTTTCTTTGTGTTTATAATGCTTCTTGTGTAATCCAGCACTGCCCCATTTCCCTACCTATCTCTCTATATAAGTACCGTGAAGAGTACTTGGAAGCAGCTGCGTTTTTCAGTTATGAAAAATGTTTATTTATTTATTTTCACAGTGTTTTCACTCCACCCTTCTTTCTGGTTTTGTGATCAAAATAAGACACCACTACACCTTCCAGTGGGCCTCTTGCAAACTATACCTAATGTTGAACCACCCTGGACACACTTGTCTTCCACTCTCCCATGGCAATACAGTCATTCTCATGGTTGTTGATTGATCTAAGCAACCCTTGGAACAGTTCCTGCATCGCTAAATTCGGACCACCGGAACGACTGGTTGGAACTGCTACCCTGGTCGGAATTCGCCCACAATATTTCTTGCCGAACTATGGGTTTCAACCATCCATGTTGCCTGATATGTTTGTTCCAAAGGAGATTCTGGCATTGGAGGAAGATCGACAGGAACTCCTTTCCACTTGGGGACAGGTTCAGGACTCCTTGTGATGCTCCATTCAGAACTATAAGATCCAGGCTGACCGCAGGTGTCTACCTGCACCTACGTATCAAGTAGGGGAGAGGGTCTGGCTGTCTTCCCGCAACCTACGGCACCGTGTTCCGTCGTTAAAACTGTCACCTAACCATGTTGGGCCATTCCGTATACTTAGAAGGATTAACCTTGTAGCCTTGTAACCACGCATTCAATACTTGGTCCACTGGAAAGGCTACAGACCAGAAGAACGCTCATTGGTCCCAGAGTCTGATGTCCATAGCCCAGCTGTCCTTCGTTTCTTTCATGCCCACTTTCCCCTGAAACCCGGACCCACCCGCCGAGGACAGGGGTCATTGAGAGGAAGGTACTGTCAGGGTTTCTCTGCTGGTTCAAATAGAAACCCTTTCCTTCAGTGAGTTAACAAACTGGGATTAACAAGTTACCATGGTTACTCACCTGGCTGATATTAGCCAGCCTCTATGCTGCTCAGAGCAGATACTTAAGCAGCTAGTCTCAGTAGCTCATTTGCCCTTGCATTGTTTCTGGCTTTTAACTGCTGTTTCTGGTTTCATGTGATTTCCGATCTCCTGACTCTGGCTCGTTTGACTACCCGCTATGGCTCCTGACCCGGCTAGATTCCTAGATATTGCTTTTGGACTATTTTTACCTTTTTTGCTATGTTTTATTAATAAAGGTATTTTTACATTTTACCTTCTGTTTCTGTCTGATTCCTGGTCACTAACAGGCCCTTGATCTTAGCTGAAGGAGATTTATATAATGCATTTGTGAAATGAAGAAAGGGGCCCGCGAGGCCAAATGCCTGAGGAGTCTCAAAGAGGAACCTCCAGTTAATTCTGTGAATTGCCTTCTCAGCATCGAAGGCCAAGAAGACAGAGGGGGTTTTCTCCTGCTGTGTTTCCTCCAGAATATTAAGGACTCTCTTGGTGTTATCCTCAGTAGATCTACCCGGCATAAAGCCCATCTGGACCTTATGGATTAACTCTGGAATGGCTAATTTAAATCTCTGGGCCAGATTTGTAGAATATATGTAATGAGACGGCTACCCAAACTTGGTAGCACCTCTGCACACAGTGTAAAATCACTGCCTTGCTCTTTGCAGCAAAATAGCAGACAGGGGAAACTATTTAGAACATGGTAAGCCTTAAACAATAGAAAACCTTATCTGAAACAGGGGATTAAACACAGTATTGTTTAGTAACTTTACATAAAATTAACATGCCACCTTTAGATATATACATCAAGAATACAACAGTAAACACTTATTGATTAGATAATAACATTGCACACACCCTACTTGAAAAGCTCTGCCTGAGCATAAAGTCTTGCTGCACTGAATGGGTGCCTCTGTACAGAGGAAAGGCCCTGGGTATTGACAGGCTCTTGGGGCTTTGGGAACAGGGGACAAAATGGTGCCCCATAGAGCAAGTCAATAATAAATCCAAGGGACAGGTAACAACCAGGAACAAGTGGGCAGTCATATGTTCTTTGAGAATGTTATAATAATATAACACATAGCTCCTTCGGGAGGGGTGGTTCTTGACCCACAGAGGGTCCATAGTCAGCAGGGAGTCTTATGGCCTCAAGGGCCCTGCAAGAACCCCAGTCAATCAGGCTGTCAGGATACACTTTGCAACAATATATTTTTATATCGAGATTGATTAAGGAAATCAGCATGTAATTCATGACCAGGGTCAGGTCTTTATCTCTTTTTAATATAGGGGATATACTGGCCACCATAATTTCCTCTGGGAAGTTTTTATCCCCATCAATTTTATTGTAGACTTTCTGTAGTACCGAGGAGACCAATGGACAAAAAGCCATCTGGTCCTGGGGTCTTTCCCTCCTTTAAGATTTTTTATTGTATTTGAGATCTTCAATGTCTAAAAGGGTTGGTTTAGCATATTCAGTTTAACCGGAGTTACCTGAGAGAGACCAAGTCCATCCTGGAACTCTTTCTTCTCTTGCTGTGTGCCCTGTGATGAATCCAAGTTATAAAGTGTTTTATAGTATTCTCTGAAGGCAGAGTCAATCTGCACTGGGGTTATGCATGTTGTACCTTGATAATTAATCAATTTCATCCTGGATGCTTGGTTAATAAACTTAAGGTTCCTTGTTAAATCCTTCCCAGCTCTATTGTTGCTATAATGCCAGTGTAGTCTTAGTCATGTTATGATTGCATTAGTAATTTCCCTTGGTTTCTTCTTAATAGAGTTCCTTATGAAGTTCCTTATCTCCTCCAGGACCTCCCGCGTGGGGAGTGTATTTTGTGATCTCTCCAATTGAGCAAGATACAAGTAAAGATCCTGCAGACCCTTACCTCTCAACTTCTTTAACCATGCCCCTTGCTTAATGACCATTGTAAAGAGTCGACTCCTCCTGGGGTTACTTTTCTCCTAGCCTACAATCGATATCAGCCAGAGTCCCAAATAATTCACTGTCTTGCCTGATCTTTGTCCCCAAGAATCACTAATGACACCGTTGTAGGTACAGCAGAAAAAACAAGAACTTTATTCCAGGGAATAGCAGACTCTTTATACAGTAAAATATCAGATTAGGTTTGATTGAACAATAGGTAATATTGACAGTAAACAGTTAGACTTGCAGATTGGATAATTTGGTTTGGCAAAGCACCAATCGGAGGGGACCTCTAACACAGCCACCAATCGGGACACAAGGTGCAGGGGCAATGGCACAACACTTTTAATCCCTTTAGCAGGGAGAGGCAATGGGGAACCTGCTGACAGAGGTGGCCTACAAGTGACCAATCAGAAAAGCGCCTACATTCCTAATGCTTCCCCTGGTTCTTCACATTACTCCCCCCATTTGGGAGAGCCAGTTCGAGGTTGCCCACATGGGAAAGTCCATAGCTGGCGACCAGAAGAAACTTTAAAACAGCACTCAACAATTTAGATGAATGTACAATCCATAGAGTTAGGCATCCAGTTGCCGGGAGACCCATCGGCATTCTGGTTGTCTCTCCCAGGTCAGAACTGTACCAAGAAGTTGAAGGGCTGCAGGGCCAGGCTCCAGCGCAAAAGTCGACCATTTTCTCCCGATACTCGATTTAGCCAAACCAGATAGTTGTGGTCGGTGATGACTGTGAATTCCCACCCATAGAGATAAGGTTGAAATCTCTTGAGGGCCCACACGAGAGCCAAACATTCCTTCTCTATTGCTACATAGCCCACTTCCCGGTCCAGGAGCTTCCGACTTTGATAGGCAACGGGATGCTCCTTTCCTGTCTCGTTGGTCTGGCTCAGCACAGCCCGAGTCTGAACATGGAGGCATCTGTGTGAACCAGAAAGCATTTAGTAAAGTCAGGGGCAGCGAGGACTGGAACTCTTCTGAGGGCTGTCTTCAGTGCTGCAAAAGCCTTGCCACATTCAGGGGACCACAGGACAGTCCGGGGAAGGGATTTTTTTGTCAAGTCAGTGAGGGGCTTGGCTAGGGTACTGTAATGGGGCACAAACTTTCTATAGTAACCCATGGTGAACAGGAAGGCGAGCACCTGTTTTTTGGTCTGGGGCATGGGCCAGTTAAGGATAGCCTTGATCTTAGCGGGCTCTGGCTTCTGTTTCCCACTCCCCACCTGGTGTCCTAGATACTGTACCTCAGCCATGCCAATTTGACATTTGTCGGGGTGCACAGTCATCCCTGCATTTTTAATCTGTCCCAGAACTGTGTTGAGGTGCAGCAGATGCCCTTCCCACGACCCGCTGAAGATACCGATGTCGTCTAGATAGGCACAAGAAAAATCCTTTAACTCGCCCAACAACTGATCAACTAACCTCTGGAAGGTGGCAGGGGCATTCTTCATCCCGAATTGAATGACCTTAAATTGGTACAGACTGAATGGGGTGATGAATGCGGACTTGGGGACAGCATCCGCCATTAAGGGAATTTGCCAATAACCCCGACTCAGATCTAAGGTAGAGACCCAGGTAGCCCCAGAGGGTTTGTCTAACAGATTGTACACCCTAGGCATGGGATAAGCATCGGTGACAGTGCGGTCATTGAGTTTTCTGTAGTCTACACAGAAGCAGGTGATCCCGTCCTTTTTAGGGACCAGTACTACAGGGGAGGCCTATGGGCTGTACGAGGCTTCAATAACTCCAAGAGTTTGTATTTCCTCTACTTCCTGTCTGATATGACTTCTCACTGCCTTGGGGACACTGTGCGCCAGCTGGCAGAGGAGTTGCTTCCCTGGGGTCTCCACAGAGTGCTGTGCTAATGGGGTAGTACCGGGAAGGGCAAAAAACATTGGAGCTTGGGCTTGTAAAAGGGCTCGAAGTTGGGTTTGTTCTGAGGGGGTGAGTTGGGGCCCAACCTTAACCTGCTCTAGGCTACTAGGTTGCTTCATGTCCTCTAGGAGGTCGGGAATGGCCCGGTCACCCCCTTCAGTTGAAGAAGGGGTACAGATGGCGGCTATGTTTGCTCCGCGCTCCTGGTAAGTTTTAAGGGCATTGACATGACTAAGCCGGGTGATTCGGTGCTGGGCCCCATTAGCCACCACATACGTGGTCTCCCCCTGACGCTCCAGGACGGTGAGGGGGCCCTCCCAAGCTGCCTGCAGTTTGTTCTGCTTGGTGGGTCTGAGCATTAGTATTTTTTGTCCTACCAGGAATTCTCGGGGCAGGGTACCCTGATCATGGTACCCCTTTTGGACAGTTTGGGCACCCCGGAGATTCTCCTGTGCTAGCGCAATTAACATGGTTAACTTTTCCCGTAGCTACACCACATAAGGGATAGCCAGGGTCTCGGGCTGATCCGTCTTACCCTGCCAGAACTCTCTAAGTATGTTGAGGGGCCCCCTAATTTTTCTCCCATACAGGAGTTCAAGTGGGGAACTTCCTGGTAGGCAAAAGAGGGCATGGGGCAAGAACTTCTCCCAGTCAGTGTGCTGAGCCACGAACGTCCGCAACATCTGCTTGAGAGTACCATTGAATCTCTCACATAGTCCGTTCGCTTGAGGTTGGTAGGGGGTAGTGTGCATCACTTTTACTCCCCATGGTTTCCAAACTTGGTTAAGCAGTTCGGACATAAATTGGGTGCCTTGGTCAGACAACAATTCTTGGGGAAACCCGACTTGGTTAAATATTTTTATTAAGGCGTCCACCACGCTTTCAGCTGTGATATTGGGCAGTGCTGTAGCCTCGGGATACCGGGTAGCAAAATCTACCACTGTGAGGATATATGTCGGGTCCGGTCCGGGTTGGTGAGACAGGGAGCACAGCGCAGGGATTACCACTGAGGGTGAAGGGCCACCAAACAATAAAGTCCAGAAAAAATGGTATCCGAGGAGTAGGCAAGAGAATGGTTAGGTACGTTCCAGAGGTCAGGGCAGGCATAGAAGGGTCACAATCGATAGTCCAAGCCGGGGTCACAATCAGAGGAGAAGTCGACAATAAACAGGTGAGGTCCAGAAACAGGTCAATAGCTGGGAATTCGATAAGGAGGAGGAATCAGGAACTGTAGCAGGGATAGGAAAACTTCAGAGGGAACAATACAAAGTACTGCAGCTTGAAAACAAGCAAGCATTGAATGAACAGTGCCTGCCTGTTTTATAGCCTGCCTGTTACCTAGCTCCTCCCACCCCTCTCCAGGTGAACACTACTTGCACCTGAGAAGCCTAGGAAGAGGGGCAGGACCTAGCTCCTGCCTCCTATACACTACTCCTTGTTCTGCCCAATGAAGGTGCGTTATCCGAGCACAGGAAACGCCCCCTTGACGGTAGTCCAGTACTCGTGCCAGCGAATCGTGGGGCGCAAGTTACTACTGACCGGGGATGCGGCCTACCTCGAGCTCGCGCGGCCCTCCCGCTGGGCGCCTGGAGCTTGCAAGCGGCAGAGTCAGGTAAGGGATCCTGCAGAAGGGGCCGCGACGGGCCCTGGACCCGACAATATACCTCTTCCCACCTCTACTGGGCTTGGCCAGGGGTCCAATAATTTCTAATGCGACCCGCTGGAAGGGTTTGCCCATGGACTGGAGCGGGACATGGGAGGTATCGTTACGCTTACCCACTCGCTGGCAGATGTCACAGGTGCGACAATGGGTCGCTACCGTTTTGGACTACCCTGGCCAGAAGAACATTTGGGTCAAACTATGGATCATTTAGTGGACACCTAGGTGTCCGGCTAAGGGGGCTTCCTGGGCTAAGGTGAGCAGCGTAAGTCTATAGGGAACAGGGACCACAAGTTGGAGTTGGGATCCTGCTACTTGGCCTTGGGGGTTCCCAGGGGTAGAACGATACAACAACCCGTCCCTCCACACAATCTGATCAGAGTTACTGCCTATCTCCCCAGAGTCAGCCCTTTCCTGATACCTGCGTAAGGTGGCATCTGGGGGGGCCAGGGAAGTGGTTCATCCAGGGTCAGTGTGTCACTTACCTGGGCCCACTGGGCTGGCTCGGTGGTGGCTGGTACTTGGCTCCGAGTGACTGCCTGGCACTCCTTGGGATCCGAGATTACTGGGGCAGGGGACACAAAGTGGCTTTTGAGCCGGCCCAAATCATTGCCCAATAAAACATCGGCAGGGAGGCCAGGAATGATGCACCCTTCCCGGAACCCCAGTCTAGGTGAATGCGGGCCATTGGCAGCTCATATACTTGTCCCTGACTACTCGGACATCCACTTTGTAATTCAGTGGTTGAGTGTTTGGCAATGCGTGGGGTTGCACCATTGTGAGGGTAGCTACAGAATCGCAAAGCCCTTGGAGTAGCTTGCCATTGAGACGGACCGGCTGATAGTGGTGTTCTCTGTTGTCGACGTTTGGCTGCTGGAGCAAGGTCACTTCGTTGTGGGGCCCCCATCCGTGGGACTCCCATGTAGATTCTGGAGGATAGTATTCCTCGGCATAGGTGGTCATCCCTTCACTGGAAGACTCAAGGGGTTGACTCACACAATGAGCCTCGCATGGAAGAAAGGGGGTAGGGTTCGGAGATGCCCGTGAGGGGGGCAGTGGCCCATAACTTGGGGACGGAACTGCGGGCAATTCCGTCGGATGTGCCCAGCTTGCCCACACTGGAAACAGCCAGTGGGGTTCACCACGGGTCGAAATGGGGGAGGTGGATTACGAGGCATGGGAGCAGGATACAGCCGCTGAGGTACCAGGGCTATGGTTCGCTGTCGGGAAACGAGGGGGCACCTGTCCCGTAGCTGTAGAAGGGTGGGGGATGGGTGGTGGATCGACGGATGTCCACATACTTATCCGCCAGTTGAGCTGCATCCTCCACCATTCTAGGATCCTGATCCCGCACCCAGCCTCCGGCATCACTGGCAATGTGAAGAAAAAACTGCTCCAGTACGATTTGTTGAAGCATTTCCTCGGCTGTTACTGCGGCATATCCCTGCATCCAGCTTTTGGCTGCTCAACTCAGACAGTGTGCCCATTCCGCATGTGTATCTCGAGCGCCCGTTCTAGTATCCCGGAACCTCCATCTGTAGGTGTCTGGGGGAATGACATAACGTGCCAACGGTCTCTTTTTTACCTCTGAGTAGTCTGCTCCACTCATCGTGGATGGCCTGGTATGCTTCTGTGGCTCTCCCAGAAAGCTTGCCTACCAAGATAGGGACCCACTCTCACTGGGGTATCTGATGGAGCTGACATTGTCTCTTAAAGTCCCGCAGAAATCCCTCAATATACCCAATAGCATCATCAAGGGCTTTAAAGGTTTGGTAGGTTACTTTTGGCTGTAGCCAGAGGCTGTGCTTTGAATGGACCCAAAGTCTCCCCGATTGCTGCCCCCAGCTGCGGTCAAACTAGCCATTAGTTTGCTTGCCCTCTCTCACTCCACCATCTGCGTCACCCAATCAATTACCTCGAATGGAGGGTTAGGGCCATTTGCGGCTAAGCGGCTCCGGACCCTCAAGGTAACAATATCTGGCTTCGGTGGGGAAAGCCTAGATCCACTTGGCACGGGGTTCAAAGGGGCATTCTGATCCACCGGGCTGCTTGGCCTCTCTTGCTCCAGGTCCACCAGTGTGGCAATGAGTTCATTCTTTTTTATTACAGTGGGGGCTTGTCCCTTGCGGACTAGCAAGTCCTGCAGGGCTGCCATGCTCATTGTCTTTGTAGTTTCCTGGGCACAATTTCTGTAATAATCCGCTTAGGCTTGGTTTCAAGGAGTATCCCGAAGCTGCCACCAGTTTAAAGAGACGTCTCCCGGGGTTACTTTTCTCCTAGCCTGCAATGGATATCAGCCAGAGTTCCAAAAAATTCACTGTCTCACCTGCTCTTTGTCCCCAAGAATCACACATGACACCGTTGTTGGTACAGCAGAAAAAAACAAGAACTTTATTCCAGGGAATAGCAAACTCTTTATACAGTAAAATATCAGATAACGTTTGATTGAACAATAGGTAATGTTGACAGCAAACAGTTAGACTTGCAGATTGCATAATTTGGCTTGGCAAAGCACCAAGGGGACCTCTAAGCACCAATCGGGACAAAAGGTGCAGGGGCAATGGCACCAGACACTTTTAATCCCTTTAGCAAGGAGAGTCAATGGAGAACCTGCTGACAGAGGTGGCCTAGAAGTGACCAATCAGATAGGTGCCTACATTCCTAATGCTTCCCCTGGTTCTTCACAACCATTGTCGTTAGACTCCATAAATTGTTTTGCCTGATTGAGCAGATCTCCCGTCAGATGCCAGTAGATACTCACTCAGCCTCAAGCTTCCTCATGTCTGATAGAGGGGGTTATCCCTTGAGTTCAAAAAGCTGGAACCTCTCGAGTGTGGGTCCCATAATCCAAAAATAATCTATATGGGAGTACAAGGTGTGAACCTCTGAAAAAAAAAAAAAATCTCGCTCATCTGGATACATAACCCTCCATACATCATACAGATTGCTCTTGTGGAGGGTGGCAGAAAAGAGGTCCGCCTTTTATTTCAAGCGAGGATCACTCTTCCCGGATCAAGTAGCTTTCCTGTTATTATCTACATTGGCAATACAGTTTAGGTCCCCTCCAGTGACACATACCTCCCTACTTATCTTTTCTACTGCCTCAACTGAAGAATTCAGAAACCTTATCGCCTTTTCGTATAAGTTACTCAAGGTATATTCTACATCATTTATACAGCATCTCAGAGTTAGACTTCTTCCATCCAATACCTCTTCTCTTAATAACAAATCATAGAGGTGTGATCTCTTGTAAAGAGAATTGAGCCCCTGTGTGTTGATTGACCATACCTCCTCCACCACTGATGCAGATCCATGAGCTCCCCGCCAGACCAGCTATATTAAACAGACTTCTTGGAATACAAACAAACAGTTATAAAAAGCATCCAACCTTCCACCCGCATACTGCAGCCATCTTGTGGTCGCCATACGCAGGGAGAAAAATATACCCTGAACCATCAGGGTTGAGGGGTATGTCCAAATAGCTCAGCTCAAGCTCCAGGATGTGTCAGTCCAACCAAGCAGAAAGATGTGAATAGTATCCAATTTAATTTGTTATTCTCAAAAAATTGTGTACACTTACAGTGGCAACTTTACAATAAAATTCTAATAATGTGGAGAAACTCAAAGTTTGTGTTGAAAGTGCTAGTCATAATCAAGTTTACTTTGGTGTTATATTGTAATTACAGTCCCCTTCTTACACAACGGGACCACCTACAATGTATCCCGTGTAATATGCTGCCATATTTGAACATTACTCGTGAATATCAGCTTCAAGTTCCCATGAAACATATACCTCTACAAACACATATCAAAGTCTACAATCCATTATTTACAGTGAGGTGCTAATGTAGCCAGTATCTCATAAATTCTATTAATATAGTAATTGTCATATTCAGGTTTACTATAAAATTTTCGTGTACCTTCTATCCCGATCTTAATACCACTTTACAGTTCCTTGTTTACTATCCTGTATTAAGACTCCAGTGCCCAAGAGTTTCACATTCTGACCCTGCAAGAGCTATTTTGAAACAAACATTGGTATCAATTTTTTGTGTCTCACGGGACCTTGTGTCCCTCCATAAGCAGTAATAAAACAATCATACATGCCAAAAGCAACGGAAATATCAAAAATATTTAGAAACAAGAAAAACAATTATATATATATATATATATATATATATATATATATATATATATATATACACACACACAATCCAAATATGTGAATAGAGGATGCACTCACAGGTCTTCTGATATCACCATTTAATTTCCAAGATGAAAAAAACACGACGTTTCAGGCTAGCAAGCCTTTTGTCAAGTGTGGAAGACCTGTGAGTGCATCCTCTATTCACATATTTGGATTGTGTATATTTCGATGGGAGCTGCACCAAGGCATTTGCAGACATATGACGAATGCTGCGCAGAGTGCTAGTAATTTGGATTGTTATATATATATATATATATATATATATATATATATATATATATATATTTCCTGGCTAACCATGGCAGCAGTTACGTATGGGTTAGCTCCACCCTCAAGGTAGGTAGGACAGAAACAAACTATAAAAGAGCCCCCGCCCCCTGTCTCCTCAGTCTTTTTTCTGTCCTCATTGGTATTAGGACGGGGCCCGTTTGGGCCTGTGATTTTATTATTTTTTACATTTTTTACTCACCTTCCGGAAAGTTCAGCCTCTTTCTTTCCGAAGCCCGGTTCCTGTCATTTCACGGTTCCCTGGGATGTTTATTCCTCCATACCCTTACTACTGGATGGTACTGGAGATGATTCTGGATATGAAGTTTGGGCCCTGTTCCTCCGTAAGCTTACTGCAAGTGGTACTGGAGATGTATGGGATATTAGCAGAGGTCTCCATTCCTGCTGTGCTTCATGTGGTATGTATGGGATGTTGGTTTTTTCTTCCTTCACATTTTTATCTTACTTTTATGGCTTATTTTTTCTTATTTTTCCTTGGGCATGGCTGTTTATCCCCCCCTCCATTTTATTTTCGAGGCTGTGCCTCTCTGGGGGGCACTGGGGCGCTTCTGCGTTCCAGCCCTCCCTTTTTGTGCCTTTTTTGCACTGTTCTCGGGTGCTGGAACGCATGTGCTTTCCAAGCCTCGTTTTCGGTGCCGTTTTTTTCGGCGTTGGAACGCATATGCGTTCCAAACCTCGTTTTTCTTCCGCCTTCAAGGCAGGTGGAACGCATATGCGTTCCACCACTTAATTAAGGGCGATATTTGGATCCACTGTCACCTTCCCTGCCTGATGTCCTGGCTTTTCTCCAAGCTGACCTGGATCGGGGTTTGGGTCTGAACTCCCTCCGGGTTCAGGTCTCTGCCCTGTCTGCACTCACATCAGTTCGTTGGGCGCTGGATCCTTTGGTGGTTCGTTTCTTCAAGGCGGTTCTCAAACTCCGTCCTCTGGCCCGTTCCTTCACGACCCCTTGGAGCCTTCCTCTGGTGCTTCGTGCTTTGTCTGGACCTCCTTTTGAACCCATGCAGGATGCCTCCCTGTGGTTGGTGACCCTGAAGACTCTTTTACTGCTGGCAGTGACTTCGGCTAAACGCTGTTCCGAACTTCACGGTCTTCTCTCCGGATCATGCCCTCCTTCGACCTGTCCCGGAATTCCTACCTAAGGTGGTTTCGGCCTTCCACCTTAATCAAGAGACTGTTCTTCCAGTGTTTTTTCCAAACCCCTCGTCACCTGAGGAATCCCGCTGGCATACCTTGGATGTGGTGCGCTGCCTGCACCTCTATATTGCTGCCTCTTCTTCCCTGAGGAAGTCTTCCAGGCTCTTCGTCCTTCCTCTGGGCTCTCGACGTGGTGAGGCGGCCTCTGTCTCCACCCTACGCCGTTGGATTGTGGCTGCTATATCCAAGTACTACAGCTCCAGTGGTATTCCGATTCCCCCAGGTCTCAAGGCTCACTCCACTAGGGCTGTTTCCTCTTCATGGGCGGCTGATGCTGGTTCTTCTATGGCTACTGTTTGCGGAGGTGGGAACTGGTCATCCGGTTCCACCTTTTTCAGGGACTACCGTCTGGATGTCCACCAGACTGAGGAATCCTCCTTCTCTCACGCTGTTTTGGCCTCTGTCTCCTCTCATTAAACCTTTTTCATTTTTGCAGCATTTTTTCTGTGTCCGTGTTTATTGGTTGTTTGTTCTCCCATCCCTGTCTGTTTTTGGCTTGGGTATGTCCCATACGTAACTGCTGCCATGGTTAGCCAGGAAAATTGAAAATTGTTTCATACTTACCGTAATTTTCTTTTCCTGGTTATTATCCATGGCAGCAGTTAGTTTCCTCCCTTGTTGATTCTTGGTTTTGAGGAGCTGGTTACTAGACTGAGGAGACAGGGGGCGGGGGCTCTCTTATAGTTTGTTTCTGTCCTACCTACCTTGAGGGTGGAGCTAACCCATACGTAACTGCTGCCATGGATAATAACCAGGAAAAGAAAATTACGGTAAGTATGAAACAATTTTCAATTATATACATTAGCATCAGTCCCAGTCCTGTGAGAGAGCATTACTTTTCTATCAAAAAGTAGAAGGGCAATATATATTAGTCTTTCTTCACTGAATGATATACCTTTCATCGGCCCAGCTGCTAGGCGGACATTTAGGACTTCCATAACTAACAAATATGTGACTTATCCTTGTAGAATATTCTCAATTTTGTGGGTAAACCCCATATGTATGGGATATTTTGTTCTCTAAGACAGGCAGTATATACTCCATATTTCTTTCTGTTCAGCCTAGTAGCTAGTGATAGATCAGTGTAGATGTTGTTTGAAGAATATTTAGGATTCTTAGATTGATTCTTCGCAAATTCTCTCGACAGCATATCTTTTATCCAAAAGTTACAAAAACAGACTATAACGTCCCTGGGTATATTTGATTGCTGTAGACTTGTTTTGGAAGTCTATGGATCCTTTCAAATGGCTTTGGATCGACATAGACCGTCAGAAAGTCTGTTATGAATTGTTCTAAGTTGATTATTTCCTCCGTGATTATACAGGTTCTAAGATTTTGTCGTCGCGATCTGTCTTCCAGTCTGCAATTTTTTTTTCCATTCTGGAAATTGACACATTAAGTAGCTCATTCTGGAATTGTAGGTTTTCCACTTTTTGGTGTATCATAGCATCTAGTGATTGAGACTGCAGGGTCACCTTTAGCTGTAATATTTCCTCTTTAACCCCTTAGTGACCGAGTGCTATGCTGCATTTGATGTGCCTTGAAGACCAGAATTCCATTATTTTTGTCTAATGTTTACTGAACTGTGAATTTATTTCTTTGTGTTCAGGCCACCCACACAAATTATATATCATTTTTTAAAGGACAGATAGGGCTTTCATTTGATACTATTATTTTCATCATATGATATCATTTACTAATAAAAAAAATATAAAATATGATGAAAATATGCCATAAAAAACACTTTTTCTAACTTTGACCTGATTTTTTTTTACACAATTACAAATGGTAAAAAAGACCCCGTCTTTTTGTAATATTTGTCCTGAGTTTAGTAATACCAATGTTTCCTTGTTTGTCTATGTTTTAATTCACTTAATAGGGCAATAAACAATATTAGTGTTTTTTTGGTTTTCTAACCATTTTCTTCTACAGTGACTTTTTAACCCCAACCCTAAATTTACCCAAACTCAAAATTTACTCTAACCCTAAATCTACCCCCACCCCTTAATCTAACCCTTGTAATCATACGAACCCCCCTTTAACCTTAATTATGACCCTATTTATGACCCTAACCCTAGATCTAGGTTCAGTAGATCAAGGGTTAGCTTTTTCCATTTATTTATTTATTTTATTTAATTCATTTTCTATTTTTTACTGTAATATACTTAACTGCCTGTAAGGGCAGTCAAGTAGCGGTTTCAGAGCGACGGAAGAGATTTTTTTTGTCTCTCTTCCATCGCTCTCCTCTGGGCACGCTGTATCGGAGGAGCATGCTCCTCCGATACAGCACTCACCCGCGATCACCCGGCTCAGCAGGTGTTGCATGATGCCTCAATCAAGGCATCATTGCAACACTTTACACACATAGGCAGTGATGAGCTTTCACTGCCTATGTGTGTAACACGCATACGATCACATTCGCGGTGATCGTATGCGCGCAGGGGGCGAGGGGGGGACTGAAGGCACTCTCAGAGGCTGCTTCGGATCCGAAGCAGCATCTGGGAATAGCTACAGGCATGTAGTGTTGCGCTAAGGAGCGCAACACTACATGAAAACGGAGGACGTATATATACGTCCTCATGGTCCTTAAGGACCATGCTTTTCAGGACGTATATATACGTCCATATGCGTTAAGGGGTTAAACTCCAAGAGGGTCCTTTCATTTTAGCATAAAGAGTGTCTAGTGCCTTTTCTAGATTGCAGGGGATAAGTTGAGTTTCCATTTCCAAAGAAGGGTAATTAATGGTCTGTTCAGGAGATGATTTGTCTGACAGAGTTGAGATGTTAGTCTGGCTCCTAGGCGAATAGTATGCACTTATTGGATGTGGTTTACCAGATTTGCTTGCCTCTCTTGGTTTCTCTGTTTTATCAGATTTTGCCCCTCTATCTCCCTTTGGGCACATTGTGTTCAGTGATAGAATCTGTCTGTGTGTGACCAAGATGTTACAAAGGGCTACAAGCCTTTTTACAGTTCAATGAGCAATATAATAGATTGAAAAATGCTGGGCTGTTGTAGATGATACACTCATGGTCCAGGATTTCTAGTTCGCTCCTGGCCTAAGAAATCCGCTCAATTAACCCCCCCTGCAATCAGGCCACAGTCTCTGTAGCTCAGTAGCAGGTGACTATGTTGCAACATACAAAGCAGGAGCTGAAAACCCACAATCGCAGTGCAAGATATATTACACTAGGGGTGATGCAAACACTGTTAAAGTGTACGTAGGCTCGATCTATCCGGACGTGATGACGTGACGGAGCTTGCACGCAAGTGGACGGGATGGTAGAGGATGAGCTTGAGAGCTAGCCAGGACTAGCAGTGTCGCCCTGGAACCTCCATTTTCGACTCCGTTAAATTACTTGGACTCAGCGCACCGTGCCCTCTCCCTCTCTCCCCCGAGACTGGTGAAGACAATTCCGCGACTGCAGTTACTGAGTGAATATTTCAGTCAGAATATTATGTGCAGAGAATTGAGCTGGTGAGTTGTCCCACGCTGAAGTACGGTCCTGCCGTTGGTGTGGCCTTTCCCCCGGCGACGTGAGGCCTCTGGCAGTGCTCAGGGCTCCCTCCGAAGGGAGGCGCCTGGAACCTGAGAGCACTCCGCTTTATGACAAGAAGCACACCAAGTCCAGAGGGATAAAGAAGAAGCCAGGACTTCCTCTGTTTATTCCTCTGACGAGACCAGAATTCAAAGTAGCTAACAAATCTGCCTCTTTGCTTTTCCATGCACTTAAGACTTTGTCCATAAATCTCCTCTGATTACTTGTACTAAAGCACTGTAAGGTGAATGTTCAGGGGGAAAGGCAAAGGGAGAGAGAGAGTAGGAGCAGGCCTAAGACTTTAAACTAAAACACTGAGACAACTCAGCACTAATGGGGTATTTGCCCTGAAAACCCACCTTTCCATAACTTTTTATAATACTTTTTAATGTTTGTGGTTCTTTCAATTGGACTTTGATTCTACCCCATTGCTGATAAAAATTTAGTAGGCTGGTAAATAAAAATTTGAGTTGCAAAGTATCAGCAATAACATACCTGATCTGTGAAACTCTAATTCCGAATATGATGCCACCCAAAAGCAGGGATAAAGAGAAAGATAAAACCCAAACATCAGATAAAAATAGATCGATCACTATGTTCTGCTCCCCAAAAACTCAGGCAGACAAGACTGATCACAGAAAGTCTATAACGGCAGAACAAAGAGGGCCCCTACTGGAGAGATCAGACATGTCCCAAGACATTGAATCCACTCAAACAGCTGGTTCAGTAACACAAGAGTTTATTATGGACCTTATGGACAATTTTCATAAAAAGATCAAACAGGACTTCAAAACAAATATATCATACATTAAAGGAGAAGTTTCTCAATTAAAAGACATGCTGGTGCAGCAAGAGAATATAGTCCTAAAATTACAAGAGGATTACTGGTCCCTAAAAGAAGCTAATACTTTATTGCACAACAGACTAACGAACTTTGGAGAATTTTCTTAAATCTCTGTTGTTTATCAATTGCCCCGGGAACGGATTTGGGGTTATATCCATTCGAGAGACTGCACAGGATTCAGAAACCACGATCAGCAGAAACCGCCTCCCCGCGAGACGTAATCTTGCTCTTATCGAGTTATTACCTAAAGAAGTACATTATGCAAATGGACCTAGGGAATAAAAACATGAGAAGTGACTTGTATAAAGACATACAATTTTTCTCTGACATCTCTTTAGCGACAAGATTAGCAAGAAGAACATTTCAGGAACAGACTTTGGTTGGACGTAATAATAACCTGCGCTATAAATGAGGTTTCCCAACGTCCCTAATTGTCACCTACCAGGAAAAAAATATATCTGTTTAGGGACCCTACAGAGACACAACAGAAATTATCCCAGTGGGGGCTTATATAGTCCATCTCCTGGTGCTTGGTCCTATGTTTCTTCCCGTCCCCCTCCCGCCCTTTCTATCTCTTTTTTTTTCTTTCTTCTCCCCCTTTCCCCATTTGTTTTTATGTATAAAATGTTCGTGTGTCCCCCCCCCCCCGACCTCTCCGCCCGGTATCACACTTGTGTGCATCAGTGGGGGTGCAGCCGGGGGCAGGAGTGCGAGTAAGATTGGCTGTCAGAAGTTACCAGTGAAGTTCATGCTTGAGCAGGACTAAAGGGGCGTTGTAGCACCCACCCCACTCTTTGTAGCCTAAAGGGGTAGTGAATCAGGTTTACCTCATAACGGTGCAACTATCCTTTATTATTATAGCATTTCTAAGGACGCTACTGGAGATGTTTAATCTGAATAAGGCTATATTTAATATAATTAAGTGGCACTGGAATTTGCATTTTCACACAATAAATTTTATAATATTTTTGTGTTAACATTTTTACTGTAGCACCTCTAAAGATATAAGGCACATCAATTAACTTTGCAGGTCACCAAAGAGATGCATACTATTGCTACTTGCTATTACAGTTATGAATTGTCCGTGTCCCCTCCCCTGAACCCCCCCACCTGGTGTGTAAGGTTTGGTATAGGAGGTCAGGATACGGGTACAGGAATATAGGTGTAGAGTGTAAGGTACTCACCAGGATACGATAATATGCAGCAGAGAGGAGCAGTTTAGTAATCCACAAGGTGCTGCAGTAGTTCAGCAAGGAGGTGGTTAATACACAGCATACAACAGCAAGAGTAGTTAGAAATCCGAGGTCAGGGGCATAGGCAGGCAGGTAATCGGTAAAACAATCCAGGTCAAGGGTATAGGCAGGCAGGTAGTCCAGTGATACAGTCCAGGTCAAGGGTATAGGCAGGCAGGTAGTCCAGTAATACAATCCAGGGTCGGGTAGGAGAAGGCAGGGAACAACAATAGACAATCCGGGTCGGTAACGGGGAGACAGAAAGGCAGGTACGCAATATAGGCAGTACATGAGCAAGAATCACCAAGCACAGTATTCAGCTTGGTGATTCCTTTTAAACTTCGCGCCTGGTGACGTCATGACGCGCGTGCCGGCTTGGATGATGCTGCAGAGAGGAGGGGCGCGTGCACCGTCGTTGGTGACGCGCGCTGGAAGAGAAGCCGCCGATACAGAGCACAGGTCCCCTGCTACTCCGTGACATCCAGCGAGGGCTGGGTACTCCGGAGAGGAGCTGCGCGGCGGGACCTGACATGGTGTTACATTTGTGTGTATCAGCGGAGGGATGGTTGAGGGTAGCAGAACGAGAATGATCACCTGTTGGGAATTACTAGCGAAGCTCACACCTGACAAGGACTAATAGGGTAGCACATCAGGTTAATTTATATTTCTCACAATAGTGCATACATTTTCTGTTATTATAATATTCCCAAGAATGCCATTGGAGTTGTTTGAGGTGTACAAGGCCTACATTTATTACACGAGAATTCGAGATCTCAAACGACGACGTCACGGTATTTTTCTACTGAGGCACTCCCAAAGATACAATCTAATTAATCGATATAACGCTGTAGGCATGTACATTCTCATTGTTCTGCTACTCAACACATAGATTACACACTGTTCCCGCCCTCCCCCCTCTGGTCTCCCCACTCGGAGCTACATGTGGGCGCATTACTAGCGGGACGATCGGAGATGGGGTGGCCAGCTGGCGAGAGCTACTAGTGAAGCTCATGCCCGAGTGGGACAAAGGGAAGGGAGGGAGGAGGAGAGAAAGAAGAACGTGTTAGGTTCATACGTTTAATAGTGCGTTTTTCTGTTATTATAGCATCTTATGGAAGTTGTCAGAGATGTCCGACTTAACTTGAGCAGGGATTACATCCAATATAATTTGGTAGCACTAGAATTTGAGTTTTTTATGAAACGTGTTAAACTTTTACATTTATACCCTTACAGCAATTAAGGTACACAAATCAATCCTGAGTTTTTCTACTGAAGAAACAAGAAAAATACTCAATCTAATCAACAGATCAACATCTTTAAATCTCAAAGTAGCCTTCTTAGCACTTGATAGACTGGCAATATATGGAAGCTGTATTGTATAAATATGATATTGGGGGACTCTTTAGAGATTACACCATGTCACTATACCGAATCCTACCGCGAAAGTAACCGGGCCATTGATGGATTTGGATTGTTTCCCAATTAAAAATGCTACCCGCCATTAGGCGATCCCCCCATATTACGGGTGTTGGCCATGGGACAAATTCCTCTAAGATCTCTCTCTACATCGATGATGTTCTCCTGTTCTTGACGAACCCCCTCTGCTTCATTTCGGCATTGTTTAAGGTGATAGAAGATTACGGTGCCTGCTCTAATTATAAAATCAATTTAAAAAAAACAAAAACTATAAACATCTCTCTCACACACGTAGATCTCGAAGACTTAAGGTCAATAGTCGATATAAACTGGTCAGGACAAAATATTGATTACCTCGGAATACAAATCGTTAATGACATAGACAAAATTGTACGTTTCAACTATGATACTCTAATAAGGGGATTTGCTACGGGGATGGGACTCTTCATCGCAGCTGCTTCCGCGCAGCCGCTTCACCACCGACTCTACAGATCGTCGCTGGAGATTTCATCGCGGGACATTTCATCGCTAAAGGTAAGTATTTTACCGATTTTAGTTTGGTTAGAATTAGGCTTTAGGGGGTTAGAATTAGGGTTTAGGGGGTTCGAATTAGGGTTTAGTATTGGGGTTAATTTTAGTGTTAGTATTGGGGTTTAGTGTTAGTGTTTAGTGTTAGGGGTTAATTTTACTATTAGGGGTCGGGGGTTAGTATTAGGGTTAGTATTAGGGGGTTAATTTTAGTATTAGGGGTTGGGGGTTAGTATTAGAGTTAGTATTAGGGTTTAGGGGGTTAATTTTAGTATTAGTGGTTGGGGGTTAGTATTTGGGTTAGTATTAGGGTTAGTATTAGGGTTTAGGGGGTTAATTTTAGTATTAGGGGTTGGGGGTTAGTATTAGGGTTAGTATTAGGGTTAGTATTAGGGTTTAGGGGGTTGATTTTAGTATTAGGGGTCGGGGGTTAGTATTTGGGTTAGTATTAGGGTTAGTATTAGGGTTTAGGGGGTTAATTTTAGTATTAGGGGTTGGGGGTTAGTATTAGGGTTAGTATTAGGGTTTAGGGGGTTAATTTTAGTATTAGGGGTCGGGGGTTAGTATTAGGGTTTAGGGGTTAATTTTAGTATTGGGGTTAATTTTAGTGTTAGTATTGGGGTTTAGTGTTTAGTGTTACTATTGGGGGGGGGAATCATTTATTGGGGGTGGGGTATTTTCGTTTTACTTTTAGATTTGTAAGAGCTGACAGTTCAGCGCTGAACTGTCAGCTCTTACATAGCGGCAGCCACGTGGAAACGGACGCGTTATACTTCATTGCTGACAGTTCAGCGTTCTAACTGCCGCGCTGAACTGTCAGCGATGAAGATGTGGCGAAGAAGACCCCTTTGCTACTCAACTGAACAAATGGAAGGGCTTGGAGATTTCCTGCCTGGGCCGTATAAATGTAATCAACACCTATATTATACCAAAGGCTCTATATTTATTTAGGCTCATAACACTAAGAGTCCACCCAAGATTACTGAGGCAACTACAGAAACTTGTTGGGGATTATATATGGCATAGCAAAAAAACAAGAATAAGTTACACTATATTAAAAAGAAAGACCATCAAAGGCAGGGTTTCCTTTCCAGATATTATAAACCTTCATGAGTCGGCGATGTTAACTCACTTTTTGGCTTGGGACAGGAGATCGAACAATATTCCTACTGACAAGTGACAAGTGACAAGTGACGTTACATCCCTATACACCGTCATAGACCTCAAACAGGGCTGTGAAGCTGTGAAAAAACATTTTGAAAGAAAAAAATACATTGAGAGATGATCAAATTGAATATGTGATAGAAGGGATAGAAATAATCTTGAATCATAACTTCTTTTGGTTCTTAGATACATTTTATCTTCAACGTACAGGTACAGCTATGGGGACCAGGATCGCCCCCAGTTATGCCAACCTCTTCATGTCCCAGTGGGAAAATATATACATCTGGAGTGGGCATGACTGGCAAGCGAACCTGGTCCTATACTAGACGACCTACTCTTCATTTGGAAGGGAAGTGAAAGTGACCTTAAATCCTTTTTGCAATACATAAATAATAACAACAATAATATTGTCCTGAACACCACATATAGCAAGGAACACATTACCTTTCTAGACCTTGAGGTATTTTTAGAAAATGGTCATATAAAAACAAAAAAACATTTTAAAAAGTGGATGCTAATAACTTTATTGAAAAATCCAGCTGCCACTACCCTCCCTGGTTAAAAGGTATACCCAAAAGTCAGGTTACTAGAATTAGAAGAAACTGTACCGATTTACAACAATATACAGATAAAGCAAACACACGTCGGGAAAAGTTTGTAGAAAAGGGTTACGATATAGATAACGTAAACCGCATTATCTCAGAAGTAGCAGATGTTGACAGAAATCAACTTTTAACCTATAAAGCTTTTAACCTTCCAATTCAAGATACCAATTATTTTCAACTATAACAATAAATCTCAAAGGGTAAAAAAGATCATCCAGAAACATTGGAAAATTTTACAAAAAGACAAGGTATTAAAATACATTATACTGGAAGCCCCCTCAGTTGTATTCAGAGGGGCACCAAATCTGAAACAAAAACTCACCACCAATTATACCAGCCACTTAAAAAATACTACTGCAGCACCAAGCCACTTTCTCACCAGAAAATCTGGTTTTTATGGCTGTCTAAATTGTATAGGCTGCAAAACCACTTATCAGAAATATCCCATCACTGAATTCTGCTCTTCAAAAAACAGTCAGAAATATGAAATAAGGAGTTTCATCACATGCTCTACAGTTAACGTAATCTACCTCATAGTATGTTCGTGCGGCCTACGGTATATGGGCCAGACAACAAGACAATTAAAAAAGAGAATAGAAGAGCATGTGAGAAATATTAAGAACGGCCTAACTACCCATAGCCTCTCCAAACATTTTTTAGACTTTCACCAAAAAAAACCCTAAAGGGATGAAATTCTGTGCAATAGAAAAGGTGAACAAACGTTGGCGAGGAGGAGACAATATAAAAAATATCGGACAAAAAGAAATGAACCTGGCCACCTTAAAACCACAAGGGCTGAACGCAGATTTTGATTTGTATAATTTTATGTGACCTGTCTTTTCTATACTATGGATTGAATGTACATCATTAGCATTTTTAAATCTCATGCATAATTATGCTCTTTTTACCTATATTTCCTTTCTTCTTTTTTATATTTTATTAAAGTCATTATAGCCTTTTAATTACCAGTGTTAGAGATGTATTTACTGTCATTGTAGCAGCAAACTAACATGATATATTTAAAATATGCTTGAAAAGCACAAAATATTTGAGTAGACCGGTTAGTTTTCTGCAAAATTATTTTTATTGTGTTTAGGATAAAATACTTGTCTTCTTTTTCCCTTTTCTTCCCCTTTTTGTTTTTTTCCGTGAAATGCCTCATGTCCTGTATAGGGGACTTTGAGATGAAGCAAAAAGGACTTTTGAATTTACCTAAATTTTTAGTGTGAATTACCTTAATACGAACTCACAACAGAGGAGAGTCCGCATGATGATTCGTATTGGGTACTTCGTATGAAGAACAATGTAGCAGTTGAAATCTACAACCGAGCTGCCTCATAAGCCGACTCTCTTTCGTATAATGATAATGCGGTTTCATATTAAGCATTTCGTATGAAGAACAATTTCGTATTAGAAACCTATAACCGAGTCGCCACACAAGCTGTCTCTCTTTCGTATAATGATAATACGAAACCGAGTAGAAAGGATTTCGTATTAAGGACTTCTTTCGTATACACGACATGGAACAAATTGGAGGAACTGCTCTAAGTCAAAGTCTCGTGAGAGACGGGAAGATGATGTAAGAGGTCGAATTTTAAACAATAAAAGCGAGCGTTTGAAGCAGGGAGCCCAGAAGCCAAGTTGAAGCCAGCAAAAAGGTGAAATGCGTAGCGTTCTGGACTCACCCTGCTACCCACATTCTATCTTTGTACCTGAATCCTGTTTTTACATCCCTGTGAGTTACATACCTGCTGGCAGGACACTGCCGACGGTTGTGTGGCGCCCACCTCGTCTGTTTCAGTAAACCTCCATGTAAGCAGATATGTCTCTTTATTAAATGTATTTTTTCACTTACTAACTGGACTCCTGTCATTATGTTCTCTTGAGCCCACATTATAGAAGAACAATAGC
The DNA here is from genome assembly GCA_036172795.1 of Pelodytes ibericus. NCBI lineage: Eukaryota > Metazoa > Chordata > Amphibia > Anura > Pelodytidae > Pelodytes > Pelodytes ibericus. Next base: position 45,514,347 of record CM069866.1, on the reverse strand, counting down.
AGGATCTGACAGATGTCTATATCTATTTGAAGTACCTTTTGCCTCTATAAGTCTGTGAGTGCATCCCCAAAGGGGGACAAAGATCTCTCCTGATCTCTTGATCTCTTTTAGAGATAATTTCTCACTGATTATTCACTTATTATTTATTTTGTTCCACAGTTTGCTTTAAGCGCACTATATGTTTTGTCTTTTTATGCCTTGTTTTTCTGTGTGGTATAGGGACACACTGCCTAAGTGCTGCTAAGAGCTTAGAATACAGTGCTGGTAACACCCTTTTTTCCTTTTCAGACTATTGTGCCACTGTCTCCTGCTCTTACCCCGTCCTAGGGATCAAGTGAAGGTGTTTCACGTGATTGCCGTTCGGCCGTTCGCTGATTCAGGCTTCTGGTACGGGGAAGCAGATTTCTACTGCTTCGTTACTCACAGCATCTCACGGTGTATCAGAAATTGTTTTTTAATAATGTGATGAACAGGCTTTCCTCTCTTCTTTCCCCTTCATTGCACCAGCACGTTTTGGCAAAATCTTTGGTCTCAAGGCAGTGGTGTATCTTGGTTTTGTGCTGCCCTAGGCAGACAAATTTTGGGCACCCCCCCTACCCACGATGCACACCCACGACATGACCCATAACCCACGTTGCACACCAAGGACATGCCCCATCACCCTATTACATACACATTGCCAATATTATTTGCCCATAATATTTCCCAGCTAATTTGCCCAATAATATGCCAGTATCATTTGCCATTAATATGCCCCAGCCAATTTGCCCAATAATATGCAAGTATTATTTGCCATTAATAAATCACAGCCAATTTCCCCAATAATATGCCAGTATTTGCCATTTAATCAGCCCCTGCCAATTTGGCCAATATTATGCCAGTATAATTTGCCATTAATATTCCCAGCCAATTTGTCCAATAATATGCCAGTGTTATTCTGCCATTTACCGGTAGTATGCCCCAGCCAATTTGCCCAATATTAAGCCAGTATAATTTGCCATTTAATTTGCCCCTGCCAATTTGCCCAATAATATGTTAGTGTTATTTGCCATTAATAAGCCCCAGACAATTTGCCCAATAATATGCCAGTGTTCTTTGCCATTTAATATGCCCCTGCTAATTTGCCCAATAATATGCCAGTGTTATTTGCCATGTTATATCCCGCAGCCAATTTGCCCAATAATATGCCAGTGTTATTTGCCATTTAATGTGCCCCTGCCAATTTGCCCATTAATATGCCAGTGTTATTTGCCATGTAAATGTGCCCCTGCCAATTTTCCCAATAATATGCCAGTGTTATTTGCCATTTAATGTGCCCCTGCTAATTTGACCAATAATATGCCAGTGTTATTTGCCATTTAATGTGCCCCTGCTAATTTACCCAATTAAATGCCAGTGTTATTTGCCATTTAATGTGCCCCTGCTAATTTGCCCAATAATATGCCAGTGTTATTTGCCATTTAATGTGCCCTTGCTAATTTGCCCAATAACATGCCAGTGTTATTTGCCATTTAATGTGCCCCTGCCAATTTGCCCAATTATATGCCAGTGTTTTTTTGCCATGTAATGTGCCCCTGCTAATTTGCCCAATAATATGCCATTGTTATTTGCCATTTAATATGCCCCCGCCAATTTGCCCAATTATATGCCATTGTTATTTGACATTTAATATGCCAGCCAATTTGCCCAATTTATGCCATTGTTATTTGCCATTTAATATGCCAGCCAATTTGCCCAATTTATGCCATTGTTATTTGCCATTTAATATGCCAGACAATTTGCCCAATTTATGCCATTGTTATTTGCCATTTAATTTGCCAGACAATTTGCCCAATTTATGCCAGTGTTATTTGCCATTTATTAAGCCCCAGCTAATTTCCCCAAATCCCCCCCTCTCCCCAGCATTTACCTTTCCCTGGTGGCTAGTGGCAGGCAGCATGGTCTTCTCCATGCTGCCTGTTCGGGTCCCAGGCGATTGTGCCGACAGGTCACGTTACCCGGCGTGCGTATGACGTCAGCGCGCCCGTCACGTGACTGTCGGCACTTCCGTGTCACACTGCACGGGGAGCCGAACAGAAAGCACAGAGGTTTCTCTGTGCTGCCTGTTCGGCTCCCCGTGCAGCCTGGCAGGCAGAGCGGTCTATTTTTTTTATTTTAAAGGGCCGGGTTTTTTTTTGTTGTTTTTTTTTTTTCAGTGCTGGGGGGCGCTGCCGCCCCCCTAAATTTGCCGCCCTAGGCATCCGCCTAGGATGCCTCGCGGTAAATACAGCACTGTCTCAAGGACAGGGAGGTTCCCCAGACCTCTCACTGCTTGCTGCTCTCCACGATGTTGTGACGAGCCACCATCAGCCACACCCCTCTCCACACGCACACGTATGAATTTTAACATTTAAAGGGACACTCCCAGCTAAAATTAAAAGGGTTATTTTTTTTTTTTTTTGCATAGTTTATTTCAGGTATATCTTTTGTTTTTGTTATGTGAGTTTTTTTTATTAAATATTTTACTAAACAAGTGAGACTGGGCACTGCCATTTTATGAAATAGTGTTTTTGGGTGCCATGCCCCAGAGACTTTACAGCACCAGTATCTCACTTTGGGGCTGGGGACATAGCATAGTTGACTTCCCCAACGGTACCCTCACACTGGCTTCCCCCTGAAGATTTTCATGCCCAGACCCTTACTGATGGTAGTCTAAGCCTTTACCACAGTCAGACTCCAGAGAGATAGACTTGTACTCCAACCAGATTATCTGGAAGGAAGGGGGGCTACTGTACCGTACCACCCCAGGGCACCAGAGTGGCCACACCGTGGTCCCCAGGCTATAGCTCATAGTCCCCACACTCCATAGACCAGCTCTGATGACCCTAGCTCATGAGTCTCCCCTAGCCGGGCACCTAGAAACTAAGTGGACAGAGTAAACGCTTTCTCATACCTTCATCTGGCCAGGGTTATCAAGGATTTTAAGCACCACTGCCGTACCTGTGACCTGTGTTAGCGGTTGGCAAACCGCACAATGAGTCCTGAGCCCCCCTCCAACCTCTCCCTCTGGTCGCGAACCCTTCTGGTGAGTAGCCATAGATATTATCGCCCCCTCCCTAGCTAAGTCTAGCAGGACAGGCAAAAGGTATATACTGACTGTGGTGGCCACAGATCCCCTGTTAAAAATATTCTCCCAGGTAGGTTTTCCCCAAGAAGTGTTGTCTGATCAAGGCACACAGTTTATGTACAAGATCCTCAACCAAAGGAAGTTGTGTGGAGTAAAACCCTCCCCACGTCCCTGTACCATCCCCCAGACTAACGGTCTATGTGAATGTTTTAATTGTATAGGTGAAGCAAATGGTCCATCTCTGACCATGTAGACTGGAAGAAGTTTCTGCCCCACTTTCTATTTGCTTGTAGGGAAGTGCCCCATGAGTCTCTCCATTCAAATTGCTCTATGGACACAGGGTGATGGGACCCCTAGATATTTTCCAAGAGTATTGAGAAATCCCTGCAATCTCCTGTGTAGTTGAGCTAAGGTAGAAGCTAGAGCGCCTCATGTATTTAGCTCATGGGAACCTGCGGGCAGCCCAAGCCCCACAAAGAGCTTGGCAAACAAAACCTTGGGAGCTGTTAGTAGGGCAGAAGGTACTGATGCTACGTCCCACCAAGCAAAATAAGTTACAAGCCATCTGGGGAGGTCCCTACACAGAGCCGGCTCTAGACTTTGTGAGGCCTTAGGCGAAACTTAAACATGAGGCACTCACAGACATATGCAGGTGATAATAAAAATGAACTGTATGAATAGCATATTTCAAGATCAGCTTTAGAAATTCACAGCTCCCTGAATTTTATTTGTCTCATAATTATTCTACAAATATCCATAATCAAAAGTGCTTGGTATAGCACACACATACAGGCTCAAATACTGATCAGATACACACACTAGCACACAAATACCCTATGTGTGTATGTGTATCTGATCCGCATATGTGTATATGTGTGTGCAACTGATCAGCATTTGAGTGTGTATGTGTGTGCTAGTGTGTGTTTCTGTGCTCAACTGATCAGCATATGAGTGTGTATATGTGTGCTAGTGTGTGTGTGTATCTGATCAGCATTTGAGTGCATGCATGTACTAGTGTGTATCTGATCAGCACATGAGTGTGTATGTATGTGCTAGTGTGCATCTGATCAACATATGAGTGTGAATGTATGTACTAGTGTGTGCATCTTATCAGCATATGAGTGTGTATGTGTGTGTGCAACTGATCAGCATATAAGTGTATATGTGTGTGTGTGCGCAACTGATCAGCATACGAGTGTGTATGTGTGCTAGTGTGTGTGTGTGTGTGTGTGTGTGTGTATCTGATCAGCATATGAGTGTGTGTGTGTATCTGATCAGCATATTAGTGTATGTATGTACTAGTGTGTATCTGATGAGCACATGAGTGTGTATGTATGTGCTAGTGTGTGCATCTGATCAGCATATGTGTGTATGTGTGTCTAGTGTGCATCTGATCAACATATGAGTGTGAATGTATGTACTAGTGTGTCTATATGATCAGCATATTAGTGTGTATGTGTGTGTGTCTGATCAGCATATGAGTTTGTATATATTTATTAGTGTTCACATTTAGGAGACAGCTGATCAGATACACAAGAACATATAAACACATTCATATGCTGATCAGATACACACACAGCACAGCACAGCATCACATTGCAGCACCCACAGGGCAATCTATGTCCACAAACATTTAATCAGGGCCATCCCAAACATCTTATTAGTGCCATATTTTTGCCCAGACAGCTTATCACTCCCATCAGTGTCCCCAAAAAGCTAATCACTGCTATCATTGCCCTTACACGTGCCACTGCCATCTTTGTCCCCAAATAGCTTGGCAGGGCCATATCTGTCTGCAAACATTATTGTGCCCACAGTCACACTCAATCCCAAACACAGCCACACACATGCTTTGTGCCAACACACACCCATTCACAGACACACTCAGCCAGCACACACTCAGCCAGCACACATTCAGCAAACACTCAGACACAATTAGCAAACACAAACACTCAGCCAACACACAGTAACTCACAGACACACTCAGACAGCACACACTCACTCACAGACACACTCAGCCAGAACAAACTCACTCACACACTCCACACACACCAGCACTTTCTTTGGGCCAAATACTTGGCCCAAGGTTATTGTGACAGTAGGCTTAACGCAGGCAGTGTTAAGCTCTCCAGTCACCTCAAAGGAACTTAGGTGAGTTAGGCAGTTGCGAGGACCCGGCAAGTACGAGGCCTTAGGTGAGCGCCTAACTTGCCTAATTAGACAGCTGCCTCTGTCCCTACGTAGTGGTGGTGAGAAGGAGGGAAACTACCTATGTTATCGCCCAAGGTGCCTGCAATAAAACCCCGCATTTATGCCCCATTAATGCCCTCAAAGTTTACTGGAGCAGAGGTGAAGCTGGAGACCAGGCAATCCCAGATAAAACTAGGGGCACAATTCAGTGCCAGCGCTAGGGACCAGGTTTCCCCAGCTATTCTCCCCACTCCCCGGCACCACCACACTAACACAGCATCAAGTAGACACCCCAGGGTAGACTCTAGAAGAAAGATCCCTTGGGGTAATAGAACCATCTAACAGCCCCTGGGCATCCCCAGTAGTACTGGTGCCCAAAAAGGACAGCACCATCCGGTTCTGTGTTGACTATCAACGACTTAATGACAAAATGACCACAGATGCATAACCCATGCACCATAGACTAGCTGGTGCTGCCTGGGTTTCCACTCTGAACGGAAGTCGAAAATATTGGCAAATCCCCCTTGAGGCACATGCGGTTCCCAAGTCAGCATTCCTCACCCCATTTGGCTTCTACCAGTTTAAGGTAATGCCAAGTGGGATGAAGAATGCCCCTACCACCTTCCAAAGGTTGGTAGATCAGTTGCTAGAAGGACTACAGGATTTTATCTGTGCATATTTAGACGACATAGCGATATTCAGCAACTCTTGGGAAGAACATCTGCTGCATGTGGAGGAGGTCCTGGGTAAGATTCAGCAGGCAGGCATGACTATCTGACCCGACAAAATGCCAGGTCTGGTGGGAGGTACAGTACCTAGGGCACTGTGTGGGCAGTGGGACACAGCACCCCACGCCAGCTAAGATCGAGGCTATCCTCAACTGACCAGTACCTTATTATAAGAAACAGGTGCTCGCCTTCCTAGGCATGACGGGGTACCACTGAAAATTTTTCCTCACTACAGAGACCTAGTTAAGCCCCTGACAGACCTCACGAAGAAGTCCTTACCCCAGATGGTCCTGTGGTCCCCCGAATGTAACCAGGCATTTGAAGCTCTGAAAGTCGCCCTGGGAAAAGCTCCTGTACTTGCTGCCCCAGATTTTATTTGGATGTTTTTGGTCCATGTGACAGACCCCTCTGTCTTGGAACTATACTTCTATTCTGTTGCCTTTGTCTATCTTTAGGTTAATTGCCTGTCCATACCCTCCGTTCATTTATTTCACAAACTACCGAATAAACTACTGGGTGGAATTGTCTGATTCTGAAAAAGGTATGTTTAAGGGGAATGTGATGCATATTTTGAAAAGTTATCAATATTGTTAGTTAGTCACATTCAGTGAGCATATTGCTTTACGTGTAATGTTTAATTCTGTGAGTAGACCACTCTTAAGGTTTATAATGTGTCAGTGACAATCCTGGATAGTTTACTCAAACATCCATTGTTCTGTATTAACTGGATTAACTGATTATGTTGGGTTCATTATATCTCTTACTGTGCATTTTGCAATTAGGTCTACTCTGTATGGTTATTTGGTTGCAGTCTGAAAGTCGAATGTGTTCCTAGCCCCAGTTAGTTGTAGAACTATGTTTAGTTCCATCCCCCCCATTGTATACTAATGTCTGTGATGTCATGTTTATGTCTTTTTATAAGTCTGTGTTGTTACACAAATAAAGTAGATCTCTGTTTAACCCTCAACACGGAGCTTGGTCTCGTACCTGGGGGTATAAAATTCGTATGATTTACTTGTGCGGCTGTTTGGTTCCTGAAGGATTTCGTTTGGTTTCTGTTCGGCTAATTGGAACTGCTGTTAGCTGCTTCTTCATTCGGAAAGGGAATGCCTCAGCGGTATTAACCTCTCTTATACCGGGGTGTACCGTAACAGTCCACACAGATGCTTCTATGTACAGGTTCAGAGCAGTCCTAAGTCAGGTCACAAGCCAAGGGGAAGGGCACCTGGTGGCGTACCAGAGCAGGAAGCTACTGGACCGAGAAGTAGGGTACCCTGCCATTGAAAAAGAATGTTTGGCTCTTGTATGGGCATTGAAAAGGTTCCAGCCCTATTTGAATTGGTGCTAACGGATCATAACCCCTTTGTGTGGCTGAACCGAGTGTTGGGGGATAATGGGCGTCTGTTATGCTGGACCTTGGCCCTTCAACCTTTTAATTTTGCAGTGTAATACCATCGCGGTAAGGACAATCATAATGCCGATGGCTTGTCCCAACAAAAGGATGTTTAACAAAGGAACTATATCTCTACGTGGTCGCCAACAACGCATTTACCCAGGTGGGCAACCCTGGGCTGGCTCTCCTTGAAAGGGGGAGATATGTCCCAGTACCCACTGGGACTGTGGAACTAGGTGTCAGTTAGTGTTATATATTATTGCACTGTGCTCTGTTTGTTCTCCCTTTTCTTTGGTCGCCAACCCTTGTGGCTCCAAATTTACGTTTCCCATTGTGTGTGATAATCTGTTCAAAAGTTTCTATTGTTTAATCATAGTTATCTTGATTGTGTAAAAGTATAAGTATCCGGTGCTTCCTTCAATAAATGTGATTCTTGTTGAATCCAAATAAGCCTGGTGTCGTCCATGTATATTGGGGGAAAGATTCTGGAACAACATTGGAGAAAATATCTCTTTTGGGAATTATTTAGCAGAACAGAACCAGTGGAAAGAACATCTTGACATATCAACAAGCTTTTCATTCAATTAGACACCTTTATGTTCTGTTTTTCTAAAAGATATAATATACTCCGAACTTCAGCCCCAAAGTATTTGGCCCAAAGAATGATTCGGGGCAAATCAGAGTCATATAGGAAGCTGAATTTCAAGCTACACAATATTCCCTGATTTGCCACATAATAGCCTTGCCATTTTGGCAATCATGGCCGATTACATGGCGATGAATGGCACATGATTTAGCTAAACTAGAAAAATTGTCAGAGCTGTGGCAACTAACATTTAATGTGGATAAGTGCAAGATAATGCACCTTGGGCGTAAAAACCCAAGAGCAGAATATAGAATATTTGATCCAGTCCTAACCTCAACTTCTGAGGAAAGGGATTTAGGAGTAATATAGGGAATCAACACAGTAAAGGAGGAGATTATATTTAAAATAAGAAAAACTACCACAACAAGAGGACATCATCTTAAATTAGGAGCAAAGATTTAAAAGTAATATCAGGAAGTATTACTTTACCGAGAGTGTAGTGGATGCATGGAAAGGCCTTCCAGCTGAAGTACTAGAGGTAAAAAAAAAAAAAAAGTGAAGGAGTTTAAGCATGCAAAAGGCTATCCTGAACAAATAAAAGTATTTAGAAAATTGGGCAGACTAGATGGGCCAAATGGTTTTTATCAGCCGACTTACTCTATTTTTCTATGTTTCTATGAATGCTTTCAAAACCAAAAACAGACCAAAATAAATAAAACCAAAAACAGACTCTATCATCCCCATAGAGTTCTATTTGCATATGTTTGTGATACATTTATACCTAAAAACCCAAGTCTCCTAAAAGGTATTTGTTTCTATAATTACATTATTGAGCCTTTTTATACAGGTTATCTTTTTATTTATTAATGTAATTTCCCTCACTATGCTTATGTTCTCCTCTACAGTGTATCCCTGCTTTTTGTATTCTATTTTCCATTTGCCCCATCCTATATTGTTACAGAGTAAGTAAAATAAACTCTACACTGCTGTAACATGTATTCTTTACCAGAAATGAAAACAACTAAACTAATTGTCAATTATGCATCAAGAGCCACGTGCTATTTTATATCCCTTTTATTTTGTTATGTAATACATTGTAATCTATTCTAATAATGTTTCTGTACTTGCACTATACACAGGGCCGTCTTTAACGCGGGGCAAACGGGGCAGCTGCCCTGGGCCCATTTACTCCTGGGGGGCCCCAAGGCAGCTGTCCCGTGGGCCCCCAGCCCCTGCTGCCGCGTTCACAGCGCATTGCGCTTGTGAACGCTTTTTTCCGGCAAGCCGCATCCGATGGATGCGACGGCCGGAAAAAAAAAAAAAAAACTGACACCGGATGTGACGTCGCGTCACATCCGGTTTCTGTTTCCCTCCTCCGTGCAAGAGGGAAGACTGCACGGAGGAGACATCCGGCGGGGGACACAGAGCAGCTTCATGTAAGTACGGGGGGGGGGGGGCTGGCTGGCACAATATTCCTGGTATCTGACTGGCACTATATTACTGGGTATCTGATTGGCACAATATTACTGGGCATCTGATTGGCACTATATTACTGGGTATCTGATTGGCACTATATTACTGGGCATCTGATTGGCACTATATTACTGGGTATCTGATTGGCACTATATTACTTGGCATCTGTCTGGCACTATATTACTGGGCATCTGATTGGCACTATATTACTTGGCATCTGATTGGCACTATATTACTGGGTATCTGATTGGCACTATATTACTGGGTATCTGACTGGCACTATATTACTTGGCATCTGATTGGCACTATATTACTGGGTATCTGATTGGCACTATATTACTGGGTATCTGACTGGCACTATATTACTTGGCATCTGATTGGCACAATATTACTGGGCATCTGATTGGCACTATATTACTGGGTATCTGATTGGCACTATATTACTGGGTATCTGATTGGCACAATATTACTGGGCATCTGATTGGCACTATATTACTGGGTATCTGATTGGCACTATATTACTGGGCATCTGATTGGCACTATATTACTGGGTATCTGATTGGCACTATATTACTTGGCATCTGACTGGCACTATATTACTGGGCATCTGATTGGCACTATATTACTGGGTATCTGACTGGCACTATATTACTTGGCATCTGATTGGCACTATATTACTTGGCATCTGATTGGCACTATATTACTGGGTATCTGACTGGCACTATATTACTTGGCATCTGATTGGCACAATATTACTGGGCATCTGATTGGCACTATATTACTGGGCATCTGATTGGCACTATATTACTGGGTATCTGATTGGCACTATATTACTTGGCATCTGACTGGCACTATATAACTGGGCATCTGATTGGCACTATATTACTGGGTATCTGATTGGCACTATATTACTTGGCATCTGACTGGAACTATATTACTGGGCATCTGATTGGCACTATATTACTGGGTATCTGACTGGCACTAGATTACTTGGCATCTGATTGGCACTATATTACTTGGCATCTGATTGGCACTATATTACTGGGTATCTGACTGGCACTATATTACTTGGCATCTGATTGGCACAATATTACTGGGCATCTGATTGGCACTATATTACTGGGTATCTGACTGGCACTATATTACTGGGCATCTGATTGGCACTATATTACTGGGTATCTGATTGGCACTATATTACTTGGCATCTGACTGGCACTATATAACTGGGCATCTGATTGGCACTATATTACTGGGCATCTGATTGGCACTATATTACTGGGTATCTGATTGACACTATATTACTTGGCATCTGATTGGCACTATATTACTGGGCATCTGACTGGCACAATATTACTGGGCTCTGGCTGGCACAATATTACTGGGCTCTGACTGGCACAATAATACTGGGCTCTGACTGGCACAATATTACAGGCATAATATTACAGGCACCTGACTGGCACAATATTACAGGCATATGACTGGCACAATATTCCTGGCCTCTGACTGCACACTATTACAGGCATCTGACTGGCACAATATTCCTGGCCTCTGACTGCACACTATTACAGGCATCTGACTGGCATAATATTACAGGCATCTGACTGGCACAATATTACAGGCATCTGACTGGCACAATATTCCTGGGCTCTGACTGGCACAATATTACAGGCATCTGACTGGCACAATATTCCTGGGCTCTGACTGGCACAATATTACTGGCATCCGAAAGTTACAATATTACTGGCATCTGAATGGCACAACAATTATGGCATATGTGTGTGTGTGGGGGGGGGGGGGGGGGTAACATTGCGATGGATGGCGGGATTGCATGCAGGGGAGGGGGCAGGGTCCAGGGGGCCCAAGCAAATGCTTGCCCAGGGTCCAATCACTATTAAAGACGGCCCTGACTATACATTGGTTCTATATTGATGTGGTGCCATCTGTAGACCGTATTACCATCACATCCACCCCACTGCATGGCATATAGTATTTTGTTACATGTCTTTACATATACTGGATCTTTTTTATGACCTCCCCTCCCCCCTCTCTATTTTAAACCATTTTTCTTGGATTCTTTTCTTACTTTTAGTGCTCCTGTTGTAGTTTTTGCATCCCCCTCTGATAAACACTAAGTGATAAAGCACACTAGGTCTATCACCACATTTGGCTTATGTTTGTCTTAAAAATGTTTTAACCATGTGTTTTACAAAAATCATACATATATTTTTAATGTGTCTCTATTTTATAATTTGTAGACTATTTTTCTACTTTCTAAGCAATTAAAATGACCCTGTGTTTTTATAAGTATACTATTTCTCCATTAATTGTGAGTGGTCACACCCGTTATGTAAACTTTTGTCCTCCTTTCTCTTCTGTGAACGTTTGGCAACCTGCTCTCTGGTCTTTTTTAGCATCTCTATTTAACTCAACACTTTCCCCCTGCTCACTTTCCTCGCTGGTGCAGACCCATACCAAAACTTTCTGCCACTCTAGGAGGCCCAAGTGACGCCTGAAAACACTTGGCTGTCCACTCTCTTTTTGTTGTGGCTTGGCTAGACCACAGCCACAACAAAGAGAGAGCAGAAATCATGACATCACTTTTATTTCCTGCACATCAGTCTTCCCACAGCAAGCATGCCTCCCAACAGTCCTGCTTTTGGCGGGACAGTCCTGATTTGGGAGCTATGTCCTGCTATCCCGCCACGCTCTACCTCTGTCCCACTTTTTCGGGAAAGAGGTAGAATTCAGTGGGACAGCAGGACTATGGACCACAATCTCACAGTTCTGTTTGCATTCTCTGGTGTCCCAAACATCAGAGAATGCTTGCTGTGCATGTGCACAATGCTAGCGATCCTGGTTTCAGATGCCAGGATCTAAAGTGGCTGACAGTGTTACTGCACATTAGCAGTAGCACTAACACCACCACCCCCACAAACTCTGCCCGCCGGTGTCCCACCCCACCCCACCCCAGACTTCTGATTCGCCTGGGGGGCAAAGTTGGGAGGTATGAGCAAGTAGTGAGAGTTACACCAGACCAGAGAGCTGTAGCTACAAATGGCACTGTGATAAGTGATGCAGTGAGAAAGTGGTGTGGAGCACAAATAGCAGTTTTGAAAGTGGAATCATGCTAGGGAATGGAAAGTGGGTAAAGCTATGGCACTGTGGAAAGTGGGAAATATACAGCAAAGGTAGTTCGTTGTGTGGTTGCGCGGTTCACTCTATGGGAATATCTGAATTCCCAGACTTTTTGTTAGAGCAAGGGCCCCAAGGCAGTTTGTATATGGGAGCTCAGTGTTTTCTAGTTTTTCCTTCAATATAGTGTAAACATTTGGCTTTCTAATTACTACATGTGCAATTTTTATACCTTACCTTATTATGTAAATGTCCAAACGTTGGTATATATTTATTTAAAGCAGTGAGGATAGTTTTAAGAATCTGTGTATAACTGGTGGATATGTAAAATTAAACAGTGGAATCCTGGAATTTCCTGTTATGCTATTTAAAGTGCAGTGTGTATATAAGTCTACACAAACATTTTAACAGAGCAACAAAAACATATACTCTAAATAAGTGTATATGCACATATATTAATAATATACACATACAGAAATACACTATATGGACAAAATTATTGGGACACCTGACCATTACACCAACAGGGACTTTTATGACATCGTATTCTAAATGCTTGCACTCTTCTGGGAAGCTTTTCCACAAGATTTTCATCCAGGGGAGTATTTGTGAAGTCAGGCACTGATGTTGCATGAGAAGTTCTGACTCAAAATCTCCACTCCAGCTCATCCCAAAAGTGTTCAATGAGGTTATGATCAGAGCTCTGTGTGGGCCGGTCCAGTTCTTCCACACCAAAGTTATCCAACCATGTCTTTACAAACCTTGTTTTGTGCCCGAAGCTCAAGCTGGAATAGAAAAGGGCCTTTCTCAAACTGTTCCCATAGAGTTGAAAGCATAGCATTGTCCAAAATGTGTTGGTATGCTGAAGCATTAATATTTATTTTGACTTTACGTAACTGGCCTAGCCAGCCCCTGAAAAACAGTCCCATACCATTGTCCTTCCTCATACAGACTTTACAGCTGGCACAATGCAGTCATGCAGGTAACGTTCTCCTGGCATCTGCCAAAACCAGACTTGTCCATCAGACTGCCAAACAGTGAAGACTCCACAGAACAGAGTCCAGTGGCAACGTTCTTTACACTACTCAATCCAACACTTGGTATTATAATTGGTGATGTGAGGCTTGCATGCAGCTGTTCGTCCATTGAAACCCATTCCATGAAGTTCCGGCAGTTCTACAGTTTTTGTGCTGATATGCCAGTGGAAATTTGGAACTTTTCAGATAAGGAATCAGCAGAGCATTGGCAACTTTTAAGCACCTCAGCACTCAGTGACCCCACTCTGACTTTACTTGGCCTTATGCTTTGTGGATGAGTATCTGCTGTTCCTGAATGCTTCCACTTCCATAAAATACCACTTACAGTTAACTGGAATATCTAGCAAGTATGCATTTTCAGGAACTGACTTATTGCAGGTTCTATCATAGTACCACACTTTAATTTACTGATTTTTTCAAACCAACCCATTTTTTTGACACATATTTATAAATGCAGACTGCATGGCTATGTGCTTGATTTTAATCACATGCAGCAATGGGTCTGTTTTACCCATAGAAATTAGATGCAAGGCCTTGTTACTAGTGGGGTACCACAAGGATCTGCACTTGGACCCATTCTCTTTAATATTTTTATTAGTGATGTTGCAGAAGTTCTTGTTGGCAAAGTATGTATTTTTGCTGATGATACAAAGATTTGCAGCAGGGTTGATGTTCATGGCGATGAATGGCAAATGATTTAGCTCAACTAGAAAAATGGTCAGAACTGTGGCAACTGACATTTAATGTGGACAAGTGCAAGATTATGCACCTTGGCTGTAAAAACCCGAAAGCAGAATATAGAATATTTGGTACAGTCCTAACCTTAACATCCGAGGAAAGGGATTTGGGAGTAATAATTCCAAAGGACGTAAAGGTAGGTAGACAATGTAATAGAGCAGCCGGAAATGTTAGCAGAATGCTTGGTTGCATAGGGAGAGGTATTAGCAGTAGAATTGAGCGGACACCTTCGAAAAAATATCCGGGTCCGTGCTCGAACTTGATCCCGAACTTGACCCCGAACCCCATTGAAGTCAATGGGGACACAAACTTTTGGCCACTAAAATGCCTCTAAAAAAGTCCTGGAAAGGGCTAGTGGGCTGCAAAATGAAGTACAATGTGGGTAAGAGTAGGACAAATGCCCTGCAAGCAAATGTGGATAGGGAAATAACTTAAAATAACATAAAATACATACAAATTACAAATACAGCTGAGCCATAAAATAGCACTAGATGGAATCTTTGATTTTAGCTTTGGAAGAACATAAATCTAAATCTAAAGCATGGCTGCCAGAAGGGTTAAACAGAATTATCCATTTGAGAGAGGGTTGGAGTGCAGGGTATTCTCTTTCAGTTTATACTAAGTGACCCATAGGTTGAGGAGGCGGTGACCGTGGCAGTGTAGGTGGAAGCGGCGCTGGAGGAGGAGGAGGAGGTAGCCAACACTGTTTTTTATTTGGTTTTGATTTTTTAAATTGGGATAGCCCCCAAAATATTGGGACATATAACAACAGAAAACAAAGAATAAGTGCACTTGAGTATAACAATGACTGGGTGAGGCCGGTATTAATGTCTATTCTGTACAGAGAAGTCTGGTGGGATCCATGCCTGGTTCATCTTAATAAACGTGAGCTTGTCCACGCTGGCTGTGGACAGGCGGCTGCGCTTGTCTGTGACAACGCCCCCTGCTGTGCTAAACACACGTTCAGACAATACACTGGCTGCAGGGCAGGCCAGCACCTCCAAGGCATAAAGGTCAAGCTCAGGCCATGTGCCCAATTTGGAGACCCAGAAGTTGAATGGGGCAGACCCATCAGTCAGTAAGTGTAGGGCTGTGCACATGTGCTGTTCCACCATGTTGCTGAAATGCTGCCTCCTGCCAAGACGTTGCATATCAGATGGTGGTGCTGCTTGTTGTGGCGTGCTGACAAAGCTTTTCCACATTTGGCCATGCTAACCCTGCCTTTTGAGCTGCGCTGGCGACCTCTTCCTCTGCCTTCGCCTTGTGCTTCCATTGAACCACCGGTGACATTTTGGAATGCCCACAGCAGTGCGTCTACCAGCGTGCGCTAGTAGTCGCGCATCTTACGATCACGCTCCAGTGATGGAACTAAGGATGGCACGTTGTCCTAGTAACAGGGATCCAGCAGGGTGGCCACCCAGTAATCAGCACAAGTTAGAATGTGGGCAACTAGGCAGTCATTGCGCATGCACTGAAGCATGTAGTCGCTCATGTGTGCCAAGCTGCCCAGAGGCAAGGACAAGCTGTGCTCTGTGGGAGATGTATCATCTGTGTCCTCCGTATACCCCCGGCCATGCTCCAATGATGCCCACAAGCTGCGTTGGATGCCACCCTGCTGTGAACATGGTTCCTCCTCCTCATCATCATCATCCTCCTCCAAAACTGTGCCCTGGCTTGACAGTTGTGTACCTGGCCTATGCTGGTGCAGGAACCCACCCTCCAAGCCACTTGTGAATGACTGGCCTGATAACCGTGGAAATGACCCCTCTTCTTCCTCCTCCTCTTCCTCCTGTGCCATGTTGGTGATGTACTCGAAACAGAATGGCACACAGGTCTCGCATGGAGGCCCACTCATTGGCGGTGAAGTGGTGCTGTTCCGCAGAGCGACTGACCCGTGCGTGCTGCAGCTGATACTCCACTATCGCCTGCTGCTGCTCGCACAATCTCTCCAGCATGTGCAGGTGGAGTTCCACCTTGTGGGCACGTCGCATATGAGGCGGTGAGCGGGAAGGCCTAAGTTACGCTGCAGCGCAGACAGGCGAGCAGCAGCAGGATGAGAACGCCTAAAGTGCGCACAGACGGCCCGCACTTTCTGCAGCAGCTCTGATATACCTGGGTAGTTTTTCAGGAATTTCTGCACCACCAAATTCAGTACATGCGCCAGGCAAGGGATGTGCGTCAAACCGGCTAGGCCCAGAGCTGCTACGAGATTTCGCCCATTATCGCACACCACCAGGCCGGGCTTGAGGCTCCGTGGCAACAAGCACTCATTGATCTGTTGTTCCATGCCTGTCCAAAGCTCCTGCGGCTGTGGGGTTTTTCCCCCAAACATATGAGTTTTAAAAGAGCCTGCTGTCATTTCCCCCTGGCCGTGCTGAAGTTGGTGGTGAAGGTGTCACGCTGACCAGATGAGGAGGTGGTAGAGGAGGTGGTAGAGGAGAAGGAAGAAGCTGAGTAGGAGGAGGAGGCAAAGGAGGCAAAGAGAAATGCCCTGCAATCCTCGGTGGCGGAAGGACATGCGCCAAACTGCTATCTGCCTCAGGCCCAGCCGACACTACATTGCCCATTGTGCAGTTAGGGAGATATAAAGTCCCTGCCCGTGCTTACTGGTCCACGTATCTGTGGTTATGTGGACCTTGCCACAGATGGCGTTGCGTAGTGCACACCTGATTTTGTCTGCCAATTGCTTGTGCAGGGAAGGGATGGATCAACGGGAAAAGTAGTGGCGGCTGGGAACCACGTACTGTGGGACAGCCACCGCCATTTGGTTTTTAAAACTGTCCGTCTCCAACAAACGGAATGACCGCATTTCAAAGGCCAGGAATTTGGAAATGCTGGCATTCAGGGCCAGTGTTCGCGGGTGGGTAGGGCCATACTTCCTCTTTCTCTCCAGTGTTTGGGAGATGGACAGCTGAATGCTTCCATGGGACAGTGTGGAGATGCTTGGGGACAGTGACGGACGTTGTGGCGTTGCTGCCACTTCCTCTATTTGCTCGGTGGCAGGTGCCTCTGTGACTCCAGAGCTGGAGGAAGAGGCCAAGACAGCAGCAGAAGCAGAAGCAGGAGGAGCCTTTCTTGGGTTTTGAGATGCTTACTCCACTGCAGCTCGTGCTTTGCATGTAGATGCCTGGTCAAGCAGGTTTTGCTCAGGTTTAGCAAATTTATGCTTCGCTTCAGGTTCTGATTGCACAGCTTGCAAACCACTCGTGTCTTGTCGTCAGCACATTGTCTAAAGAACTGCCCCGCCAGGGAACTCCTTGGAGCTGGCTTTGGTGTGCTCGGCCCCTCTGTGCGGTGGGCAGTAGCAGGCGTACTGTCTAGGGGACGGCCGCTACGGTTTTGCACCCTG
This sequence comes from Pelodytes ibericus, assembly GCA_036172795.1. Classification (NCBI taxonomy): domain Eukaryota; kingdom Metazoa; phylum Chordata; class Amphibia; order Anura; family Pelodytidae; genus Pelodytes; species Pelodytes ibericus. Next base: position 45,496,615 of record CM069866.1, on the reverse strand, counting down.
CTCCCTCTTATGCTGCTCTGTGCCTCTTTGCGACCACCGCCTCTTCCTTCAAACTGGACACGTCACTCGCATGACCTTGATTCCATGTGGGGTCTAGGACCTCATCATCCTCCACATCATCTTCCACCCACTCCTCAACCCTGCCTTCCTTGCCGGTCTGCACACTGCCGAAAGCCATAGCAGTTGGCACCTGTGTTTCGTCATCATCAGAGACGTGCTGCGGTGGTCCTCGCATGTCCACATCCTGACACATAAGTGGTTGTGATGGGTGTTGGAAACAGAATAGAGACCTAGATGCAGACACACTCAATATACTCAAATAATAAGGGATAACACACTGTAGGTACGAACCTGGTATGTACAGCAATGATAATCCAGTAGGTATCCAATGTCATACAGAAAACGTACACTGCCAAATAACACTCCAATAAGTGTTCAGCAACATCTCTTGAGTACAGGGATACCACCCATGCATAGGTTTGTTGGGTTGTTTGGGGGGTAAAAGGCCAAATTTGGGAGGTGCAGTTTTTGGTTTTCCAACTTGAAATTTTGACATGCAGACCGCCTGCACCCATGTCCCATTTAGGACATACCGTATTTGCTCGAATATAAGACAAGGTTTTTTTCAGAGCAAATGCTTACATTCGAGGTCATATTATAAGACATGGATCCAGGTCCCCAGCAGAGCTGCAGGGGACCTGGATCCCCCTCTCTAACAGCAGGGGATGTCTGCGCAATGAGCGCAGACTCCCCTGCTTCCACCCGGCACGACCGCCGGGGCTTCTATGAAGAATTATTAGCTGAATTATGACCAGCTGTCCGTCATAATAGACGGAGGTGTCGGGCAGCATGGAGGATGTCTGCACGTATCATGCAGACATCACCCAGCTACCCCCACTAGCCACCAGGGAAAGGGGGGAGATAGAGAGAGAGGGAGGGGGAGATAGAGAGAGAGGGGGAGATAGAGAGGGGGGAGATAGAGAGAGACAGAGGGGGAGATAGAGAGAGAGAGACAGAGGGGGGAGAGAGAGAGAGAGAGGAGATTGAGAGAGAGAGAGAGGGGGGAGAGAGAGATAGAGAGGGGGGAGAGAGAGAGGGGGGGAGAGAGAGAGAGAGAGAGAGTGGGGAGATAGAGAGAGAGAGGGGGGAGATAGAGAGAGAGAGATGGGGAGATAGAGAGAGAGAGAGAGAGAGGGGGGAGATAGAGAGAGAGAGAGACTAGGGGAGGGAGGGGGGAGATAGAGAGAGAGACTACGCTGGGGGGGGGAGAGAGGCCGCAAGGAAATAAAAACAAGAAATGCATTTGTATAATATCAATTTTTTATTACATATTAAAAAGCAATTTACATATATACAAGTTAAACTTTTTTTTTCCTATAGGGTAGTCTTATATTCAGGCTTGTAGTTTTTTTCCTAAAGGAATATACAAAGTTTGGGGGGTCGTCTTATAATCAGGGTCGTCTTATAATCGAGCAAATACGGTATTTGAAACCAGCCAGTGTATTTTACCCCATCAACCCATATATTTTTTAAAAGTAGACACCCTACGCTATTTCAAATGGTGGTATTTTAACACTTTCCATGCACTAATTCTACCACCAGCCTTTGTCAAAGTTTGTGGTAGTAATTTTTGTGTGTTTTTTTTTTCACAAATATTGTATTTCAGACATAAATTCACAGATTTTGGTATGTGTCACTGCCAAACAATAACCCAATATGTGTTCAACAACATCTCCTGAGTACAGGGATACCACCCATGCATAGGTTTGCTGAGTTGTTTGGAGGCTAAAGGGCCACATTTTGAAGGTGTGCATTTTCAACTTGGAATTTTGACGTGTAGTCAGCCTGAGCCCATTTTGCATTTGGGACTTTTTTTAAAGTAGGACAGTGTATTTTACCCAAAAAAGTATATATTTTGTAAAAGTAGACACCCTAGGCTATTTTAAATGGTAGTATTTTAACACTTTCCATGCACTAATTCTACCACCAGCCTTTGTCAAAGTTTGTGGTAGTAATTTTTGTGTGTTTTTTTTTTCACAAATATTGTATTTCAGACATAAATTCACATATTTCGGTATGTGTCACATGTAGAGCAAAGAAGGGGTTAATAGATCTTATAAGAGCCTTTGTAGTACTGTACAAAAAAATGAACCCCTAAAAATGCACAGACAAGAAAAAATGTTCTGCTGTGCAGTGATCAGTGGCAGGGAAGGGGTTAATACAAAGGCTACACTATACAAAGGGTATGGCCTTTATAAAAGCCCTTGGGACTCACAATTTTTTAACATTTTATTTAATTTATTACAATTACAAAATTATATTATACAGATCTGTCGCTTTCCCTCACTAAAACTCAAGTGAGGAGAGGGAGGCAGATCCATATGGGTCAGAACAATATTTACCAATATTGATGTAACCAGACAATGGTGATGCTCATCTGAGAAATCACCAAACCACCTTTGCCACTGATCGTCTGTTACTGATCGCTATACACACGTTCAGACAGCTTCAAAAGGAATACACGTAATCCCCTAGTGGGTATAATTAACCCCTAGCGAGTGTGACAAAAAAAAATGCTGATAGCAAAAAAAAATCCTTCTGCGACCAGATTGCTCCATATGCGCTGCTTAGGCAGTGACCATATGCACTGCTTAGGCAGTGACCATATGTGCTGCTTAGGAAGTGATATACAGCAAGGAAGGGGTTAATAGCTCTTAAAAGAGCCTTTGATATACTGTAATAAATCACAGTAAAAAAAATTAACCCCTAAAAAAAATGCACAGACAGCAAAAAATGTGCTGCTGTGTAAGATCACTGCGTACACAGCGATCAATTGCAGGGAAGGGGTTAAATACTGGAAACGGCGTTTATAAAAGCCTTTAGGTCTCAATTTTATTAAATATATTATTATTAAAAACTTACATTATACAGCTCTGTCTATCTCCCTCACTAAAACTCAAGTGAGAGGGAGGCAGATCTACACGGGTCAGATCAAATATTTACAAATATTGATCTAACCAGGCGAATGGTGATACGCCTCTGAGCAAACGCCAACCCGCCTTTGCCACTGATCAGCTGTTACTGATCGCTATACATGCGCTCAGACAGCTAAAAATATTTTTTTTACGTTAAACGTAATCCCCTAGCGGGTATAATTAACCCGTGACGGGTGTAATAAAAAAGTTTTTAAAAAAAGTAAAAATGCTTCTGCAGCAAGATTGCTGCATTTGCGTCAGATCGCTGCTTAGGCAGTGATCTACAGCAAGCAAGGGGTTAATCTCTCTTACAAGAGCCTTTTTTATACTGTAATGAATTACAGTAAAAAAATTAACCTCTAAAAAATGCACAGACAGCAAAAAATGTGCTGCTGTGTATGATCACTGCGTACACAGCGATCAATGGCAGGGAAGGGGTTAAACACTTGAAATGGCTTTTATAAAAGCCCTTGGTTACTAAAATTGTATTAAATATTTTTAATTTTATTATTTTATTTTATTTTTTTACTTTATCTGATCTGTCTCTCTCCCTTACTAAAACTATTAAGGTGAGGGAGGCAGATCAATACTTGTCAAAGGCAATATTTACTAATATTGCCTTTGACTGTATGATAAGTGCTCATCAGAGCACTTACCATACATGCCTGCACACAGATCACACAGATCTGCTGTGCTGGCATCGATTAGCTCCCCCTAGAGCATAGGAAGTGAAATACTTTCACTTCCGATGCTCTCACCATTAGAAGGTAACGTCACCTGTCGGAAAGTCCTCGATTTGCCTGGCACGTCATCTGTCCTTAAGGGGTTAAGGCTGTTTGATCCCTCCCATCCTACTACAACACAGTAGTTGCACCACCTACACAGGTTCATGTAGTCAGCTACTAATATCACCTGATAAATAACTGCAGATTTTTTTAATTAACTGCATAATATATGAAAATAGAAGTCAAGTGGAATTCCATTAAGCACACACTACAAAATGACACATATCAATATATACTTTTGGCAAACAAAGACACAAATCAAAACCAGTGTGGCTTACCAATAATGTAAGACATGAAATACAAAACAAGAGAATGGCGTTCAAACATTATAAAAGCAAGGGATCAGTAGTATCATTTATAAAGTAACTATAAAGCTATTAAAATAGCTAAATTAGCAAATGAGAAGAGGATTACTAAGGAGAGAAAAACTAACCACCAAAAATGTTAAGTAAGTAAATGGGAAAAAAGCTGAAGGCAGAAAATGTTGGGACTTTGTTATCTCAAATGGGAAATTTGGTTAGTGAGGACAGAGAGAAAGCATACATTTTGAATACTCTTTTTATCTTCTGTTTATACCGAGGAAGAACCAATGGATGAGCCCCTTTTTCCTGAACTTACAGAGCCGATACAGCAAACATGGCATTGGCTGGAAAAAGTGCTTAAACAACTAAGCACTGTTAAAATAGACAAGGCCCCAGGACCAGATGGTATACACCCAATGGTACTTAGGGAGATAAGCATAATTCTCGCCAGACCATTATTTTTGATCTTTAGTGAAGGGTTAAATGTAACTACAGCCTTTCAATTAAGCAAAAGAAAATGCTTTTTGTTTAAAACTTAAACTGCTGTCAGAACACATCTTATCTACATGACATTTGGTGTTATCTGATGTGACTGGCCATTACTGTAAGAGGAAGAACATGCTTACACTAATTCCCATTGTCTTATGCAAATGTATCTTGTGACTTGTTATATAACAATGAGTAAGCAAATGTGTATCATTACGTGTCTAGACTTCCTAATGTCCTGGTCAGCATGCCCCAGAAATGTCTTATCTGAGCTGATCTCCCCAGCATCCTCACACAAGCCTGCAAACATGTTGGGGTGAACTAGCCTCCCCAGTTGTTGTGCCTGAGATTTTTAATAAATGGAGCAAACAAGCATCTTTTTTTGTCTGATATACAAATAAAGATCAGGTAGGACTCCTGCCTTTTGCCCCCTCTGTGTCCATCCGCACAGTCCTCAGGCAATAGGTTTCGATGTTCCGTGGCGCCATGTTTTCAGAACCCTATGATCTCCAACATGGCCTCCACATGTATAACCTTTCCAACACCCCCAGGCTGTCCTAATGGTGCCATATTGGTATAAATTCTGCCTTCTCTCATAGAAACATAGAAACATAGAATGTGTCGGCAGATAAGAACCATTCGGTCCATCTAGACTGCCCAATTTTTTTTGAGTACTTTTATTAGTCCCCGTTCCCGGTCTTATAGCTAGGATTGCCTTGTGTCTATCCCACGCATGCTTAAAATCCTTGACTGTGTTTACCTCTACCACTTCTGCTGGCAGCCTATTCCATACATCCACTACCCTCTCCGTAAAGTAATACTTCCTGATATTACTTTTAAATCGTTGCCCCTCTAATTTAAGACTATGTCCTCTAGTTGTGGTCGTTTTTCTTCTTTTAAATATACTCTCTTCCTTTACTGTGTTGATTCCATTTATGTATTTAAATGTTTCTATCATATCCCCCCTGTTACGTCTTTCCTCCAAGCTATACATGTTAAGATGCTTTAACCTTTCCTGGTAAGTTTTATCCTTAAACCCATGAACCAGTTTAGTAGCCCTTCTCTGAACTCTCTCCAAAGTATCAATATCCTTCTGGAGATACGGTCTCCAGTACTGCGTACAATACTCCAATACTCCAATACTCTTCCTACTGCTAATACCTCTCCCTATGCAACCAAGCATTCTGCTAGCATTTCCTGCTGCTCTATTGCATTGCCTACCTACCTTCAAGTCCTCTGAAATTATTACTTCTAAATCCCTTTCCTCAGATGTTGAGGTTAGGACTGTACCAAATAGTCTATATTCTGCTTTTGGGTTTTTACGCCCAAGGTGCATAATCTTGCACTTGTCCACGTTAAATGTCAGTTGCCGCTGCTCTGACCATTTTTCTAGTTTAGCTAAATCATTTGCCATTTGGCTTATCCCTCCATGAATATCAACCCTGCTGCAAATCTTTGTATCATCAGCAAAAAGACATACTTTGGCAACAAGACCTTCTGCAATATCGCTAATAAAAATATTAAAGAGAATGGCTCCAAGTACAGATCCCTGAGGTACCCCACTAGTAACAAGACCTTGCATCGAATATACCCCATTGAGTACAACCCTCTGTTGCCTGTCACTCAGCCATTGTCTAATCCATTCAACAATATTGAAATCCAAACTCAAAGATTTCAGTTTATTGATAAGCCTTCTATGTGCGACAGTGTCAAAAGCCTTACTGAAATCTAGGTAAGCAATGTCTACTGCACCACCCTGATCTATAATTTTAGTTACCCAATCAAAAAAATCAATAAGATTAGTTTGGCATGATCTCCCTGAAGTAAACCCATGCTGTCTCTGATCTTGAAATCCAAGTGACTTTAGATGTTCGACAATCCTATTCTTTAACAAGGTTTCCATTATTTTCCCCACTACTGAAGTAAGACTTACTGGTCTATAGTTGCCCGCCTCCTCCCTACTACCTTTCTTGTGAATGGGCACAACATTAGCTAATTTCCAATCTTCTGGAACTACTCCCGTTAACAATGATTGGTTAAATAAATCTGTTAACGGTTTTGCTAGTACACCACTAAGTTCTTTTAATAACTTTGGATGTATCCCATCAGGTCCCATCGACTTATTTGTCTTTACATTAGACAGCTGAAGTAAAACCTCTTCCTCTGTAAACTTACATGCATCAAAAGACTCATTAGTCTTTTTCCCTAAATGAGGTCCCTTACCCTCATTTTCATTTGTAAAAACTGAACAAAAATATTCATTAAGGCAGTCTGCTAAGCCTTTATCCTCTTCTACATAGCATCCTTCTTTTGTTTTTAATCTAACTAATCCTTGTTTTACTTTCCTTTTCTCAGTTATGTATCTAAAAAATGTTTTATCCCCCTTTTTCACTGACTGGGCTATAGTCTCTTCTGTGCGTGCTTTGGAAGCTCTTATAGCTTGCTTTGCCTCTTTCTGCCTACTCTTATAGATCTTTCTATCTTCCCCACTCTGAGTATTTTTATAATTACTAAATGCTAGCTTTTTATATTTTACTATTTTAGCCACCTCTGCAGAGTACCACAGTGGTTTCTTCAATTTTTTGCTCTTACTGACAAGCCTTATGCAATTTTCTGTTGCCTTCAGTAGTGCAACTTTTAGATAATCCCATTTCTCCTGGACTCCATTTAAATTGCTCCAGTCTGATAATGACTCCTTTACACCTAATCTAATTTTAGAAAAGTCTGCTTTTCTAAAATCTAAAACTTTTGTTTTTGTGTGGTGTGACTGCGTCACTGTTCTTATATTAAACCACACTGTCTGGTGATCACTAGATCCTAAACTTTCACCTACAGTAATATCTGATAACAAATCTCCATTTGTGAACACTAAGTCTAGTATGGCCTGCTTTCGAGTTGGCTCCTCCACTACTTGTTTTAGAGATAAGCCCAGTAGGGAGTTTAGGATATGCGTACTCCTGGCGCAAGTAGCTGTTTTGTATTTCCAGTTCACATCAGGAAGATTAAAGTCACCCATGATGATCACTTCTCCCTTCAGTGTCATTTTAGCCATTTCCTCAACTAGTAGATTATCTAACTCCTCTATTTGTCCAGGGGGCCTATAAATCACACCTACCCGAGTTACCATATGATTACCAAATTCTAATGTAACCCAAACTGACTCTATGTTCGCCTCACTAACTTGTATTACGTTACATTTTAAGCTATCCCTCACATACAGGGCCACCCCACCCCCTTTTTTACCTTCTCTGTCTTTTCTATATAAAGAGTACCCTGGTATTGATGTGTCCCAGTCATGTTTTTCATTATACCATGTCTCAGTAACAGCCACTAAATCTACATTCTCAGTTGCCAATATTGCCACAAGTTCATGGATCTTATTCCCTAAACTGCGAGCATTTGTAGACATGACCCCCAGCTTATCATTTTTCAGCACACTGACTACAGGTAACTTCGGTCCCTGTTTTGGGGGGCAATTGGATTGATGTTTTATCGCCATTTTGCCCCCCTCTTTTAGTTTAAAAACCTCCTAGCAAAACCTCTGAACTGCTCACTGAGAACATTTGTTCCCTTTTGAGAAAGATGCAAACCATCTTTTTTGTACAGTTCCTTTCTATCCCATAGTGAACTTCCATGAGAAACAAAGCCAAATCCTTGCTCCCAACACCATTCCCCAAGCCACAAGTTGAAGTCCCTAATACGCATCCGTCTATCATTCTGAATGGTATGCACAGGCATAACTTCAGAAAAGGACAGTGTGGACACAACCTGCCGTATATCATTGGCAAGAACACGAAAAGCTTCCTTCACCTCTGAAACCTCCTTGCAAGCCAAATCATTTGTCCCTAGATGAACCAGTACATCCAATTCTCATTCCTGATTTGCTTGCTTAACAATATTAGAAATACGCCTCCTGTCTCTGCGAGCAGTAGCTCCAGGAAGACATCTCACTAAGCCAATACTGTCCAACTCCGCACCTCTTATGATAGAATCGCCCAACAACAACTGCTTTCTACCAGGCCTCACCTTCTCCTTGCACACCTTAGACACATAGGAGAGTGGTTCCTCAAACTCTGTGTTTGAGCCTGCCTCCACAACACCGCTGCACTCTGAAAGTGCTGAAAATGAATTCTGGACAGCCACTGCCTGTGTCAGCATCTTATTGCGTTGTACTGGCCTATATTGAATTTTGGTGTTTACCTGTTTTACCGTTTCTGATCTTGGCCTGCCTGACTCTGTTGTTTTCTCCTATCCTTGACCTTGGCTATTCCAGTGTCCTGTGACTGCGCTACACCAGTATTCCAGTTTATTTCCTATCTTGGTGTCCTGAGAGTGGTAGGGATGCAGCCAGACTTTCTTTGTGCCTGTGTCTCAACCAAGGGTATCTCTGGTTTGGGAAGAAGACCTCTTCTCACCACTTAAAGTCCCTGGTTGTATTTGGCTCGTCTGCAGTGGGTTACAATCCCTGGGTTACTTATCCTTGTTTCTCGGTGGTCTACCTGTCCTGTTGAATCAGTCTCATAAAAAGTCTTTAGGTTCAGGTATTAAATACATTTTTGTGAAAGTCCAGTAGAAAACATTCTAAGACGGGACTGGTAATGAATCCAGCGATACCTCTTACTCTCAGGTTCAACCTTCTTGATCTGCTTTTCTGTTCAAGATTTTTAATTGTATTCAGGCAATGGTTATTACTTTCCTGTGTCACAGAAATTCAAACGTCCATCAGAGACACTTTTTCATCCAGGTTTTCCATTTTTTCTCCTATAGCTTTAAAGGGACAGTCTAGTACCTAAACGCACTTTGGTGCAAGTGGAAGACTACTGTCTGAAGAGTGCACAGGCTTTCTGTGTGATTTGATGCACGCATTCTGTTTAAATCACATTTCTAATATTATACTCAAGCCCACGCCTCCATCCTATCCTACAGGTACTACTGAAATGATTGTGTGTAAGCACTGAGCATGTATCAGTTTTGTTTTATTTAGTCACTTTCTGTGCTTCCCTGCTGGTGGAATAGAATGCATTGTGTTGAACCTAAGTGACCTTGCTCTTGTACATGTAGGATCTCTTAACAGTACATTGTCTAATGACATCACTAGAGAAACAGGATGTTCAGATTAATGGCATATCATGTCCCTCTAGTGATGTCATCAGACAATTTGTTGCACTGTAAGAGATCCTACTGTGTACAAGAGCAAGGTAACTCAGAGTCCACATAATCTATTCAACTGGAAGAGCACAGGAGGTGACTAAAGGAAACACAAATGTATATGCTCAGTCTATATAATCATAGCTGCTGCACTTGCGGTAAACATGCAGAGTAATTACTGGGGAGGACTTAAGTCAAATATTAAAAATGTGATTTATGCTGAATGCTTGCATCAAATCACACTGGGAAAAAAAGCCTGTACACTATATAAGCAGTAATCTTCATTTTGCACCAAAGTGATTTTGGGGACTAGACTGTCCCTTTAAGGTCTTATTTTAAATATTGTACTTGAGTTTCAATTTCATGTTTAATTCTCTCAAATTGCTGATCAAGAGCTTTTTTCAGTTGTTCTTGCATAAGATTCTGTTCTGCTAAAAGATGCGCGTTATTTGTGATATTAATTTCTTCTTCCATATGTGCTTTTTCCGACTAAATTTCGGATTCATGTCTTAGAGTTGGGTGGGGAAGGTTGGGGGGAGACAGACATTTTTTGTTATTCTTGCCTCTTTCTTGCCTTTTTTTAGATGGAAGTTTAGTCTCTGCAGCCCATTTATCTGCCACTGTCTGAAGCGGGAGCCCCAATGAGCTGTTAAACTCAGGACGTTCTTTGCCATCCTACAAGTCGTCAGGCCGTCAAATGTTCACTAAAATGTAGGATGGCATAGAACATCCTACAAGCAGGAAGAGGTTTACAGGATCAACAATTAGATCTGTAGCAGTTCTCCAGGTGGTGGATCCACTTAATATATGTTATATTGATTGATATGGAGTCCGGCTAGTGTTAAAATAGAACCTTTATTTAATTCAGTAAAAATTCAGCCAAATAGCACGATTTGTTTTACCGTATTGTAAATATATATGTGCAGTTTTATTGTGATTTAAAATTGATTCAAGAATCCCCAGACTCTATGCGAGGTAGTAGGAAATAAAGCAGATTCAAATAAGCCACTTATTTTCAATTCATCATGTGTACTACATGCACACTCTATCAAAGTATACTTATTGTGGCTTTTTATGACTGCAGATATCTGGAATGACCTCTTATGACTGCATTTAGTTCAGATTAAAAGTAGTTTTTATTCACCAGTTGCAGTCATTTACGGTCTATCTGTTAAGTAGTGAATGTGCTATTAATCACAATCCTTATTATGGTAGTAATCTCTGTCAATAGACTAATTTTCAATGCTTTAATAAACCTGGGATACTCAGCCTCTGATCCGTTTGCATGTTAGCTCAGTTAGCATAATGTTATGGGTATATAGTTAGTCAGTTAGTGAGTCAGTGCAACAAATAGGATGGTCTGTGCCCTCAGGCTTAATGGAAAGTAGCCTGCCGTCTTTGGCTACACCGTTTAGAATGGTCCAAACAATGTTTAGTGCACTAAATGAGGCATACCCTTGTTAGAGTGATAGGATTAAGGTTAAAGTCCCAAGAATATGTGGTGCCCGACACGCGTTTCGCCGCAGCTCCTATTTTATGAATGAATTACATTCATAGTATCCATTCCCTTACAAATGATAATGCCCCTTCTTCGTTGAAGAAAGCAGATACTCTATATGAATACATTTTACCCTCCTATCTGCACTCTTCCCTCCTTAGACAGTTTGTTATTGTCAATTCCTCCCAAAAAGGTTATATTATTAAAAGAATATTAAACGTATGTTACCCATTGCGGTTTAATTATTTGGGAAGGAGGTGGTAAGGGGAAGAGAAGGGGGGTTTGGATCAATGGAGTGGAGGAGGGGAGGGGTTTGAAGGAAGGGGGAAAGAAGAATAAATAAAATGAATTATCAAATAGTAATATATAATTTCTTAGGGATAGTTAATCTAATGGGCAATATTTTACCCCTTAAACTAATGGTCCCATATCACTCAATTTGATCAACGTACTTATTAAGTTTTGAATATTTATATTCTTAGGTCAAATTGCCGGTCATTCTCATAGATGACTATATATTGTTGTTAATAACTAGAATAGGGATATATTGTCAAAAAAATCCTTGCTAGCCTATGTTGCTGTTTATTTGATAAATGGGCTGAATGAAAAACCTTTGTTCAGTCCTGATGGTGACAATGTTCTGAGTTGAAAAATCCAAAAGGACTCTTTTTGTAGAAGTTGCTTGTTGTTATCCCCTCCTCTAGGTAGGGGTGGGATTTTATCAATCCCTTTAAAAAAACTTTTGGGTCTCCATTATGATGTGTTCATGTGCCTTGATATTGGTGTGTCCGTTTTGTTAATGATATCGTTGACATGTTCCAGTACTCTTCGTCTAAGTTCTCTTATGGTCTTTCCTACATAGATCATCCCGCACTGACATGTGGGCATGTACACTACAAAATTTGTTTTGCAGTTTATGAATGCTCTGATCTCGTAGGTTTTTGTATTGGTTGAATTGCTAAAGGTCTTAGCAGTTAACATAAATTGACAGGCTTTGCATGTTCCGCATCTATGAGAACCCGTTGGTTTCAGGTGACTGTGGACTAAAGAGTCCTTTAGGCTTGGTCCTTTCTTCATCGTGACCGAGACTCGTGGTGCTAGAATTGGTTTAAGACAATCATCTTCTTGCAGGATGGACCAAAATCTGTCCAGTAGTTTTTTTGTAGTTGGCGATCCCGCATACAGCGAACTTGTTTCTTTGTATCTGTAAGCTCTTTTGTATGCCTAAATTTTGAAATCCTCTTCCAATGAACAGTTTCTTCTCAATCGTAGGTATTGGCCTATGGGGATCCCTCTCCTGAGCGGTTCTGGATGGCAACTTTCCCATTGCCGTAAACTGTTTGCTGCTGTTGGTTTCCTATAGTGTGTAGTTTGTATTGTAAGATCGCCCTTGATTGTTCCTCACTACCATCCCATACAATCAGTATATCATCTATTTAGCGTAGTCATAAATGTATATGGCAGTTGAAGGTCTCCAACTCATCTATGAACACTCCATGTTCCTCCCACCATCCTAAATAGAGATTCACATATGCTGGGGCACAACATGTGCCCATCACTGTCCCTTGTTTTTGATGGTATATTTTCTTGTTAAATATAAAGATATTATGGGTGAGTATAAATATTAGTAATTCTATCGTAAATTGAGAATGTTTGCTATGCTCCTGTCCCATTCGTTGTAAAAAATGTTCTGTTGTCCGTAATCCCCATTCATGGGGAATGGAGCTGTACAGGCTCTCCACATCTAGGGAGTAAAGCCTAGACTCAGGCTTAACCTTTATTGCATTGAGTTTAGCCAGGGTATCCATAGTGTCCTGAACAAACGAGGGAAGTCGGCGTACCAACGGAGTTAATATTTTGTCTACATACACACTCGCCTTTTTTGTTATGCTCCCTATGCCTGATACAATTGGCCTACCTCGTGGTGGGCATTTAATACATGTTCCCTCAGTCTGAATCATCAGGAATAATTGCAAAGCCATCTGCTCTTTGTAACTGTTCAGCTGAGACAGCTTTTTCTGATTCCCCGCCCTTAAGTAAGCCTACCCAGAAAAATTAGCAGTGCCCAGTGGACACTCTACAAAGACACTGCTACTGGAGTTCTTCCATCTGTACAGCACCCCAGACGCCCTTACAGGTAAACAGCAGGCTCAAACTCTTAAATCAGAGCCGTAACTTATCACTGCTCCCCGCACAAAGAAACTCAAACATTTTTTCGTTCTCTGGCGTTCGTTTGATTAGTGGGATCGTGCCATCTCATCCCCACCACAAGCGTAGCCACACCATGCGTTCTACGTCATCGCTCCTCCCCTTATTTTAGTATCTTATTATATTAAAAACGAGATGCTCCATTGGCTTATGATGTTACCCATTTTTTCTAAAGGCAAATCTTTATATTCCCTGAAAAGGTTTCATCATCTGGTGTGACGAAGTGCCCTTCGCCACTTGGTCTTGGAGAGGCCTGTTTGCCAGCCTCCTCCCCTGTGACTATGGCCCTGGGGTGTATGGCCCTTTAAAAATGCCCAAAAAGCTAACTTTTGAACTTCTGGGTGGAATTGTTTGATTTTTAGTTATTTTCATATTTAAAGTATGCTGATTCTGAAAATGTATGTTTTATGTGAATGTGATGCATATTTTGAAAGTTATTAATATTGTATAGAACCTGTATATTTTAGCTTGGAGATAATTGAGCTGATACAAAGGTTAACTCAATTATCTCCCAAGCAGAGGAATGTACTGTAATTACTAGGATCCAAGTCTTTGTCCTATTCACTGTGCTTTCCCCAAGTTAAGATTGGATCCTATCTTTAATCCCTGTTTTTGTCACCTCTCCCATTGTCTTATGTAAGTCATTTAGTTTCCTGTGTGTATCTGAGCTGGGCACCTTTGTATCCTGAAAGGTGTGAGGCAGGATTTCCCTTTGTATGTCCTTAGGTTAAATTATAATCCTGTTATAGTTCATTTGTCTAATCTGGTTTGTCAAGATGTTCAACTGTATATATTCTGTGTTTCTAAATCATTAAACAGTTCTGGTCAGTTCTACTCCTGATACTGTGTGTCGTCCAGTGATTGGGGAAAGTGATGGGATATTCTTGGACTGTAATGCTGGTTGTGCTGGATATTCTCTTGGATTTATTACTTGTTCCTGCATCCTCTTAAAGTACTTGGTGGAATTTAGCTGTGAGAAATCGGCTCTCCGCTACATTGGTGGCAAGCGGTGGGATGGCGTCCTAGTGCGAGGTAAAGCAGCTCAGAGACACAGTCGTTTGGATTTACAAATTGAAGGCGACGCTAGTGTTTATACAGCGTCCCTGTCTACATAAAGATTTGGGAAAATGGGGTTCGTGGATCCTTGGGCACCTCGCACACCTGAGGAAAAGGGTGAATTGGACTGGAGAGATATTGCCCGGCAAGAACTATGGTACAATGCCCTGGAGGAAGTCCAGTATCAACGGCAGCAGCGCCTTCCTGGTGTCGCATACCGGTTGGAGGAACAAATGGCCTGGCGGATGCCGCTTCTGAGAGACCAACCCGGAGGGCAGCAGGTCAGACAACTTGAGTACCTCGTGGAAAGGGAACTGAGCCTTGACGCCTCATACCGGGCACTGTGGTGGTGCACTGTCCAGCCAGAGACATGGAGGGCAGAGGGCATCCAGCCGGAGGGGGAGAACTACACTAGCCCTGGCCTGTTGTGGAAGGCCTTAGCAGAAGACGTCGACTTTGGCAGTCCAGCAGAGTCACGGTACTGGGCTATTTTTTATTACCGGGGTGAGATGGTACAGGGCCCGAGAAGTAGGGGACCTCATAGACTGGTCCTGGGAAGACCCACAGATGGCAGGTGGAGATGGGATGGCGGTCTCTCTACCGGCCCTACAGGGATGCTGGGCGGTCGGCCCAGATCTCCAGCGGCAGTGTGTACCCCAGGGAGCAGAAGGTGCAGTCCTTTCTCCCCAGCGGCAGCGTGTACCCCAGGGAGATGAAGGTGCCGTCCTTCCTCCCCAGCGGCAGTGTGTACCCCAGGAAGCAGAGACCATCTGTCTCGCACCCCAGCCGCAGGACAAAATATTGAAAGGGGAGACAGTTGGTCCCCCTCTCCACCAGCAAAGAGAGTGTCAGGGAGAGGAGCAGGTTACCCTCTCTCCCCAGCGGCAGTGTACCCTACAGGGAGTGGAGGTAAACGGCCTCACTCCCCAGCGGCAGGGTGAGTTTCAGGGAGAGGAGACAACCGGTCTCTCTCCCCAGCGGCAGAGTATTGTATTGGGAGTGGAGACAGGCGACCGCCTTCCCCAGCAGCAAGATGCATCCCAGGGAGAAGAAAGTGTCATCCTTCCCCCCCAGCAGCAGTGTGTCCTACAGGGAGCAGAGACAGTCGGTCTCTCTCCCCAGCAGCAGGACAATATTATGGGAGTGGAGACAGTCGGTCTTCCTCTCCAGGGGCAGCCTGTGTTCCAGGGAGAGGAGCACGGCACCCTCTCTCCCCAGCGGCAGCTTAACTTACTAAGGGGAGACACCAATCTCCCAGACGGCGCAGATGGGACCGTGGTCTCTGTGCCTGACCCACAGGGATGCTGGACAGCCGGTCCAAATCCCCAGCTACAATCGCAGGAGTACAAGGGGAAGGGGGAAAGTGATGTCTCCCCTCTACAGCCAAGTCCCCACCAGGCTACCCTAGCAGAAGCTCTGGCATTGGGGCAGAGCGCAGCTGGCCTCTGCCCCCCAAGCCCCCACAGCGTGTTGCCCAGTTATCCCAGAGGAATACCTATGTGCAGTAATTGTTTGTTGTGGGTGGGCTACTCTGGCACTTGTTTACTGAGGGTGGGTGAATCGACTAACTTAGGTACTGACCGACAGAAGGTCAGGTACCTGGTTAGTCTCCCCCCAAAAGGGGAGATGTGTGACGAAGTGCCCTTCACCACTTAGTCTTGGAGACGCCTGTTTGCCAGCCTCCTCCCCTGTGACTATGGCCCTGGGGTGTATGGCCCTTTAAAAATGCCCAAAAAGCTAACTTTTGAACTTCTGGGTGGAATTGTTTGATTTTTAGTTATTTTCATATTTAAAGTATGCTGATTCTGAAAATGTATGTTTTATGTGAATGTGATGCATATTTTGAAAGTTATTAATATTGTATAGAACCTGTATATTTTAGCTTGGAGATAATTGAGCTGATACAAAGGTTAACTCAATTATCTCCCAAGCAGAGGAATGTACTGTAATTACTAGGATCCAAGTCTTTGTCCTATTCACTGTGCTTTCCCCAAGTTAAGATTGGATCCTATCTTTAATCCCTGTTTTTGTCACCTCTCCCATTGTCTTATGTAAGTCATTTAGTTTCCTGTGTGTATCTGAGCTGGGCACCTTTGTATCCTGAAAGGTGTGAGGCAGGATTTCCCTTTGTATGTCCTTAGGTTAAATTATAATCCTGTTATAGTTCATTTGTCTAATCTGGTTTGTCAAGATGTTCAACTGTATATATTCTGTGTTTCTAAATCATTAAACAGTTCTGGTCAGTTCTACTCCTGATACTGTGTGTCGTCCAGTGATTGGGGAAAGTGATGGGATATTCTTGGACTGTAATGCTGGTTGTGCTGGATATTCTCTTGGATTTATTACTTGTTCCTGCATCCTCTTAAAGTACTTGGTGGAGTTTAGCTGTGAGAAATCGGCTCTCCGCTACATCTGGTTCTTTACATATTCTTATTACAGTTATATTACATTACAATCTATATAGGTTTAGATGTATATGTATCCAGTTTGAATATTTATGTCTGCATATATTTGTTTCACAATTTGGTAAACCTTCCTGATTTTTGATTTTAACATTATCATTTGACGTTAGCACTTAACATTTGCTTTGTTGGGAAATGTGGTTGATTTTAATTTTAGACCAGCAGCTATTTTGTTTCATGGCATGTGTGATTTTGATGCAAAATGTTTTAAAAAAAACACGCATCACCCACTATGTCACCACAATATTTCACATGTATAGTTTGCTGTTTATGGACATTTTATCACATTGTTCTGAATTTTAGCCATTCCATTCAACAGTCACAATTTTATTATTAATGGATATTTTTGTCTGTGGCTGTCTTGCTGGGGGTTTATTCATCAGCCCTGGGGTGAAGCACATCAATTTAGTTAATATTTGAAGTATTGTGCACTTAGTGACAATTGATGTAACTGACACGGCATGCACCCAAAAGAGCAAAGAAAGTGAAAAAAGATAATTTTCTGTACTCTTTCAGTGTTGCTTCACTAACTCTATTGAGCAAAACTTTAAAAAAAAAAGTGCAGGGTCGTCCTACGATCACTCCCCAGAGTGATCGTAGCAGCCATTTAAAAATGGCTGCACACATGTGCTTAGGAAGTGAACTAAAGTTTGCTTCCTAAGCTCTGATGGCGTTGCTGAAGTGCCTCGCTAGCAAGGCTTTTAGCAACACCAAAATAGCTTACTTTTCCATTGGTGGTCGCTCTCTTGAACGACCACAACAGCTAGGTAGAAGGGAGCATTGCCTGTAGAGATGGAGCTTCACAGGGCAGGCCTTAAGTG
Source organism: Pelodytes ibericus (assembly GCA_036172795.1). Taxonomy (NCBI): domain Eukaryota; kingdom Metazoa; phylum Chordata; class Amphibia; order Anura; family Pelodytidae; genus Pelodytes; species Pelodytes ibericus. The sequence continues at coordinate 45,478,874 of CM069866.1, read as the reverse complement.
TTCAGGCGTCCCCTCCTCTCCCGTCTCATGCCTGTGTCTCTTCTCTCCCTTCCCTGTCTCTTTCCTGTAGTTGAAAGTTTAGGATCTAGTGATCACCAGTGAGTGTGGTTTAATATAAGAACAGTGACACAGTCACACCACAAAAAAACAAAAGTTTTAGATTTTAGAAAAAACAACATTTCTGAAATTAGATTATGTGTAAAGGAGTCATTATTAGACAGGAGCAATTTAAATGGTGTCTAGGAGAAATAGTATTATCTAAAAGTTGCACTACTAAAGGCAACAGAAAATTACATTAGGCTTGTCAGTAAGAGCAAAAAAATTGAAGAAACCACTGTGGTACTCTACAGAGGTGGCCAAAAAGCTAGTCTTTAGTAATTATAAAAAATTGGAAGATAGCAAGAGAAGGCAGAAAAAGACAAAACAAGCAATAAGCACATGAGGAAGAGAAAATAGCCCAGTGCGTGAAAAAGGGATATAAAACATTTTTTTAGATACATAAATGAGAAAAGGAAAGTAAAACAAGGAATAGTTAGATTAAAAACAAAAGAAGGGTGCTAAGTAAAGTATTAAGGCCTAGCAGACAGCCTTAAAGGATATTTTTGTTCAGTTTTTACAAATGAAAATGAGGGTAAGGACCTCATTTAGGGAAAAAGGCTAATGAGTCTTTTGATGCATGTAAATTTACAGAGGAAGAGGTTTTACTTCAGCTGTCTAAAGTAAAGAAAAATAAGTTGATGGGCCCTGATGGGATACATCCAAATTTATTAAAATAACTGGTGTACTAGCAAAACAGTTACCAAATTTATTTAACCAATCATCGTTAATGGGAGTAGCCCCAAAATATTGGAAATTAGCAAATGTTGTGCCCATTCACAAGAAAGGTAGTAGGGAGGAGTCGGGCAGCTATATATGTAAACATCTAAAATCGCATGGATTTCAAGATCAGAGACAACATGGGTTTATTTCAGGGAGATCATGCCAAACTAATCTTATTGGTTTTTTTTTTGATTTGGTGACTAAAATAATAGATCAGGGTGGTGCAGTAGACATTAGATTAGATTTCAGTAAGGGTTTTGACACTGTCGCACATAGAAGGCATATCAATAAACTGCAATCTTTAAGTATGGGTTTCAATATTGTTAAATGGATTAGACAATGAAACAGAGGGTTGTAGTCAATGGAGTATATTCACTGCAAGGTCTTGTTACCAAAGGCGTTGCTAGGTTTCCAAAAGATCTGGGGCTATAGCCCATAAGACTTTTTTAATTTTTTTTTTTTTTTTTTTACTTGTGTCCAGGGGAGCTTGATTGAAGGAGGTCTCAGCCAATCAGGTGAGACTTCTCAACTCTCCTGATCGGCTGAGAGTTCCGAAGCCTCCCATGATTGGCTGAGACCTCCTTTACACTGAGCTCCAAGCAAAAAGATGCCTGCAGCAGGTAAGTTAAAAACTGACAGTGTGTGAATGAGTGTGTGTATGTCAGTGTGAGTATGTGCATGTCAGTGTGAGTGTGTGTATGTCAGTGTGAGTATGTGCATGTCAGTGTGAGTGTGTGCATGTCAGTGTGAGTGTGTGCATGTCAGTGTGAGTGAGAAGGTGTGCATGTCAGTGTGAGTGAGAGTGTGTGCATGTCAGTGTGAGTGAGAGTGTGTGCATGTCAGTGTGAGTGAGAGTGTGTGCATGTCAGTGTGAGAGTATGTGCATGTCAGTGTGAGCGAGAGTGTGTGCATGTCAGTGTGAGAGTATGTGCATGTCAGTGTGAGCGAGAGTGTGTGCATGTCAGTGTGAGCGAGAGTGTGTGTCAGTGTGAGCGAGAGTGTGTATGTCAGTGTGAGCTAGAGTGTGTGTATGTCAGTGTGAGCGAGAGTGTGTGTATGTCAGTGTGAGCGAGAGTGTGTGTATGTCAGTGTGAGCAAGAGTGTGTGTATGACAGTGTGAGCAAGAGTGTGTGTATGTCAGTGTGAGCAAGAGTGTGTGTATGTCAGTGTAAGCGAGAGTGTGTGTATGTCAGTGTGAGTGTGTTGTGTGTATATGTATGTAACTGGCTGTGTGTGTGTGTATATGTATGTAACTGGCTGTGTATGTGTTGTGTGTGTGTGTGTGTGTCTTTGTAACTGTCTGTGTGTGTGTTGTGTGTGTATGTAACTGGCTGTGTATGTGTTGTGTATGTATGTAACTGGCTGTGTATGTGTTGTGTATGTATGTAACTGGCTGTGTATGTGTTGTGTGTGTATGCATGTAACTGGCTGTGTATGTGTTGTATGTGAATATGTATGTAACTGGCTGTGCATGTGACGTGTTGGACACATTAAGGAATTATTTTTTTATTTAAAAAAAAAAAAAAACTTGCTGACTGGTGTGTGTGTGTGTGTGTGTGTGTGTAACTGGCTGTGTATGTGACTGACTGGATGTCTGTGAGGTGTGTGCATGTGAATGTCTCTGTGTATGTATGCTTTTCTGATGTGCCATTGTCTGGCTCCTAAATTTTTTTGCTGGCTCCTAAAACTAAATAAAATTTGTCAAGCCCTGATATAAACATAAATCCTTCCTATGCTGTTTGGCAGTCCTGTAATAAAACATGTCACACATACACATAACACACATGTGTGACGTTATTTATTACAGGACTGCTAAACAGGATAGGAATGATTTATGATTTTATATATATATATATATACAGGGCCGGTGCAAGGATTTTTGCCGCCCTAGGCAAAATAAAATTTGCCGCCCCCCCCCCCCCCCATTATCATATTATTTTCCCATATCATGACATCACATGTTCCACCCCTTTCTCAGCATTTAAATTAAAAGACAGTTAACAGAGTTACATGTTGCAATAAAGCCCCCTATTAAGAATGGTGGAGAATAAGTACCATAATTTAAGCCTCAATATGCCAGGATTATTCACCTCAATACCCCAGGATTATGCCCCGCAATATCCCAGGATTATGCCCCACAATATCCCAGGATTATGCCCCGCAATATCCCAGGATTATGCCCCTCAATATGCCAGGATTATTCCCCTCAATGTCCCAGGATTATGCCCCTCAATATGCCAGGATTATGCCCCTCAATATCCCAGGATTATGCCCCTCAATATCCCAGGACTTTGCCCCCACCATATGCCAGGACTTTGCCCCCACCATATGCCAGGACTTTGCCCCCACCATATGCCAGGACTTTGCCCCCACAATATGCCTGGACTTTGCCCCCCAATATGCCAGGACTTTGCCCCCACCATATGCCAGGACTTTGCCCCCACCATATGCCAGGACTTTGCCCCCCAATATGCCAGGACTTTGCCCCCATAATATGCCAGGACTTTGCCCCCACAATATGCCAGGACTTTGCCCCCACCATATGCCAGGACTTTGCCCCCACCATATGCCAGGACTTTGCCCCCCAATATGCCTGGACTTTGCCCCCAAATATGCCAGGACTTTGCCCCCACGATATGCGAGGACTTTGCCCCCCAATATGCCAGGACTTTGCCCCCACGATATGCCAGGACTTTGCCCCCACGATATGCCAGGACTTTGCCCCCACGATATGCCAGGACAATCCCCCTTCCTTCCCTTACTTACCTCGTCGCTGCTGCTGCTCTGTCTCCGGTGCTGGGCCGCCTGTGGCTGAGAGGGAAGCGTTGCGCGCTCCCCTCCAGCCAATGCGCTTTCAATAAAGTTTGTTTAAAAAAAAAAAAAACTTTACTGAAAGCGCATTGGCTGGAGGGGAGTGCACAACGCTTCCCTCTCAGCCACAGGCGGCCCAGCACCGGAGATGCAGCAACGCCGACGAGGTAAGTAAGGAGGAGGATATTTTTTTTTTTTTGACACAGGGTTCCGGCGCCCCCAGCCAAAATGCGCCCTAGGCAGCTGCCTAGGTCGCCTTACTGGTGGCGCCGGCCCTGTATATATAGTATAAATCATTATGCATATATAGCATAAATCACTTATTTACATCCACCTTTGTGTATTTAAGCTATATATTGTTGGTTTGAGGTTCCTTATTACAGGACTGCCAAACAGCATAGGAAGGATTTATGTTATATATATATATATATATATATATATATACACACACAAACATATGTAACATGAATCATTCCTATTCTGTTTAGCAGTCCTGTAATAAGTAATCTCAAACCAACAATATAAAGCTTAAATTCACAAAGGTGGATGTAAATAAGTGACCCCCAACCTTCCCTTCTTTCCACCATACCCAGAGCTTACCTGAGTGGGAATAGACCTGCTCTGCATCTCCCACAAGGTGACAGCCAGTAAGGATATCTTCAGAGCTCATTGGCTGACACATCACTCAGCCTCCTATCAGTGTAGGGCTTTCACACACTGTCTGTGTGATGTCAGGGGGCGGAGCTATAACGGAGCTGCAGAGACTCGGGGCTTTGCTCATTACATTCCGGGCTTCAGCCCCCTTAGCCCACCCCTAGCGACGCCTCTGCTTGTTACTAGTGGGGTACCTCAAGGATCTGTACTTGGACCCATTCTCTTTAATATTTTTATTAGTGATATTGCAGAAGGTCTTGTTGGTAAAGTGTGTCTTTTTGCTGATGATACAAAGATTTGCAGCAGGGTTGATATTCATGGAGGGATAAGCCAAATGGCAAATGATTTAGCTAAACTAGAAAAATGGTCAGATCTGTGGCAACCGACATTTAATGTGGACAAGTACAAGATTATGCATCTTGGGCGTAAAACCCAAAAGAAGAATATAGAATATTTGGTACAGTCCTAACCTCAACATTTGAGGGAAGGGATTTAGGAATAATAATTTCAGAGGACTTAAAGGTAGCTAGGCAATGTAATAGAGCAGCAGGAAATCAGAATGCTTGGTTGTATAGGGAGCGGTATTAGCATTAGAAAGAGGGAAGTGCTCATGCCATTGATCAGAGCACTGGTAAGACCTCACTTGGAGTATTGTACGCAGCACTGGAGACTGTATCTCCAGAAGGATATTGATACTTTGGAGAGAGTTCAGAGACGGGCTATTAAACTGGTTCATGGGTTGAAGGATAAAACTTATCAGGATAGGTTAAAGCATCTTAACATGTATAGCTTGGAGGAAAGATGTAACAGGGGGGATATGATATCCTATCCTAGATATAAGATAGGGAACTGGGGACTAATACAAGTATTTGGAAAATTGGGCAGACTAGATGGACCGAATGATTCTTATTTGCCGACACATTCTATGTTTCTATGTTTCTCTCCCTTCCCTGTCTCTTTCCTCTCCATTCCCTGTCTATTTCCTCTCCCTTGCCATGTCTCTCTCTCTCCCCTTTTTGAAAGGAAGCACTTTTGTGCGGACTGCCTGTCTCAGATTGTAATTCAAAGTTCAAAAGGATTTGGTAACTATTATCAACCAGGCAGTTGAGAGGAGTGTGAAAGAACAGATGAAGCTACTCTTGCCTTCAAAGCATGCTTATAGGGAGTGTGATATCTTCTTGCATGAATCCGATCCATAAGAGCTTTTCAGAATAGAATTACCAGACAAAGACAAGAAAGAAGGTGATATAGGGGTCACTCTGAATTCAACCCTGGTTGAACACCTTATTTCTGCCATCAAGACCACTCTTGGAATAGCAGAAGAACCTGTGTCTGACATCTCGGATCAATACTATGCTAGCCTTCAAGTTCAGAGAACATCATTCTCATTACATGACACCATTAGATACCTTATCACAGCCGAATGGAAGTTTCCTGACCGGAAGATTACTTCTAGAAGACGGATTTCAAAATTATATCCTTTTAGTGAAGAGGATTCCGAATTATGGACCATGCCTCCTATGGTTGATACACCTGTGATTAAGGTGGTCTGTAAGTCCTTTCTTCCTTTAGACAGCCCGGCTCTCATCCATGATCCTATGGCATGACGAATCAAGGCTTCTCTCTGCAGGTCTTCTATAGCTGCCAAAGCCATTTGCCATCCCTCCATTGCCACGACCATTGTATCCAGTACCTTTAAGTGCTGGATCCTTGACCTTAAGGAAGACATTGAGGGTGGCATCCCGATAGAGAAACTTCTTTATCAGATATCAAGCTGGCTTCAGAATTTTTTTATGGAATCTTCTGTGGACATTGTTAAGTTAGCATCTTGATGTATGGGTCTGTCTGTTTCAGTAAGACATGCTTTATGGCTTAAGTATTGGTATGCAGACATATCCTCCAAGAATTAATTTTGTTCCATCCCATTTGAAGGAAAACTTCTATTTGGCAAAATATTGGATAATGCAAATCGGAAGGTATCAGAAGGCAGCAAGGTGCTATTACCAAGTGAGCGGAGAAGATTACCGAGGTCTGTTTGGAACGATTGCAAGAATTTTCGTTCTTTGTTTCATAAAAGTAAGCAATATAAGCCGGGCAAAGAAACATGAAGATCCTCAGCCTGGAGAAGTAGCTGCTGGGGTTCATCTAGACCTTAGCGCTCCTGCCCTTCCTACTCCTTTCGTGGAAAATTCCAGGCCTAAAGTTTTATCTGCTCAGGTTGCCCCAGTTGGAGCTTGCCTCCTCTCCTTCTCGATGGTCTGGGCAGGCTTCACTTCAGATGCCTGGGTCAAGAGTATCATCATAATTGGCTACTCACTAGAGTTCCTCTCTCTTCCTCCTTCCATGTTTTTCAGGACGAACATCCCGGTCAACATTCAGAAGAGTAAGGTACTCTCCGATTTTGTGGATTCCCCGATTCTCCAAAGTCCTTAACAATTTTCCACTACCTGGATGATATCCTCATTGTGGCATCTTCCCCAGGGATTGGCCATTGGTCAGATGGGCAAAATGGAACACCCGCGCCCTCCAATACCATCTTTTTCCTCTCATTCCGGCACAGCATTCTCGTCTAAATATACGGATTCTTCTTCCCTCCTGCATCAAACCCCATCTGTCATGGTGGCTTCACCTGGAACACCTTGGAATGGGGTTTCCCCTCTCCAAAATCGTCGGGTCCAGGGCACATGGCCTCCTCATGTCTGCTGCATGCAAATATAATAGGACTAAGGGCAATCTACAAGGCTCTCCTCTCATTCCAGTCATCCCTCCAGGATCACTGGTTGAAGATCCAAACAGACAATCGATGTGCTGTGGCTTACATTAACCCCCAAGGGAGTACCAAGAGCCCCTCTCTTCTACAGGAGTTCACCCCTATTATTCTATGGGGCATGAAACAACCTGGCATATTTTCTGAGCCACACCAGCATCAGCTCTACAGTGTGGAAGCAATCTGAACAGGTCTTCTACCAACTTTGCAGAAGTTGGGGTTATCCGGAGGTGGATCTGATGGCCTCATTCTCCAATACTCAGTTTCCCATTTTTTTCAAAATCATTCCATCCCCTGGCAGGAGTGGATGCTCTGACTCTACCCTGACCGAAAGTTCTGCTTTACATTTTTCCACCTCTTCCCCAGGTTCTCCAGAAGATCCGAATGGAGGAAGCAGAGGTGATGGCTGTTCTTCCATGGTGGCCACGGATACCTTGGTTCCCACTGCTCTGTCAACTTTCAACCCAGGAACTCTAATGTTACCTCTGTCCAAAGATCTTCTGTTCCAGGGTCCAACCCTCCATCCTTGCCCGCACACCCTTCAACAAGTGGCATGGCGTTTGAGCGGAAAAATCTAGAACTCCAAGGTCCCCTGATGTTGTCTCCACCTTGTTGAAAGCATGGAAGTCCACTACCTCCTCTACTTATTATAGGATTTTGTCTGCCTTCCTGAATTGGTCTCAGGTTGCTCAATCCTCTGTGTCCTTCCGGATGTGCTGGGATTCCTCCAATCTGGCCTGGACCGTGGTTTACGTCTTAATTTTCTACGTGTGCAAGTCTCTGCTCTTTCAGCTCTCACTTCCATCCGGTGAGCTTTACATCCGATCATCGGATTCCTTAAGGCAGTCCTTAGGATTAGGCCTCCTGCCCGCTCCTCTAGTAGTGTCGGATTGTCCATTTGAGCCCTTTCCTGAGATCTCAATTTGGCTTCTGATACTCAAGACTCTTCTGTTAGTAACCCTTACTTCAGCCAAGAGATGTTCCAAACTGCAGGCCTTCTCTGCAAAAGCCCCTTATACTACATTATTTCTGGTTCGAGTTGTTCTTCATCCTGTGCAAGAGTTCCTCCCAAAGGTGATCTCCTCTTTTCACCTCAATCAAGAAACGGTTCTGACGGAAATATCTACCGCATCCTACCTCTCCTGACGAAGTCCACTGGCAGCATTTGGATGTTCTCCGCTGCTTACGTGCTTACATCGATAGAACTTCTGTATGGAGGAAGTCCCCTCACTTTTGATTTTGATCCCTTTTTAAATATGGCCACCGCACCAGCTTTATGCCAATCTGTGGGCACCATGCCATAAATAAATGAATTATTGTATGAAAATTGTCAAGCATACTAGCTCTTTGAATGATCACTGTGCTTACTAACAATGACGAAATACATACGAAAGTTGCAAAGGCTCAATATTTCAATAAGAATTTGAGCAATAGCATAAGTAACATACAGAGACCACAAACCACTCCCAACCCATCCCTGTCAAAGTGGACAATCAAACCCTGCAAAGCCCCTTAGATGTAGCAAATGTCTGTAATAATTATTTTGTTGGATGTGCAACCACCCTGTACTAATGACACGCAATCTGAAACAACTACTGCAGCCCCACCAGCTCTGCAAATGGCCTGTGACTGCTACTGTAGTACATAAATACCTCAATAAACTCATTAAATTAAATACCAATCCTGACCTGATCAAAATCCCGGCGATGTTGCTGAACTCACTGTACCAGTAATTGCTGTTGCATACATAGAATGTGTCGGCAGATAAGAACCATTCGGTCCATCTAGTCTGCCCAATTTTTTTGTGTACTTTTATTAGTCCCCCGTTCCCGGTCTTATAGCTAGGATAGCCTTGTGTCTATCCCACGCATGCTTAAACTCCTTGACTGTGTTTACCTCTACCACTTCTGCTGGCAGGCTATTCCATACATCTACTACCCTCTCAGTAAAGTAATACTTCCTGATATTACTTTTAATCGTTGCCCCTCTAATTTAAGACTATGTCCTCTAGTTGTGGTAGTTTTTCTTCTTTTAAATATACTCTCTTCCTTTACTGTGTTGATTCCCTTTATGTATTTAAATGTTTCTATCATATCCCCCCTGTTACGTCTTTCCTCCAAGCTATACATGTTAAGATGCTTTAACCTTTCCTGGTAAGTTTTATCCTTCAACCCATGAACCAGTTTAGTAGCCCTTCTCTCAACTCTCTCCAAAGTATCAATATCCTTCTGGAGATACGGTCTCCAGTACTGCGTACAATACTCCAAGTGAGGTCTCACCAGTGCTCTGTACAATGGCATGAGCACTTCCCTCTTCCTACTGCTAATACCTCTCCCTATGAAACTCCCTCTCCCTATGAAACCAAGCATTCTGCTAGCATTTTCCTGCTTCTCTATTGCATTGCCTACCTACCTTCAAGTCCTCTGAAATTATTACTCCTAAATCCCTTTCATATCCCTCCATGAATATCAACCCTGCTGCAAAACTTTGTATCATCAGCACAAAGACATACTTTGCCAACAAGACCTTCTGCAATATCGCTAATAAAAATATTAAAGAGAATGGGTCCAAGTACAGATCCCTGAGGTACCCCACTAGTAACAAGACCTCGCATCGAATATACCCCATTGACTACAACCCTCTGTTGCCTGTCACTCAGCCATTGTCTAATCCATTCAACAATATTGAAATCCAAACTCAAAGATTTCAGTTTATTGATAAGCCTTCTATGTGCGACAGTGTCAAAAGCCTTACTGAAATCTAGGTAAGCAATGTCTACTGTACCACCCTGATCTATTATTTTAGTCACCCAATCAAAAAAATCAATAAGATTAGTACCTAATCAATGAAACCTTGGTTACTGCCTACATACCAAAACTCTGGAAGAAAAGTGGTGACAATATCTAACTACTGTCCGATATTACTGCTCCTTGTATTGTCAAAAATCTTGGAAAAAACTTTCACATGCAATTATGTGAGTATTATCAACAAAAACACCAAAGGCTAATGCCATTGATTGAATATAGGGATGTAGTGTATGTATCTGCACTGCAAGCCCACATTCATAAACTTACTACATTGTTTAACCGCTTCATGACACAGAACATGTATGTCTGGTGCCTTTAAGACTGTTGGAGGTGATCAATAATCGCCTCCAGTGATCAGACGGTGTTGCCATGATGCTTCCATGAGGAGGAAATCAGGCAACACTGATGAAAAGCCCTCCAGTGCACATATGATCACTACTAGGAGTGAATGTATGCGGCATCCTGGAAGAACAGCGCGAAACAAGAGCTTCAGAAGCAGTGAACCCCACTTCCATTGTTAGTATTTGTATCTAGCATTGTCAGAGTTAGGGTTAAACACTACTTTAGATAATTGTCCTATTACTTGAAAAAAGCAACATAAAAACATGTAAACATGATATCTTTCTAAACGCAGGACAAATATTACAAACTATTTAGATGGGGTTTTTTTACCATATGTAATTGTTGATAAGATGTTTTAGGTCAAAGTTAAAAGTGTGTTTTTGTTCATTATTTGTTATATTTTAGACATTTTGAATAGTAGATTATCATATATGATAAAAAGTATTATATAATTATGTGTGTGTACACTAAAGAAACAAAAATTACAGATGACCGCAAAACCATGTAAGTGTAAAAATCACCTCGGTCACTCAGTGGTACCACATTCTGCCGCTTTGTGTCACAATGTAATTACATTACCCACCATTGTTATATGATAAGAGAACTAACTGGATATCGTTGGAAGCCAGACACACACTTCCCCTTTCCAGCCTTGAGCTTAAGAGTTTTTCTGGCATGCTCCCACCCTACTTGAATAGAGTGCTCTCCCCAGTTGTTCCCACCTATAACTTTTGATCCAGTGCAAGCACTTTTCTTTACTATTCCATAATTTTAAAATGGAAGTGGCTCTATACTCCTTTTCCTACAGAGCACCACAATTGTGGATAATCTCCCGGACACCATTATTTTTTTATATTTTTAATAAAAGTGTTGTCTTAATTTTGTTGGTGTAGAGCCTTTTGCATATCTTCCGTAGAGAACTGCAAAGTTTTTTTTGTACCATCCCTTAAGATCTCTGCCAATATACTTCAATACAGAAAGCATGGCTGATTATATCTGTTTTCTGACCTATTTGTCTTCTATGATAAGTTTGTATATTTTTTAAAATTATTTTGTATTTTGTGACCTATTGTAGTAATGTAATGTTGATGGATCCCAGACATACTTATAAATGAGAAAAATGTATCCTTCCTGGTAACATAATTTATTAATAAATAATAAATAAGTAATAAAGTTACATATTACTTAAGGTTGAAAAAAGACTTGCGTCTATCAAGTTCAACCCTTTTCCTTTTCCATGAACCGCTGTTGATCCAAAAGAAGGCAAATAAAACCTCCTTATTGCAGCAATTTCAAATTCTGATTTCAGTGGGGGGGAGGGGGGGGGGGGCAATCAGAAAATGGCAATCAGATATCTCTCTGGATCAACAAGCATTAAATAGTATAGCTTATACTAACATGCATAGCCCTCTATGCTTTGATTCATTAAAAAAGTACGCTTTAACCCCTTTGTGATGCTAGGACGTTCTATGCCATCTTAATTTTACAAGTCCCAAAAGACACTAGGCATAGAACGTCCAGCGTTTAACATCTCATCGCGACTCCCATATCATCGCGGCACCATATTATGGTCACTATTTCCTAAATGCTCCCTTGCTTGGATGTAGAGATAAGCTCCTCCATGTTATTACCATATCCAGGAACCATTTTCCTCTGGTTGATGTCTGTACAAGCTGAGACAAAAAATTGTCATTCAACAAATTCAGAAACTTACTGCTTTTAGCAGAATTAGTGTTTCCATTTTTCCAATCTACTTCTGGGTAATTAAAATCTCTTCTATTTACATTAGTAGCTGTGATTTTTCAAGTTCACCAATATTTGGTAGTTTATAACAAATACCCACCAATAATTTCTGGGCAGTTCATCTCCAACGACAATGATTCCACATGTTCAGTACTGTCATTATATATATCTTCCCTCAAATGAGGCAATAATACCAGTCTGACATACAGACAGACCCCTCCGCCTCTTTTGTTTGACCATTCTTTTCTAAACAACATGTTGCCCTTTAAATTGATTGACCAATCATGTGTGTCATCCCACCATGTTTCTGGTATACCAGTTAAGTAATAGTTTTCAATTCCTGCTTCCAGCTCTAATTCCCCTATTTTACCAGTTAAACTTCTGGCATTTGCAAGCATACAATTAAGGCTACTGCAATGATCCATTTGTGATTTAATTTTGAAGTTGTTTAAAGGTTTCCCCCTACAAACTATACTAAACATGCCCCCAGATCAATATACATATTGTCTAGATCAGATCACACTATACAATTACTTAGAAACATAACAGCTTGAGCAAGCAAGATACTGACACCTAGTGGGGTCAGAATTTGAGGTTGTAACAGCTATAATTACATTTGGTTATACTTCTAATCAGTTCATATTTTTAGAATGACTAATTCAGACATTTGTTCAATATTGCTTAATTTAGTGTTCACAGTGAGTGAAATTAGATTTTTAACCATTTTGATGTTCATAATCTTTACTCTATAATAATCAGGAACATTTAGAACAAATAGTATTACTTAAATGCATACAAAGAAGCAAGGGTTAAAAAAATTAGTGTCCCTTTTTAGTAAACCTGACATGCATCTTTATAACTACATACAGGTTTATTCTCAGCTCTGCCTCATCTCAAAGGCAAAGCTGACTGGACACTGGTATATGCCAATAGTGGCTGTCACCAACCAGACCAGCCTGCCTGTCTGCTTCACAAAGAAGCATGGTGACTGGTAGAGGATAAGCTGGCATGTACTTTTAAAAAGTAGCAAGCTGAGTGTTGTAAAGGGGAAATCAGCATCTTAAGGGGGAAGTCTGTATTGTAAGGGGGGAATCAGTAATATACTTGGGGGAATCAGTAATATACTTGGGGGAATCAGTAATATACTGGGGGGAATCAGTATTGTAAAGGGGGACCAGTATTGTAAGGGGGAATCAGTATTGTAAGGGGGGAATCAGTAACAAACAAGGGGGGGATTAGTATTATACAAGGGGGAATACGTACTGTAATGGGGGGAACCAGTATTGTAAAGGGGAGGATTCAGTATTATACAGGGGGGAATCAGTATTTTAAGGGGAGGATTACCAGTATTATACTGGGAGAAATCAGCACTGTAGGGCGGGGTAATCATTGTTATACTAGGGGGGATCAGTATTATACAGGGCGGAAATCAGTATTGTAAGAGGGGAGCATGTGTTTCCCATAGTCCCTATTAAGGTCTCCCATCTGCCCCATAGGTTACTGTGCAGCCCTCCACGTGTCTGAAAGGTAGCGGACTGGCAGATTGTCACTGGTCACACAGCAGTAACAACCCCTTCAAAGAGTTATGTTATGCCCTATGTGCACACTGAAACTGAAAGAGGATTACTATAACTCCCTAAAGGCATTATTAAAAAGGGAGGTTTTGAGGGAAATTATAATTCTCTTACCCATCCTTACTTTGCTACAACCCCAAATTTGACAATATAAGATATCAAATCTAGTACATTGTCAACTATGTAAATAAAAACCTCACAATAACTCAGTTATTGACATTTTATTATCATAACCTATCATTTGGCACAAAGCTTGGTGTGGTTTGAGTATTGTGCAGCACCATAATATCACAGGAGAGATAAGAAACAGAGACAGACAGACCTAAGGAGAAATGGGAAATAGAAAGAGAGACAGACAAACCTAAGGATAGATGAGAAAAAGAACGAGACAAACCTTAGGAGAGATGAGAGACAGACAGACCTAAGCAGAGATGGGAGAGAGAGACAGACAGATCAAATGAGAAATGGGAAAGAGAGACAGAGAGAAAAAAGGGGAGATCGGGGGAGGGAGAGACAAAATGGGAGATAGCAAGAGAAAGAGAGGGACAGACAGACAAAAAGGGAGATGAAGACAGAGAGCGACATATAAAAAGGAAAGATCAAGAGTTATGAGGGGATATGTGCTTCAGGATATCCACACTGCTTTATGAAAATTGAGCTCCACCCTGTACCTCAATCGGGTAGGGACATTGAGTGATTCTGCCCCTTTTATGCCCCCACACATTGTTCCCCTCCCTCTGTTTTTGGATCCACCCTCACCGACACACAGATTTGGTCTGTATATTTTTGGAGAAAAAGGTGACAACCCTAGTAGAACATTTAAAATAATTTACAAAATGCTTATGTGCTATTATATAGAAGCCCAAGGGGAAAAAATGAGTGCCCCTTTAACCCCTTCGAGACAAAGGACGTGTCAGGCACATCCTGGGAGAAACTCCCTTAACGACAAAGGACGTGCCTGGCACGTCCTGTGGTGAATCAAGCGGTTTTCGCGATCAACGATAGCGAAAACCGCTTTAACGGTGCTGGTCTAGTGCCTCGATGTCGAGGCAATAGCCAGCACTGACATTTCTGCTCTGGGGCACCCACGATCGCCCCACGGAGCGATCGTGGGAGCCATATTGACGGAGCATGCTGCTCCGTCAATATGGCTATGCCCTCTGCCGGTCTGAGCTTCGGAAGTGAAAATAACTTCACTTCCGTCGCTCTGAATATGCTACTTCCCTGCCCCTAGTCGTAGTTAAGTAGCATAGCAATGAAAAAAATTTAAAATAAATATTTAATTAATTAAAGACTGGTTATATAGTTAGATTAGCCTATAGGGTTAAAATTAAATAATTTTTAGCATAAGGGATAGGGTTAAAATTAAATTTCAATTAAAACATATTAAGGGATATAATAAGGATTAGAGTTGGGGTTAAATTTAGTGTTAGGGTTAAATTTTGGGTTCGGGTTGGGGTCAAAAGGTCAATATAGGAAAAAAACAAAAAACACTATTTTTGGTTTTTGCCCCATAATTCGCAAAACAATACCGAAAAATATGGAAACATGCATATTTCTGAACTCGGAACAACATTTAGAAACTATTTAGATGGGGTCTTTTTTAATGATTTTATTTGTGTAAATTATATTTTAGGTCAAAGTTAGAAAAAGGTTTTTTTTTACAAATTTTCATCATATTTTATGATTTTTTTGTAGTAAATTATAAGATATGATGAACATAATGGTATCTAATGAAAGACCTTCTTATGACGAGAAAAACAACATATAATTTGTGTGGGTACAGTATGTGAGAGAGAAAAAAATTACAGCTGAACACAAACACCCCAGAAATGTCAAAACAGCCATTGTCACCAAGGGAAAGTCAAGGTGAAAATGTCTTGTCACTAAGGGGTTAAGCATTAGCACATTAGTTAAAGCTAACTTATGCTTTAAAATAGAAAATAAATCACATATTAATTATCATTAACACACATGTTGTTAACCGTTCCATTGGGAGAGATTACTCACGCAAGGCAAGCAAAATGTGTAAAATATATAGTGCAGTTCAACTTTATTGTCATGGTCTAAGTCCCACACAACTTTGAACTTCAGTGCTCTTAATACAAAGTTCCTTGAAGGTTACTGAGTTGCTCAGGTCCAGGAAGCTTGCCAGCAACTCAAGTTTCAAGTTTGGTGCAATTCTTTTTAGCAAGGGCTGTGTACTCCACTGGTTCAAATCCTTTCCAATGCTCCTAAGGAAATGGTGACTTCCTGGAATTTCCAAATCAAGGTCTTTTTTTTTTAGCACTCTCTGAAACAGTCACCCAGCAGCTCTCGCAATATTTTCAGATGCAACTCAAACACAGTCCAGTGCACTTTATGAAGAAAAAAACTATCTTCTGGCAACTACTGGGACTACAATTTCATCACAATAAGAATTAAAATACTATGTCATATATAATACTTTTGTAAACTCTGAGAAAAAAAACATATACACAAAATGTGATCAAGTGAAAAACAAATTAAAAAATATATAACAAAGTCTCTGCAACTTTAATACGCTGTATATATATATATATATATATATATATATATATATATATATATATATATATTTATATATATATATATAACTCGCAGAAATGTGTGTGTCACAGATTCTCCAGCAATAAAACTGATAAAAAACACCTCACATTAAATGCACACACAAGCACACATATGCATACACACAGTCACACTTCCACACACACAGTTACACTTACACACACTATGAAATACACAGAGTCACACTTACACACCCACACACTGTCACATACCCACAGTCACACCTACGCAAACACACTCACACACAATCTCACATACAGGGAGAGTCACACTTATATAAACACAGTCACACTTGCATACACACTCTCACATACACACAGAGAGTCACACTTACACATTCTTACATACACACATTGAGTCACACTTACACACTCACACACTCTCATATGCGCATATGGAGTCACACTTACACACGCTCACATACACACTTACACATACACACACACACATAAATACACAGAGAGTCACACTTACACACACATAAATTCTCACATAACCACATAGAGAGTCAAACTTCCAGATACACACTTACACACACACATAGTCACACTTAAACACACACACAGAGACTGCTTAATAAAAATAAAAAAAACATTATTTTGTTTGTCCCCCTGCTGCTGCCGTGTCCCCGCTTACATTGGCCACGAGCTGAACCACTTGTGCAGCGTGTGGGGAGGAAGCTCCACCCCCTCGCATTCTGACTTTGTAGGAGCACCTGGTGTCAGTGACGACCGGTGCTCCAACAAGTTCAGATTGTGCAGGGGTGGAGCTTCCCTCCCTCGCGCTGCACAAGCGGTTGGCTCAACCTGCAACCAATGTAAGCGGGGCTCAGGTGTGGGTACCGCTGCCAATCTCAAGCGGGCCTCACCTGTCCCGCCGGAGGGACGCATTTGGCCCGCGGGCCACATGTTGGACGCCCTGGGTGTTGTGTATAGACCAAAATTTATGCTAATGCACACATAAAAGTGCATAAAAGTATTGGGCCTGTACCAAGTTAGAAATAAAATCAAATAGCAATACTGGCACACTATCACTGACAAAAACTAGCACTGCCAGTATATTGCACTTCAGGATATGTAGGCTGAGAAAACAGGCAGGACAGCATTTAAACATAAAGGTGCAAGCATGTTGCTATAGAACGATACATATGTTGCTATCTGGGGTGTTGTTTTAGTTCAAACTAAATATCATATGTTATATGTTATAGTATCAATATCTTACAGGGAGTGCAGAATTATTAGGCAAATTAGTATTTTGACCACATCATCCTCTTTATGCATATTGTCTTACTCCAAGCTGTATAGGCTCGAAAGCCTACTACCAATTAAGCATATTAGGTGATGTGCATCTCTGTAATGAGAAGGGGTGTGGTCTAATGACATCAACACCCTATATCAGGTGTGCATAATTATTAGGCAACTTCCTTTCCTTTGGCAAAATGGGTCAAAAGAAGGACTTGACAGGCTCAGAAAAGTCAAAAATAGTGAGATATCTTGCAGATGGATGCAGCACTCTTAAAATTGCAAAGCTTCTGAAGCGTGATCATCGAACAATCAAGCGTTTCATTCAAAATAGTCAACAAGGTCGCAAGAAGCGTGTGGAAAAACCAAGGCGCAAAATAACTGCCCATGAACTGAGAAAAGTCAAGCGTGCAGCTGCCACGATGCCACTTGCCACCAGTTTGGCCATATTTCAGAGCTGCAACATCACTGGAGTGCCCAAAAGCACAAGGTGTGCAATACTCAGAGACATGGCCAAGGTAAGAAAGGCTGAAAGACGACCACCACTGAACAAGACACACAAGCTGAAACGTCAAGACTGGGCCAAGAAATATCTCAAGACTGATTTTTCTAAGGTTTTATGGACTGATGAAATGAGAGTGAGTCTTGATGGGCCAGATTGATGGGCCCGTGGCTTCATTGGTAAAGGGCAGAGAGCTCCAGTCTGACTCAGACGCCAGCAAGGTGGAGGTGGAGTACTGGTTTGGGCTGGTATCATCAAAGATGAGCTTGTGGGGCCTTTTCGGGTTGAGGATGGAGTCAAGCTCAACTCCCAGTCCTACTGGCAGTTCCTGGAAGACACCTTCTTCAAGCAGTGGTACAGGAAGAAGTCTGCATCCTTCAAGAAAAACATGATTTTCATGCAGGACAATGCTCCATCACACGCGTCCAAGTACTCCACAGCGTGGCTGGCAAGAAAGGGTATAAAAGAAGAAAATCTAATGACATGGCCTCCTTGTTCACCTGATCTGAACTCCATTGAGAACCTGTGGTCCATCATCAAATGTGAGATTTACAAGGAGGGAAAACAGTACACCTCTCTGAACAGTGTCTGGGAGGCTGTGGTTGCTGCTGCACGCAATGTTGATGGTGAACAGATCAAAACACTGACAGAATCCATGGATGGCAGGCTTTTGAGTGTCCTTGCAAAGAAAGGTGGCTATATTGGTCACTGATTTGTTTTTGAATGTCAGAAATGTATATTCGTGAATGTTGAGATGTTATATTGGTTTCACTGGTAAAAATAAATAATTGAAATGGGTATATATTTGTTTTTTGTTAAGTTGCCTAATAATTATGCACAGTAATAGTCACCTGCACACACAGATATCCCCCTAAAATAGCTAAAACTAAAAACAAACTAAAAACTACTTCCAAAAATATTCAGCTTTGATATTAATGAGTTTTTTGGGTTCATTGAGAACATGGTTGTTGTTCAATAATAAAATTAATCCTCAAAAATACAACTTGCCTAATAATTCTGCACTCCCTGTATGGTTGTTCCATCCATTTCTATAGAATGTATACATCTTAAACTATATGAAATATAATCCTTATATTTACAAAAATATATATATTTTAACTTAAACCCAATATCACCATTTAAGCAAATAATAAAAAATCTTGGGGTGTCGACAGGGGGGGCACTTGCCTCCCCTGGAAATTGTACTTGCAGCAAGGGAGGGAGAAACCGTAGGAATCTTATAAAAAAAAAAAAAATTTTATACTCCACCCATGTTAGAGTGGTTTGGTCTGCTCTCTTAGTTCTTTACCACAGAGCAAAAAGGGGAAACTGCCCTAAATGGACAAACTGCAGGGTCCACCGATGCTGCTATTTGAGCCGTACAATTTCTAAATCCTTTTATTTTATATATTCTTATTTGCCAGGGTGGATAACATTACACTGGTTTAAATTTGTATTCATTTTATTATTTCCCTCACTCACCACTAAACCCCTTTCATCATGGTATTGCCCAAGTTCTCTTAGCTTCTTCCAACTACCATTGATTTAATTCACCCATTGGCCATGTACATTAACATAGCCTATTGGCCAGCTTCCTTTAGATCCCTCCTTTCATTCTATTGGTCTCTCTCCTATATACTCTGACTTACTTTACCTTGAGATTATCTCGTTTTTGTCTATTCCCTCATCTTTATTAATGTTTCCTCTGCCTGTGCAGGAGCAGTTAACTGGTAAGAAGATCATTATTTTTTAACAATTTTCATGCCAAACCAACTAGAGGGCTGGATTCTAAAATAAAAAGGATTAATAGTTAATACTCCAGCTGTTGGGACTACATTTTCCATGACTCTCAGCCAGTGTGTTAAGTATCATGGGAAAGAGAGTACTTAACCACTAGATTATCAAAGGTTAGGTATTATATGATTATGGATTGCTACAGCAGCTGCTGTGGAATGCACATTTCCTGATTCTCAGCCATCTATTTGGTTGGCTGAACACCAAAAGAAATGTTATAACAGCACTTGTTCTGCCAAAGGTTAGCCACCACTGCTGCATAACTACCAAGTTTCCTTTTTTGGAACCAGGTCTTTATGTCACATTTTATTGCCTCCAACCAAGAAACCCCACTCCTGAGCCAACTAAGGTAAAAAAAAATTGTGGAGGTAGGAGATATTAGTGGTACTAGAGAGGATATTGTGTGCTAAAAAGCGATGAGCTGTCAGAAGTTGAGTTCTGACTCCTTACGATATCACTTTGTCTGTTATTGATTCAATGGATTTATCTCACCAATTTTCTTCAATAAATTGCTGATTTCAACCTGCCGTTAGTCCATTCCTGCTGTGATATTTTGCAATCGCTGCCCCCACAAAATCCCCCCCAGAAAAAATCCTATGGATGCCCATGTGCAAGGCTGCTTAATTTTTAAAAAATGTTAACAAGTGTCATTGTGTCCTGCATTTCTAAAACATTATCTTAATTGCTTCACTAAAGTTCAGCACTTGCTTCCTTTTTTGTATCATATACTTCAATCAATTGGTGCCAAATGCCTCTTCATGCAATATGTTCTTGGCAGCTTGGTTGAAGACCTCGGAAAGTCTGATATCCAGAAGTATTTCGGAATCCTTACCTGTGCAGGTGTGTAATTGAGGTTTATGACATCCTTCATACATTAATTCTAAGAAGAACAACATTCTGCATTGTAAAAATAGATGTATCTGCCCCTCAAAAAAAATAGAGCCCACTTGCACATATTTGCTGCTGCTCACCACACAAAATAACAGGTAACGCTATATGATTGCCATTTCATAGGACATAAATTACAAAGTATGAGCAAAAACAAATAATCTGCAACCGAACAGCAAGGATTTAAGGAAAAAAGTTTTAGCAACTAGGCCCTTTCCATGTTCTGCATATTGGGGGCTGCATACTCAGTCACTTAAACCAGCATATTTGTAAGACAAGAGTTTAAATGATGTGATGGGTGTAATTGCTTTAAAATACCATATTTACTTTGTTGTCAAATATTTTCATGAGTTTTTTTTCCATGGTAGGTACACATAAATCCCAGTGCTTCATGGTGTAATTAATTTAACAAACGATGACGTCGCTCATGCACAGACAGCAATTTAAAGTCTAATGGCTACTTGACAATTGGATTAAAACAATACTTTCCTTGAAAACACAGCACTAAAAAGAAAAAGAGGAAACCACAGATGCCCGCAAAATATATGTTTAGTGAGGACAATGTTTTAACAGGTTCAGACTTCAAAGGTATGTGGAAAACAAACAGACTGGTGACCTCTATTTAGAGTACCAATAACAACAGTGTGTAGAAGATAAGGCAACCCCCCAGGTCTGCAATACATGAGAACATAGTAAATTACCTTAATTTGTGCATGAATAGAAATGAAAAACCTTTAGGGATAGTTAATTTATTTTAGGACTTGGATAGTAAATTCCAGTCACCAATAAACTTCTGTCAGCCATAACTCGGGAGTTACACTTGTAAAATGAAGTTTTTGATAGGTGTTCTCCAGTAACAGGCATACTAAAGTCTCTTTTTAGGGAACTAGCACTTTGATGGTTACCTATCATCATTTTCATCCTTAAATTCTCAGGCTTGTTATGCACAAGTAATAAAACATACTTCAAAATGTGAGCAGAGATTAGCTATATGAACAAAATAGCCCAGGAGGGTTATACTTTATAATGTATTCTCAAGGCTCAGAACCCTCCAGAGAAACCCCTTAACTGAAAAATATCTTTACATGTTGGGCAAAAACAAATCCCACAAGGTGCTTGCAATATAAATGTGTCTTGTCATACATAATAAAGACAACTGCACTATCACATGTCATTTATTCCTATATCAAGACACATTAAATATCATGCTGAAACATGACTAAACTAAGCTGATAGAAGTTGAATACAACTGTGGGTATTCTGAGTCATGTTTTACTTTCTTTTGTATCAGTTGAGCTTCCTAAATCCTTTGGAGGTCAGTGGCTCACACTTTTGTTACTGGCTTATTGAAGGCAGTATACTTCAACACTCATTAATAATCAATAAAGATTTTCAGACAGAAATGAGTAATGCCTTAGAAGTATCAGAAAATGACTAGACTAGAGAATTCTCTACAACCAGTGCAATTAATTTAGATGCATAGAGTATATATTTATATACAGCATCACCCTATTTGTAAGCTAAAAAAAAAAATATCTGAAATACCGAAAGCCCTTGTCTGTGTGTATATGAGATAGATATAGGTAGATATATAAATAGATAGATAGAGTTTTATTTATTTATTTATAAAGTGTTTTACCAGGAAGAATACATTGAGATTTATCTCGTTTTCAAGATCTACAATAGAACAGCAAAGACTTATTAAAGAAAATCCTGAGCAACTATGCCCATTCCACATTGTGCATATTGGGAGTTGGGTAAACATGCGTACATTAGAACAGACTGATATATCCATGCATATTTTTAATGGCTTGCGTATTCCACCACTTGACTTGTAAAGTAACACATTTATGGCAAATTAAGGCAATGCAGAGTTTAAATGATGTGAATGGATGCAATAAAATGTATTATTCAAATACATATAGAGATAGATGTTTCTAGTGCAGTGCACATTCTATGGAATATACAAATAATGGCTGCACACCTCATCAAAATAGACATAAAAAAAATAACTTTTATTAAATAATTAAAATACACAATATGTACAAAATAGTCAAATTTAAGGCACATCCTGAGCCATATTAGAACAATGAGTCAAGAGTAATATGTATCCACATAGGTATAAATATAAACACATACAAAGAGTAAAAGACATTTAGAAAGTGCAGTGCACATTCTATGGAATATACAAATAATGGCTGCGCACCTCAACAGAATAGACATAAAAAAACAACTTTTATTAAATAATTAAAATACACAATATGTACAAAATAGTCAAATATAAGGCACATCCTGAGCCATATTAGAACAATGAGTCAAGAGTAATATGTATCCACATAGGTATAAATATAAACACATACAAAGAATAAAAGACATTTAAACAACAGTACATTTAAAAAAAGCTGAGACCAGGGAAAATATACCAAAATAGCCCCCCAATGTTTTCGGCAGAGAGCCTTCTACAGGAGGAGCATGTATGGTAATTAATCTAGGGATATCATTGGCTTGCACATGTTTAAAGCATTATAACCATGTACCAAAGCTTTATTTAACAAGAATGAAATATGTACAATAATTTATTCATGATTTGAGGGTTTTTAAAATATGCACCCATAAAATGTAAACTGATAATCAAACGGTATACTATATTTCATTATTTCCTGTTTTATACTGCATACCTATTACAGAGAACTAAATTGTTTAATTTTTTTCTATAACATTTTAATTTTGTCTTACATATCTTGTTATGCTTTGAAACCATGATAAATTACTATAAATCTAAATTGCTATAAATCCACTCAGCATATGTTAAACACAGGCTCATGCTATCAGAAAAAAATGTTTAACACTGCAACAAAATAAGTGCAATAGTTTTTACTTTGAGGGAATTTATAGTGAAATAATAAAATCTCATTTTAATAGGGATAGAACTAGCAGAAACATTGCCTGCTTCTAATGACCTTCTCAACCTTTTGCTGTGGTTTGTCATTCCCTCCTTCTTCTTTACATCTTAAAGAGAGAGAACAACACAGGCATCTAGGAAGATTGCAGTAGAATGTGTCATAGTATTTAATGCATACCGCCCATGCAACTTTTAGGAAGGAGGAGTTTTTAGCATGAGGTCTTTTTTTCTCAATGGAAAAGATGTGAGTCAAGATGTGTCATCTTTTGAAAAAACACATACACATAGAGAAGACTTGCTTTCTTCCATCAGTGGTGTATATAAACCCCCAATTTGTAGTGGTGTGAGTTCACAAGCTCACACAGACATACCCACACAGTCACTCACACTCACAAACTCTCTCTCAAACATTAAGTAAATGCAGACGTTTGTACCTGCTTTGGCTGTGATTCCTACCTCAGTGCTGGAGAGCAGGTGAAATAAAGCAGGACACTGGCAAACAGCAGATTCGGCAGTAGAAATCAAGGTGGGAAATTTCCCAGTGCTAGCTAAGTAACACAAATAAAAAACAAATAAAAAACGCAACATCAAGAAAAATACAGTGGAGACAGCATATCCAAATCAACCTTAAAAACAGCAAAGCAAAATATGAAAAGTAAGTGTAACTTTTATTTTGTATTTCTTCCTTTAACATTGTATGTGTTTCTACTTTTTTATAACTTTTGAATCAATTGATAACACAAATGTCAGGTTTTTTGTTATTGTGGTCTTATTGCTACAGTTTTATGTGTCCTTAATTCCGCTGAGGAAGTTTTAACCAGATGCTGCTATGAGCCTGAAATGTTGTGATTAGAACATCATTGTGATTTTTTTTTTTCTATTGCTTTATGGTACCCAGTAAGAAATCACATCTGCAATATGTAAGCTACAAAGCTTTCTGACAAAATAGTGCCTCCTAGTGCCTAAAGATAAAAAAACATTTTAAAAGACACAGGACACGCTAAATTAACATCACCATGCACATGTATATGTATCTATATAACATCAGTACATACATACACAGAAAGCTTGCATATATATTCTATAGTATAATAAGGTTAACATTTATTATAACATCAAATAATTGGTTTCCAAACACTCCTGTTCTACAACTATTATGATCCTCAAGTAATAACTGATTTGTTGAAGAAAATTTGAGGTGGAGTTTATCTATAATTAAAAAAACAATAACTACAAGGAAATTGAATATAGTCGATCAAGAACAGGCTTACTAACCTGACATATCTGAGGTGCTGCAGAGTCAAATTAATAGCAAAGATTTATAAAAGGTTAACCTTTAGCTGAACTTCAAATATTTTTTCCCAGACCTTAATTATACAAAACAATTATAGTTTTGGAATTTCTATCCAAATGTATGTAATTATCAGTAATTCCTAAATTAACATCACAATAGTAAGCAGTTGTATCTAACATCTGATTGTCAGGATCCCTATTATATTTAAAAGTGCTTATTGTGGCACACATGCTCTCATCTGGCAGGCCCAACCACTTTCTGCTGGATTCAGGCCTGCAGGAGCTTGCTAAAGGAACCAGATACTGATGATACTGGTATATATGTTTTTATTAAGCAATCAAAAATCTTGTCTCTAAAATACAAAGATAAATAATATTCTCTGTTGACATCTGTATTTACTAAGTGCCAAAATATGCCACTAAAATATTTATATATTACAATGGGAAAACAAAACATTCAAATTACAAGTAACATAATAAAATAGATGAGGAACCATTATAGTACTAGTGCTTCTGACATGGATTCAGTTAACATATAGACATGGTGTTTTTTCCAATTATTAAATGCTGTACAAAAAGAAACATATCACCGGTATGAAATATGGCATAAATCCAAGTTATGCTTTGTCATGTTCCTTTAAGTTCAACTGTAATATACAGTGAAGTTTGTATGATGCCAGACATAGTAAGTAATCGTGTTGTTTTTTTAATGCAGGCATGTCAAGCAATTATTTTTGTATTATGCATGAGCAAATATTGAAGATTAAAGTAATTGTTTTCTGTGTTACTTATTGACAGGATACAAATTGAAAAAAATAATAGTGTTAATATGTGAATTGTATATATTAATACCACAAGATGGTATTATATAAATACCTATGTAAAAATCATCCTTCTTACTGCACATCTCTTTGAACTTATTTCAATTATTTACATTAAGGTTACACTTATTTACATGAAGTCTGAATTTTAATGGCCTTTAAAACACTGTTTTTTCCTCTGGGAATATTTTAGAAATGCTAAACATATACGCGTGTATCTACCTAGTCAGACTTATGAGCGTGTATCATAACACATTCAATACGCTAAATTAATTGAATGTCCTCTAGAGCCCAGTTTTTCAAATTAAATTGAAATATACAGTACATATATATATTGTATAAGGTTTGGGGTATATTTCCTTATTGGGCATTATTTATCGTCAATAAAAATTGGTGGGAGAATAATTCAAATGACCTGCGTTGGAGTGTTTATGAGAATGGAGTTTTGATGTTCCTCTTTAGTGCCACTAATCTTTGAAAATAAATTTTGCTTTCTTCTTACTACACAAAACACTTTTTTTCACTTATTATTAGTATGATGATAAACTGGGATGTACTTATAATGTTACATCCCATTTTATCCTCTGATCAAGAGCCATGCTCTCTGAGGCGGCTGGTCTGATCCCCCTTCTTTTTACATAGGATCCCTTAAATAGAAGTTGTTAAGTCTAGTATAGTATTAAAATGACATTACTTTAAAAAATGTACAACATATCGTCCCATATCAGGAACCTGTATACTTCATTGTGAAACATAAAGGTTCATCTGGTCACCAGTTGTCACTAGGTTTCCCCAGTAAGTGACTCAATCCATATAGACAATGTTAATATATTCCAAATTTAATATAACATGAAGGTATCTCACCATGGTAGCAGTGATATGTCTGTGAATTACAGTTACAGATGTAGTCAACATCTGCATGTACATGCAACTGATTATCTTTGATGGGTGCAAGAACAGAAATTATGTGTATTTTCTGCTTCACCCGCAAAGAAAAGTTACTGTATAAATAAC